>CM056052.1:472027317-472627317 GCA_029574335.1 Rana kukunoris
CAGTCAGTCCCATCCTCCCACAGAGAGAACACAGTTAAGCCCTTGATCGCCCCCTAGTTAACCCCTTCCCTGCCAGTAACTTTTATACAGTAATCAGTGGCTATTAGCACTAGCACTGATCGCTGTTTAAATTTCAATGGTTTCAAAAAAGTGTCCGATCTGTCCATCGCAATGTCAATCACGATAAAAATCCCAGATAGCAACCATTACTAGTAGAAAAAAATATATATTATGATAAATGCCATAAATGAATAACCTATTTCTCTTTTCGTCCATGGATGGACACAGCTTCCTTAAATCTTGACTTAAGTGTGTGTAGTCCTCTCCTTATAGATGGAACATAACCCATTTGTCAAGAATTAAGGAGCTGTGTCCGTCCATGGACGACAGAGAAAGGGATTTTATGGTGAGTACAAAAAATTAGGGCTGTTACTGATCAAAATGTTTGTGTTCGATTAATCGTTTTTTATTTTAATCGATTAATCGACTAATTTCGATTAATTATAACGCACATACAGATCCAACTACTTTTAGCTGATCTCCTTGCCGGCTGATTCCCAGTGCAGCTCCCAACCACTGGAAAAATAGATAGGATACAAAAACCACACAAGGCAGGGATCAATGGGAATAGCATTAAAACTTTTATAATCTTCAAGTAGGTAACCAAATATATATTGCACTGGAGATGAAATCAATGTAGCTACATAAACTGTAAAAATGGTGCAAGTAATACCAAACGGTAGCAAAAGCAGTCATAAAAACATGTAGCTAAGTATGATACTGGTATAAAAATGTGTACAACGATACCACTGCTGAATCCAGATGAGGAGAGGTTAACATCAGTCCGTCGGCATGTAGCTGTCCCCTGAAGGGAACTATCACAACTCCCAGTGCATGGCTGTAGAATCCCAGGTTGATAGAGGGAAATGATAGAGGGAAGTGTGGCAGATAGTAAGGTCCTGCCGGCATGCAGATGTGAAGGCACAGCAAAGGAGCCCTTCAGATGGACACTGCAAGCCCCACCGGTGTCCGTGACGTTACTGGATCTCTGACGGAACTCCCTGAAGGCCCAGAAGCCGGCGGAGAGGCGAGTACCAATCGAAAGAATTTTAATCAATCAAAAATATTTTGATCGATCAAAAAAATCAAAGATTAATCGATTAATTAAAAGTTAATTTGCACAGCCCTACAAAAAATCATTTTTTTTCTTTTCATCCATGGATGGACACAGCTCCTTAATTCTTGACAAGTGGGTTATGTTCCGTCTATTAGGAGAGGACTGCACACACACGCGCGCAAGTCAAGATTTAAGGAAGCTGTGTCCATCCATGGACGACAGAGAAAAGGATTTTACGGCGAGTACAAAATATTTTTGTAGACGCTATAACTTTTGCGCAAACCAATCAATATAAGCTTATTGCAATTTTTTTTTCTTTTTTTTCTTTTTACCAAAAATATGTAGAAGAATACATGTTGGCCTAAACTGAGAAAAAAAATTGTTAACAAAATAATTGCGATATTATAGCATAAAGTTAAAAATATTGTTTATTTTTCAAAATTGTTGCTCTTTTTTTGTTTATAGCACAAAAATAAAAACCGCAGAGGTGATCAAATACCACCAAATGAAAGCTCTATTTGTGTGAAAACAAATTATCAAAATTTGGGTACAGTGTTGAATAAGCATGCAGTTGTCATTGGCCTGGGCAAGAAGGGGGTGAAAGAGCCCCGTATTGAAGTGGTAATAAAACCATATTATATGAGCTGAAGCCTAAACACTTTCAATTTGTATGTAATCAGGCAGGCCCTTGTACTACATAGTTTAAAGGGTCACTAAAGTCAGGGATTTAAAAAAAAAAAAAATAACAAACATGTGATACCTCCACTGTGCAGTTAGTTTTGCACAGAGTGGCCCGGAAACCTGTCTTCTGGGGTCCCTCGGCGGCTGTCTGGGCTCCTCCTCGCAAAAGCTTTCCTTCTTCATGCGAGGGCGCTCGCATGGAGGAAAGCTTTTGCGAGCGCGCTCCCGTGATACAGCGGCGGCCATAGCCGCCGACTGTATCACTCGGCTCCGCCCCCCAGCGCGCCGCGTCATCCGCCCTGATTGACAGCAGCGCTAGCCAATGGCTGCGCTGCTATCAATCCGCCCAGCCTAGCCAATCAACGGCCAGGCTGGGAACCGAAGAGGACGACGTGGACGCGCCCGGGAGATTCGAACGGTCAGGTAAGTACAACGGGGGCTCGGGGGGGGGCGGTGCTGCTAGATGTTTTTTTACCTTCATGCATAGGATGCATGAAGGTAAAAAAAACTTGTACCTTTACAACCCCTTTAAGGGAAATCTAAAGAAAATTGAACAAAAATTTTTAATTAGCTTTATGCTAAAACCATTAAGGGGAAACTGTCAACACTGGAGCAGCCTTGCATGGCAACTAATGAGCTTCTTTTGTTCATTTTCAAAGTTTAACTGAACACAAAGATAGAAGCTGATTGGTTGTCATGCTTCAGATTCTGTCTGCTCCAGTTTTAGTAATTATCCTTCACTGGCTTTCTATTTCAGATTGCTCCTTTTTTATTTTTTTTGTGAGCACATTTCTGTTCTGTTAAAATAACATAATTGGATATCTGATATCTATTGCATTACTGTCATATTTAATCACTTGATAACTTGTAGAAACAAAATGGTTATAAGTCCCAAGATGACAATAGGGAGTTCTGAGAGCTACTTATTGACATGATTAAAGTGAGTAAGTTACAGTGCAGATTATTAATTTATAAGCCCTACAGAAGTCCCCTATTGTCATAGTTGAACATTTTTTTTGTATGTTTTTCAGTCTGGCTGGTTTACTTTTGTTATTGTAGCAAAGGCTGAACTCAAGGAAATAAGATACACAAATTTATTTAGTTCTTAAAGTGGAGCGCCAGGCTCCTTCAGAATTAATTTAAGTCAGCAGCTACAAATACTGTAGCTGCTGACTTTTAATATTGGGTCACCTACCTGTCCACAAATCCAGTGGTGTCTTCACTCGAGCTGTTTTTTCAATTGGCTCTTGGGCGCTGCTGCCACCATCTCGGCTACTGGAAAGCGACAGTGAAGTCTTGCGATTTCATAGCTGGTTCTCTGCTGCATGTGCGCAAAGCGCACTACGCATTGTGAATGTCCCGGGGGCAGGGAAAGGAAGAGGGGGGCTGAACTTCTGGCTGATTTTTCAGCAGCCGGAAGTTCATTGAATGAGTTTGCCTCACCCGGAAGTTCATTGAATGAGTTTGCCGCAGCCGGAAGTTCATTGAATGAGTTTGCCTCACCCGGAATTTCATTGAATGAGTTTGCCTCACCCGGAATTTCATTGAATGAGTTTGCCTCACCCGGAATTTCGTTTTTCGTTGAATGAGTTTTCCTTCCTGCTGCCGCAAGTTCATTGAATGAGTTTTCCTTCCTGCTGCCGCAAGTTCATTGAATGAGTTTTCCTTCCTGCTGCCGCAAGTTCATTGAATGAGTTTTCCTTCCTGCTGCCGCAAGTTCATTGAATGAGTTTTCCTTCCTGCTGCCGCAAGTTCATTGAATGAGTTTTCCTTCCTGCTGCCGCAAGTTCATTGAATGAGTTTTCCTTCCTGCTGCCGCAAGTTCATTGAATGAGTTTTCCTTCCTGCTGCCGCAAGTTCATTGAATGAGTTTTCCTTCCTGCTGCCGCAAGTTCATTGAATGAGTTTTCCTGCTGCCGCAAGTTCATTGAATGAGTTTTCCTGCTGCCGCAAGTTCATTGAATGAGTTTTCCTGCTGCCGCAAGTTCATTGAATGAGTTTTCCTGCTGCCGCAAGTTCATTGAATGAGTTTTCCTGCTGCCGCAAGTTCATTGAATGAGTTTTCCTGCTGCCGCAAGTTCATTGAATAAGTTTTCCTGCTGCTGGAAGTTCATTGAATGAGTTTGCCGCAGTCGGAAGTTCATTGAATGAGTTTGCCGCAAGTTCATTGAATGAGTTTTCCTGCTGCTGGAAGTTCATTGAATGAGTTTGCCGCAGTCGGAAGTTCATTGAATGAGTTTGCCGCAGTCGGAAGTTCATTGAATGAGTTTGCCGCAGTCGGAAGTTCATTGAATGAGTTTGCCGCAGTCGGAAGTTCGTTGAATGAGTTTGCCGCAGCCGGAAGTTCATTGAATGAGTTTGCCGCAGCCGGAAGTTCATAGAATGAGTTTGCCGCAGCCGGAAGTTCATTGAATGAGTTTGCCGCAGCCGGAAGTTCATTGAATGAGTTTGCCGCAGCCGGAAGTTCATTGAATGAGTTTGCCGCAGCCGGAAGTTCATTGAATGAGTTTGCCGCAGCCGGAAGTTCATTGAATGAGTTTGCCGCAGCCGGAAGTTCATTGAATGAGTTTGCCGCAGCCGGAAGTTCATTGAATGAGTTTGCCGCAGCCGGAAGTTCATTGAATGAGTTTGCCGCAGCCGGAAGTTCATTGAATGAGTTTGCCGCAGCCGGAAGTTCATTGAATGAGTTTGCCGCAGCCGGAAGTTCATTGAATGAGTTTGCCGCAGCCGGAAGTTCATTGAATGAGTTTGCTGCAGCCGGAAGTTCATTGACTGAGGACACCTTTTTGTGAAACCTGTCCAAGAGGAAATTTCCTTCTTATTGAAGAGATTCCTCTCACTTTCTGTTGTCTCTTTAGGAGAACAAGTGAAGGGAGATGTGTCCCATGGCAAGAAAAACAAAGATAACAAATTGACAAGTTTTTAACTGTTTCCTGCTCTGCCAAAAGAAAACAGTGTTTGCTTTAGATATACTTTAATATTGCTTTCATTAGCCTAGGATTAGTTATTTTGGTAAAGTATTTATCTAATGTCTATATGGTACATGATCACAAGTTTTAGTTCTAAAACATATTTGATTAAAGATACATTTTTAATATGCAAAGGATGATCATATCCTTTTAATTATTTGCACAGAATGTTAGAGAAGCTGCGCAGACCAGATCCTTATTTTTAGCTGCTTTTCTTATTTACCGTAGTTAAGTGGTTGGGTGGGTAAAAATTACTTGTGATGAAAATAGAATATTCCTGTTTGACCACAAGGTGGTGCTCTTGTATGCACTTATTTCTAGTTTTGAGAAGTCCATTCTTGCCTTCCTAATGCAGAAGGCATATGTGTCATGGCTTTCATCATGCATCTAAAAAAAAGAGGCTTCTTCCTCGTTATAGGATTGTGTACAGAGCTATGCAAATCAATTCATTATGTGGTTAACGCCAGCAGTCAGCCAGATGCAGACTATGTCTAAAGAGCAGGTTATTCCAACTAGCATACAGCTGCTTGTAGCTTTTTGGCCATCAGTCCAAGCTATGGTAATAGGGGCTTTGTGGAATAGGGCCTGTGGAGTACCAAAACAGGATGGCCAGTTGGGGCAAAAAGAGACAAAAGCTCTTAATCTAAATGCAAAGTATAGAGCCATGATGTAAATTGTAGCCATGTAAAAGGTATGTACAGGTCAGAGTCCATGGAGCAGTCTGTATTCCAGACCACATAAAAGGGAACATTTATTAGGTCTCCATTTTTCAACTAATTATCTAACTGGCCTTTTCCTGTGTTTCGTCAGATTCGGCGAACAGTCAGAATTTGTAACCTTACTGTGGACAAGTGCAGGGTGTATCAAGATGACGCCGGAACGTCACTTCACATTTCAAAATCTGACGGGTAGCCTAATCTGATGAAATACCTGGACACATTCTAAAATCTGTTCAGACAAAACATGGGCATGTATTGCAGAAATGTACTGATTATTTTAAGTTCATTTTATTATTCCCTAACTGAGTTTTATTTTACTGGACTACTAAACACCTTCAGCTTTCAGGCAGAAATGACAATACTGTCTTCCATTTCCATGTAGGAAGGACAATGTTTTTGGGCTCTTCCACATGGATGCCTGGGGGTCATTGTGGTAAAATAAGATGGCTGAGCTACAGTTTTACTGCTCCTCAACCCCTCTTAGAGTACTTTACACCACAATCCCTGTTTTTAGTGTACATTACCACATGTACATTACCTCACGTTCCAGTGAGTTTTTTTTTTTTCACTTGAACCACTGATGATCCACTGAACCATGAACCACTGATGATCCACAAGAAAATTTTGTTGGTCCCCAAAAGTTCTGCTGCAAATCAACAATGTGGCGTATGTATAAAGCCCAATGTTGTCTCCAGTGTTGTTTTCAATGCGTTCTGACAGTCAATACTGTAGGTGCACATTGATACCTCATGTCTCCTCTGTAGTTCGAGCTCCTGTGAACTCGAAGGGAGGCCCTGGGAGTAATGCAGATAGCGGGAGAAGAAAAAGGAGGTGACTTCAAATTGCAGCACTGATCACAGACTGTGGCAGGGGGCAAATAAGTCTGGGCACATGGCTGCATAAGGAGGTGAGATCTACTGATGAAGCCTAGTACACATGGCCGAATGTAGGGTGGCATCAGCCAGTGTCTATTGAACATTCGGCTGTGTGTGCTGCAGTCAGTCTGACAGAAGCTGAAGGGGCAAAACCAAAAAAGATCTGCTGACCGGCTCATAATGAGCGCTCCTTGATCAGCGTGTGGCAGAGCAACAAGGGGGCAGCCATCCACCAATTGCTGCAAGGGGGGCGCTTGCAGGTTGGACATGTGGTGTCATAAGACAATGGCAGATATTAAAGGTAAAGCTAGGGTAGCCTTTTGGTAATGCCGCGGCATATATAGCTATTAAACTAAGCACATATACTTATAGGGTTAACCCTCGTTGAGGGTAAGCAACAATCGGTCTAGGCCTAACATTGGCCGTAGTTCAAGGAATACTACCTTGGCCAGTTAGGAGGGTGTTATCTGAAAATCACAATAATGTCATAGTTATATCAATGTGTATTTTAAGCAGCTCATTGCAGTATTAGAGATTGCAATTCCACAAGTGTATATGATAAAAAAGGTTCTCACCATTTGAAGACAAAACAGTGTTGTAATGGGTGACAGGACAGTTGAGTGCCGGTAAGCAAAAGGGGAACAATCTTCCAGGAGCACACAAAAATGGTCAGGAAAGTAGGCTAGATAATGGGCCAGATTACATTGAGCAGGAGGGTAGTCCTGACTCACTGAGCACTAGCTTGAAAATCTCCAGTCCAAAAGGAAAAGGATACCAGCGAAAGTGGAATAAGTCCTGAAGGTAAATAGATTGTGTGGATTAGGTCATGGCAGTCCTGCATGGTATGATTCAATTTCTAAGGATGCAGCCATGCCTGTCAGTAACAACACAGTCTTACCTTAAAGCCCAATGCCTTCCTGTGCAGCCGAAAATGCCCCTGGTTTGTGGAGGACGCCTGTACATTTGTTGGCGTTCCCCCCCACGTCTATAAGTACCTCCTCTTTTGTCCTGCGTCACCTCTAATCAATAGCGGTGATTGGCGCAGGGATTTGCGGCTACTGCACATGCGCCGAACCACCGATGACGCGATAGCCATCGGTCAATCGCGCAGCAGCGGTAATGCGAATGCTCGAGACCTTTAATTGCAAAGCTGCCAACGACCAGTCATAGGACAGCGGTGGTGCGCGTGCGCCATAGTATTTGGTGATGTTCTGTCACCAAGGGGAGATGGGCGGCAGTGTGGGCGGGGACTAGCGAGGCATAGATCCGCCCCACTTCTCACACATCCAACCTCGCTGTACATTGAGCCACAGAGGGCAGTGCAGAATGATGTACTGATGTCGAGTAGTTAGTACAGCGGTTCCGCCTGAGCTCTCTGTTTTTTTTTTTCCGTTCAGCCCTCCAGAGAGCCAGAGCATTGTGTATATAGGCCATGTAACATTTATGTTGGTGGTCCGCAGGATTCAAAATAGTTTAATAAATTTACCCTGCGGAATTACGCTATGGGCCAGATTCAGGTAGATGGGCGAATCTTTATTTTGAAAAAACGTTTCTCATTTACGTTACTCCGCCGAAACTTTAGGAGCAAGTACTGTTATTCACATAGCACTTGCTCCTAAAGTTGCGGCGGCGTAGCGAAAATGAGCCGGCGGAATTCAAATTGGGCGGGTAGGGGGCGTGTAGTATTTAAACTAGGCGCGATCCCGCGGCGAACGTACTGCGCATGCGTCGACTGTCAGTGCGCATGCTCCAAATTCTGTCAGTGAACGTCAATGACGTCAATCCCCATTCACGGACGTTTTACACAAACGACGCGAACATTTTTCAATTCGACGCGATGACGACGGCCATACTTAACATAGGATACTCCACTAGGGGGCTGTTTTTTCTTTACGCCGCGTATCTCTTGCGGAAACGTCGGAAAGTCACTGCGTCGGGCCCGAATACGATCGTGAATTGCTGATTCTCGCTGATTAACATATTCTCGGCGTTAATCAGCGGGAACGCCCCGAGCGCCATTTTTAAAATTGCAGTTCCGATACGACGGCGAAATACAATTACGCCGCTCGTATAGGAACTCCAACCCGGCGTTTGTTTTCTGCTTACAGAAAACAGAAACGCCAGCTCAAAGTGAGAGTTATGCTGGCGTATCACTGATACTCCAGCCTAACTCTACCTGAATCTGGCCCTATGTCGCCATTTCTTTTTCACATGACCTTGTGGTGGAGTTTTCTTGTCAACTAAGGAGCCAGTGTGCAGACTCGCTACCGGGGATTTTTTGTTTCTCCCCAAAGGCCGCGGCTGGGTTATAGTCGACTGCTGTTTTCACATAGCTTGTCCGGTAAGCTGCTTGATTATCTGGTGGTGGGCTCTCACCTTAGATTGCTGTGTGCTGTGGAAGTCACGTTGGTGATCGAGTAACCTTCTACATGTTTCCATTTACATGCTCAGCAGATTAATCCACCCGCCCAAAAAGAACTGTTGGCTCTGTAGATTTTAGTAATGCAGATCTCTTTGAGGACTACATGCAATTTTGTGGACTGTTTATGTTTACATAGGGTCCGGGTGCTATGGCACAGTTTTTACCCCCCTTTTTTCTTTCATACAGCTGTGTCTGAATCGCTGTGCATCTGCTGTAACGATGTTCCGCTTCCTAGACCGCCTATTATGATAGCCGGCACACTGATCCTATGCCGGGAATCCATAGGAGGTGGGACATCGTTACAGAGGCTGCACGATTATTCAGACACAGCTCTGTGACACTGTGAGATCGCAATACCAGGCACTGGCGGGGCTGAATTTGATGGACATTGGCAAGGCTACATTGATCGCCTGTACCTTGTCTGCAATCTCTGACCATCTCCTGTACCATGTCTGCTAGAGGTGCACTGAATGGAAATTTTGCCAATACTATTTGCAGTGTGTTTAAGTAAAAGATTGCAGACATACTACAGGAGATGGTTAGAGACTGAGGATATGATGCAAGAGATGGTTAGAAACTTGGGACATGATGCAAGAGATGGTCAGAGACTTCAGACAACATTTTTCTTGCATTAAAGGTGCCAACAATAAATGCATATTCATTTAAATTGTTTATATTAATTAAAAGAATATAATACAAATTAATATGTAAATATTTTTTTGGAAAACTGTAAGTTTCGGTTTTCGGCCTGGTGCATCCTTCATTTTGAGAACAAAATAGCTATTTAGTGTAAAAAAAAAACACCCTGAATGTTTTTATAAGAAATTGGTTTGATATTAAAATACATACAGTTTTTTTTTTTAAAGAAATTTTTATTGGAATTTTCACAGTACAGTGGAATAAAACAAAGTAGGCTAAAATGCACATAGAAACATTTACAAGATAAAAAAAAAAAAAAAAAAGAGGAAAAACTACTTGTATAACAATATTACAGCAGCAAGAAGATGTGTCCGTACTAGGCCTAGTACCTACAGGAGCGGAAGCAACAATTGGAGTATTAGAAACACAAAAAATAGATACAATACACCATTAGTAACCCAGGATAATAAACTAAAATACATACAGTTTATTAAATTGTCCCCATAATAGTTTGCACAAGTAGTCGGTATACAGCGATACAGCATTTAGACTGTTTTCTTATAAATAATGTTATGAATTGTTTTGCATTGCGGCATCATTTGGAATGGATAATATATATATATCTCTAGGCACTATAATGTAGATTTTGTGCCCTACTCCTTTTTCAACATAACTGAACTCATCCAACAACCTCTGTTCTCCGCCTCCTCTTTCATTGAAATAGAAGGTTATTTGGAATCCTAAATCCTGTACTTTGTAAAATGCTGAAAGAAGACACTAAAAGAATGTCCTATGAACAGATGGCCACAGTTCCAGCAAAGACCAATTAGATTTTAGCCTGCATGTTATTAGTACACTTCAATATGTACAAGGTGTAAGGTGATAGCTGCAGAGAGTACTATTTAGATGAGATCAGGGTTGCCGAAAAGGTTAATTGTGACCTGTTTACTGTTATTGGGTCATTAGCAGCAGATGCTACAGATTTTCATTAAATGTGCATATTGCCTAATAACCTAAAATCTGCATTGAATTATTTTTTCTTTTTTTTACAGTAAAGGCTTGCCATACATTTTACAATTCTCTTGTACAATTTTCCTTTAGATTTACCAAAACCATATAATATGAGGTCAAATCTAAACACTTTAAGGTGTACGTTTAATAAACCGTGATAAGCCGAGATCATGATGATCAAGGCTTATCACAGCATTGCCGGTTTAATAAACGGAGATAAGGAGCAGAGAACATATTCTCCACTTCTCATCACAGCACATTGTTTTGTCACAAACGGGCAGTTTAACCACTTCAATACGGGGCTTTTATACCACCTCCATACCGGGCCTATTCTGACACTTCTCCTACATGTAATAATCATCATTCTTTTGCTAGAAAATTACGCAGTACCCCCAAACATTATATATGTTTTTTTTAGCAGACACCCTAGGGAATAAAACGACGGTCATTGCAACTTTTTATCTTGCACGGTATTTACGCAATCATTTTTCAAACGCCTTTTTTTTGTAAAAAAAATTGTTTCATGAATTAAAAAAATAACAAAACAGTAAAGTTAGCCCAATTTTTTTGTATTATGTGAAAGATTATGTTACACCGAGTAAATAGATACCCAACATGTCACGCTTTAATTATGCGCACACTCATGGAATGGCGCCAAACTTCGGTACTTAAAAATCACCATAGGCAACGCTTTTATTTTTATTTTTTTACAGGTTACCAGTTTAGATTTACAGAGGAGATCTAGTGCTAGATTTGTTGCTGGCACTCTAACGCACGTGGCGATACCTCACTTATGTGGTTTAAACGGCGTTTACATGTGTTGGGGACAGGGGCGTTTTTTATTTTTATCTTTTATTTATTTTTTTGACTTCTTTTTTATGTATTTTTACACTTTTTTTCAAACAAAATTTTTTTTTTCACTTTTATTCCTATTACAAGGAATGTAAACATCCCTTGTAATAGGAAATGTGTGTGACAGGTCCTCTTTAAGGAGAGATGCGGGGTCAATAAGACCTCACATCTCTCCTCCAGGCTGGAAACCATGAGATCGGTGAAAAAAAATTCACTGATCTCATGAATAGTTGCTTATAGCCGCAATCGCGGGGACCCGGGCGTGACATCACATTGCTCCCGGGTCCTCCGACGGTCATAGAGATGACTGGTGACCATCTGGTCACCAGTCATCTCTATGCTTCCTGCCGATGCCGGACGATTCGTTCTCCGGGCCCCCCGAAGGCACGGGAGAGCCCGGAGAAGCACCGGATGTCGGCGGGAGGGGGGGATGCCCCCTCCCGCGGCCTGTACGAACGATCAAGCGGCGGATCCATCTCTGGCCGTCAATTGTCAATGGCCAGGTATTGAAGTGGTTAATAAACCGTGATCCGAAGATCTCGCAGCTCCTCCACTGAAATATCTCCCTTCCAGATTCACCAGCTCAGAGGTGGAGAATCTGGGAGAGAAGCTGGTGTGATAAGAGAAAGAAGGCTTATTTCTTCCTAATATCAGCACCAGTGGGTTAAAAATGAATATATATAGAGAGATACTGTGTGTGTGTATGTATGTATGTATGTATGTATGTGTGTATAGATATATACACACACACACAAACACAGTATCTATGCACACACACAAACACAGTATCTATGCACACGTGTGTGTATGTATGTATATATATATATATATACACACACACACGAATTTGACAAATTTGCTTGGAATCTAAGAGCTAGCTAAAAAAGTTAGGAGCCAGAAAACTCGCCCCGTGCCAACGAGCTTGCACGCAGAAGCGAACACATACACAATCGTTAGAGTGAGAGCAATAATTCTAGCTCTAGACCTCCTCTGTAACTCAAAACATGCAACCTGTAGAATTTTTTAAACGTCGCCTATGGAGATTTTAAAGGGTAAAAGTTTGTCGGCATTCCACGAGCGGACGCAATTTTGAAGCGTGACATGTTGGGTATCAATTTACATTATCTTTCACAATATCAAAAAAAATTGGTATAACTTTACTGTTGTCTTATTTTTTAATTAAATTTTTTTTATTTTTTCCCCAAAAAAGTGTGCTTGTAAGGCCGCTGTACAAATACGGCGTGACAAAGTATTGCAACGATCGCCATTTTATTCTCTAGGGCAGGGGTGTCAAACTGGCGGCCCTCCAGCTGTTGCGAAACTACAAGTCCCATCATGCCTCTGCCTGCGGGAGTCATGCTTGTAACTGTTAGCCTTGCAATGCCTCATGGGACTTGTAGTTTTGCAACAGCTGGAGGGCCACCAGTTTGACACCCCTGCTCTAGGGTGTTAGAATAAAAAAAATATATAATGTTTAGGGGTTCTAATTGGAGGGAAGGTGATGGCAGTGAAAAATTAGACATTACAACTGCTGTCACCAGATGGCGCAGGTCACAGAAGGAAGCTTGGCATTTTCACAAGGCCGCAAAGCCAGGTCACAATTTCTTGTCGCAATTGCGACCTGGCACCCGGATTTGTCGAGCCCTGATATATATACACACACCCGTGTGTGTGTGTGTGTGTGTATATATATATATATATATATATATATAAATAGTTATCACATCTGAAAACATGTAATTACATGTTCTTTTATACTTTATTTTCACTTTTTGAACTCGGCTGTACCGTAATCTCACAAAATTACAGGTAGCCCACCCACTTTTTCACAGATCTCGGCCGTTTTCAGAGGAAACACTTCTCTGTTCTCCCTCTGAGAACAACTGAAGTTCTCAGTTTATTAAACTGGCTGCAGAGGAGATAATTTTCCTCTGAGAACTACCGAGAACTGAACTGAGAAAAAAAACCTCAGTTTATTAAACGGACACCTATATGTGTATGCAGTCAGGCAGGCCCTTGCGTTTCATAGTTGAGGGTAAATCTAAAGGAAATTGAACAAGAGAATTGCATAATGCAGCTTGAAGTGATATGAAAGGCTTGCTTTTTTTAAATAACAGATATGTTATACTTCTTACCAGCTCTGTGCAGTGGATTTGCACAGAGCAGCCCAATCATCCTTTTCTCGGGTCCCCCCCCCCCCCCCCGTCAGCATTTCTGGCCCCTCCCTCTGGCTGAGTGCCCCAAGAACAAGCAGGGGCTCCCCAGCTGCGGTCATGTGTGTCCATTCCCACACAGAGCTACGGCTTGGCCCCGCCCCCTCTCTCCACATTGGCTCACTGCCTGTGATTGACAGCAGCGGGAGCCAATGGCTTTCATTGCTGTCTCAGCCAATGAAGAGGCAGAGTCCCAGAAGAGCCGAGGCATTTCTGCACGACGCTGGATTGCGATATTCCAGCTTTTTTTTACTAGTGGCGGCCCGGTCTTCTGCGTCGCCTTCTTCCCTCTTCTCTTCTTCGATGTTGACACAACGCTTCCTCCCGCTGTAATGCTGGGTGCGCGTTGCTCATTGATTTTATATAGGTCTCTTATGACGTTGCAGCCCCATCATGCTCCGGGTGGTGACGACATAAGAGGCGGGGTCACCGGGTGATAACAGCCCGGTGACCACGTCCCATGCCTATGCCTATATAAATCGTTGCGCACCCCTCCCCCTTTCCTGACCGGCCGAGCTGCATGCTCGGATAAGGGTCTGGTATGTTGTTTTTTTTTTTTCGCATTTGGGGGTTCCTCTTGAAATCCATACCAGACCTTAGGGCCTGGTATGCTCTTGGAGGGGGAACCCATGCCATTTTTTTATTTAAAATTTGGCATGAAGTTCCCCCTCCTGGATGCCACTTCAGGTTGCGTTGTAAGTCGCACCAAAGTCGCCCCAAGTCGCGCTGCGATTCATACTCAAGTTGAGTCCAAGTTGCCTCCCAAAGTCGCGCTGGAAGTTGTTTTGCCCATGTTTATTGTTTGTTTCTTATACAAGGCACATAATTCACAAAACATGTTTGCATCGATGCGCCTGCTTCCCATCCAGTCACGTTACCAGAAACATACCAAAAAGAACAAACTTTAAAAACAACATAAAATCGAGTGGCGGTTACAATAAACATATAGACATTCTAACACTCGGTACTACATGTATACATTATAAAAACGTTAAAAACTGCATAAAAACAACAAAAAAGGAAGAGGGGGGAAAGGAAGGAAAGGGAAAAAGGGGAAGGGGAAAAGATGGAGAAAGAGATATCTCACCCCAAACCACTAAAGGCCCTAGTAAACAACAGAGTCTTCAGATCTTTTCTGAATACCTGGTACTTCTCCTGTTGTTGCAGGTGGCATGGAAGCAGATTCCATAACTGGGCAGCTTGAACTGGAAAAGCTCAGCCCCCCCATTTTTTCAGCCTATAAGGCCGAACCACCAATCTAGTTTGTGACGTGGCCCGTAAGGCTCTCGTCACAAACTGTCGCCGCAATTTCTTGCGGATATAACATGGGCCTAGATTATTAAAGGCTTTGTAAGCAATACAAAGAACCTTAAATTCTGATCTCTCCGGTATTGGGAGCCAATGGAGGCTCTTCAGGTGGGTGGAGGTGGACGTCCGCCCTGGTAGCCCGAGTGCCAGCCGAACTGCCTGGTTCTGGATTTTCTGCAAGCGTCTAATCTGGGTCTGAGGCAAACCCATGAAAAGAGCATTGCAGTAATCCAAATGGGGTAAGACTAGCGCTCTAACTACAGCAATTCTGGCAGAGCTTGACAAAAAGGGTACAACCTTGTACAACTGCCTCATCTTGAGGAAACATAACTGGGTAATACTGCCGATGTGTGCATCCAGGGACAGACCGGAGTCCAGCAGAATGCCTAGGGTCTTCACCTTTTCGGCAGTTACAGGGAATCTCCCCTCCTCGTCCGGCCAAGGCAACACCCAGTGTAAGTTCTGGGCCGATCCCGTCCGGAGTACCTCGGTCTTTGCCTGGTTCAACTGGAGACAATTGTCGGCCATCCACTGTTTGATGGCCCCAAGAGTCTCCAGAAGATCCACCTCGTCCCCCGGCCCTCCGGCATCAATCCTGGTATACAACTGGGTATCGTCAGCATACGACTGACATCTCATCCCACGGTCCTTTATCATATCCAGCAGAGGACGCATGTAGATGTTAAAGAGGAGGGGAGATAAGGGGGAACCCTGGGGTACCCCACAACCAAGGCGTAATGGGCCTGAATAGAATGGGCCCAGTCGTACCTTGAATTCTCTACCCTTTAGGAAGGCTATGAACCAACCTAAAGCCTCTGGACTAACATGCGCGACCTCAACTAGTCTACGCATTAGGATCTCGTGGTCGATGGTGTCAAATGCTGCCGAAAGATCTAGCAAGACGAGGACGGAGGTCTGCCCTGCATCTGCCTCAAACAGTAGGTCATCCATGATCTCCACTACTGCAGTTTCCGTACCATGACTGGGACGGAACCCTGACTGCTGCTCCGCCAGCAACCCATGTTGTTCCACAAAACATTGCAGCTGTTGACAGACTATTCCCTCTGACAGCTTCGCCAGAAAGGCTATCCCTGAGATGGGTCTTCTTTCCTCCTTTTTTCTTGGATCAGAATGAAGTTTCTTTAGTATTGGAGTAACTATAGCCTTTTTGAAATGCTCTGGGTATTCGCCATTATCAAAACAACTGTTGATTAGCTGAGCCACAAAACCCTTTATTTCTTCAGCTATCAACTTCATCACGAGACCCGGACATGGGTCTGATGGGGGAGCACTATCTTTAGCAGTGGCAATGCAATGTCCTACTGCTTCTACGGTTACTGGTGAAAAATAAAACATAGGAACACTGCCTATAGAGGCTGGACTATTGTCCAGGCAGTCGTTTCTCCTTTCTTGAATAATGTCGGGTATTAAAAGATAATTTTTTTTAGTTTCAACAATATGGTTGGCCAGGCCATCATGTATTTTTTGAGCTTTCTCCATAAAAAACTCCGCCAGAGTCTGAGCATACTCTGGTGTGGCTATTTCTTGGGTTTTAATTGCTTCAGGTGTGAGTGGGCTCTTACCCATGCAGGGGCAACCAAGGCAAAAACAAAAACGGTAATACAAAACAACTCAAAGTCTGTGTGAGTGGCTCACCCCAAGACTATAGTATAAAAAGAAAAGATGAAATAGTCCCAACAGGCCGCTCCAGCCAATCCCCCCCCCCCCCCCCCCCACACACACACACACACACATTAGTAAGTCTGCAAAACGCACATTAAAAAGATGTTAACTCTTAATGAGAAGCATCAGATGTGTACCGTGGAGCCTTTTTTAAGGTATACTTTGTATTCGTATTTTTCCTTTTATGTTGTAAAAAAAATATTTGTTATTATTAAATACCACTGAAATGTAAGGGGGGAAAAAAAAACAATATCTATCTATAAATGTAGAAGTAGTGCTGCGCTGTGCATAAATAAGTGATGCAAATGTGCTCACGTGACAGATACACTTGAAAGGCAATAGATGAATGGTCAAAATAGCAACAATAAAATATAAATAATCAGCTGTGACAGTATAAACAATGGACTGATAAAAATTGTCCAAATACTGTGAAAAGTGTACCACAAAATAGATGTGAGAATAAACTCATAACATTTTTAAAATTACATCATCATGTGACAAGTGCAACCATAAATAAATATATTCACACTAAAATTCCATAAAATTAAAAAAAAAATAAAGAATGTCAAGAAAACGCAGTGCAGATAATGTCTATAAGGTGCAAGCTGGATGGGTGGCTGTGTGTGCACAGTGATCAGGGTGAAGGTGCTGGTGCTAGTAGTCAATATCTGGTATGGAGTGCTACCGATAGGTGGTTACTGGTTCTCTGTGCAACTTAGGGTATAGATGTCCCCTTACCTTACCGCCTCCAAAATATGCTCTTTTTCTCCTGTTTAGATAATTTTTTGATAATTTCAAATAGGACTAAGCAGTGACCTTGAAATTTACGAAATTTTAGGTTGTTCTCTGATTTTGATCTCCAGTGTATATATACAGTGGATATCCAAAGTCTACACACCCCTGTTAAAATGGCAGGTTTCTGTGATGTAAAAAATGAGACAAAGTTAAATCATTTCAGATTTTTTTCCACCTTTTAGCCACTTAAGGACCTTGGGTGTTTTTCAGATTTGATGTTTACAAGACTAAAAGTTTTTTTTGATAGAAAATTACTTAAAACCCCCAAACATTTTTTTCTAACACCCTAGAGAATAAAATGGCGGTCATTGCAATACTTTTTGTCACACCGTATTTGCGCAGCGGTCTTACAAGCGCACTTTTTTTGGAAATAATTCAATTTTTTTAATTAAAAAAATAAGACAACAATAAATTTGGCCCAATTTTTTTATATATTGTGAAAGATAATGTTACGCCGAGTAAAATGATACCCAACATGTCACGCTTAAAAATTGCGCCCGCTCGTGGCATGGCGTCAAATTTTACCCTTAAAAATCTCGTTAGGCGACGTTTAAAAAATTCTATAGGTTGCATCTTTTGAGCTACAGAGGAGGTCTAGGGCTAGAATTATTGCTCTTGCTCCAACGATCACGGTGATACCTCACTTGTGTGGTTTGAACACCGTTTTCATATGCGGGGGCTACTCGCGTATGCGTTTGCCTCTGCGTGCAAGCTCATCGGGATTGGGGCGCTTTTAAAAAAAAAAATAGCTTTTCTTATTTATTTTTATTTTATAATTTTTTACACTGAAAAAAAAATTGATCACTTTTATTCCTATTACAAGGAATGTAAACATCCCTTGTAATAGAAAAAAAGCATGACAGGTCCTCTTAACTATGAGATCTGGGATCAAAAAGACCTCAGATCTCATGTTTAGACTTAAATGCAAAAAAAAAAAAAATGGAAATGTTGTCATTTGAAAAAATGACAACAAAAAAATGTGCCTTTAAGACGCATGGGCGGGACTGACGTTTTGACGTCACTTCCGACCTGCTATGCTATGGGGACAGGTGGGGGCCATCTTGCCCTCACTCGCATCCCCACACAGCCAGCAAGAGGACCCGATCGCCTTCGCCGCTACCGACGGCTTCGGTAAGCGGCGGAGGGCACGGGAGGGGGGGCCCTCTCCCGCCGCTGATAACGGTGATCTTGCGGCGAATCCGCCACGGAGACCACCGTTATCATTTACAGGACCGCTCATGCTAAAGATGGATACCTCGGTTGTGGCAGCAGCTGCTGCCGTTACTGAGATATCCATCTTTAAAATACCAACGTATATGTACATGAGCGGGTCCTTAAAGGGGTGTCCCACCCAAATGTAATGTTTGTTTATTAAAAGTCAGCAGCTACAAAAAGTGTAGCTGCTGGCTTTTAATAAACAGACACTTACCTTCTCCACGCTCCAGCGACGCGCCGACCAGGGCTCCGCTCCTCTCTCCCCCTCCCCGGCCGGCATCCTCATTGCGATTGTGGGCACCCAGCCGTGACAGCCTTCGGCTTCACGGCGTGGCACCCACTGCGCATGCGCGCGCGGCCCGCCGCTGATTGGACAGGCGATCGTCTAGGACCTGTCAGTGTCCTAGACGATCGCCAAAGGGTGGGGCTGCAGTAAGGCGATTAGGCCTAATCGCCTTACCAGCCCCTCGGCGGAAGCAGGAAGTGGGACAGGAAGTCCCACTCCTACTGAAGCCCCCACTCCCCCCCCCCAAAAAAATTACATGCCAAATGTGGCATGTAAGGGGGAGGGGATTAAGCGAGTTACTTTTTAAGGTGGAACTCCACTTTAAGTGTTTAATATGACCTATATACTGTACAACAAACTAAAATCTTTGAGGCTGGGTTCACACTAGTGCGGTTAGAATTTCAGCTCTCTTATCTCTGCAGATAGATAAGAGAAGTGTTTAGCAGATTAGATCCGTATTTAGCTGTGAATTTGGAGACCTGGAAGAAGTTCCGGGTGAGAGGAGAGTGGGGGAGAAGTGTATTGAGCTGAATGAGAGAAATTCCTGAAGAGAACTGAACACATCTGCAAATCAGCTGCGTACCCATAGAAGATAATGGGCCTGAATTCGCACCTGAGCCGCACCGCAAGGCATAAAATCCACACACGTTTTTTCTGCAATGCGCAATGCGAATGCATCGCACATATGTGAACCAGCCTCATTGAAAACAATGTATTTAGAAATGTTCTGCGTATTAGATGCGGTTTAAGCCGCACTCAATTTGCATAGGTGTGAACCCAGCCTTAGGCCCCTTTCACACTTATACGACTTGTCCCACGATTTTGGACTGCAAAATCGTATGACAAGTCATTCTCCATTATTTTCAATGAACATCATTCATACTGGCACGACTTTAAGTAGTGCCGACTTCAAAGTAGTCCTTGCACTACTTTGGTCCGATTTTGATGCCACTTACACAGGTATTCATTGAAATCGCGGCAAAATCGCGGCCGCAAAATCGCGATAAAATTGCGCGACTTTGAAGTCGTACAAGTGTGAAAGGGACCTTAAACTAATGCCCCGTACACACGATCACTTTTTGTGATGAAAAAAAATGTCATTTTTTAAAATGTCATTTAAAATGATCATGTGTGGCCAAAATGTCATTTTATGTCTTTTGAAAAATGACCAAAAAAAAATTCGAACATGCTCGAATTTTTTATGTCATTTTTCAAAATGTCATTTTTTGTGTCATAAAAAATGATCGTGTGTGGGCAAAACTATGTAAAAAATTACGTTTTAAACCCGCACATGCCCAGAAGCAAGTTAGGAGACGGGAGGTAAAACTACCATTCATAATGGAGTAAGCACATTCATCACGCTGTAACAGACAAAAAAGCAGGAATCATCTTTTACTAACAAGTAACCAGCTAAAAGCAGCCTCAAGGCAAATAGAACATCCCCTTTAGAGTGCCATCACTTTTTTCATAATTTTCCAAAAATGATGGTGTGCATACAACGTCATTTTTGAAAATGAAGTTTGAAAAATGTAGTTTTTTTTCATGATGAAAAATGACATTTTTTTTCATCACAAAAAGTGATCGTGTGTACGAGGCATTATACTTTGTTGAATCACAATTTTATTTTATTGGGGGACTTAGTATTTTTCGGTATGAGGTCCCTTTCACACTTGTACAACTTCTAAGTCGCGTGATTTTACGGCGACTTTGCAGCGATTTTGACGCGATACGCGGCCGCGATTTCAATGAATGCCTGTGTAAGTGGCATCAAAATCGGACCAAAGTAGTGCAGGGACTACTTTGAAGTCGGCACTACTTAAAGTTGTGCCAGTATTAATGGTGTTCATTGAAAATCATGGAGAATGACTTGTCATACGATTTTGCAGTACAAAATCGTGAGACAAGTCGTATAAATGTGAAAGGGGCCTTAGTCTATCAGCATGGCACATCTTGACTTGGCAATATTTGCCCACTCTTCTTTGCAAAAATACTCCAAATACGTCAGATTGCGAGGCCCTCTTTGGATAACTCCACAGATTTGGACTCTGGCTGGCCATTCCAAAACTTTAATCTTCTGGTGAAGCCGTTCCTTTGTTGATTTGGATGTATGCTTTGGGTCATTGTCATGCTGTAAAATGAAGTTGCTCTTCATGTTCAGCTTTCTAGCAGGAGTCTGAAGGTTTTGTGCCAATATTGACTATTTGGAACATTATTCCCTCTACCTTGACTAAGGCCCCTGTTCCAGCTGACAAAAAACAGCCCAAAGCATAATGCTGCCACCACCATGCTTCACTGTGGGTATGGTGTTCTTTTGGTGATGCGCAGTGTTGTTTTTGCGCCAAAAATACTGGTATATCTATTCAAATTATGGCCCACAAGTTCAACCTTGGTTTCATCAGACCATGACACATTTTCCCACATGCTATTGGGAGACTTCACATGTGTTTTTTTGCTAAATTTCAGTTGGGCTTGGATGTTTTTCTTGGTAAGAAAAGGCTTCCGTCTTGCCACTCTACCCCATAGCCCAGACATATGAAGAATACAGGAGATTGTTGTCACATGTACCACACGGCCAGTACTTTCCAGATATTACTGCAGCTCATTAAGCCCTGGTTCACACTGGGCTGCGGGAGTGAAGCAGTGCGAGTTCAGCTGAACTCGCACGATTTCACTCCCGCCCGGCAGTCCCGATTTCAGCCGCGATTTCAGAGACATCTGTGCAGGTTTCTGCACAGATGTCAATGTAAATCGCAGGCTGAAATCGCAAAAAGTAGTACAGACACTACTTTTTTAAATCGGTGCAATGCCGCAGATGCAGCGTCGCACCGATTAGGACACTGCCATTGCCGGCAATTTGCGGCAAAATCCGCCGTTTTGACATGCGATTTGACATGCCAAATCGCATGTCAAAACGCACCAGTGTGAACCAGGGCTTAATGTTGCTGTAGGCCAGGGATCCTTAATCTATGGCCCTCCAGCTGTTGCAGAACTACACATCCCATGAGGCATTGTAAACCTCTGACATTCACAGACATGACTAGGCATGATGGAAATTTTAGTTCCTGAACAACTGGAGTTCTGTAGTTTAAAGATCCCTGCTGTAGGCCTTTTGGTAGCCTCCCTGAGCAGTTTTCTTCTTGTCTTTTCATCAAATTTGGAGAGAAGTCCAGTTAACCATGAGATCCGTCTGATGCTTTGGACACTCTCTGCGGACCATGGCTTTTGCTGTAGGATGCGACTAATGGCCCATACACACGATCCGAATATCGGCCGATGGATCGTACGACTTTTTTCGCTTAATAATCGCAAGTAAAATAAAATAGGTTATTAAACTCACGAAAATTCTCGTACGACAGAAAAAAAAGATTGGAAGTGATGTCATGTGTTGTAATGTATTTGTATTGTATTGTCGGACGACGGCTGTACTGACTAAACGAAAATCGTACGATCTGACATCGTACGAGGAAAATTTTCGCGCATGTCCGATCGAAAAATATCGGATGAACGGTCGTGATCGGCTCTCGAAAGTAGTGTACACACGATCTGAAAATCGTACGATCTATCATCGGACGATCGTTTTCGTCCGATATTCGGATCGTGTGTATGGGCCATAAGAAAAAATCAGGAAAGACCTACTAGAACACCTACTAGAACAGCTGAGCTTTATTTGGGGTTAATTAGAGGCACTTTAAATGACAGGTGTGTACTGACTCTTATTTAACGTGAGTTTGAATGTGATTGCTTAATTCTGAACACCGCTACATCCCCAGTTATAAGAGTGTGTGCGCACTTATGCAACCACATTTTAGTTTTTAGTTTTACTAGCCCCCTCCCCCTAGAAGATTTCAGTTTATAGATCACATTAAAGGTAGAAAAAACTGAAATGATTTATCTTTGCCTCATTTTTATTTATTATTTACATCACAGAATCCTGACATTTTAACATGGGTGTGTAGACTTTTTATATCCACTGTGTGTATGTATATATAGATAAATGGGATGTGTATATATTTACAGTGTTGCGTGAGTAAATGTTGGTCACACTATCAAAGCAAATGGCTTGGGTGTTACAGGCTGTAACCCATCAGGGTAGAAATATGTGAACTTCTATTGGCAAGTTTTTTAAAGTTGAAAGGTCCAGGACTATTTTTCTACCTTTGCCACACAATGAGTTGCTGACTCAGTCTAATGCTGGCCATACACTATACGAAAGGTTGGCTGAAATTCGGTCGTTCAGTTCGTTTTTCGAACAGTTAATGGACACAAAATCAATCATCGTCGGGGCTTTTTTGAGCCAAAAAAACGAAGGACAAGTTTGAAAATTTTCGATAAATTGGAACGTTAATGTGTTACCCGTCCGAATTTTCTGCACTAGGTATGTGTAAAAAAAAAAAAAAAATTTAATTATCGGTCATTACATGATGGCACTATAGTTTGCGCTCATGTCCGAACGTTCGTCCGGACGATTTTTCGTAGAGTGTATGGCCAGCATAAGCATGGGACCATTTGGGTGTTGGGACCTTGGATAGGCATGTGATTTCTTTTAGTCCAGTTACTCAGTAGGTAGTGGAGTATGATATCCCCAGAGTATGTGCAATTAAAAAATCAC
Organism: Rana kukunoris; assembly: GCA_029574335.1. Taxonomy (NCBI): domain Eukaryota; kingdom Metazoa; phylum Chordata; class Amphibia; order Anura; family Ranidae; genus Rana; species Rana kukunoris. The sequence continues at coordinate 472,050,712 of CM056052.1, forward strand.
CCAAGGCAGTTCATTATTTTAGTATTGACTGACTGGTTCCTTTAAAACCCCAAACATGGTTGACCTTGAGTTAGTAACATTCCCCTAGCGTATTTTCAAATTTAAAAAACTATAACTGAGCCATGTACGTTAAATTTTTTTCTCCGAAATACCCTTTTCCAGATTACTAATTAAAAACAAAAAAGAACAGCTTGCCCTGCTTCTGAGAAAGAGATTAAAGGTCTATTTGGTTACACTGCAGTAATCATTTTCCCCCTGCACAAAAATATCAGGTTAAAAATAGCCATACGCTTGCATATTTATCTTCCTTTGACCTTTTAGCGTCCGCAATCATTCGTGCTTTTGCTCATTGTCTTTTCCTTCTATGCTGGAGATTGTGAAACCCTGTGTAGTAATTGTCCTGCTTAATTCATTATCACCTCCTGAGCTCTGTTAAACCTCTGTAGTCCTGAATGTCGTAGCGTGACGGCGGCACACGGGGCCGAGAGGGTTAAGTCCGCTGTCACTCACCCAGTTAATCATCTGAAGCTGGCACACCTAGGGTACCATTCCCATTCTGCCACCACAGAATTTTCATTTTAAATTGGAAATGGTTCATAATGGCTCTATTTTTTTTTTCTCCTCCTGTTTAATACTTTTCCATAACAACACAAGCACCAAATTATAGCTGTGCAATTATGTAAACAATGGAAATGCTTGCAGAACGCATCCTTCCTCCGACGTACCATTTCATTCCACGTAATTGCCGATAGCTTTGCAGCCAATAATAAACAAAATTATTTTACACATTTATCGCTCTAAAGGTCAATTATGAAAGTGCTGCAGAAACGACGTTGCTCAAATGAGTAAACCAATTTCTGTTGCCACCACCATATGTTTCTTCCTCGTTGGCTGTGTTTTTCCAGTCACTGTGTACATACAGTAGCATTCAATTAAGGTGATTCATTTACTAGGCAGCATGCTTTTCAGTGCAGCTTGTGTTTAAGGACCTGCACTTTGCATTCTGGAAGGCAGAGCGTCTGTTTGCATGACGTGATTTTTTTATTTTATTTTCATGTCCCTTTACAAACATGAAGATAAGTAACATATGTTCATGGTATTTAAATTCTCCCAGAGCTGGTAAAGTCATATCTTACTTTGTAAATGTAAAAAATACAAATTGTCAGGTTTCTGGCAGCTTTTACATTCATTTTAATTTTAATATTCTTATAAAAAAAATTAGACATTTACATTTTAATTTTAAGAATATCTTAATGGGTTTGTAGAGATATTTTTTTTATCTTAATAGCTTCCTTTACCTTAATGCAGTGCTGTTTTCATGTCCTCATTGTTCGTTTTTGCTCTCAAGTTGCTGTAATTCTTTTCTGATCTCCACACTTCCTGGTTGTCTGTTTCCTGATGACCACAGTGCTGGGAGCTTTCTCTCTGTGGTCACTAACTTCAAGGAGGTGTAATTACTGTGTCTAGTTTCTAGTTTCGTTTTCCAAACCATCACTGCTCTATGGCTCTGTATAGCACAGAGGCAGGAAATAACATGCAAAAACGAAACTAGAAACTGCAGGTACATTATATGATTGATTTTTATCTATTTTTAATCGTTTTTAAAAGGAATCAGTTAACTATTATGTCTCTATACCCTGTAAACAGTCATTTCAGCAAAAAAAAAAATTGTATTTACAATTTCTTTAAGCCATGTACGTGCAGTGGTAATGTAAGTTCTAGGGAGACTGTACGATTTTGTCATGTCTCAGGTATAGGAACACAGGAGTTTGCCCCAGTGGGTGTCCATTCTGCTCAATACACCATAATGTCTTGTGTAGATGGGCAAATGCAGTGTTCTATCAGGTGCATTCAGATCAGTTTGAGGTGCTTTTGAGTTTCTTCACAGGTGCATTCGACTTGCAGTTGCCCTTCCTCCTGAAGGCTTCAAGCTAAGGGCCCTTCCACACTGATACGTTTTTCCAGCGTTTTTATCTTGCAAGAAAAATGTTAGGGCCAGATTCATGAAAGGTTACGCTGGCGGATCGAGTGATCCGCCAGCGTAACAGTGGCTTTGAGCCGGCGTTTCTGTTTTCTGTAACCAGAAAACAAGAAACGCCGGGTTGAAGTTCCGATGCGATGAGCGTAACTGAGTTTCGCCATCGCATCGTTACTTCAACTTAAAAATGGCGCCGGGGGCGTTCCCGCCGATTTACGCTCAAAAAATATGTTAATGAGCGGAAATCGGCAATTCACGATCGAAATCCGGCGCGACGCAGTGACGTTACGACGTTTCCGGACGGGATACGCGGCGCATAGATATACCTACATGGGGTTGGAGTATCCTATGTTAGGTATAGGCGTCGTCATCGCGTCGGGGAAAAAAAAAAAAACGTCGCTTGCGTAAAACGGTCATGAATGGGAATGTGACGTCATTGACGTTCATTCACAGATTTTGGAGCATGCGCACGGGGATGTTTTGACACTCGACGCATGCGCAGTACGTCGGCGGCGGGATCGCGCGTAGTTAGCATACTACACGCCCCGTACCCGCGACATTTGAATTCCGCCGGCTCATTTGCGATGCGCTGCCGCAACTTTAGGAGCAAGTGCTTCGTGAATGACAGCACTTGCTCCTAAAAATTCGGCAGCGCAACGCAAATCAGAAGCGTTACTCCAGAGCAAAGATGCTCTGGAATACGTGAATCTGGCCCTTACTCTTTAAATCCAATTGGACTTTTCACACCACTGCATTACAAGGGCGGTACGTTTTTAAAAGACCTGCCTGCTGCATCTTCGGTGCGGTTTGGAAAACTGCATCAAAAACAGTTTTCTATTAAGATTAATGGAAATCGCAGCAAAATTGATTGATTGGTTGACTTGCATTTTTTGGTCCATTTTTGAGTCACATATCCATTTTTCACAGGAGAAGGCAACCTTAAATCACTAGCACCAGAAACACACAGGAAACGCAGCTGAAACACCGCAAAATCGCAAACACAGCAGTTTTGCTATGGAACAGTGTGAAAGAGCTCTTAAAAAACTCTTTCACACTGGTGCACTTAAAGCAGGATTCCACCCTCAATTTTTTTTTTTAAAGTCCGCAGCTGCACGATGGTGGCCCCCCCCCCATGTTTTCTACTGCGCATGCGCGAGGCTCGTGCCGCTTTGTGAATGGGCGGCTGCTCTCTGGGATACACACAGTTTCCAGAAGGCAGTGTGCCCCATTCACAAGAAGGAGGGTGCAGAAGAAGACCCACCACAGATAAGGAAGAGGCAGATTAGGAACATCCGCATAGCAACAGGTTTTTCGGGTGAGTATATAAAAAAAATATATATTTATTTATTTTTTGCAGCATTTTCCTGTAATTTTTTTTCGGGGTGGAACTCCACTTTAAAGTGCTAATATACACACAAGAAAACATTTTATTATATTGATCAATCTTTAGATGTGATGGCTGCATTAGATTTTTTGTGATATTAAAGGTTGTGTTTTCTTCTTTTTTTTTTTTAAATAACAAACATGTCATACTTACCTGAACTGTGCAGTAGTTTTACACAGGGCAGCCCTGATTCTCCTCTTCTCAAGTCCCCTGCTGGCGCACCTGGCTCCTTCTCTTCTCTAAGTGCCCCAATAGCAAGTCGCTTGCTATGAGGGCACGTGTGCATACTTGCCCCTGAGCCTCGCTTTGTATGTCCATAAGACACGCAACGGAACCCAATGGCAGAGACCCGGAGAAGCAACTGCTTTTGTGCAAATCACTGGCTCGGGTAAGTATTAGGGAGGGCTGCAGGGGGAAGCTGCATACTGAAGTTGTTTTACCTCTTGCATTGGATGCAAAGCCTTTAGAAACATTTTAAGGCTTTCTTTCTTAAGTTTTTCATCTGGTTCTATGGCCAGTAAAATAGTTTTTCCAAAAAACAAGCTCCCTTGCAAATTTTTGGGTCACAGGAAAAAGAGAAGGAGAAGAAAGCCTTAGACTGAGTTCACACTATTGCGAACTGGATGCGGGTTCTCCACATCCATTTTGCATGTCAGGAGACTGTGACCAGCTCTCACAGCTCCAGGGCGGCTGCAGAGCGAATTGCACAGGAGCCCTGTGTGTCCTCTGGTCCGTTTCCGGTCCATATTCAGACAAAATTTTGGACCTAAAACTGAACAGGGACCCCCTGCTGTCAGCCACTCCACACGGCAGTGCGAACCCAGCCTAAAAATATATTACATTTTTGATTTTGGGTTTAATCCTACTTTAAAAACGCAGTTGTAATTTTTCAAATACACGCATCACTTTTATTACATGCATTTAATCTGTTTTTGTTGCTATTTTTGATTTCCTGAAGGCCAGCATGCACCTGTGAAACGTGGACACGCGACTCAAAAAAAGCACACCAAAAACTGAGATGCCATATGTTTTTTATTCACTTTTGATGTGTTCCTATTGACTTCGTATGCATTTTTTGCTTTCAGCTCACACACAAAATCTCACTCTCTGCATGTGTGCTTTCCAGTGCTTTTTCTCCCCTCTTGTTTTTTCTTTTTTACCAAGGTCTTCCAGGATTATTATTTTTGTTGTAATGAGTTTAAGTGCGTTTTTGACTGACTCGTTTTGGTGCATCTGGTGTGAACTGGCCCATACACTGAAAGGTTTTCTTTTGGAAAGAATGCATGCAGAACTTTTCAACATGCAGCATACCTGCAGCGCAGCGCAGTGATGTGAACAGCTACAATGGATTTAAAGAGGAATATTTTTCATGTGCTTTTGTTGCTCTGGAAAAGTGCGTTTTAGCAAAATCACAGCAGCAGTATGACATGGGTCTTAAGCTATCTGTTAAAAGCCTTGTGATAGCAGGAGATGCCTCCAATGTTGAGCATCAATTTAATTTATCAGGCTGTTTTCTATTTATTTTTTTATTGGCAGGTAATGAGCCCTTCCAGCAGTCAGAGGTGCTTGTTATCGCACCGAGGGAATGTTTTGACCTAATGGCAAATCACTATGTGACAGACCTCGGATGTGTGCACAAATTATGTGATCAGAGTGTTTTCTAGAATGTTACAAATAGAATCTGACTGGATGCTTAGTCCAATGCACACCATTTTCTTTTCAGATGTTTTTGATACGTAAAGCCGATTGGTCTTTATCCTAAATAAAATAACTGAATTAATAGCAGTAGAGTCCCATCACAACAAGCTTGCTGCTTCCTAATACAATGATGGGCAGTATTTTGATAAACCTACAACTTTTTCCTGTTGTATTACAATATCCCTTGTAGTGAATAAAAACACTTTATAAGAAACCCTTACTAAGGCCCTGTTCAGATGTCACGTTGGGGGAATGAGCTTTCCCGCTTGCAAATCTAAAAGCTTGATATACATGCGTTTCCACGTGTAAATCGTGCGTAAGGCAGCACATTCACCTCAATAGGCTGCACATTTTTTGCCTATAAGAAACTCTTGATCATTTTTGGACAACAAGCTTAGTGTGATTATTATAAGCACACTTTGCTGTGCAATAATTGCGACAGAATTGCACCAAGTTTGGTGTGCCATCAAGAATAATGGCACCCAAATGCCTGTTGGAATCATGGTCAAAATTGTGGCCTTTTCCTTATCACTTATCGTTAACAGGACCTAAGAAATCCACTGATACCGAGTATGCCAGTTTTCCCATACTACTTAAATCGGATTAAGAAAAAAGCAACTCAGATTAAAGATTCAAGTAAATCATCAAGCACACTTCTTCCTCGATTCTTCTGCTCCGGTTCCACTTGCATTTCATTGGGTACAAACCGCTCACCAGGTCTCTGACAAATTTAAACATTAGGGAACTTCCATAACCAGCAGAGGATGTTGTTCAATTAACCACTTCCATACAGGGCATTTTCACCCCCTTCCTGCCCAGACCAATTTTTAGTTTTCAGCGCTATCGCACTTTGAATGACAATTGCGCGGTCGTGCGACGTGGCTCCCAAACAAAATTGATGCCCTTTTTTTCCCACAAATAGAGCTTTCTTTTGGTGGTATTTGATCACCTCTGCGGTTTTTATTGTCAATAGTGTCAATTTTGAAAAAAACAATATCTTTTACTTTTTGATTTAATAAATATCATTTTTTTTTTGGAAAAAAAAATATTTTTTTCCTCAGTTTAGACCGATACGTATTCTTCTACATATTATAATAAGCGTATTTGATCGGTTTGGAAAACAGTTCTAGCATCTTCAAAATAGGAAATAGAATTATGGCATTTTTTTTTTTTTTTTTTTACTAGTAATGGCGGCGATCTGCGATTTTTATTGTGACCTTGACATTGCGGCGGACACATCGGACACTTTTAACACATTTTTGGGACCTTTCACATTTATATAGCGATTAGTGCTATAAAACTGCACTGATTACTGTGTAAATGTGACAGTCAGGGAAGGGGTTAACACTAGGGGGCGGTGAAGGGTTTAATATGTTCCCTAAAGGTGTGTTCTAACTGTAGGGGGAGGCGGGACTCACAAGGGGAGGAGACCGATGTGTGTTCCTCTGTACTGGGAACACACATCTGTCTCCTCACCACTGACAGGACATGGATCTGTGTGTTTAAACAGACATCGTGGCCGCCGGGCACGGGCACCGGGTCCCGAGCAATGCGGCGGGGGCACGCGCGCCCCCTAGCCGCCTGCGAATGCAAGGACGTCATATGGCGTCCACTCTGAGGAAGGGAGGGTTCCCGCCGACGTCATTTTACAATGACTAGGTAGGAAAAGTGTTAAACTCTACTATCAAATTTCAAGTTCATTATTCTTGACTACACACCTCATGTACTTGCTATATTTTTCTAGATGTAAACAATTAACTATTTGTTACAATAATGCAACTTAAAGTGATATCAGAGAGAGTTTAATTTCCCCTGTCCCTTCTATTTCTGTATGTGGATCATGGCACTCTATTTTAATAAAAAAAATAAAATCTAAGTACCCTTTTCCTAATTGACATACAGCTGTCACATGACCCAGCTCTTTCCCAGCCTGTCTGCCGGGAAACATAAGCAGTAGGAGCTTCTAGTCCTCTGCTGCAAGTCACGTGTTAAAAAATTAAATAAAAACAGCCTTGGAATAATAAAAATAATTAATGGACTGTTTCAAAGTGTCATACAAATATATATTTAAAAATATCATTTGTATTTGTTTTTGCCAATAACATTGGTGTAGGTGGATTTTTACCACTCACTGGTGTCCCGACCCTCCAGCCTGTGACTTAGAATAAGAGGAAGGTGAAGCCTCCATTAATCTTCATGTAATTTTCATTCCATATTTGTTTAGCTGGTCAGTGGGCGTGGAGGGAGGGAGTGGGCTGTCATTCCCCACTGTGTATACGCCCACATTTGTGACTCTATAGTAACATTAGCTGCTCAAATGTGATGGGGAGGAAATGCTCAGCATAGAAACTCACTGAAAACAGAACATGTGCAGAGCTGCCAACACTGCTCTGCAAAATCCCTAGCTGAGTTGGGGACATGAACAGAAAGGGGAGATGGAGAGAGCAGCAGGATCAACCAGGTTTTTTTGCAGAGTACATAAAATGGATCTCGTAGTGACTGCGTATGAACAGCATGCAATATTTGAGAGTTTTTTATGATGTGGGTTAAGTGACACTTTAATGTACAATACTTCTTCAATGATTAGTTAATTCATTTAAGTCTAATTAAGGATGACCCTAACTAGGCATGTACTTGTATCTTAACCAACAAAATATCTAGACACTTGAGTTTTTAAAAGCAAAAACCTGGAACTGGGTTGTTGTTTATGTGACCTCTAACCTAACCCACTGACCACTTGAAGTTATTGTAAAGTCTTGTTTTTTTCCTAAAAAATAACAAACATGTTATACTTACCTGCTCTCTTGAAGTAGATTTGTACAGAGCAGCCCGGATCCACCTCTTTTTGGGTCCCTCTTCTGTGATCCTGGCCCCTCCCTTCTGTTCAGTGCCCTCACAGTAAGCAGCTTGCTATGGGGGCACCCGAGCCGAGTCACAGCCCTGCCCCCTCTCTCCCCTGATTGGCTAGCTAACTTTGACAGCAGCGGCAGCCAATGGCTGTGTCTTAGCTAATCAGGAGGTAGAATCTTGAACGGCTGAGACATCGCTGGACAGAGATGGATCTCAGGTAACTGTTAGGGGGGCTGCTGCACACAGAAGGCTTTTTATCTTAATGCATAGAATGCATTAAAGTGGATGTAAACCCAATGCATGACATTTAGGCTGGGAACATATATCTGCAGTATTTTGTTATCTCTCTATAATGAGCTATAGCTCTCTCCTGAACTGTTCCTCTGTTATCAGCCTGATAACTCCTGACAATTTCTCAGACTTTTTAGATGAAAGCAGCCTGGATCTTTTGTCCGGGGAGGTTGCTAAAATAGATTAGCAGAGAGCTGGTCCTATTCCAAAACACCTCCGAGAGTGTCTGCCTATGATGAGAGGGGGTGTGTGACTTTCCTCCAATCAGCAATGTTGGCTGTATGCTAGAGGCAGGGCTTTGCTTCCTTATGTCAGAGCTGTCCCCTGACGAATGCTGATCTGTTGATTGGTGAGGGGGTTGAAGCAGGGAGAGCCTTACATGGCAGGTCTTCAGGTACAGCTTTCTCTCCAGCAAGGCAAACAGTAGCACAGTGGTGACATCACCAAATCTCATTACAACCTTTTGACACTAACAGAGACAAAATGCCTTGAATTGTAGATGTGCATCTATTTTTCCAGCCTTCATGTACATGAGTATGTCCATGTTTTTTTTTTAAGGAGGATTTCAAGACAAATTTTTTATTTTTTTTGACAATTTAAATGAACTCTAGATTTGAAGATTTTGCTGTGTTTCAGGTAGGGTGCCGATGCCGAGCATTTGCCCGAGTACTTGTACAGCTGCTTCTCCTCCTCGCCCTCCCGCGGCTTTCAGCTGCTTTATTGAAATGTATACAGGGAAATCAGTGATTGTAACTCCTCCCCAGTGCCGCGCGATCAGCCCTGACTGTCCCCCATATCCTCCGGTCCCCCTCCATTCTCCTCCGCCTCCTCTGTCCTTGACCCTAACACAAAATAAATGAATAAATTATAATAGTAATAAAAAACATTTGTTCGGGTTTGGGTGTTTATTATTTTTATTATAATTATTTTAATAATATGTATTTAAGAATGTTTTTAAGGTTAGGGATTCATCATTATTTATGTATTATTACATTAATATTTAATTATTTATTTATGATTCGATTTTGAGTTTTGTGCATTTTATTTTTAATTTATTTATTCATATATTATTACTATTTCATAAATGTTTTAATTTGAGAAGAAAATCATGCAAAAACATGTTACAAAATGCGAGAATGCGAATAAAAAACGCACACAAATGGCGTGTTTTCATTCATTCCTATGGCAATAAAAACCGGCCAAAAATGCTCAAATCTGCCCGATTCGACTTACAAAAATAGCACCAGAAATTTTTTCGAGCTTCAGGGGAGAGTGGAGATGTGAACCGCCTCCATAGAAAATAACAGATTTTTTTTTTTTTTTTCTCCTCCAGCTTTTTGTAGCTTCGAACTTCAAGCTACAAAATGCTGAGGTGTGAATGGGGGCCTCAAGGATTCGGGTGGACAAACTGGCCAATTAATGGCCAATTTGTTCGGCATGCAGGCTTTATTCAGGTCACACTCTTGTTCAATCTGAAATCTCATCCCCACTTAGTACCTACATTATGCTGATAAACAACACAGCTCCACAGATGGTGCAATAGCAGAATAAGAACAACAGTCTTTGGGGTCAATTCACAAAGAGAAACGTTATTGGTTTTCTTCAGGTGTTAAATTAGCACTCCTTATTTAACACTAGCAAACATGGTATTCACGAAAGCTATAATCGTTATTTAACACAGTCGTTATGGTTTTCAACTGACTCTTTATCCAAACGTTATTCTAACTACTCAGACGTTATTATTAAGATTCGGGACGTTAAAATAACTCTTAAGATCGTTAAATAATGCTGGAGAGATGCATTCTTGGAGCAGAAGGGGAGAAGAACAGCTGCATGTGGAAAAGAGCAGATACAGAGAGAGAGAGAGAGAGAGAGAGAGAGAGAGAGAGAGAGAGACACAAGCAATACACATGAGATTGAGCATGTGATGTGCAAAACTTCTAGTGTGTGCTTTTCTAAAGCCATGTGTATTTCCTCATACAGAGAATAAATCATGGGAGATGATAATCGGAATTTAGCTATCACCTGGGTTTCAGAAAAGTCATCCAAAATAGTATGTGAACGGAATACACATTTATAAATCTGAACAACATTCTAACGTGTTCTTCTTCACCTCTGGATAATTTTAAAGGGGTGTTCCACCCAAAAAAATGACCCCTTCTCAATCCACTTCTCACCCCCATACATGCCACATTTGGCATGTAATTTTTTTGGGGGGGGAGTGGGGGCTTCAGTAGGAGTGGGACTTCCTGTCCCACTTCCTGCTTCCGCCGAGGGGCTGGTTAGGCGATTAAGCTTAATCGCCTACACCAGCCCCCTCCCTGTAGGCGATCACATGGGACACTGACAGGTCCCATGCGATCGCCTCTCCAATCAGCGGCGAGCCGCGCCGCGCACGCATGCGCAGTACGGCTCGCGCATGCGCAGTGGGTGCCCGGCCGTGAAGCCGAAGGCTGTCACGGCTGGGTGCCCACAGTCAGGATGGAGACGCCGGCCGGGGAGGGGGGCAGAGGAGCGGAGCCCCGGTCGGCGCGTCGCTGGAACGCAGGAGCAGGTAAGTGAGTGTTTATTAAAAGCCAGCAGCTACACTTTTTGTAGCTGCTGACTTTTAATAAACACAACTTAGGGCTGGAACACCCCTTTAAGTTCAAATAGAGCACGGTTCTAGCTTGCCCAACACTACACTACACTACAAAAATCGCCAAAAGCTTCCTCTAACAACAAAATATCGCCTGGGAAATGTCATAACGCCACCCTGAGGGAGGTGTTAATTTAACGATTGCTTAACGATTGATAACTGTCCAAAAAATCTTTGTGAATTGCACTTCTGTACATATTTAACGATTTGAATCTTTAAAATAACGATTTGAATCTTTAAAATAACGATTTGAATCTTTAAAATAACGTTTTGAATCTTTAAAATAACGATTTGACTCTTTAATAAGGATCCACACCTTAAAATATAGTTTCTGTGTAGGGAAACGTTATTTGATGATTTTTCAGAGCGTTAAATCGTTTAGTGAATTGAACTAGCTTCAATAACGTGCAAAATCGTTAAAATAACACTCGCAATCTGAAAATAAAGCTTTGTGAATTGACCCCATTATATCAATTCCAGAAGCCCCCACTTCTCCGCTTCATATCTGCTTAGCTGTAACTTGTTTAGGAGGATGTGTGACCACACACAGGGCCAGTTAATGAACTTGAGAGTTCAAAGTGTCACTATAAAATTTTTATCACAATCTCCAAGTTGATGTAGATGAGTTTTTAAATTTAAAATATTGTGTGCTAGGATTTGCCAATTGCTTCTTACTTAATGGGTTCAAATAATATATATATTTTGTTTTAATTTCCATGCGCAACAGATGGATGTAAAAGCAGGCAGAGCAAACTTAACAGCATAGCTGTTTGAGTTATTAATCTTCAGATATGCTACATTCTGTCACCTCTTGTAGCCAGGTTTGTTCAAAGCCTTTTATTGTAGCATATGTCAACAGATGCGTGCTCCCATCTGCTGCAGATAGTTTGCTGCCTGCAATGCACAGATGAGGGCACAATACAATACCTAGCTGTGTCAGTAATTACAGGTGTGTTGTGGGGAACTCTCAGCTTTAATCAGCCCCTTAATTATGAAAAAGGTGGGTCTTTTGTTCTCTCTCGCACAGCCCCGACACACTTTTTATGAGGCCCAGCATCCATCTGCTCACTCTCAGAATGTTTACTTTGACTGATATTGACATAAAAATGTATCAAAGGAAGTGATTAAAACCAGTTTACACATTAACCTGAAAGAAGCATTTAGGCCAGTTTGTTTGTCCAGTGAAAACACAATCTGTCGAGATGTCAGAAATAAGATTGTGCATTTCATCTCAGCAGGAGGTGGGGATTTGGATTTTGCCTGCAGAAAGATACACCTTTGGTGGCCATAAAAGCATTGCAGCCCTTCATTTTTATTAGAAATTTTTCTTCAATTTTGAAAAGTAGATAGTGAATGTACATGAGTAACCAGAACTAATGAGATCCCAGCAACATAGCCATCAAATACCACAAGGTCCCATAAGAATGTCTGTAGCAGCAGGGCTGCTGGTGTCCAGCTGTGGTAAACACAAATATAAGAATAAGCAGAATAAACCCAGCCACCTTAGGCCGCGTACACACGATTGAACATGTCTGCCGAAACTGGTCTGCGGTCCGATCGTGTGTACGGTTTCCAGCGGACAAAAGTTTCTAAGCATGCTTAGAAACTTGTCCGCTGGAAACCTGTCCGTCAGACATGTCCACTGGTTAGTATGCCTAACCAGCGGACCGAAATCCCCCGCATGCGTCAAATTGATTCGACGCATGCGTGGAAGCTTTTTACTTCCTTGTTTGCGCACATCGCGGCGTCAACGTCACCGCGTTGTCTGTCCACAGGGATTTTGGTCTGATCGTGTGTACACACATCAGACCAAAATATCCCAGGAGACATGTCCGATGAAAACGGTCCGCGGACTGTTTTCATCGGACATGTCTCCTCGTGTGTACGTGGCCTTAGTGTTCCAAAGGGAAAGAAAGTTCAGTGGTATCAATGTTCGGCTAGTGTGTTTTCATTAAAGCAAATACTATTCGTGCAACTGTCTTTCAGATGCACAGTGCCTTGAAAAAGTATTCATACCATTCAAAATTTTCCACACCAAAAACTTAAATGTATTTTATTGGGATTTAATGTGATAGACCACACAAAGTGGCACATAATTGTGAAGTGGAAGGAAAATGATAAATGGCATTCAAATATTTTTACAAATAAATACCTGAAAAGTGTGGCGCGCATATGAATCCAGCCCCCTTTTACTCTGATACCCCCAACTAAAATCTAGTGGAACCAATTGCCTTCAGAAGTCACCTCATTAGTAAATAGAGTCCAACTGTGTGTAATTTAATCTCAGTATAAATACAGCTGTTCTGTTCTATAAAGCCCCCAGAGGTTTGTTAGAGAACCTCAGTGACCAACAGCATCATGAAGGCCAAGGAACACACTAGACAGGTCAGGGATAAAAGTTGTGGAGAAGTTTAAAGCAGGGTTAGGTTATAAAAAACATCCCAAGCTTTGAACATCTTACGGCGCACTGTTAAATCCATCATCCGGAAATGGAAAGAGTATGGCACAACTGCAAAAATACCAAGACATGGCCATCCACCTAAACTGACAGGCCGGGCAAGGAGAGCATTAATCAGAGAAGCCATGGTAACTCTGGAGGAGCTGCAGAGATCTACAGCTCAGGTAGACAAATCTGTTGACAGGACAACTCTTAGTAGTGCACTCCATAAATATGGCTTGTATGGAAAGCCATTGTTGAAAGCCATAAGAAGTCCCGTTTGCAGTTTGTCAGAAGCCATGTGGGGAACACAGCAAACATGTGAAGAAGGTGCTCTGGTCAGATGAGACAAAAACTGTTTGGCCTAAAAGAAAAGCGCTATGTATGGCGTAAAACTAACACTACACATACCCACTCTGAAAAATGGTGGTGGCAGCATCCTATTATAGGGATGCTTTTCTTCAGCAGGGACAGGGAAGCTGGTTAGAGTTGATGGAAAGATGGATGGGGCCAAATACAAGGCAACCTGTACACACGATCAGTCCATCCGATGAGAACGGTCCGAAGGACCGTTTTCATTGGTTAACCGATGAAGCCGACTGATGGTCTTATGTGCCTACACACCATCGGTTAAAACACTGATCGTGTTAGAACGTGATGACGTTAAACACGACCACGTCCTGAAAAAAATGAAGTTTAATGCTTCCAAGCATGCGTCGACTTGATTCTGAGCATGCATGGATTTTTAACCGATGGTCTTGCCTACTAACGATCGGTTTTGACCTATCGTTGGGCGTCCATCGGTTAAATTTTTAAAGCGAGTTCTATTTTTTTTTTGACCGAAGGATAACTGACCGATTGGGCCCCCACACGATCGGTTTGGACCGATGAAACCGACCTTCAGTCTGTTTTCATCAGTTTTGACCGATCGTGTGTCTACGCAGCCTTATGCCGCGTACACACGGTCGTTTTTTGCGATGAAAAAACCCCGTTGTTTTTTAAAACGTCATTTAAATTGATCGTGTGTGGGCTAAACGTCATTTTTTATCTTCAAAAAAACGACCAAAATAAATTCCAACATGCTTGAATTTTTTGTGTCGTTTTTTGTGTCATAAAAAAGTGATGGTGTGTGGGCAAAACGATGTTGAAAACAACGTTTTTAAAGCCGCGCATGCTCAGAGGCAAGTTATGAGACGGAGCTTCAATGGAACAGAGTGCCGTCGAACGTGTCTTACGTCACCACGCTTTGCTAGAGCATTTTGGAAAAACGATGGTGTGTATGCAACGTCGTTTTGGAAAATGAAGTTTGAAAAACGTTGTTTTGTTTCATCACTTGAAACGTCGTTTTTTTTCATCACAAAAAATGATCGTGTGTACGCGGCATTAGAGTCTGCAAAAGACTTGAGACTGGAGCAGAGGTTCATCTTCCAGCAGGACAATGACCCTAAACTAGGGTTGTCCAGATACCGATACCAGTATCGGGACCGATACCGAGTATTTGTGCTTGTACTTGTACTTGTACTCGCGCAAATGCTCCCGATACCTAAATAGAATACTTTTTTTGTATTTATCAACATGTTCTGTGAAAATTCTTTGAGTTTTTTACTACTGACAAGTGACAAAAAAATAAAACATTTTTATTCATTTTTATTCTTTTATAATGTCTTGAGTTAGAGTTCTTCATAATTCTAAAGAAAATATCCTTAAGCCCCGTACACACGGTGCGACTTTTGCCCAACCAACATCAAAATCCGACACTTTTCGCATTTGTCCGACCGTGTGTACATTCCATCGGACCAACTTTTTTGACTTTCATCGGACAAAAAGTTGGGTCTGCGAACGGACCAACTTTCAGGCAACAAAAGTCCGATGGTGCAAAGTCCGATCGTGTGTACAGCAAACCATCGGACTTTTGGACAAATTACAAATGCGCATGCTCAGAACCAATGTTAAAATCAACCAACAATAGCAGAAGTTAACCAAAGGGTGGCAGAAAAGAGCAGAACAACCACGTGATGATGGGAAAGTTTTAGAAAAGTTTGCAGAAAAGTCCGAGCGTGTGTATGCTATGGGTGTGATCGGACAAATCAATTAGGACAAAAATCCAAGGGAAGTTTTGTTGGATGTCCGACCGTGTGTACGGGGCTTTAGTCTGTATTGTGGTTTGAAAACTGTCACATGACATTTAAAAAAAAGTATCGGTATTTGGTATCGGCAAGTACATGAAAAAAAGTATCGGTACTTGTACTCGGTCCTAAAGTGGTATCGGGACAACCCTACCCTAAACAAACAGCCAGAGCTACAATGGAATGGTTTATATCAAAGCATATTCATGTGTTAGAATGGCCTAGTCAAAGTCCAGACCTAAATCCAATTGAGAATCTGTGGCAAGACTTGAAATTTGCTGTTTACAGACACTCTCCATCCAATCTGACAGAGTTTTAGCTATTGTGCAAAGAAGAATGGGCAAAAATGTCACTCTCTAGATGTGCAAAGCTGGTAGAGACATCCCCAAAAAGACTTGCAGCTGTAATTGCAGTGAAAGGTGATTCTATAAAGTATTGACTCTGGCTGAATACAAATGCACGACACACTTTTCACATATATATTAATAAATAATTTAGAAAAACATTGATTATTTTCCATCCACTTAACAATTATGTGCCACTTTGTGTTGGTCTGTCACATAAAATCCCAATAAAATACATTTACGTTTTTGGTTGTAATATGAAAAATGTGGAAAGTTTTAAGTGGTATGAATACATTTTTAAGGCACTGTATGTTTAGAAGAATGAGGGACTTTCTTTTTTACTGTAATTCAAGTCTCATTGGATTTAGCAGTGAATAACTGTGACTTTTTTGAAAATAAATCTCTATCCAAATATACAATGCTTTGTGACTTGAGTCTATGATGGTACAATAATAAGGATGCTGCAAATGTGAAATAGAGGTGACATCATCTTGGCTACATATGTAAATCAAGAGACTGATTTAACAGAATTAAAAATTATTGGGAAAGTAAAAAAATCACACAACATTGAGAACTTGATGGGGATCTAATTATTCCTGTCCAAAACAAAAAGAAAGAGTTTGGCTGGACTGACACTTTATTGCCAGTCCTGCATCGTGATCGATTCTTAGCTAATCAGTAGCAATTTTGAAAATGTAGCTGGCCAAATCAATGAAGCCTTTATCCTATACTCATTTGAAAATAAAATGTCAGATCAAAAAATGGTGGTTAGTGCATTCAGAGAATAATTACACAGGAAAGAAAAATGCTATTTAAAATAATAGTTTTTTGTAATGTGTATTCTGTTATGGAGCCAATTAGTCGACGGACTGAAGAAATTCAGTTGCTACAAGCATACGCTTTGGAGCTGTAATACATTTGTATAAAAGGGACTGTATTCTTTTGGGACTTCAAGTGTAATTTATTCACACTGCCATTAAAAGTGCAATTTAAATCAAAGTCTGTGGACTAAGTTTATTTTTTATTTTTTGTTTTTCAGGATATTGTGAATACGGTCATAAAGCACTGCTCGTCCAGTTTCTTTTTCCTCAGCTTGCCCGGCTTCACCATGCTGATAGGAGACTTTATCACAGCTGCGGCCAAGGTTCTCAGTACAGACATGTTAGAGGTGAGTATGACAATGCTCTTTGTGCACACTCTCTGGAGAGAGCCTAGTCACTAACAAGGTTCAGATTTCTCCACTCTAACAGGTGTCAGCTCATTAGTGCAACGTGAAACTGGTCTCCAGGGGAAAGATACCAGGGCAGCTGATGTGTGAAATTGTAGGATAGGATGACACACTTCTTCTGCAGAGGTGTTTCATCAAAGAACTGAAGTTTGACAAATCATATCTTCAGTAATATTGTGGCAGGGACTGTGTAGTCTTTGGTTTCACAGCCTCATTAGCTTTGTTCAATAAAGGGGACTGGAAATGGCAAGGTTTAGAAAGGTGCTATTCTGAAGGGCCTGAGGCTGCGGGACATGTCTGCTGTGTCAGAGGTGACCTGGCTAAAGTAGAAAATGCCATCACACTAAGTTTAAAGTTTTGCTGTAATGAGAAACTAACAAATGGCAAACTTTTGGGGAAAAACAGTTGGCTGTTCATTAGTATAAAAATGTTGGTTGAAAATGAATGCTATTAGCTGATCCTTAGATGACCACATTTATATATTTTGTATGTTTGTGTTAACCAGTGAGTTCAAGTGTTATTAAACCCACAACAGTAAAATCGGTGTGTATAGGCAGTAAAGCGTGCTTGTTATACTCAATGTGGAACCTAAGGAGTTACAGTGCAGAAAATAAGTATTTGAACACCCTGCTATTTTGCAAGTTCTCCCACTTGGAAATCATGGAGGGGTCTGAAATTGTCATCGTAGGTGCATGTCCACTGTGAGAGACATAATCAAAAAAAAAAAATCCAGAAATCACAATGTATGATTTTTTTTAACTATTTATTTGTATGATACAGCTGCAAATAAGTATTTGAACACCTGAGAAAATCAATGTTAATATTTGGTACAGTAGCCTTTGTTTGCAATTACAGAGGTCAAACGTTTCCTGTAGTTTTTCACCAGGTTTGCACACACTGGAGGAGGGATTTTGGCCCACTCCTCCACACAGATCTTCTCTAGATCAGTCAGGTTTCTGGGCTGTCGCTGAGAAACACGGAGTTTGAGCTCCCTCCAAAGATTCTCTATTGGGTTTAGGTCTGGAGACTGGCTAGGCCACGCCAGAACCTTGATATGCTTCTTACAGAGCCACTCCTTGGTTATCCTGGCTGTGTGCTTCGGGTCATTGTCATGTTGGAAGACCCAGCCTCGACCCATCTTCAAAGCTCTAACTGAGGGAAGGAGGTTGTTGCCCAAAATCTCGCAATACATGGCCCCGGTCATCCTCTCCTTAATACAGTGCAGTCGCCCTGTCCCATGTGCAGAAAAACACCCCCAAAGCATGATGCTACCACCCCCATGCTTCACAGTAGGGATGGTGTTCTTGGGATGGTACTCATCATTCTTCTTCCTCCAAACACGGTTAGTGGAATTATGACCAAAAAGTTCTATTTTGGTCTCATCTGACCACATGACTTTCTCCCATGACTCCTCTGGATCATCCAAATGGTCATTGGCAAACTTAAGACGGGCCTTGACATGTGCTGGTTTAAGCAGGGGAACCTTCCCTGCCATGCATGATTTCAAACCATGACGTCTTAGTGTATTACCAACAGTAACCTTGGAAACGGTGGTCCCAGCTCTTTTCAGGTCATTGACCAGCTCCTCCCGTGTAGTCCTGGGCTGATTTCTCACCTTTCTTGGGATCATTGAGACCCCACGAGGTGAGATTTTGCATGGAGCCCCAGTCCAAGGGCGATTGACAGTCATGTTTAGCTTCTTCCATTTTCTAATGATTGCTCCAACAGTGGACCTTTTTTCACCAAGCTGCTTGGCAATTTCCCCGTAGCCCTTTCCAGCCTTGTGGAGGTGTACAATTTTGTCTCTAGTGTCTTTGGACAGCTCTTTGGTCTTGGCCATGTTAGTAGTTGGATTCTTACTGATTGTATGGGGTGGACAGGTGTCTTTATGCAGCTAATGACCTCAAACAGGTGCATCTAATTTAGGATAATAAATGGAGTGGAGGTGGACATTTTAAAGGCAGACTAACAGGTCTTTAAGGGTCAGAATTCTAGCTGATAGACAGGTGTTCAAATACTTCTTTGCAGCTGTATCATACAAATAAATAGTTAAAAAAATCATACATTGTGATTTCTGGATTTTTTTTTTGATTATGTCTCTCACAGTGGACATGCACCTACGATAACAATTTCAGACCCCTCCATGATTTCCAAGTGGGAGAACTTGCAAAATAGCAGGGTGTTCAAATACTTATTTTCTGCACTGTATTTGTCTGCATTGTGTAAAAAGGCTGTTTGCTCCTGTCTTCTCTGATCCTCCCCTCCCAGAGTCCCCAAACCATCTTTGGGTAGTACAGAGCTAGGGGACAAGCTGCACATGCTCAGTTTGGTGTGTATTGCTAAAGTTTTTTTCTTTCTTTCTTGGGAGAGTGCATGTGATTAGCACAGGGCCAATTGGCACTGTTCAGATACAGGATCAGAGGTCTTGCAGCCTCATAGGACAATCATGGGTGAATGAAAACTCCACCTACAAGCTTTAAACAGACACTGATAGAAGGCACAAGACTACTCTAACTGCTGATGAGAAAGGGTATTTTGCAATTTTTATTTACTAAAACTATTGCATTTCCATGTTCTGTGTACTGTGGGAGACCAGATATAGTGAATGCAGGCTCCTGGGTTAAGTAATATTTTAACCACTAGAGGCCCGCGCTATAGCCGAATGACGGCCACAGTGCAGACCTGAAAATCCAGGAGGCCGTCAAACGTCCTCCCCTTTTGCACACGCAACTCACGCCCCCTTTGTCACTGAGACTCAGGTGATCACAGATCCGTGTAAGCGGCTGGTCCTGGCCCCTTACCATGTGATCAGCTGTCAGCCAATGACAGCTGATCACATGATGTAAACAAAGGAACGGTAATTGTTTTTTTTTTTTCTCTCCTCATGCTGACAGCATGAGAAAAAAAGCCGATCACCAGCTGGTGTACAAGGGACATCGGTCCCGAAGAGGAAGAGGCAATTCTGCCTCATCTGTGCCACATGTGCCATTGCCACCTGCCAGTGCCCACGAGTGCCACCTACCAATGCCCACGAGTGCCACCTACCAATGCCCACGAGTGCCACCTACCAATGCCCACGAGTGCCACCTACCAATGCCCACCAGTGGTGCCAATCGGTGCCTAATCAATGCCACCCAGTAATGCTTCCTACCACTTCTCAGTGCTCACCAGTGCCACCTCTCGGTGCCCAACAGTGCAGCCTCATCAGCGTACAGAAAAATTAAATGTTTGCAAAATTTTATAACAAAACATAAAAATATATATATTTTTTTAAATCAATGTTTTATTTTTTTACAAAAAATAAAAACCGCAGAGGTGATGAAATACGCCCAAAAGAAAGCTCTATTTGTGGGGAAAAAATTATGAAAATGTAATGTGGGTACAATGTAGTATGACCACGCAATTGTCATTCAAAGTACGACAGCGCTGAAAATTGGTCTGGGCAGGAGTGAGGTTTAAGTGCCCAGTAAGCAAGTGGTTAAAGTTTTTAGTTATCACTATTTATGCTGCTGTATAACATAACTATCAGGCTGTTTGTATACACCTTTTTATTTTTATTTACTTAGGAAAGAAAAAATAAACAGATTGCAAAAAGGGTTCTGCCTATCTATTTAAAGGTTCTCAGAGCTCCTTTGAGAACTGCAGGCTTTTTTCCCTTTCAAACCCTCTGTGAGAACACTTTTTTAGGGTCCGTTTAGACTTACCAGGTTGTAAGGATGTCTTGTCTCTTGGTTAAGCTCAGTGATAACGGTTTAAAAGAGTCCTGTCGCTATTATCTGAAATATTCCAAAAATATTTAAAAATGACTTGAAATTTCCTTTTAGCAGCCTGAACATGGTGTCAGCCCAGGGACAGGACAGCCTCTATGGGATTCTTACAGCCTAACACCTAAGCTAGGTCCATTTCTGCTCTGACACCAAAACAATACAAGTGAATAATGGCACACAAACCTATCCCTGAGGGGAAAGGATGTACTAGTGTAACAAAATAAGAGTGGAGATCCAAGATCTGAAGGGTTCTGTTTAAAAGCTATAATGGTTTTTGTTAAAAAAAAATATAAAAATGACTGTACAAGTTTAAAGTTCTGTAGAATATGGCTCTTACTCTGGTTTCCCTATTTACATATAATACAGTTAACTGTAAAAGAAGGTACTTGTGTGTAGATACAATCTTGATTCTATAGATTAACTTTTAATGGTTGGCAATTAGAGGAAGCTAAAGCCGAGTACCCCGCGGGTTGCATGAAAAAAAAAAATCTGTCGCTGTACTAACCATGCAAGGTTAGTCCAGAAATCTCCCCCGCTGAGATGTTGTGTTCTGGCAGCGGGGAAAAAAAGAGAAAGAAGCACCACTAAGTGTAGTATTTGGTACAATTTATTTAAGCACCCATATTTGGCTGCTCATAGGAGGTAGATATAATACAGGCTCTTTATTGATATAATCACTGGGGGGTCCATCTGTGTGCTCCTCGTTTGCGGAATGACTCGATGTCTCACGCTGTGGGGAAGCAAAGCTTGTGTACGGAGAAAGTCCTCTGTAGCCCTGTGACTGTTCCGGGATCCTAGATGGACGGCACCGTGGAATGCAGTGCAGTGTCGTGGTACTGACGTCACAGATCCCAGGATGCTTTGCGATGCGTTTCGAAGCATGCGCCTTGCTATGTATGCACACTCCTTTTTCAAGTTAAAGATAGAAGGGGGAGCCTGGTATTTGTTGGCCACATAAAAACAGGTTATGTCATTCAATTCAGATTATTGCAGCACATCAGAAAACAGAAAATAAAATGATGTGATGTGTGCGGAAATTAAAATTAAACATACAATCTATAAAAAAAAAAATCCAGCATGCACGTCCCACAGAAGTCGGCCGAAAGGCTGTCTTCTGTTGGACAGACCGATATGCACATGGGCAGAATGTGGGCCTTTTTTTTTTTTTTTTTCAAATAAAATGTTTCCTAACATACTGCTTATGTGTACCGGGCTTTAGATTGCTAAGTGATTGTAAACCTTTACCTTGTAAAAATTTTTTTTATAAATACTGTTTTCCTTTTTTTTGTAAGTGAGCACATTCCCTCTGTTTTCAGCTGCATAAGAGCTGGGAGGGTGAAACTGCAGCACACTGATCTTTCCAGTAAAAGGGTGTGCAGGGAGGATGTGTCAGGAAAAGTCTGATCGGCGAGCAGGCTGAGTTCCCAGCATAGCTAAAGAACTGACTACAGTGGGGTTGATTTACTAAAACTGGAGATTTGAAAATCTGATGCAGTGCTGCAAAGAAACCAATGAGGATCCAGTTTTTTTTTGTGAAGTTTAATTAAGCTGAAGTTTGAAGATGATTGGCTACCATACACAGCTGCACCAGATTTTGCACTCTTCAGTTTATAGTAAATCAACCCCACTGTGTTCACACAGATGCAAATTGGATGCGGTTTTGCGCCCGCATCCAATTCGTATGACAGGAGAGTGTGACCGGCTCTCAATGGAGCCAATTTACACAGCTCTGGGGTGGCCACAGTCTGCCCCGCAAAAGGGTCATGTGCGTCTTTGATTCTGTTTCAGGTGTGAATTCAGGCAACAATTCAGACCTGAATCAGTGTATAAGAATGCACCGGATCTCATGCAGTGGGCCGCAGCCACAGCAAGTGTGATCCCGCCCTCATAGTGTGGACAGTATTTAACCACTTCCGGACCACCCGATGCAGAAATACATTGGCTGTTTGAAGAGGAATACCGTTGTTATGGTAGCAAGCTACCATAGCCTCAGTATCCTCTTCTTCAGCGGACTGTCCGCTACAAGGTAAAAGTGGTTTCTGCGGCGGATATCCCGCAAAATCACTTTTATCGGCGGCGGGGGAGGGCCCCCCTCCCGCCGCTCTCCGGTGCCCTCCGCAGATCACCGGAGCCGTCAGCGGAGGCAATCGGGTCTGTTCCCTTGCTGGGTATGGAGACAAGTGAGGGGAAGATATCCATATCACTGCAGGGCGGAAGCAACGACAAAGGGACATTTTTTATTTTTTTTAGAATGACATACTTTTTTTTTTCCTTTTATTGCATTTTAGTGTAAATATGAGATCTGAGGTATTTTTGACCCCAGATCTCATATTTAAGGGGACCTGTTATGCTTTTTTTTTCTATTACAAGGGATGTTTTTATTCATTGTAATAGGAAAAGTGACCCAAATTTTATATATTTTTTAAAACGGTGTCAAAATAAAAATATAAAGTAAAAGAAATACGATTTTTTTTTTTTTTAAATAGCCCGGTCCCGACTAGATCACGCAGAGAAACAAACGCATACGTGAGCAGTCCCGCATATAAACGCGTGTTCAAACCACACATGTGATGTATCACGGCAATCATTAGAGCCAGAGCAATAATTCTAGCCCTAGACCTCCTCTGTAACTCAAAACATGCAACCTGTAGAATTTTTTTATGGTGATTTTTAAGGGTAAAAGTTTGTCGCCATTCCACGAGCGGGCGCAACTTTAAAGCGTGACATGTTGGGTATCTATTTACTCGGTGTAACATTATCTTTCACAATAAAATAAAAATTGGGCTCGCTCTAGTCTTTTTTTTAAAGACCGCTGCGCAAATATGGTGTGACAAAAAAGTATTGCAACAACCGCCATTTTATTCTCTAGGGTGTTAGGGGGAAAAAAAAAACAATATAATGTTTGGTGGTTCTAAGTAATTTTCTAGCAAAAAAAATAAATAAATTGTAAATGCCAAATCTCAGAAAGAGCCTTGGTCCTTAAAGGGGTTGTAAAGGTTTATTTTTTATTTTCTAAATAGGTTCCTTTTAACCACTTGTCATCCGCCCGACATCAAATGACGGCGGGCGGAAGAATTCATTGTTCTGACATGACGTCCTGTCTTTTAAAGCCGCTAGGGGGCACCCGCCGCTTTGCTGGGATCCCGATGCGCGTGCCCGGCAACGATCGCCGCCGGGCACACGCGATTACCCAGTAACTGAGCAGGGACGTGGAGCTCTGTGTGTAAACACAGAGCTCCACGTCCTTTAGGGAGAGAGGAGACCGATCTGTGTCCCTTGCACATAGGAACACAATCGGTCACCTCCCACAGTCACCCCCCTCCCCCTACAGTTAGAACACAAACTAGGCTACACATTTAACCCGTTCCCCACCCCCTAGTGGTTAACCCCTTCCCTGCCAGTCACATTTATACAGTTGTCAGTGCATATTTATAGCACTGTTCACTGTATGAATGTGATTGGTTCCAAAAATTTCACAAAAGTGTCCGATGTGTCCGCTATAATGTCGCAATCCCAATTAAAAAAAAACGCAGATCGCCGCGATTACTAGTAAAAAATAATAATAAAAATGCCATAAAACTATCCCCTATTTTGTAAACGCTATAAATTTTGCGCAAACCAATCGATAAACGCCTATTGCATTTTTTCTTTACCAAAAATAGGTAGAAGAATACGTATCGGCCTAAACTGAGGAAATTGTATATATATATATATTGGGGAATATTTATTATAGCAAAAAGTAAAAAATATTGAATTTTTTTTTTTCAAAATTGTCGCTCTATTTTTGTTTATAGCGCAAAAAATAAAAACCGCAGAGGTGATCAAATACCACCAAAAGAAAGCTCTATTTGTGGGAAAAAAGGACGCCAATCTTGTTTGGGAGCCACATCGCACGACAGCGCAATTGTCAGTTAAAGCGACGCAGTGCCGGAAGCTGAAATTTCGCCTCGGCAGGAAGGGGGTAAAACCAAACCTTCTGGGGCTGAAGTGGTTAAGCTAGTGCATTGTTGGTTAACTTACCTTTTCCTCAGATTTCCCTTCTAAATGATTTTTTTCTTTGTCTGAATTTCTCACTTCCTGTTCCTCCTCGGTAAGCTTGCCCCCCCTCATCCGAGCCGTTCTGGCTGGGGGTTAGCGTGCTCGCCTCCTCCCTTGAGATTACATCCCTGCAGGGAGATGCTGTGACAGACTAACCCCCAGCCAGAATGGCTCGGCTGATTGGGGGCAAGCTTACTGATGAGGAACAGAAAGTGAGAAATTCAGACAAAGAAAAACAACATTTAGAAGGTAAATCGAAGGAAAAGTTAAGTGAACCAACAATGCACTAGCTTAAAGGAACCGATTTATAAAATAAAAAACAAACCTTTACAACCCCTTTAATTTGTTAATAGGAAAGCAGAGGGACTCGCAGGAACACCAGGGATTTCACATAAAGGAAGCAACACAAAGAGAACAGGATACTTTTTCATACAAGTACATGGTACAGGAGGCACATATCAGGAATATGAAGTGTTGGGTTTACATATTCTTTAAGTTATGATCACTAAAAGCCATTAAAAGTAAGCTTGGGACTAAACTGGGAAAAAATACTTTAAACTCCGCTGGATAGTTTGTATGTATTTTGAATATTAAAAGGTTCCTTTTCATGATGGATCAGCTTGTCTTTAGGTTTGCTCAGCGCAAGAACTAACCCAGATACTTAGCAAGTTATATAAATGTATTCAGCCCTGTATCAGCCACTTACCGCTTCATTTCTGCGATCTAAACGTGTTCTGAGATACTGCATTTTCCAAGTGACCTCTATAAATCCACTGAGATGCCTGTTACTTAGAGCCACCCAGTTTTTATAGAAATCAATAGTACAGAAAAATAAAAATTAAAACGAATAATCTAGTTTTCCTATTATTTTTGGATGTTTACCTTCACATAGCCTATTAAGAATGATGTTTCCCTGGAGAAAAATCAGCTTTGAAGCATATGCTTTGTCTTGTTCTTTGTAGTAATTTGCAAGGCTAGGAGAGGGAATATGGAGTTTGTGAAGATGGGCTGGATATGATTGAGAGATGAAGCGGTGCAGCATTCCTTGTATCTTTCTGCTCATAAAGCTCCATTATTCTTGTAGCATCTCTAAACTGCACTATTTTTAGTTGGCCTTTTCCACTTTTGTAAGCTTTTCTGTCTCGATATTACTGACAAAATAGTATGAGAATAACATGAGGTAATCAGCTGTGGATTTCAAGGGTGGGGAGGATTATAAAGGGGGGGGGGGGGGACTTGTTGCAGACCAAAGAAAGGTTAATTGTGTCTCGTGGGAAGAATAATTCCCATCATAAGTACTACTTGTAATCAGTCACTGTAATCTCAGGGCTCGCCAGTTCTGTGCACGGCAGAAATAATTATCAAGAAGATGGCTAACCAGAAATAAAATCATATCGACACAGGCTGATTGGAAGTAAATCTATCAAAGCACAGTTAAGTACATCTATGCGCTGTCATACCTGCGGTGTGATCCTTACAACACTGTTCCTGTCCTGAGGCATCAGAATGTAGAAATTCATTGGACGTGAACTGAATAGCATTTTAATTTAAATATATGCACAACACAGGAGCCTGTAGGCTCACAACCATTCAAGCCTAAAGCAACCATCCCCTGCTAGGATTACCCTCCTTTACATGCATTTTCTTGTTTTATTTGTTCTAGCCTGCCTAAGGCATGCCTTATATTATGCAGTTTTCTTTTCTTCACCGAGGGGGTTGAAAGATCGCTCGATTCACAGTGTTGATCGGGAAATCCCTCCCACTGCGATATTGTATTGTGACCGTAGGAAGTTTCCTAGCCATAATAATTCAGTGATCAGTGCTCGTGGTTACAGCCACTGGTAGTGATCAAACGCAAGATTAAACAGGCTGATTGAACATAAGTTGATCAATAGATTGACTTTAGTACAACCAGCCTGCCCATACATGGATGGAAATTTAGCTGGTTTTCGCTGTACCGCACAAATTGTGATGCGCCCATGGCCAGCTTAAAGACAAAGGCCCAACTCTACATTGGACCTGTTAGTGACAATCTATATAGTGTATATAATTTAAAATGTATAGGTTTTACAAAGCTTTTTGGAAATGATGTTGGCAAGAATCATCCCTTAGCCATCGAGTGTAGGTCAAAAAGACCTCCACGACAATCAAACTCAGATTGACAATGAGCCACTTGCATTTATTTCTAGCTTTATTTTTAAAGCCAGGAAGTTGGCACTGTGCTGCGCTAATCGCAGGCAGTAAAACATTTCCCGATCTCTGCAAGAGCGCATCGGGACAATGTCTCACTGCCTGTGATTAGCGCAGCACAGTGCTGACTTCCTGGTGGGCTCTACACGTGGGCTGTGCGAACACACCAGAGCTCATTTTTATTTATTTCCCATTTCATCTTCCAGGACATTGCATAAGAGAGTGGCTCCACCCACCTAAAACAGGAAACGCATCATCCGCAATCACATAAAAAGGGCACAGTCACAGAGCGTGCAGGGAAGTCGAGGACGTTCTTCCTTCCTGTCTTATAGAGGATCCTTACAATTTTTGCCAGCCTTCTAGACTGTGAAGCAGTCCTAGGCACTATGTTGGTGCAGAGCACTTGGTCTGTGGAGAAATCTTACCTCCTCATCAACATCCTGAAACTTCAGATGGGATAGGCTGTTTGCAGCATTGGACCATCCTACTGAAGGATAACCCGATCCAAATTTAATCAAACGGGGCCACTGCAGTGCTCCATGTCGATCACAGGGAGGAGCCAGGAGTCTCCCTGTAGCAAGATCTAGAGCAGATTTTGTCCTTTGCAGAATTTCAAGTTAGTTTGTCAGCTGTGTATATTTCAGGCATAGACAACAGACAGACAGACTTTCTTAGCTAATAGTGCCTGGTCCTGTAGGTGTGATGCATACACCCAGAGGTGTTCCAGGTCCTGTGTCGCAGGTGGGAGATACAACCAATGTGGGCCTGCAGATTCAACAACAAACTGGACAGGTTTGTCTCCATGTACAGGAATCCTCTGGTGGAATAAATAAATGCTCTAGTTCAGGGCTTAAAATTTCAAGCCCTGAGCTACTAGCCAGGCCTCAAGAGTTACTCGCCACCAGTTGCCCCACCTAACAGCCCATTCATACACTGCCCCGCACCTAATTGCGCCCCTAAACACGCCCTTGTAGATTATCTCATGGAATGACACTGTTAAATGTTTAATGCAGAATCAAGTTACACAATTAAATATTACCAACAACTTTAACAAAATGGGAGAGGGCATGGGGGCAGACCAGATGCACAGGGCACTGGGGGCAGACCAGATGCACAGGGCACTGGGGGCAGACCAGAGGCACAGGGCACTAGAACCAGTTCTCTTCCCCATTCTCTTGCAACTTCCATCCAGTCTCCTCTGCAACTCCAATCCATCCTCTCTCTCTCTCTCTCTCTCTCTCTCTCTCTCTCTCTCTCTCTCTCTCTCTCTCTCTCTCTCTCTCTCTCTCCTATTCATCTCATCATCAGGAGCCCCTGTGTGCGGCTCCACGCTTGCATGTCCCCATTTCCCCCTTTTATATAGGCTGGCAGTGAGGAGCTGCAGCACAGCGGGAGGGAGTACAATCCAGCGCCGAGATCCACACAACTGCACAGCCATTGACACCATAGCACAGCGCACACTGACACCGCACAGCACACATTGAGACCAGTCTGTTCGCAGTGCTCAGGCTGAACTGTTGGACACTTACATAGAGCACAAGGAGAAGAAATCTGCACAAACTGGAAGGCTGTCACTCATGTCAGGGCAACTTTCAGTGATAGCTGCACTGCCTACCTGTCATTTTCGCAATCCTCCACCTCACTCATTACTTCCTGCTCTCCAGCTACATTGATCGGGGGGGGGCAGGCTCAGAGAGGTCATACTGTTAGGTCCCATGGCTTAATGAGAATTGTAAGTAGAGTAGAGTACCTGTGTACTGCTCTGCCTGTGCGCGGCTCACCAGACTACTTTTCCCAAGCATGCACCTTTCCTCTTCGGCCGCCATTCAAATTGGAGCTATAAGTGTAGGTACAGATTGGAGGGAGATTGGTCATGCAGCCCTGTCATCACTCGCCCCCAGCTGAAATCCACTCGCCAAATGCTAGCAGGCGAGTGGAAATTTTGAGGGCTGCTCTAGTTGCTCCATGGGATGAGTGCATCCTAATATATGCATTTCCTCCCTCTTAAAATCATGGATCAAGATGGAGGGCATTCCCTTGATCCTCATTGCTAAGGACTTGCCCAGACAGGTGTAGTCTGACAGGAGTTGTTATACTATCTGTGGGCTCTGCCAAATCGTCAGGATCTTTTGCCCCTAGAAATGATTTGCCAGCTTGCTTCAAGGTTGCAAGACCTAATGGTATGGCTGTATAAACCCAGGTTCTGAAGGACAAGGATGTTTGAGTCTTTGGTTTCTGCAATGCTAAAAGTCTGCTTCTCACCTCTATCATTGGATGTGGAAAACATACTTCACTTGGTATAAGTCTCCAGACTTCCAATCCAGGAGTTTCTCCATGAGACAAAATCTTCCTGCATTGGGGTCTGGACCACCTCTTAGCACTATCAAGGGCCAAGTTTCTGCCCTTTCCTTTCTTTTTCGGAGGCTGTGCTCACTTTCTTTCTCGTACATCACGGGACACAGAGCGGCATATTCATTACTATATGGGTTATATGGAGTACCTTCAGGTGTGGACACTGGCAATCTCAAACAGGAAGTCCCCTCCCTATATAACCCCCTCTCCTAGAGGGAGTCCCTCAGTTTTTTCGCCAGTGTCTTAGGTGTTGGTCACGGAATAGCTTTGCTCCACATCCTTGGGATTAAGGGCGGGCTAACCGGATCTGTCCAAGGAGCCTCAGTGCCAAAGTGGACAGTACCCGGACCCCAAACCGTGGGGTTTTGCCTATAATGCTCCTCTTTGGAGGGCTGGACCCTGGGCCCAGGACTTGGAGTTCGTAAAGACCATAAGTTCCTGTTTGCCAGGGTGCTATATAGGTCCAGGACAGTGGGTACCTTCCAGGACCCCAGGGCCTGAAGGTCTACTACGCTACCCACGGAGATGGGAGAAGATTGGACCGTTTTGCTAGGCAAACGTCCTGCAGCATGTAGCAGGTAAGAGGGGAGCCTGCGGGACTTGGTTCGACAGCAGGCTCTCCAGGGAGACCTTAAAGGGGGGTAGCCTAAGTATGCTCTGCATTGGCAGCCTTGCTCACTATGTCTGAGAAGACAGGATGATCTCATTCCCCCATCACTGGGTCCCCCTGTCTAAGAAACGTTGAGTTTGCTAGCTACCTGCTGCTTTCTTCCCAGGGCTAGTAAGGATCCCTATGGGGCCTTTTGGAGAGTCCTACCTGGCCGGGGGTTTGATTCTGCCGCCTGAAGCTGCAGTCCTGGGTCTCCAGCAGCGCGGCTCCTCCATGTGCTTCCTTCTCCGGCATACGCGCGCGTGCGCGCGCACGTCTTATAGACGTTTTTCGCGCCGTTCGGAGGGGAGGGCGGGGGGGGGTGCGTGCCTGCAGCGTCATCAGGGGCGCGCCTTATTTGCTGTTATAACAGCAGGCTATGGTCATTGCTCAGTCTGAGGCTGATCTGGAAGGTTGAGGACGCAGAGCGGCAGAACAGTGACTCCCGGTGGCGGAAGAGGGGTAGTACATGCTGGACTTTGTTCCAATGCTTTTGTGTTAAGCCAAAAAATCCCCTTTGGCAACAGGTTGGAGGCTGGCAAACTAAATTTGGGGGCGACGCTGTATGTTTTAAAAAAAAAAAAAAAAAGTTATATATTATAAAAAAAAAAAAAAAAAAAAAAAACATACGGGGCCCCATCGGTTTTTGGGCATTAGTGATCTATTGTCCCCTAAACCCTAGTTTTGTACTCCTGGCCACTACAGTCTGTTGTTGTAGGCGGAGTCCCTCGATTTTGTATTATGGCTTCCAAGGGTTCGGGATCAAAAGGTACAAAAAAGACCAAAAAACAAAGGGGTTCCCCCTCTGATTCTGATGATATGCCGATACTTTCCCCGCAGCTTATTCCCATGAAGGTCGCCTTGGATGAGCCATTGGGGGGGGGGTCTGGTGCTGAGGCTGGCCCAGATCAGCCCAGCCCTGTGTTTATCACAGAGGAGATGCTAGCCGTCTCCCTAGGGGGGCTAGAAGAAAGATTAGCAGCGATGATCGCTAGATCTATTCCTGGCAAGAAACGGGCTAGATCCCCATCGCCAAAAGGTGTATCCTCAGATGCTGAAATTCTCTCTCAGGAGGAATTGGAATCGCAGGAGGATCAACTAGACCGGAACCAAGAGGGTTCAGGGATTGAGGGATCTACCTCTGAGGAACCATTTTCAGACTCCCAGACAGAGAGACTGTGGGTACATTCTTTGACGGACATGGTCCGCTCGGCATTTAATTTACCAATGCCAGAGCCTCAGGTTCCTGCGGTATCCTCTCTTGGCTCTTTGAAAGCTCCTTTGAGCAACGCGGTTTTTCCGGTCCATCCTCTCTTGGAGGAATTGATCTTTCAGGATTGGGTACGACCGGACAGGATTTTTCTGCCGCCGAAGAGATTTTCGGTCATTTACCCTATGGAGGAAAAATTCTCGAAGAGGTGGAAGCTCCTAGTGGTGGATGCAGCCATCTCATGTGTGAATAAATCACTAACTTGCCCGGTGGAAAACATACAAATGTTTAAAGATCCGGTTGATAAACGGTTAGAGACACTTTTAAAGGCATCCTTTGCTACGGCAGGAGCAGTGGTACAGCCAGCTGTGGCTGCAATTGGAGTTTGTCAGGCGTTAAAGGACCAGACAAAACAAATGCTAAAAGACATGCCTACCCAACAGGCAGAAGAGTTTTCTGACATTCCCAGAGCTCTGTGTTTTGCGGTAGATGCTATAAAGGATTCCATCCAGCAGGCCTCTCGTTTATCACTATTTTTGGTACACATGAGAAGGCTCTTATGGTTGAAGAACTGGGCGGCGGAGCCCCCATGCAAAAAGCTTCTGGCAGGGTTTCCCTTCCATGGAGGACGACTCTTCGGAGAGGATCTGGATAAATACATTCAGACTATTTCAAGTGGCAAAAGTACCGTTTTACCAGTCAAAAAGACATTCCGGGGTCCTACATTTAAAAGGCAGCTCTCTCCTGTCTCAGGGCCCTCAAATTCCTGGCAGTATCGACGGCCGCCTGCGCGATCAAACTTTAACAATAGATCACAGGGACAGGCCCCTGGGGGTAAGAGACCATGGTATCGCAAGCCGACAAAGCCAGCCCCTAAGTCTGCATTATGAAGGGGCGCCCCCACTCTCGCGGGTGGGGGGAAGGCTTCGTTTCTTCTCAGAAGTTTGGGAAGCCAAGATCCCCGACAAATGGGTCCGGGGGGTCTGTAACCACAGGCTACAGACTGGAGTTTCTAAAGTTTCCTCCGCCTCATTTTCAAGAGTCAAGGCTACCAAAAGATCCAGCAAAGAAGGCCTCGATGCTGGCAGCTTTGGATCACCTGCTTTGCCAGGGCGTGATAATAGAGGTACCAGCCCAAGAGCAGGGGCTAGGTTTCTATTCCAATCTCTTTGTCATACCAAAGCCCAACGGCGATGTCAGGCCAATCTTGGACCTAAAGAGTTTAAACGTTTACCTAAGGGTTCGTTCCTTCCGGATGGAATCCGTCCGGTCAGCAGTCGCCACGCTCCAGAGGGACGACTTTCTGGCTTCCATAGACATAAAGGATGCTTACCTTCATGTACCAATCTTTCAGCCGCATCAAAGATTTTTACGCTTCGCAGTGGGGCAGCGACACTTTCAATTCAGGGCGCTCCCCTTCGGGCTGGCCACGGCCCCCCGGGTATTCACGAAGATCCTAGCCCCAGTTCTGGCCAATCTAAGGATCCAAGGGGTCACAGTCCTAGTATACTTTAGACGTCCTTTTAATCATAGATCACTCACGGCCGTGTCTGCAACAGGCAGTAAACCTCACGGTTCAGTACCTCGAGAGGTTCGGCTGGGTCCTAAACCGGGAAAAATCAGCGTTTCATCCTACAAAGCAGTTGGAATACCTCGGCATGAGGTTAGACACAGAACAGCAAAGGGTGTTCCTGCCCCTTGTAAAGGTCGAGGCTATCAAGGGGTTGGTTCAGTTGGTTCTAAGCAAGAAAAAACCAACTATTCGCCTGTGTATGCGATTACTAGGCAAGCTAGTGGCCACGTTCGAGGCAGTACCATACGCTCAGATCCACACTCGCGTCCTACAGGCAGCCATTCTAGCAGCCTGGAGCAAGAGAGCACATGCCTTGGAGTCCCATTTGACGCTATCATCAAAGGTCCGACAAAGCCTGGCCTGGTGGTTAACCCTCAGAATCTTCCAAAGGGAAGGTCCTTCAGCCCCGTTGTCTGGAAGGTAGTTACCACAGACGCCAGCCTGGCAGGCTGGGGGGCGGTCTTGGAGGGGTTCTCTCGCCAGGGAACTTGGGCGGAAGCGGAGAGGCAGCTACCCATCAATGTCTTGGAGATCAGAGCTGCTCGCCTAGCCCTCCTGGCATGGACTTCCAGATTACAGGGGTCCCCGGTGAGAATCCAGTCAGACAATGCCACAGCGGTGGCATACATAAACCACCAAGGGGGAACCAGGAGTCAGGCCGCTCAGAGGGAGGTGAGCTTGATTTTTCAGTGGGCAGAGGTTTATGTACCCTGCATTTCGGCGATATTCATTCCCGGAGTGGACAACCTGCAGGCAGACTTCTTAAGTCGCCAGATTCTGTCGCCGGGGGAGTGGTCTCTGCATCCCCAGGTCTTTCAGACAATCTGCCAGAAGTGGGGAATGCCAGACATGGATATAATGGCATCCAGGTTCAACAAGAAACTAGACAGGTTCGTGTCTCGAGCGAGGGACCCTATGGCCTGTGGAACCGATGCGTTGGTTTGCCCTTGGCATCAATTCAAACTTCTATATGCATTCCCTCCGCTACAGTTACTTCCTCGCCTGTTGCGCAGGATCAGAATGGAGCACAAGCCAGTCATTCTAGTAGCTCCAGCTTGGCCCCGGAGGACATGGTACTCACTAGTCCTGAAGATGGCAGTGGGAGACCCTTGGACTCTTCCTCTACGACCAGACCTACTCTCACAAGGCCCGATCCTCCACCCTACATTACAGTGTCTAAATTTGATGGCCTGGAGGCTGAATCCCTGATTCTCAGGGGTAGAGGTCTGTCTAGGCAGGTAATTCCTACCCTGATTAGGGCTAGAAAGCCGGCCTCCAGGGTGATTTATTACAGGGTGTGGAGGACCTACGTAGGCTGGTGTGAATCCAAAAGATGGAATTCCCGCAAATATACCATTGATAGGGTGTTTTCTCCAGCTAGGAGTGGATAAAGGCCTGGCATTAAGCACAATCAAGGGACAGATTTCAGCTCTGTCAGTGTGGTTTCAGAGGCCGCTGGCCACCCACTCGCTAGTAAAAACCTTCATACAGGGGGTCTTGCGTATTAATCCTCCTGTCAAGTCACCAATTTGTCCATGGGACTTAAATCTTGTCCTGTCCACTCTACAGAAACAACCCTTTGAGCCGTTGGCTGAGATTCTTTTAGTTTTACTGACAAGAAAGTTGGTATTCTTGGTCGCCATAGTTTCGGCCAGGAGAGTGTCAGAGTTGGCAGCCTTATCGTGTAAGGAACCATATCTCATTCTACATAAGGACAGGGCAGTTCTCCGGCCTCATGCTTCCTTTCTACCAAAGGTTATATCCAATTTTCACTTGAACCAGGATTTGGTACTTCCATCCCTCTTTCCGAAACCCACATCTAGAAAGGAGGGGTTGCTGCATACCTTAGATATTGTCCGGGCCATGAAGGCCTATCTTAAAGCTACAGAAAAGATCCGGAAAACAGAGGTGTTGTTCGTTTTACCAGATGGCCCCAAGAAGGGGCAAGCAGCTGCAAAATCCACCATCTCGAGATGGATTAGACAATTAATCATTCAGGCCTACGGTTTGAAGAGGTTGCCTCCTCCTTTGTCGGTAAAAGCCCATTCTACCAGGGCCATGGGCGCCTCCTGGGCAGCACACCATCAGATCTCTATGGCTCAGATATGCAAGGTGGCGACATGGTCATCAGTCCACACGTTTACAAGGTTTTATCAACTAGACGTGAGAAGGAATGCGGATTCAGCCTTTGGGCAGACAGTACTACAGGCTGCGGTTTAAGATCCTCGGGATCGGGGGCACCCTTGGTTGTAAAAAAAAAAAAAAATTATTTCTTGACTAAGTTGGATTTATTATTATTATTTGAGTATACCTCTAAATTAAATCCCTTTTGAGAAGATGTCTCCCTCCCCTCATTAAAGCATTGCTTTCGGACATCCCATATAGTAATGAATATGCCGCTCTGTGTCCCGTGATGTACGAGAAAGAAAAAGGGATTTTTAAATACAGCTTACCTGTAAAATCCTTTTCTTGGAGTACATCACGGGACACAGAGCTCCCACCCCTCTTATGGGAACATGTTTTGGGAGGCATACTGCTTGCTACAAAACTGAGGGACTCCCTCTAGGGGAGGGGGTTATATAGGGACGGGACTTCCTGTTTGAGATTGCCAGTGTCCACACCTGAAGGTACTCCATATAACCCATATAGTAATGAATATGCCGCTCTGTGTCCCGTGATGTACTCCAAGAAAAGGATTTTACAGGTAAGCTGTATTTAAAAATCCCTTTTTTGTTAAGACCTTTTTGTATAGTGTGGTCTCCCATGTAGCTCCCTCTTTCTGTTCCCACGTGACTCCATGACGCAGCTGAATCTGGCTACCTTTGTTTCAGAAACTGCCATTTAAGCCCATTTGAGACATTCTGTTCTCTGCTTCCACTCAATTGTTTAAGAAACTTGTATAATGTATGGGCAGCCTAAGTTCTGGACGTCGCAGGCTTATCTTGATGCTAGCTATGGGCATTCATTTCATTCCATAAAGGTCCTGGTCCTAGAAAAATCCAGATTTTTATTTTTTTACAATATTTTAAAAGGGTGATCAAAGCATGGCAAGCTATGATATGTAATAACGTTGTTCTCCCTCTAAAAAAAAAAAAAAAAGCAGTGCAGACAAATAGAGCATTTTCGTTCATAGTCTGGATGAGGGAGCTACATGGGATACCACCCTATACAAAAGGTCTTAAAGTGGTTGTAAACCGAAAATGTCACCTTTCTTTGTCTATTAGTAGCCTAATATCGCCAATTCGTATCTGTTTTTTTTTTTGTTCTTACCTGCTTCCTTCTCGAGATATGCCCTATATTTCGAGTTGTGACGTCACTCCGCGCATGCGCCGTCCGTTCGTTAGTCCGGCCAGCCGATGCTATGCCGGTCAATAGCGCTGTTTATGTCGGGGCTGCGTCATTTCCTGCTGTTGACGTCAGCCCTGACAATCGCGCGATATTTTACATCCTCCCTCCCCCAAGAGGCTCATGGATCTTTACCATGTGACGAGTCACATGGTATGAAGGAGGAAGACGGCGCTACATACACCAGCAAGCATCTTCACACAGCAGTGGGAATAATGTTATTACATTTCTTGCAGATTAGCTGCAGCGTCCTCCGGAAGCTCTGATAACCGCTTCCGGGTGTATACTGTGCAGAGCTTCTGTTCGTTTCCACAGTAAACAGAAACGAAGAAGAGGCTTGAATGTTTGCTGTAGTGCGCACGCGCGGGATTACAGCACTCGTCATGAACTTTGGGCGGAAGTTTGAACAGCAACAGATGCGGAAGACCAATAGAGGAATGGCGCTGGCTTAGTACAGGGAATCGCAATGACAAAGGTAAGGATTTAACATTAATTATGATAATTGCAATCATCAGATAACGATCATTGGATACAGCGGGACACTGTCATAAGGAATATATTAATATTTTGCCGAGTAGATGGGGGTTTACAACCGCTTTAACAAAAAGTGAGAACAGCCCCCGAAAAAGAAAGGAAAGGGCAGAAACCTGGCCCTTGATAGTGCTAAGAGGTGGTCCAGGCTACAATTCAATATAGCGTGTAAATACAGATTGTACTAATGAATATATTTTCAGTTTTGCATGTGTTGATCTGACCTCACCATTCTTTTTGTAGGCACCGCGATTGGAAGCTCAGATAATTATTGGGTCACTTGTGTGCTTCCCAAACACTTACAGAGATCTCTCTTTACTGGAGGCTTCAGCTGGATCAAATGATATTGTCATAGAAAACAAAGATATAAAGGTAAGAAAGGTATAGCTTTTAGTAACTGAGAGAAAGGAGAAGCGCTTGCTTCATAAACTAGTAATATGTCATTTTTCAATATAACAGTTATTTTGTAGTTTATTCAAAAGGTATGCAAATCAAGTAGGTGTAAAGTAAAATAATAGGTGATAACTGATGTATAGTTAACAACCCTCCGAAGAAATTTATTTTGCTCGTGTTTAGATACCACTGTTCTCTGTGTGGGGGTAAGGCAACCCATACATTATGCAGCAGGTTGAACAAAAGAAAATGCCTCAATTCACTCATCCCATGGGGATAGGTCCACTGTTGTATTGTATTTTGACAGCGAGGAGCCTTCAGTATAAACTGATCAGTGTTGCTAGCAGCACCAATTTTTCGGGAAAAACCCAACAGGCTGGTTGTACACAAACCCAAAAGGCTGGTTGTACACAAGTCGATCGATTGACTTGTGTACAACCAGCCTGCCCATACACGTATTGAAAATTGGCCAGTCCCCACTGAACTGGGCACATTTCTATCCTTGTATGGCCGGCCTAATGGTCTCTCTACAGTGGTTTAACATGCCCCTTGCTAAGTCACCACTACGGCTGCCACTTCATACTGCTTTCAAAGCTTGATTGTTGAATCAGCAGGGCGGTGTGACCACTGATCTCACTCAGGAAATGGACAATTATCACTTCTCATTTATTACGCAACCCCTATGCGATTTGAATATTTTTGGATAAACTACATTTGACAACACTGAAAGAATGCTACTTTGCTACAATATAAATTAGTGAGTGTACAGCAGCTTATATAACAGTGTAAATTTGTTGTCCCTTCCAAAATAACTCAACAGCCATTTATTTAAATATTTTTGAACTACATTTAACCTGCCTTATCTGC
Source organism: Rana kukunoris (assembly GCA_029574335.1). Classification (NCBI taxonomy): domain Eukaryota; kingdom Metazoa; phylum Chordata; class Amphibia; order Anura; family Ranidae; genus Rana; species Rana kukunoris. The sequence goes on from CM056052.1 coordinate 472,088,601, forward strand.
CTGTTTTGAGCTCTTCAGCTTTAAACTAAAGAAAATTAACAGCCTTTTCCAATATTTGGATATTCAAATGCTTCGTCAAAAGTGCAGGTGTTTATATAACATTTGCTTTTTTTACAAAGTGGCAACCGTTAAATGATTGATTTTTATATCATTCACAATTAAGCGATTATCCCAATTAACATTACCGTATTTTTCAGCGTATAAGATGACCTTTTACAGCGGAATTACACAGCCAAAAACCGGCGGTCATCTTATAAGCCAGGTGAAGCTGCTGCTCGATCGATATCCCGCTGGGTGCTCTGTACGGCTGCATGTTTTCTGTATATGCGCCGCTCAGCCGATCCCGATGCACTGTGTTGATGATAGAGCATGCTAAACCTGCTCAGATTGGAGTAATAACCTCTGCCAATCCGAACAGGCTACATTATGTAGCCTGCTCGGATTGGCAGAGGTTGTTACTCCAATCCGAGCAGGCTTAGCATGCTCTGTCATCAACACAGTGCATCGGGATTGGCTGAGCGTCGCATATACAGACTACATACAGCCTTAGAGCACCCGGCGGGCTGCGGCCTCTTCGTTTATTTAAAACGCATTTCTACCGCACAAGGGGGTCGTCTAATACGGTGAGTAGACCACAAAACCACAGTTTTTATCAGAATATTAGGGGGTTGTCTTATATGCCGAGTCGTCTTATACGCTGGCAAATACGGTAATTGTCCGAGTCACAATTTTTCCTATATTTACCCATAAATTCACATAATTTCCATGTTCATTCTCTGCACCAAATGTGCTTAAAGGTTAAGTTCCCCTTTAAAATAAATATATATAAATACACATCTTTTTGCAGGTAAAATAAATGTGCATTTATTTTTTCTACTTGGAGCCTGTAAAGCATTGTACCCGCAATGGTACCATGCAGGACTCCTGCAGGCTGTCGGTGAAAGCTGTCTGCTCGTACCTCGTACGGCCAGGCAAGTAAACACTGACGAGAAGAGAGAATGAACTACCACAGTGCTCAACAGCGCCATGGTAGTTAACTGGAAACTACAAGCCAACAGCCACAAAGACTGTCAGTACTTGTAGTTTCCCATTCGGAGAACTGTGAATGAATGGCGTGGCTGGGCAGGTGGAGCCCTGCTTGGCCTCGTTTTCAAAACGGAGCGCTGCTCCCTGCCACTGGAGAGGGGGAGAGGCTACAGTTGCTGGAACATGTTACATGTTCCACCCTAAATATGGACTTATCCTTTAACTTTGTTCAGAGTTTATATACATGTACCTGTGTCATTTATTTAAAATAGTTTTTCTTAAATTGCCTTGTTTGTAGAATAGTAATATATATTTTTTTCATCTTTCCCCTATCTTTAGAGTTCCTTAGTTAACACTTTATTGAAGAATGCCAGAGAGGAGCCCATTGAAGTTGCTAGGTAAGAGATAACCTAAGAAAACCTCTGTTTAATTTTGTAAATCACCCTTTATGACCGACATCAGGAAAATAATATATACAGTATCTCACAAAAGTGAGTACACCCCTCACATTTTTGTAAATATTTTATTATATCTTTTCATGTGACAACACTGAAGAAATTACACTTTGCTACAATGTAAAGTAGTGAGTGTACAACTTGTATAACAGTGTAAATTTGCTGTCCTCTCAAAATAACTCAACACACAGCCATAAATCTCTAAACCACTGGCAACAAAAGTGAGTACACCCATAAGTGAAAATGTCCAAATTGGGCCCAAATTTTCAATATTTTTTGTGGCCACCATTATTTTCCAGCATTGCCTTAACCCACTTGGGCATGGAGTTCACCAGAGCTTCACAGGTTGCCACTGGAGTCCTCTTCCACTCCTCCATGATGACATCACGGAGCTGGTGGATGTTAGAGACTAAGCCAGGTGCCAATCCAGGTTTCTGGGTGGATACCAACCAATATGGTCAGTATCTTTTCAGAGCCTGGACCGGCTCTGAGACGTCAGCCGACAGCAGACTCGATTAGAGTCATAATTTATAAGGAGGTCTCACTGCTGAAATGACCAAGAAAGAAAAGTTGCTTAAATTAGATGGCATTTTTTTCATCTGTAGCATGCCTTACCCCTACTGCAAGAGCATTACAATTTTACATTCAAAGTGGTGGATTTACAACAAACAGTCTTGCAAACACACGGTTTGCAATTGTATGCATATAATATAGAAAGGCATGCAGATGCTATAGTAAAATGGGCACTGTTGAGCTGATCAATGCATGTTGCATGATTTGCACATAACATGGAGGTCTTCAAGGGCACATGTTAGGTCTCTGAAGGAATTCATTACAATACTAACGTTTTGGTAAAACATCACACACAAATGTTAAGCACAGCTATACAAAAAAGAGCAACAGCCTAGGAAATTTGCATTGTATATTACTTGAAGTTGCAAAATTGGAAAACGAAGCAAAGGTTTGAACATTTTGTTCATGAACCAGACTAGATTAAAATTGAAAACAATTACCTACAGTAATCAATCGTAACTAGAGGCAATGGGGGAAATATGGGACTTTTTAGGTGCATGGACACATAAATACACCGAGAAATATTTTGTATAAAAAATTGTTTTACAAAATGTTATTTAATTCCAAAATGTTTTGATTACAAGCATACTGTACAGTCATATAATGTTATTCATCTCACATGTTCAACATGTTTTGCCTGTTCAGGCTTCTTCAGGAAAATGCATGGTGATGGGATTACCATGCATTGTCCTGAAGAAGCCTGAATAGGTAAAACATGTTGGAAAAAAAAATGTGAGATGAATGACATATGACGGTACAGTATGCTTTTAATCTTAACAAATATTTTTTATACAAAATTATTTTGTGTCCATGCGCCTGAAAATACCCATACACCCCCCCCCCCCATTTGCCTCTAATTCTTTATTTAGGGATGTTGGCGCCTCTGAGTAATGAATCAGACTTTACTTTTTAAATGAAACACAGGGGCTGATTTACCAATGGCAAATAAACTGTGCACTGCAACTGCATTTGCTCCAGATCTTAGTAAATGAGGGGGAGCTCTGCAGACTGCCATCATCCAATCATGCGCAAGCAAAAAATGCAATTTTATTTTTTATTGTTCCTGCATGTGATTGGATATTTTTTGCAAATTTAAGCTTTACTAACCTCTGGAGCAACTGCACTTGCAGTGCACAGTATATTTGTTGTTGGGGAACCCCAAAGATTGATTCTGATCAGCAATTGCTCTTCATTTTTTGTAAATCTATCCTTGTTGGTAAATCTATTTATATATGTTCCAGTTTCTGCTTACATTGCCCCACTTACAGAACTTTACAACTAATGGTTCATTCACTGTGTTCATTATTATAACGTGACCCCTTCTAGGGCTTTTTGAAGATTTCTGGCCATGTTGTTTTGATGTTTTCGCTGTTCCACTAATGCATTCTGCACTTATTCCTGCTGTCAATGTGTTCCTTACACTTAAACTGTTGTGTTTAAGGTGCATTGCAATCTGCTGTCTTGGAGTTTGGATCTGTGAAGAGCTAGTAGAGAACACCAATCACCCTCAGGTTATAGAGGCCATTAATGTCATCGGCGTAACACTAAAGGTATTGTTTATATTTTCTTCAAGAACTGCACACATTTCATTTCTCAATTTTCGCTGTGAGCTTATTTTGCCTTGGCCTATGCTGAGACCTTTTTTTTAATGGATGGATGCATCTAATGCAGGAGAACAGGATTTAACACACAATCCTTAGCTAGTGAAGTGCCTGAGGGTCTTACAGAACCAGACAAATGCAGAATATACTGTTCTTCTAGTTTTCATCTTCAGTATGGGCTGGAGGTAAAATGAATGATCAACAATAAATTGTATACAATATTTTGCTAGTCTAAGTAGATGGGTTAGCTGCAGATCCTATCTAATCATATCGCAAAAAAAAAATGTCTGATGAGGGAAAATTTCTCGACGCTTTATGTCCTGTAGACACAACAGGAAGTGGGAGTAAATATCTCCTATTAAATAAGTATTTCTATTAGAAGACTTCTCCTTTATTTCTATTCCGGTGATAACTCACAATTTTGGAGTTCCCACCACTTTTTGCTCTTGGTCACCAGGACAAGTAGGGAATTTCCCTTTTTGGGAACACAGACTGCAATAAAAACTATCATTAGTTTTACAAATACAGTAAGCCTTCAAGAGTAAATAATGGAACATGTTTGTTGCTTTGGACAACATCTTCTTTATTAAAACACTCTTTGTAAGTCAGTATTATTTTTCTTCTGTTGAAGAAAAGTACTGTATATACTCGAGTATAAGCCGAATATTTCAGCACATTTTTTTGTGCTGAAAATGCCCCCCTGGGTTTATACTAGTCACCTTTTTGCGCCTGATCTACCGGACTTTGGGGACCTGGTACCTGCCGGCCGTAGGTCCCCTGGACCCCAAACTTGGCACACATGTAGCCTTTACAAGTGTGCAAAGTTTGTTGTCCGGGGGACCTACGGCCGGGGAGCACCGATTTTTCAAGGCCGGGCACCCCTTCCATAGACTCCCATGTTAAACAGTAATTTCTCCGGTGACTTTGGGGACCCAGTACCCGCTGGTCGTAGGTCCCCTGGACCCGGAACTTGGCATACATGTAGCCCCATTTCTCCTCTACAAGTGTACAAAGTTTGTTGTCTGGGGTACTCCTTCCATAGACTCCCATGTTAAACAGCACTCTAGTCATGGGCACAGCAAGGCATGCACATGGGCACAGTGAGGCATGCAGAAGGACACCCTAAGCTTATACTCGACTCAATAAGTTTTCCCATTTTTTTTTGTGGTAAAATTAGGTGCCTCGGCTTATATTCGAGTATTTACGGTAAACAGTAGTGTATTTAAATTTTGTGCTGCCCTAGACCTAAACAAACTCGTGCACCCCCTAATTTAAATATGACCCACCCCTTCCTGTCAACGCCACACACCTTTCTGTTTAAGACTTACCCTGACATTTACGAGTAGGGACACTAGTTCTGAGGGCCTGCGGGGGCGGGCAATAGATTCCCTTAATTTGCATAGATTTCCTCTCACTTCCTGCTATGGGGCAGGAAGTGGAGGGAAATCTCAGCAATGGGACAGGGATGGTAAAAAATAAACTGACAGGTGCTATAACCCTCCCTTACTCTATCCAAAATATAGTTCTACTTTAAGCACAAATTTCTGATAATTTTATGGAGTGGACTAAGAAGATCTAACCATGCCAATGGTGCAGCAGAAAACATAGCACAGTGAGGAAGGTTTGTAGTCCAAGATGATAGGACATTTAAAACTAGAATCAGCGCCACCCCCCCCCCCCCCCACGGTTGCGGAATTCCGTCTGCCTGCATGCGGCCGCTTTATGGGGGCGCTAGACTAATTTTGCCTCTCAGCCCAGTCCGCCCGATAAAACTGGCGCTACACTAATAGTTTAGCGCAAGCCGCCGGGGACTCTTGCTGCCCTAGGCCTGGGCCTTGTTGGCCTAGGCCAGGATACAGCGTTGACGGTAAACCTGGTTGATACAATTTAGAGATGGGTGCTCGTTCACTTGCAATAGAGGCTTGTAGATTGCACTTTCCTTTAAAATCTTGGTGACCTTACACACTTGTGTCATTAGACTACAAACTCAATACATGATTAATGTAAAAGAAGTAGTACCAACCATCATTATCACTACATAAGTAGTTAAACTAATTTATCCTGGTCATAAGCTGAAATAAAACCTGAGTTTGGGTTTCTATACAGCATGTTTAATAGCTAATGCACTGTTAAATGAATAATTGTGGGCTGGAGATTGTGATTTGGGTGTTCATATTACCAATACCACAAATGTAATATCTAGTAAACGTTTATATAAATGGTTGTAGGCTGAGGCATTACTCACGCTAGGTGGGAGAGAAATAACCAAGTATTACAAAATCGTTCCCTTTTGTTCTCTTGTTTTGATGGAAGATTCTGTATCACATGTGTACTTGAAGCGGTTAATGAGCTCAAATGAGTGTACAAGAGGCTCCATTTAACATGACACAACATGTGGTCGACTCATATTGTTTACCATTGAAGTGCATATGACATTTGCAAGATATGAAATCATTTATCTTACCATTGATATTTTCATTAGACGGTGATTAGCACACTGCGGCATTGGATCATTGGGTTTAGTTTCTACAAGAATCTATTTTGTTAGTGTTTGTAATTTCCCCCACAGTCCAAAAGCATTTCAGTTATGTAAATTAGCTTATGAGCGAATGAGCCATGGGGTGTATGTGGGGGGGGGGGGGGGGTGATGTGATAAGACCAGTAGAACAGGGACAGACATGCATGTTAAATGGGTACTCGGTACACAGCTTCATAATGTGTTGGTATTATAAAAATCATTTTCAGGCTTTGGGGAAACCCTGCCAAAATCAATTAATTGGTGGTCAGTGAAATAAATGCCCCTAAAGCCTCATACACACTATCGGATTTTCATTGGACAAAGCATAGAACTTTTTTTTACGAAGGGCGTTGGCCAGGAACTTGTATTGCATACAAACAGCAAGGTGGCTAACAAACACAAAACAACGTGTTTTTCCAGCTCTTTAGTGCCACCCTTTGAACAACTTCTGCTAATGTCGTGTTATAGTGAGCATTGCTTCTGAGCATGCATGTTTGTACTTGGGAGTTTTGACGAACTTGTGTACACATGATCGGATAATCCAACACACATTTGTTGGCGGACAATTCTAAAGCATACCATCCCACATTTGTTGGTGAAAAATCCGACAACAATGGTCCGATGGAGTGTACAAGCGGTCAGATTTTCCAACAGCAGCCTGTCATCACACAATTCCTGTCAGATAATCAGATCAGGTGTATAAGGCTTTACACTGCTGACCAGTTACAATAATGCCCCACTTACATTGTTGGTCAGAATGCCACTCTTACAGCCATCTAAAATATCATTGGTGTCACGCAGCTGGTTCTGTCAAGGGAGATCAGTCACAGGTCAGGAAATCCATAGCAAACTCTATAGGAACATTTTGTTTAGCAGAACCCTGATTGAGAATGTCAGCATCCGACAGGACTATATAAGCTTCCCCTTCAGCTTAAAAAAAATATGTACCCATGATATACAGTGTCTGGAAGTCTTAAGCTGTCCTTACAGGTTATGCCCTAATTGTATAATGGCTGCATAATATCTTTTAGATTTAAAAAAATTATATAATTTGAGGCGCTACCTAAACAATGCATTCAAATTGTATCCAATAGGAAAGGCTCTTGCACCACTGGTGGGTCTTCAGGGGTCACAATGGCGACCTCACCCATGCTCTAGGGTGCCCGTGCAGCCTCCCGGTCTCATTAGGTTTTGCACAGAGGGGGGCAATTGTATAATCTGATCCCGTGTACGACTCGGCCTGCAGCAGCTGAAGGCCAGCTTCTCCTCCTCCTCCTCTCCCTCCCGCTGCCTTCACCTGCTGCACAGAGAGCCATGCAGGGCATCCCTCCCCCCACATCCATAACCCTCTTCTATACACTATCAGATTCCGCCTGCTGCAGGAATTTTGTAAATTATGGTATGTTTGTGTCTGCTAATAATAATTTTATTGGAAATAAAGATCCAAAATAATTATTTGGCCACGTGGTGTAAGTGGGGGGAGGTAAAAGTTTGCATCGGGCCCACAAGTTTCAAGCTACGTCTCTGCCTGTTTTTGGTGGATCTATAGGAGTTCGTACAATCAAGTTGTACCATGTATAGGGTGAGCTTTGTTCCCATACAGTATCTGTATTGTGACCCTGGGAAGTGGTCAGTTTTTGGGAAATGTTGTTTTCTGTTCATTTACATGCATTGTGCAAATACCAAAGATATTCCAGCCTCAGACTCCCTCTGGTGCTTGATTGGTAGGATAATGCTGAATTCATTACATGCAGAATTTTTAAACGGCTATTAAGCCTAATGACTAGGCAATGAAATATGTCTTTTTACTGATGCAATCAGGTATGCTTTTCACTTTTTTTTTTAAAACCTTTGCCAGGCTAATTAAAACCAATATCTGATTTGTTATTATTTCTGTAACTGCTTTGTGGCCGTGCCTTCTTTTCCAAAGAAAAGGACATAAAGGGCTGTCATGTGTTTTATAAGGCATAGTTTTCATTCCGTTTATGACATTGTTTTTCTGCTTTGCAGCTGTCATGATTTTACAGGCCTTCATATTGCACTGCTCTTTGCTTGCCTCATAGTGTTGCTAATTTCAGCACCATGGACAGTTACTTCCATGTCTACACTGCTTTTCTTTCTGTACAGATTAAATAGATGCAGCGTTTACCATACTCGCTTTAGATTCCATAAAATAACCTGTTAATGTATGCAAAAGCTTGACTGCTGTCTTATTGAACAAGGTAGTGCAAAGAGCAGCAATAGCCTGTAATATGCAGTGACCCTTCGTAATCACATTATTCATTTGCAGTCAGTTTAAAGTAGGCAGACCAGTAGAACAAGATGGCTGATTTATTACTAGCTATAGTTTACATTTTTTTTAAAACATTTTTTACATTTAATAACCTAGTGAAAAGGCAATATTCATAAATGATCCTACTGAGACATAAACCCTTAAAGCAAGATTAAACCCAAAAGAAAACATTTTATTATATTGCAGCTTACTAATTCCTAGATGTGATGGCTGCATGTGTTTTTCCTTTTTAAAGTGGAGGCTCCTTAAAAAAAACGTAAAAGTCTGCAGCTAGAAATACTGTAGCTGCTGACTTTAAATATTAGGACATACAGTATAGCTGTCCAGGGATTTAGCAATATCTGCACCCAAAGCCGATTCTTCAATTGGCTTAGGGAACAGGCACCGGCATCTGTAGTAAGGGAAACACTCTGTTTCCTACTGCGCATAAGCAAACTGCACTGTGCTTTCTGAATGGTCCTGCTGTCTTCTGGGACCTGTGTGTGTTACAGAAGGCAGCGGAGGGCGGAAATGTTGAAGATCATCAATTTTAACTGGAAGTGGGATTGGGTACCTGTGGAAACCAATTCCCTCCTCCCAAAAAGTGCCACATGTTGTAGTGGAGGGGGGAAGGGTACAAACAAGTGTAGCTTTCCCTTCTGGGTGGAGCTCCACTTTAAGGTTTCTTTCCTTTACTTTCATCTGGTGATTTGGAGAGTAGCATGTTGGTTTTTCAACAGAACAAGCTGTCTTGCAAATGTAGCAGTTAAGACAAACCATTTACCACTGACAGAGATGCTTACAATGATCAGCTTTTATTTATTCATGTAAAACTTTTATCCCAAAAGAAAAACAAAATGTTGCTGTAACTGCAGTATGATATGGAGTTTGGCTTAAATTTGTTAGTAAATCTAAATCTGCTAGTATATCTCACACTCCCGTTTCCCCAGACTGGCAATGCTGCTGTCCAAAGGGGCTCCTGTGTGCTTTATTTAGTGTGGGGACACACTAATGCGGGGGGGGGGTTGTTGTTACTGGCCAGAAAACAGAGTGGGAAAAAGCCTTAAAAAAAGAAAACTAACACAGTCGCTACATTTAAGGATTGGTAAGCTGCAATACATTACATTTTTGGTTTGGGGTTTAATGCCGTTTTAAATGTAAAAATGTGTTTTTGTTTACGTATAAAAGCTGTAATTTAAAAAATATTTGATTAGTAGGAAAGCAACATATTCTCTAATGAAGGGCTCTTAAAATCACTGAATGTAACCAATTGGTATTGTTTTGCCTTACAGTTCTCTAATAAAACAGTTGCGCAGGTGGCCTGTGATGTCCTTCAGCTGCTAGTTTCATATTGGCAAGAGCTCCAGAATCCTAAGTTACCTCTCGCCAGGAAGATCACTGAGGTAGGATATATCTGAGTAATCCTCTACCACGGTCATTTCAGATGAGTCTAGAAATGTCAAGGGACCTACAATATAACCCCTTCGCCCCCACCGTATGCAAATTTGCGTTCGTGGCTTGAAGGGGTTAAACCGGGGTGATGCAGCTGCAGGAATTACCATTTTTTAGATTCAGTGGTTGGCTTTTTGGTGATAACAACTGATGCAGCTAAAAGCTGCTCGGCTGTTATCCTAAAGGAGCAAGAGGGGACGCACCCCCCCTCCCTCCCGCCATTTTCTGACGCTCTTCCCTGTCATCCAGTCCCACCAGGAGACCCGAGCCACCAGGCAGTGCGTCCGCCGCCTAGGCTGAGACCCAAAAAAAGCCAGATTTGGCTTTAATCGGGTCTGCGATGTAAAACCCCCGAAGCAATGTCACTTCTGGTTTACTGGGCTGCCGATGGCACCGATTAAAAAAAAAAAAAAATGACAGTATTCAGAATCGCTGATTTTGGCGATCTGAATACTTTTAAGTGCAAAGGTGGGATTTTTGGGGTCTTTTAGATCCGATCCCTTTATAAAGAGTACCTGTCGCCACCTATTACTGTTTACATTCCTTGTCACAGCAATAAAAGTGATCAGAATTTTTTTTAATTTTTTTTAAAGGGACAATGTAAAAAAAAATAAGAATAAAATTAATAAAGCACCCGCCAGTCCCTGCGTGCTCTTGCAGCAAAGAAAACAAATACCTAAGTCACGCCCGATATGTAAACTGTGTTCAAATCACACATTTGAGGTATCACTGCGATCATCGGAGTGAGAGCAATAATTCTAGCAAAAGACCTCCTTTATAACTCTAACCTGGTAACCGTTACCCTTTTTTTTAAAGCACCGCCTATGGAGATTTTCAGGTACCATAGTTTGCCGCCATTCCCACTAGTGTGCGCAATTTCAAAGCATAACATGTTAGGAATCTATTTACTCAGCATAACATCATCTTTCACATTATACAAAACAAATTGGCTAACTTTACATAAATATAAAGGTGAATTTGCGCATAAAAACACACCATCAAACGCTATATACCATATGCGATTAATATGTAATAAGTGCAAAGTAGATAAAATTATAATTGAAGTGAAAATACAAATAAAAGTCCATATGTGTCAGAAAAGTTCATCAGGTGCAGACGTGCAGTGCACAAAAATATTCTCAGTGAAGCTGCCAAGCTTGCAGTAAAGTGCTAGTGCTCCTTCGTGCGTTCAGCCTCACAGGCCTCTCACCTTAGTGGCATACATCAATGCCGTGATATTAGATATAGCTAATCCGTGCCACTCCAAACCACACAGCCTCACAGGCCTCTCACCTCTCGATAGATCAATAACGCATCCAAAAAAATCCTCTCAATAGATCCAGTGATCCAGTGATAGTGGACAACACCAGGAGCTAATCACTCTTCTTTATGTCTTGTAATAACCCTTCGCAGAAAGGAGGAGACCGATCTTCCATACACAGTCGGTCTCCTCCTTTCTGCGAAGGGTTATTACAAGACATAAAGAAGAGTGATTAGCTCCTGGTGTTGTCCACTATCACTGGATCACTGGATCCATTGAGAGGATTTTTTTGGATGCGTTACTGATCTATCGAGAGGTGAGAGGCCTGTGAGGCTGTGTGGTTTGGAGTGGCACGGATTAGCTATATCTAATATCACGGCATTGATGTATGCCACTAAGGTGAGAGGCCTGTGAGGCTGAACGCACGAAGGAGCACTAGCACTTTACTGCAAGCTTGGCAGCTTCACTGAGAATATTTTTGTGCACTGCACGTCTGCACCTGATGAACTTTTCTGACACATATGGACTTTTATTTGTATTTTCACTTCAATTATAATTTTATCTACTTTGCACTTATTACATATTAATCGCATATGGTATATAGCGTTTGATGGTGTGTTTTTATGCGCAAATTCACCTTTATATTTATGCTTCACTTGTGTATGGGTAAACACTTTTAGTTTTTGCTGCAATCTGAATATATATTATTATTCTTTATTGATTATTTTAGCGCGAAGGATTTCACATTTATTTCTTGGCTAACTTTACAGTTTAGTTTTTTTAATTCAAGTGTCTTTTTCCCCCAAAAATTGCGTTTGAAAGACTGCTGCGCAAATACCGTGTGACATAAAATATTGTAACAATCGCCGTTTTATTCTCTAGGGTCTCTGCTAAAAAATAAGTTCTAAGTACCAGTAATTTCCTAGCAAAAAATATGTATTTTAACCTTTAAGCAACAAATGTCAGAAATAGGCTTAGGCATGAAAGGGTTAAGATATCTGAGTATGCTGATCATGTGTTTTGTACAGGTGACCAGTTCCTCATTAGATCCAGGGAATTACTGATGTGTGGAGAGAATAGAAGTTAAAATCACGCATTGCTTAGGAGCCTAATTATCAAACCTGGTAATCTGCATGTCCTCATGGGTATATATGCACAAACATCTCCCTCTTCCATCTATGATATATTTTTATCTTTTCTTCTATTTCAAAAAGCAAGAAGGAAAATGCTTTATTTTGCAGACAATAGAAAGCAGATGGACAATACTCTGTTCTTCTCAATTTTTATTATTATACATGTTTTTTATAGCGTCAGCAGTTTGTGCAGTGTTTTACAAAATTTAGGGAAACGGTACAGTTGCAATACAATAATACATAAGCGGGCCCTGCCCATAAGAACTTGCAGTCTAATAGAGTGGGGCAAACGGTAAAAAAGGTTATAACTAGGGGGGGGGGGGGGGGGGGGGGTGAGCTGATGGAAGTGATAAAAGTTAGTTTGAGACAGGATAGACTTCCCTGAACAGATGAGTTTTCAGGGATTATCTAAAGGCAGCCAGAGTAGGAAACACCCAAATATATTGAGGTAAAGAGTTCCAGAAGATTGGAGAGGCTCTGGAGAAGTCCTGCAGATGAGCATGGAGGAAGGATACAAGGGAGCTTATGAGCAGGAGTTTTTAAGAGTAGTGGAGAGGACGGTTTGAGTGATATTTGGAGACAAGATTGGTGATGTAGCACAGGACTGAATTGTGAATGGCTTTGTATGTTGTGGTTAGTATTTTGAATTTAATTTGCTGGGCATTTGGAAGCCAGTAGAGGGATTGGCAGAGAAGGGTGGCAGACACTGACTGGTTGGTAAGGTAGATGAATCTGGCAGCAGCATTCATAATAGACTGAAGAGGGGGCTATGGAGAGGTATACCTATGAAAAGAGTTACAATAGTCAAGGTAAGAGGTAACAAGGGAAGGCATGAGTAGCTTGGGGGTTTCATTAGTTAAAAAGGGCCGAATTTTTGAGATGTTACGAGAGGGAACCTACAGCTGGGGAGCACTTCCATAGACTCCCATGTTAAACGTCAGTCTAGGCATGGGCACAGTGAGGCATGCACATTGACACAGTGAGGCATGCACATGGACACTCTAGGCTTATACTCAAGTCAATAAGTTTCTTTATCGTACATCACGGGACACAGAGCGGCAATCCATTACTATGTGGGTTATAGAGTCTACCTTCAGGTGTGGACACTGGTGTAATTAACTACACAGGAAGTTCCCTCCCTATATAACCCCTCCCATACTGGGAGCTCCTCAGTTTTTTCATCAGTGTCTAAGGTGTTGGTCACGAGTGAACATGTGCTCTTAGGAGCTCCACTGGAGGGATCCATGCTGGATGTAAAAAACCTCCATAAATCCGGATCCGTCCAAGGTGCTTCATAGCCAAAGTGGACGGTACCCGGGCCTCGGTACGAAGAACGAGGTTTAGCCTATAATGCCTCTCTGCGGAGGGCTGGATCCTGGGTTCCAGAACTTTGTGCCTTCTAAGGACCAAATGTTTTTTCTGCTGCCAGGATGCTATATAGGTCCAGGGGAGTTGGTGTTCCTGCCATGGACCCCGGTCCCTGAAGGTCTAGGACAATACCCACGGTGAAGGGGGAAGATTGGGCCTCTTGCTTGGCAATACCCTGCAGCGTGGAGAAGGTAAGAGGAGGGCCTACGGGACTTGGTTCGACAGTAGGTCCTCCGTGGGGGACTTGGGTCTCGCCTATATTATGCTTCTATGCATGGGCAATGTAAACCACTATGTCTTCTGAGACAGGATGGCTCAGGGCACCCATATACCTCCCCTAGCCGGCATGCAGCCTGGCCCACCATGTCTGTTAGACAGGATGGCTGCAGTACCTATATATCTCCCCTTGAAGGGGCCGGTACATAAATAAAATAAAAAAATATGCCCTTAATCCTATACAAAGGATTGTCTTCCGTGAGTAGTTGCAAGTCTTATCTGTGTTTCCACTACTATGGGCAGTAGAAGACATGCCTGATGTTTTTGCTTACCATGCTTTCCAGAAAACGGAAGCTTAAGTGTTAGCTGATCTATTGTGTCCCACTTCCTCCGCTTCAGGCTCTACCATGTTGCACGTGCTCACCGGCTCAGTGCAGTCGCAGAGAAGGCTCTTCAAAGGGCCCGGACGTCAGAGCTCTGTAAAGCTAGGGGGACACAAACGTAAGCACCTTGTGTGAGTTGGATACAGATTCATCTAAGACGCCTACTCGCATCTAGCTGTGCAGATTAGCAGGCATTGTGTCAGACTAAATTCAGCTATTTGATGCACCTGGGTTAAGTGCCTCTGCTTTAGCTTAGGACTTGGTCTCCCCATTGAATAAGGTCAGGGGTAGGAATATAAAGAGGGATCGCCACCTGAACCTGGTGGACCCTTATTCTCCTCTGAAGAGACTTAAACAGCTCATAGATTGAGCCATCAGACCTGTCAGGCAATGCAGCCTTCCCCCAACATTGCAATCACTCTGCATGTGTTTTGTGTTTTACAAGAAAAAAAAAAAGGGGGTGTCCCCCTTTTCCTGCTTTAATCCTGAAACAAAGGGATTAGAAAGCTTGGGGATAAAAGTTTCACTGTCAGAGGACAGGAGACAGGAGCTGCAGCCTAACAAGGAGAAGCTATCAAAAGCCCTACAGGTTCTGATTACACCTCTATCTTCTCCTTAGAGTGTAAAGAGAGGTTTTCCTATAGATGGCTAGTAAGACCTCCATATAATCCTCAGCCTGGTGTCGGCTTCAGGCTAACCAAATGCATCGGAGGGATGCACAGTTGCGGGCACACATAGCTAATGTTTCTTAATTGAGGAAACGCACATCTGCAGAGGATAATTTCCTCTTTACCAGTCCGCATGTTGCATAACATACATGAGTTTGGAATGCACGTGGGATAAAAACAAGTAACAGAGCAGATTCTATTGTGGATCGCATAAACATACATGTTTCTGTCTATATGGTGCTGCATGTTTCCACAAAAGAGATCGCATAAAAGATGCTTGTAATGCTGAATCGCATAAAGACGTTTGTAGGCATAAAAATGCTGAATCACACATGATTACCTGATCACCCAAGTCCTTGTTTCCCCCAAGGATGTTTGGTTACACAGAAGAGGTTTGTTTCCACAGAAAGGCCTTAAATCGCATAAAGTTGCTTGGATGCAAAAAAGATGCTGGATCACACATGGTTAACTGATCATCAGCGTCCTGGATTACCCAAGGATGTTTGGTCACACAAATAGGCTTGTTTCCACAAAGGTACCTAAAGTCGCATAAAGATGCTTGTATGCATAAAAATGCTGAATCACACATGATTACCTGATCACCCAAGTCCTTGTTTCCCCCAAGGATGTTTGGTTACACAGAAGAGGTTTGTTTCCACAGAAAGGCCTAAAATCGCATAAAGTTGCTTGGATGCAAAAAAGATGCTGGATCACACATGGTTACCTGATCATCAGCGTCCTGGATTACCCAAGGATGTTTGGTCACACAAATAGGCTTGTTTCCACAAAAGTACCTAAAGTCGCATAAAGATGCTTGTATGCATAAAAATGCTGAATCGCATAAGGATGCTTGTATGCATAAAAAGGTTGAATCACACAGGATTACATGATCACCCAAGTCCTTGATTCCCCAAGGATATTTGGTCACGCAAAGAGGCTTGTTCCCACAGAAATGCCTAGAATCGCATAAAGAGGCCTGAAGGTATAAACATGCTGAATCACACAGGATTACATGATCACCCAAGTCCTTGATTCCCCAAGGATATTTGGTCACGCAAAGATGCTTGTTCCCACAGAAATGCCTAGAATCGCATAAAGAGGCCTGAAGGCATAAAAATGCTGAATCACACAGGATTACCCGAACACCCAAGTCCTGGATTACTCAAGGCCTAAAGGGATCGCTTAAAGATGCTTGAATGCAAAAAGAAGCTGGATCACACATGGTTGTTGGATCAACAGAGTCCTGGATTACCCAGGGATACTTGATCACATAGAGAGGCTTGTTTCACAGAAATGCCTAAAGTCGCATTAAGATGCTTGGGTGCATAAGGATGTTGGAACGCACAGGGGTGCTTGGTCACACAAGGGTTCTTGTCCGCACAGTAGTGCTTAAAATGCATAAGATGTTGATCGCATGGAAGATGCTGATTTGCATGCATGGTTACTTTAAAGTTGCACATGGTGGCTTAATTAAGCAATACAGGATGCCTTGTGTTTGCATAGAGATACGTGTCTGCATGGGTTCATGTTGCACATTGTTGCCTAACACATTTATAGCACATGCTTGCTTGCTTGCAAGGATGCTCGTTCCAGAGCACACATGCTATATGCATGTTTGGCGTGAGACATACAGTGCAGAAAATAAGTATTTGAACACCCTGCTATTTTGCAAGTTCTCCCACTTGGAAATCATGGAGGGGTCTGAAATTGTTATCGTAGGTGCATGTCCACTGTGAGAGACATAATCAAAAAAAAAAAATTCCAGAAATCACAATGTATGATTTTTTTAACTATTTATTTGTATGATACAGCTGCAAAGAAGTATTTGAACACCTGTCTATCAGCTAGAATTCTGACCCTCAAAGACCTGTTATGGCCCATACACACGATCCGAATATCGGACGAAAACGATCGTCCGATGATGGATCGTACGATTTTCGGATCGTGTGTACACTTCTTTCGACAGCCGATCACGACCGTTCATCCGATTAAATTCGATCGGACAAGCGCGAAAATGTTTCTCGTCCGATCGTCGGATTTTCGTTTAGTCAGTACAGCCGTCGTCCGACAATACAATACAAATACATTACAACACGTGACATCACTTCCGATCGTTTTTTTCTATCGTACGATAATTTTCGTGAGTTTAAAAACCTATTTTATTTTACTCGCGATTATTAAGCGGAAAAAGTCGTACGATCCGTCGGCCGATATTCGGATCGTGTGTATGGGCCATTAGTCTGCCTTTAAAATGTCCACCTCCACTCCATTTATTATCCTAAATTAGATGCACCTGTTTGAGGTCATTAGCTGCATAAAGACACCTGTCCACCCCATACAATCAGTAAGAATCCAACTACTAACATGGCCAAGACCAAAGAGCTGTCCAAAGACACTAGAGACAAAATTGTACACCTCCACAAGGCTGGAAAGGGCTACGGGGAAATTGCCAAGCAGCTTGGTGAAAAAAGGTCCACTGTTGGAGCAATCATTAGAAAATGGAAGAAGCTAAACATGACTGTCAATCGCCCTCGGACTGGGTCTCCATGCAAAATCTCACCTCGTGGGGTTTCAATGATCCTAAGAAAGGTGAGAAATCAGCCCAGGACTACATGGGAGGAGCTGGTCAATGACCTGAAAAGAGCTGGGAGTGGTTTCCAAGGTTACTGTTGGTAATACACTAAGACGTCATGGTTTGAAATCATGCATGGCACGTAAGGTTCCCCTGCTTAAACCAGCACATGTCAAGGCCCGTCTTAAGTTTGCCAATGACCATTTGGATGATCCAGAGGAGTCATGGGAGAAAGTCATGTGGTCAGATGAGACCAAAATAGTACTTTTTGGTCATAATTCTACTAACTGTGTTTGGAGGAAGAAGAATGATGAGTACCATCACAAGAACACCATCCCTACTGTGAAGCATGGGGGTGGTAGCATCATGCTTTGGGGGTGTATTTCTGCACATGGGACAGGGCGACTGCACTGTATTAAGGAGAGGATGACCGGGGCCATGTATTGCGAGATTTTGGGCAACAACCTCCTTCCCTCAGTTAGAGCTTTTAAGATGGGTCGAGGCTGGGTCTTCCAACATGACAATGACCCGAAGCACACAGCCAGGATAACCAAGGAGTGGCTCTGTAAGAAGCATATCAAGGTTCTGGCGTGGCCTAGCCAGTCTCCAGACCTAAACCCAATAGAGAATCTTTGGAGGGAGCTCAAACTCCATGTTTCTCAGCGACAGCCCAGAAACCTGACTGATCTAGAGAAGATCTGTGTGGAGGAGTGGGCCAAAATCCCTCCTCCAGTGTGTGCAAACCTGGTGAAAAACTACAAGAAACGTTTGACCTCTGTAATTGCAAACAAAGGCTACTGTACCAAATATTAACATTGATTTTCTCAGGTGTTCAAATACTTATTTGCAGCTGTATCATACAAATAAATAGTTAAAAAAATCATACATTGTGATTTCTGGATTTTTTTTTTTGATTATGTCTCTCACAGTGGACATGCACCTACGATAACAATTTCAGACCCCTCCATGATTTCCAAGTGGGAGAACTTGCAAAATAGCAGGGTGTTCAAATACTTATTTTCTGCACTGTATTTATATGATTTCATGCTTCCATGAACACACACTGCCATGTACACACGCCTCCATTGAGGCATATGGCTTTAACACTTGCCACATACACATATGGGGAGCCAGTTGCATATGTGTTTATTTACTTGGGACTGCAGAGGTTGTCTGCGTTGTGCAGGGGAACAGCACTATCTCCAGTTGGTGGTCTTGCCCTTTTGGGTTAGCCTCCGTGTCTGGGTTGTCAGGGTGCTAGGGCCCGCCTCTAGCAGGTCTGTAGGCCCAGGGTATAGCAGTAATGGCATACGGAAGCAGACTCCTGCTGATGGATCAGTCAGCAGCATGGCTGGACCTAAGGGTGTCCAGCATGGTCAGGTATCTGGATCTCCTGGGTTAGGATTCCAGTCTAAAGATACATTCTTCATTGACAAGAAGCTGGGTATGTTTTGCACCAGGAGAGTACTTTTGGCCTAAGACAAGACCATCGCTATAAGAAAGCTGGTCTAGGTGGTTACGGCAAGGTACAGTTCCTTACTTTTGGCCTTCTGCTTAAGGCACTAGAGAAGATGCTGCTTCATTCAAGACCGTTCCCTATACTTTTATTCAGGACTGTTATAAACAGTATTGTGTTGGCCTAGAAGGAGTGGATCTTGACCTAGCATTATCCAAAGAACCGGTCCCAGAGATAGGCTGGAATTCCTCTTGGTGGTTCTTAACTTAAGGGTTTGCCAGGTCAGGAAGAGACCTTGGCCCAGGGGAAGTAGTCGAGCTCCAATGGAGCCTTATCTGTCAGCTAAAGCTACCGATGGAGCATCTGGCTTAGGGGCCTGAACGTTCAGGGGCTGGTTGGTTCGGTCAGAGTTCAATCAGACTATACCATATTAAGTGATTTACTTTATTTACCAAGGAGGAGCTTGTGCCTTGCCTATTGACATTCGTCATTTCATGAAATGCAGAATTGGCAGGCGATTCGCTGTAGCCGTCAACAAGTGTCTCCAGGAGAAGGACCTCTACACCCCGACTGTTTTCCTGACCAAGGGCCACAGAAATAGTACCCTGTACATAAGATGTATTGGCGTCCAGGCTCAACAAGAAATTGAACAGCTTGAGGTCGAGGACAAGGGATCCACCCGCATGCGGGGCAGATGTGTTAGTAATCTGGTGGGACCAGTTTTCACTGGTTATGTCTCTCCCCCCAGTGCCGCGGCGTTTGTGGCTTCCATGCAACATTAGAGGATGGCGGAAGCTGGCCTGATTACTCCGGCATAGCCCTGACGACCTTTTCTGTGCAGGGACAGTAGGGGTGGTAGTAGAGGACCCACGGTCCCTTACATCTTGTCCAGGCCTACTTCGAAGGGGGTATTACATCCTGTTGTGCAACAGGTGAATTAATGGTCTGGCTATTTTAGCCCACATTCTTCAGGATCAGGGTTTTTAGAATCAACGGCACTTCCTTGATTCATACAGGAAGGCTGGCCTCCAGGACCAGATATCCCAGGATCGGGAGAGCCCATGTTCCTGGTATGAAACAGATGGTGGCATCCTTGGAAGTTTGTCAAAGATAAAATTCCTGCCTTCCTGCATTTGGAAAGGAGACGGAGCCAGCCTTAAGTTACATCAAGGATCCGATCTCGGCCTTGCCTCCAAAGGTCGCTTGCTTCACACTCTTTGTTCCGAGCCATTATACAAGGGGTGACGCGCATAAGTCCACCAGTTTAGTCGCCCTTGTGCTTGGAGGATTGGCTCTAGTTTTGTCGGCTTACAGGGTCAGCTCTGTGGGCCGATGCACCATATTTCCCTTCAGCCTTTAACAAGGGAATTGGTGTTCTTGGTTGTGGTAGCCTCCAAGAGAGTTTCAGTATTGGCAACCTCTTGGTATAAAACCATACTTATTCTTACTAGTAGGGTGATGTTAATTCTCACCCAGCCTTATTTACTAGAAGGATCTAGTGTTCATTTGAATCTAGATATTCTTACCTCCCCCTTTTTCAAAACCTTGTTTTCGGAAGGAAAGGTTATTGCTTTCTCTCAGTAGAGATGAGAGCAGTTAAATATCTATCTGAAGGTTCAGATATAGAAATCTGAAGTTTTTATTGTGCTGCCAGAAGACCCTAGATGTGGGCAGGCAGTGTTCAGTTCAGCTATTAAAATGGTTACACTCTCTCCTTTGGAGTAGAAGGATCAAGGCCTATCTGAAGCGGCTGCTCGGATACGGAAAGCTGATGTTATTGCGCTACCAGGAGGCCCCAGGAAGGGGCAGGCAGCGTCTAAAATCAACTGTTTTCAAGATTGATTCATCAGGGTATTATTCAGGCTTGTGGTTCGGAGAGTGGGACTCCCCCTGTTTCTTGGGGGGGGTGCTCCGTACCAGGATAGTAAGCGCTTTAGATTTTCAGGGCCGCAACTTGGCGTCTGTGCTTAGGTTCACTGATTCTTGTCAGATGTACATAGGAGGGCAAAAGGATGCAGCTTTTTGGCGCAGTATGCATCTGGCAGCATTATAGATCCTCACATCTGATGGCGGCCCGCGTTGTTTGTGTCTCCCTCCCCTCAGTAAGCATTGCTTTCGGACATCCCACATAGTAATGGATTGCCGCTCTGTGTCCCGTGATGTACGATAAAGAAAATAGGATTTTTTATGACAGCTTACCTGTAAAATCCTTTTCTTGGAGTACATCACGGGACACAGAGCTCCCGCCCCTCTTGTTTGGGGCTATTGGGACACTTATTGCTTTGCTACAAAAACTGAGGAGCTCCCAGTAAGGGAGGAGTTATATAGGGAGGGAACTTCCTGTGTAGTTAATTACACCAGTGTCCACACCTGAAGGTAGACTCTATAACCCACATAGTAATGGATTGCCGCTCTGTGTCCCGTGATGTACTCCAAGAAAAGGATTTTACAGGTAAGCTGTCATAAAAAATCCTATTTTTCCCAGGTTTTTTGTGGTAAAATTAGGTGCCTTGGCTTATGTTCGGGTCGGCTTATACTCGAGTATATACGGTACTGCTATTTTCATATGTACAGTCCATTTGGATAAATGTAACCAATCGCTTGCATTTTTTTTGTTAATTATACTACACAGTGGCAGTAACCAATTAAACCATGTGCTCAGGAGATACAATTATACTAAAGTATGACTGCAGTTTTATTTTAATAAATAAAATGGTATTGGATTACATGCTAGTTTGATGGGAATATTTTGAGTCTGTGTTAAAACCTGTTTTCTATGTTTGAGATTTGTAGCACAGCAGGTGCCTTTAAATACAAAAGGTATTCGCATGTCTCATTCTATAAGCTATCTTAAAAATAAGGTCATAGTGGGTGGAGCCACACAGATTTATTTTTTATTATTATTTTATTTTTTTGCGCCAGCTGCCTTACTGTGCTACACATTGATTACCTGGAGGGCTTTTTGGATTCTCTTGGCCCAACTCAACAATCATGAATAGTCTTACTTGAGTTGAATATTTCCCCTTTGGGGTTGCAGCATACAAGCATCTGTTTATTGAGTAACTGTTGGATCTTTTCTTTTAGATTCTTGTGGCAACTATTTCCTTCCTTCTGCCAAGTGCTGAAAATTCCTCAGTGGAGACAGATAAAAAGGTATATTTTATAACCATGAAGAAATGTTGTCTTATGTATTCAGAGACATCTGTATTTGGAGAGGAAGACATAACAGTTCCCCAGTACTCATCTTGCTAGTCAGGAGCTAAAATTAGAGTGCAGCTCCCTGCCATTTACTCTTTTCCTCTGTACTTTTTTAGTGATTTCACAGATCACTAAGCATGCGCCCCAGGTTTGGCATTAAACCTTAAAGCTTGAAGGTGGACAGGAGCAGAAGAGATAATATAAGAAGCCTGCAGTAGACTCCATCTTCCCAGACTTCACCTGTAACCCCTTTAAGTGATCTTGTGTTTTAATAACTTGTGGATATCTTCATGTGAACGTACCAGGGGCTACTTTCCTAAATGACCCTCTTACCCAAGGACCTGGGACCCAAGAAAGATTTATGCCAAATGATTCAAGTACACATCAGTAAAGGACTGCTCTTTACATTTTCAAGAAAATGGCAAAATAAATCTATGAAATTATTTTGGTATAAACTGTCAGCTATACGGTAGATAATATACAATCAAATACTAAAGTGACTGCCCTGCTTTGTAGCTGGTCTGTTTGTGATAATATTCAGCCATCTTTTCTCTTTTGTCCCATTTCAGTTTATAGTGTCCCTTCTGTTGTGCCTGTTAGACTGGTGCATGGCCCTTCCCCTGCAGACATTGCTGGAGCCAATATCTACATTTCCACTTGAAGAGCCACATCAACCTAAACCATCCCTCCTTGACTACATTTACAGGGTAAGTGTTATATGTTTGGGCATTGAATGTTAACTTTATTCTGTTGGATACACTCCCATCAGCACTTAAGTCATCTTTCTAAAAGCTGGCACATTAACCAAGGGTCTTCAATCTAGTGGTTAGGTCACCACCATACACCTCATTGATTGTTAGGGTCAAGTAGAGGCTTGTGGTGTGGATTTGGTGTGCGATTTCTTTACTACCAGAATGGGCAGCCTCACTGAATATTTTTAATTTGTAGTGATTTTTATTTCCTTGTTCTGTTGTGTTGGTGCTCTGTAAAATAGGTGGAACAGGTTTCGTAGAACTATCTAATTTTGGATAGCCTGGAGAAGGACTTTAATTAACTTCAAGATTTTTCTAATGTTCCATTGGGGAAAGTCACCGTTTACCATTATCACAGAAAATGAAAGAAAATACCACGTTTTGGGTTGCCAACAGAACAGAAATACAGAGAGGAAGTCTTACAATGAGGACACTTTCCCCACTTCGGAGGAATTTCCTCTTAATTCCTCCTTTGCCAATGGGATAGGAGGTGAAGGGAAGTCCCCAAATTAGACACAGATGACGAAAGAAAACCTGACAGGGGTATAACCCTCCCTTACTCTATTCAAAATGGGGTAAAAAAGTATTGACTTTAGTTCTGCTTTAAGTTCACCACACCCCTTATAATCTGTTTGTGACTCTGGTTAAGTGAGAGAGCATTTTTTTTCTTTGCAGTACTGAATTGTTGGCTCATCTCCACTTGTAAGGGCCCATTCATACCGCTACCTGGTAGTAACATGCTGTAAAATTAATGTTGATGCAACACATAAAACCCAGTACTGTGCATTGTGGTGCTATTTGTTCATTTAGCACACTACTATACACAATTGTGAACCACTACCATTAAAAAAAGTGCGTGTCTGTTTTATGCACGTTGTGGTGCTTTGGCAACCTATTCAAAGTGAATGGTAGGCTCAACGCAATGGGAATGATGTCAGGGGCCTTTTTAGCGTGTTGTCAAATGTACCTGTGCTATATAAATAACATACCGGTAGGTAAGAGGCAAATGCCATCTGATTTATTCTTGTTTGGATCGTTGCAAAAAAAAGTTTAGCAATCACTATGACATTGTTGGGTTGCCAATGTTTGCATCTAATATTTAATCTTTTTAATGGATTCCGTGCTGAGAGAAATAAGAAAGGTTCCATTGTTGACCTCTGTAAAATGCTAGTCACTTGGCTGATTCTGGTTTGAACATTCACAAGCAAACGCACAACAACTGGAGCATGAGAGATGCCAAAACTACTGATCTGCACACTGATCGCTGACACCATGAGTCGGGCAACTAAAATTATCAGAAGAAGAGATCAGCAGCGGCACACTCATGTAATTTCCATCTATTTCTGGTTTCCTTTATATAATTACTCCTACTTAAAATGTTTTTAATTTGCCAGATTGGGCCCCATTTACATTATGATGCATGATGCCAGGCATTACACATGAATGAATTTTTTTTTTTTTTGGAACACTATCATGCTACATACATGGGGCAAGACATTCATTTTAACTGACTGTCCTACGCGGGATAAATGCAGCAAAGAAGCTCACGTACCTTTTTGAGCTTTGTAAATCTTGTTACGTTTGTTATGTGGTTTTTGCATGGTGAACATTTTCCTCCTCTGCCATGCTTTGGAGGGCTATAAACAGTGAATGGCAACTGCAAACATGACGTGTTTTCAAAATACTATAGTGTGAATGCAGAGACTGAAATTACTATTATTATTATTTGTGTTATATTATGCTTTCATATATGTTTTTTTTTGTTTTTAGGTTCTACATTGTTGTGTGTGTGGCTCCAACACATACACTCAGCAAAGCCAGTATATTTTAAGTCTGGCTGATCTCTCCTCCATAGACTATGACCCATTTCTACCTTTAGGGAATGTAAAAAATTCTGAGCCTCCACCTCCATATAGCGCCTCTGATTTCAGCAATCTTCTCACTGTGGCAGAAGGTAAGCATACATCTGCATTTCTCTACATTCTCAAAAAATAAACGTTCTAAAACTAGAAATGAGACTGCTATTGCATGTGTGTGTCTTTCTCTTGCTCTCTTCTGTCTGCATCACTCCTCCTTCATTATTTTACCTCTCACTTTCTGTCTTTTTCTCTCTTATTTTACTCTTATGCCGCATACACACGATCATTTTTCGGGTTGTTAAAACTGACGTTTTTCAGGCTCTAGAAAAAACAAAGTTTTTTTCAACTTGATCATTAAAACGGTCTTGCCTACACACAATCGTGAAAAAAAAAAAAAAAGCTCTAGCAAAGCGCGGTGACGTACAACACATACGACGGCACTATAAAGGGGAAGTTCCATTCGGATGGCGCCACCCTTTGGGCTGCTTTAGCTGATTTCGTATTCGTTAAAGACGATTCATGCTTTTCTGTCGCAGCGTGATGAATGTGCTTACTCCATTATGAATGCTGGTTTTACCAGAACGAGCGCTCCCGTCTCATAACTTGCTTCTGAGCATGCACAGATTTTTCACATCGTTAAAGCCCACACACGACCATTTTTTACAACCCGAAAAACGACAACTTTAAATACGTTGTGAAAAAATAGAGCATGTTCGAAAAAAAATTTGACCGTTTTTCAAAATGCTCTGAAGCCCACACACGATCGTTTTTAATGACATTAAAGAAAAACTTAATTTTTTACAACCCTAAAAATGATCGTGTGTACGTGGCATTAAAGTAGTTATAAAGCCTAAACATTTTCTACCATAATGCAATCCTTGCATTAACCACTTCCATACCGGGTGAATTCCAGCACTTCTCTCCTACATGTAAAAATCATTTGTTTAACTTTTTATGTCACTCGGTATTTGCGCAGCACTTTTTCAACCACAAATAAAAAAAGAAAGCGTAAAGTTAGTCCAATTTTTTTGTGTAATGTAACAGATTGTTACACCGAGTAAATGGATACCCCACATATTACAATTCAAAATTGTACACACTGGTGCAATGGTGCCAAACTTTGGTACTTAAAAACCTCCATAGGTGAAGCTTTAATTTTCTTTACAGGTTACAGAGGAGATCTTGGGCTATGATTATTGCTCCCGCTCTAAAGTTTGCAGTGATACCTCACGTGTGGTTTGAACTTTGTTTACATATGCGGACGCAACCTAATTGATTTATTGTTTATTTTATTTTTACACTTTCCCTTAAAAAAAAAAAAGTTTTTTATTACTTTTAGTCCTATTACAAGGAATTAAGACATCCCTTGTAATAGTGCGTGACAGGTCCTCTTTATGGAGAGATGTGGGGTCTATAAGTCCCCGAATCTCTCCTCCAGGCTGGAAAGCCTGAGATCAAAAAATAAATCGATCTCCGGCTTTCCAGCTGTGTCCCCAGCATTGTTTACTTCAGCCGGACGTGATGTCATAACATCGTGCCCGGGCCACCGAGAGTCATAGACATTCCCGGGGACTATCTGGCCCTCAGTTTTCTCTATGGCTAACTTCCAGCGCTGGCAGATTGCTTTTCCGGCTCGCCAGTCAAGGCATTGGAGGGTGGGGGGGCCCAGCTTAAATGTCATTAATCGGGTATACATCCACTTTAAATAACATGCCTAGAGGATCCCTGAACATGCCTGTGAAGTGGTACATCTCTACAAAGTATACAACCTCCTGCAGCAAAATAGGCATTTTCAAATGCATAAACATATGCTGTTTAAATTGCTAGTTAATGACAGCTCCAGGCTGCTTCTGTTTTCTGCCTAAGCAGCTGAAGTTTCCCTTCATCTGTACTGAATCCTTAACCTAGATGAGAATCTGACATATAGAAACTCATTATTATTATACAGAAATTATATACTCACCGGCCACTTTATCAGGTACACCTTTACTGCCTTAATTCTTTGTGGTATAGATTCAACAAGGTGTTGGAAACATTCCTTAGATATTTTGGCAATTTTGACATGATGGCATCACCATGTTGATGCAGATTTGTCGGCTGCACATCATGATGCGAATGTCGCATTCCACAGGGCATGTCCTCAGGGCCCACTAACAGGCCAGTTTTGCAAGATAACTGAAATACATCACAGGTGATATCATTTGCTGCTCAGTGATTGCAGTATTCTAGTCTGCATCTCCCCAAGGTAATGCATAAAACCTGGCCTGTTAATGGGCCCTGAGGACAGGGTTGATGACCCTTGCTCTATTGGATTGCGATCTGGAGGCCATTGGAGTACAATAAACGCATTGTCATGTTCAAGAAACCAGTTTGAGATCAGTTGAGTTTTGTGACATGGTGCATTATCCTGCTGGATGTAGGCATAAGAAGACGGGTCCACCGTTGAGGAGTCCGCAACAATACTCAGGTAGGCCGTGGTGTTTAAACGAGGGGCCCAAAGTGTGCCAAGAAATATCCCCCACACCATTACACCACCACCAGCCTGAACTGGAGGCAGGATGGATCCATTCTTGTATGTTGTTTACGCCAAATTCTGACCCTACCATCTGACTTTCGCAGCTGAAATCAAGACTCATCAGACCAGTCAACATTTTTACAATCTTCTATTGTCCAATTTTGGTGAGCCTGTGTGAATTGTAGCCTTTTTTTTCTTATTGTTCGCTGACGGGACTGGCACCCGGTGTGGTTTTCTGCTGCTGTAGCCCATCTTCTTCAAGGTTCGATGTGTTGTGCATTCAGAGATGGTATTCTGCATACCTTGGTTGTAACGAGTGGTTATTTGAGTTACTGTTGCCTTTCTATCATCTCGAATCGGTTAGCTTACTCTCCTCTGCCCTCTGACATCAATAAGGCATTTTCCTCCACACAACTGGATATTTTCTTTTTTTCGGACCATTCTCTGTAAACTCTAAAGATGGTTGTGCGTGGAAATCCCAGTAGATCAGCAGTTTTTTAAATACTACTGTCTGGCACCAACAGCCATGCCACGGTCTTTCCCCTTTCTTCCCCATTCTGATGATTGGTTTGAACTTCAGCAAGTCGTCTTCACCATGCTTAGATGTCTAAATGCATTGAGTTGCGGCCATGTGATTGGCTGATTAGTAGTACCTAATAAAGTGACCGCTGAGTGTATAGCACCAACAGTTTTCTCAGCGCTTTACAACATGAGTGCAGACAGTACAGTTACAATACAATGCATGACAGGAGAAATTGCTGGAGCTTACAATTTAGGAGGGAGTGTCAGTCAGTTGATATAGAAATTAATAACCGTTGGGGATGAGCTGATGGAGAAAATAATAGTTCAGTTGTAGGGTGGAGGCAGGATAGGCTTCTCTGAAGAGTAGGGTTTTCAGGAATTGCCTAAAAGTGGACGAGTAGGGAATAGTCAAACAGGGAAAAAACAAAATGAGGAAATAGAATAAACGAATTAATGAATTTATTTATTTTAAAGCGGTTGTAAACCCGCATATACAATTTTTTTTTTTTTTACTCCTGCAAGGCAAAAGCCATAATGAGCTAATATGCACCGCATATTAGCTCATTATGAAATACTTACCTCAGAACGAGGTGAGAGGAACTTACCTGGTCCACGCCGAGCGAGATATCATCTTGCCTAGCGTGTCTACCGGGTATCGCCGCTCCAGCGCTGTGATTGGCTGGAGCGGCGATGTCGTCACACCCGCGCATGCGGGCGGGAGTTTTCAATTCTGTAAAGTCCAGCGGCTGCCGGTCCTTTAGCCGAGAATCCCCCCTGCGCATGCGCCGCAATCAGCGCCGCATTGCGAGTTGAATATCTCCTAAACCGTACAGGTTTAGGAGATATTCTCCTTACCTATAGGTAAGCCTTATTATAGGCTTACCTGTAGGTAACAATTAAAAAAAGGGTTACAACCACTTTAACATACTGTCACCAGTCAGTATTCTTGATCACTAACAAACCAGTCATATGATGACGATGTAGTGCACTGGTGACAGTATGTAAAAAATAAATGAAAAAAATTGAAAAAAACACATTTTATTTATATTCTTAATCTTCCAAAAAATTGTATCTTCAAAAAAATAACTTTCTCACAAACCAATTAATATACACTTATTGGGATTTTTTTTTATACCAAAGACATTTAGCAGAAAACATTTTGGGCTAAATTTATGAAGAAATTTAAGAATGAAGAATAGAAAATATTGTTTTGGGGTTTAAAAATAAATAAAATTGTAATTGTTCTTTTTTGCTTTATAGTGCAAAAAATTTAAATAAATCCAGTGGTGATCATATACCATCAAAATATTTCTGTGGAAAAAAATAATATAAATTGAATTTGCTTAGTGTTGCATGACTGTGCAATTGCCAGTTAAAGTAGCACAGTGCCTTATAGCAGAAAAATGTCCTGGTCATGAAGGGGGTAAAACTTTTCAGTCGGTCAAGTGGTTGAAATAATAATATCCCCCCCCCCCCCCCCCAAAAAGAGACACACAATGAAAATCCATTGTCAATTATGTTGTTCAGCATTGCAGAACCACGTCAATCACAATGCTGAAAACTGTAAGCAAAGGGTCTGGGTATACCCAGTAATGCCATTGACTATATGTAGACATGTGGCCATATTTGGTCAGTGATGTCTGCGCTATCCCTGCCCTTTTTGTTTACATGGCTGATTATTGCCAACAGCAAAGGAATGGGGCTGGTGATGTTACTGGTTGCGAAGGACATGGTGGGAACATCACTTGCTGCTTCCTTAGCAACCATTGGCAGCAGAATCTGTCATATACAGTATATAGCAGCTTTAGGAAAAAACACTACTAGATAGGACTTTCGGCTCTCGCCATATAAGCTTAAAGTCCACCGTTCAAACACCCCAACAAGCAAATTTCCGTCTGAAACGTGTTTAGACTAAGCCAACTGCTCATCCCTAATTGTAACATGTATGGTGACTCTTGGTCTTATTGTTTGCCTCTCTGTCTTCTATTTCTCTCCCCATCTCCTTCTCTTTCTCATGCCCCTGTATATCTCTCTTTTACTCTCCTCTCTTTTTTAATTTTTCCGTTCTGTTTGTGTAAATTATTTATAATTTTTCCCTGAATAAGGACTAATTTAGTACACAAAGTACTTGACCAAATTCATGGAACTCGTATCAAGGTTGTTCTAGGCAATTACATCAAACATTTAGAACGCTGATGGCTTTGTAAAAGTAATTAAATGTAATGAAAATGGTACAGTATTGTGAAGAGTAATGTTATTGCAAGTGATGTCGTTTTCTGAGCTAAAAGCAGCAGTTTGCTTTAATACTAATCTTATAAACATATGTGAGGCTTATAAAATGGTGTCTTATTCAGTAAGGTAATTTAATATCCTGTTAGTTGGTAAACTCTGTATATGTCAGTGACAGTTTATTTAGTCATTTGGTTTTAATTTTTATTAGCTGATACAGACTGTATCTATTGTCGGCTAATAGATTTAAACTAATAAATTAATGCAAACATTTAATTGGGTATAAAAACCACATAACCACTACATGAGAAAGTGGTTAGTTCTTATGCCCTGTGCACACAAGCAGAATTTTCGTCTGAGAAAAGTTGGATGTTTTTTCTGCCGGAATTCCGCTTAAGCATGGCTTGCATATACACTGTCACACAAGTTCTCTGGACTTTCAAGCGCTAGGATAGCGGTGATGTACAACACTACGACAAAGCGAGAAAAATAAGTTCAATGTTTCCGAGAATGAGTTGGAATTGTTTCCGAGCATGTATGTTTTTCTCCCGTCGGAATTGCATACAAGCTAATTTTCTGATAGGAATTTTTTCCGTCTAAAAAATTGAGAACCTGCTTTCAAACTTCTGTTGGCGGAAATTCCCACCAGAAAAAGTCTGATGGAGCATACACCCGGTCGGAATTTCCGATGAAAAGCTCACATCAGACTTTTCCTGGCGGAAATTTCACTTGTGTGCATTACACATTGTTATATCAGACTTTTTCTTATATGAAAAACTGAAAATGCCTAGGTTGGATATGTCCTGGCATAGCTATACTGTATTTTACAGGTGATTAAAAGGGTTTTCCAGATCACCAGAATAAATGTAAATCACCACAACAGTAATGCCTGAATTAAATACTAAAGTCGCAAGCAAACATATTTGTTCCCCATATGTCTTCTTTTTTTTTTTCACAATCAAAGTTTATTAACTCAAAAGTAGCATTGTACAGTATACATGGACAATACAAAGTGAGAATCAAAATTTCAATAGTAGAATAACAGAAATAAAATATATGCAAAAAGACAAACATAACATAGCCTTTTTTTTCTTATAAAGTTTTTGAATAAATGTGAATTCTTCTGAAACCTTTGTTAGATAGGATTAAGGGGAGGGATAGGGAGTGGGTGGGGAAAGGAAAATAAAAAGGGGGGAGGGAGAGGGACGGAGAGATAGGCTGAGAAGAGGTTATGGGGTGGTAGGATTATCCGTATCCCTTAAAGATTGACAGACAATTATTTTGCTATAAGTCTGAAGATAAACGGTAAGATATTGAACAGCGACTAATAGATAAAACGATATTCAGGACAACAGCTGAACTTATCCAATGTAATTTTTCTACAATACCAGGGAGTACCAGTAAATTTCATGCCATTAGCTGTTGATAATCACTAGAATACTTAAATAGTATCCATGGTTGCCAGATGTCATTGAAGCGGATGGAATTTTCATTTCTCTTGGCCACCAACTCATCCATTCTGTAGATATAATGTACCCTGTTTAACCATTCCTTGATTGATGGGCATTTAGTGGTCTTCCAGTATAAGGGGATTAGTGTTTTTGCTGCTGTTAGTAAATGTCTAGTCAACGTTTTTTTAATACCTGCTGATGGACAGTCGGTTGCCTTCTATTGCTTACGTTTAATTATACCTGGAATGTACCTTTAAACAATATTTTTTTTTTTATGTTTCTAATTCAGAAAAGAAGAGGAGAAACATGGAGCTCATCCCTTTGACAGCCCGTATGCTCATGACGCAGCTTGTGAACCACTTGGGACACTATCCACTCAGTGGTGGCCCAGCCATTTTACACAGCTTGATTAACGAGAATCAGGATAACCCCTATGTGGAGGCTTTGGAGTTATCAAATGATGTGTTCCGAAGTCCCAACTTGCAGCTTTTTGTATTCAACGATAGTGCTCTTATTTCATATCTGCAAATTCCTGCAGAAAATTCTGTTGGAAGGGACTCAACAGGAGTACCTGGCGATGTGCGGATAATTGTCAGAGATATCTCAGGGAAATACTCTTGGGATGGTGGAATCATGTATGGACCACTGGAATGTCCTGCTGTTTTTTCAAAAGAAAGAAAACTGCAGTCAGCGCATCAGGTCTGTGAATATCGCAGCTTGTCTCAGTCAGATCTAGTAGAAGGGGATGGAGTGGATGCCCTTGATTCACTTTTGGAAAAACTTGGCACTGTAAGTCCAGAGTGCCTACAGCATACGGAGCTGAAGCTGAATGAACCTGCTTTACCTCCCGTTGGAATGAGCCGTGAGCAGGAGGAGGAGATCATTGAGGCAATCACAAGACAGAGTTTCAGTGAGGCTGAGCACATTCAGAGGTGTAACTGTGACCCTGGTGTCAGAGTCTCATGCCAGGAGGAACCCAGTACAGCTGAGCCACAGGCTCCATTTTATTTCTGTAGGCTTCTTCTGAATGATCTAGGGATGCATTCATGGGAGAGAAGGTATGTGGAAGGTCCCTTTTAGTGTTTTTGTGTACTGTGTGATGAAATGTGTACGCCAACTGTGTTCAAATCTCTAACTAGTGACTTTGAAGGCACTTTAAAGCTACCTATAGACGAACAATAAAAAACATAACAAACATAAAAAAGTGCAGCACATATATGATAAATAAGCACCTATATATTACATATGGTGTCAAACAGTGAATAATAAATATATATGTCACAAAATGAATTGAACCATCACTAAAAATGTTCAGAAAAAGTCCAAAGTGAATGGAGTGATGATAGTCCCTATATTCTGGAACGTGAAGTAAAGGAAACCGCCACCATCCAATATAGAAGAGGCTTACAGAAGGCAGTGAACCCAAAAGAACACATGTTCTTTTGGGTTCACTGGGCATGGTATAAACCACTGGAATAACTGGATCCTCGGATGTAGTTCCCAAACAAACGATACTCACACGGCAAGTAGAGCCAATGGGATGTAAATTGAAGGAAAAAGAAAAGGGCACATAGCATAATACTGTATATAAATGAAATTTAATGTGGGTAAGAACACTTACATCAATAAGGTAAAAACAGCGCTTATAGGTAAAAACGGCAGCAGTGGAGTCTTGCGACGCGTTTCGCAAAAAAGTGCATCGCCTGGGGTGAGCAATAAAAAAACATGTTTTAGTGCACTCAAAATACTTAGACTATAAAAATTACAAATAGTGACAATATAAAAATAAATAAGCGTTTGTGGAAAGTAAGCAAAGAAAAGTCTACCCCAACAACAGCAGATATCCACGATCTAACACTAACCTATCTAGCCCTGTAAAGAAGAAATAGGTATACATACCTTTTTTTGAAGCGATCCGGTCCCCATCTGTGTAAGCTCTGCAGAGGAATTGAAGTCACCCTTGCGTTTCCGGCTGTGTCCTCTGCACCCGCCTCCACAGTGAAGCCGCAGCTGACAGCTCAGCGTGGGATCAAGTCGGATTGGCTTCAGAAAACGGCTTCAGAAAAGCCCCCAGTGGAACAGAGCTGTGCAGGGCACTGGGATCACACTTGCTTGTCTGCCTGGCCTCCCAAAGCGTACCTAAACCTAAAAAAAATAAAAAAAAATTATTGCAGCTTACAACTTTTTAGATGTGGTGGCTGCATTCAGGTTTTTTTTGGTCAACATTCTTTAACAGACCAAGCTATGCAGGAAAAATCTCTCTTACAGGGTTGACAAACACTGACTGAGTGCTTCCAATGGTAACCTTTTTTTTTATATAGTTAAAACTGTATCCCAAATGTAAAAAATTATAAAATGTAATTTTAGAACTGCTTAAAGTGGTTGTAAAACCTTACATATACACAGTGAAGTGACTGGCCCCAGGTGATACATAGAGATAAAGCAAATACTCCTACATAAGTTGTTCCTGTTTATCTGCAGTACTCTTTTCTCTACATCCATTCAAAATTCTTGAGCTGTCAGAAAAAGGGGATGGGAGCTGACATTACACTCTGCAGAGCTCAGCGAGGAGAGTTCTGAAAGCTGATTGGAGGGAAGGCACACACAGGAACAGAGCTGAAGCTGTCAAGCACAGGCTGTGTGCTGCTCCAGCATGCAGCCTGTGCTTGAAAGCCTAAGCTCTGTTCCTGTGTGCTCCCTCCGCATCACCTTTTTTCTCTCTGTCAGGGAAACTTGTCAGAAGTGACTCATGCTGATGGCATAGAAACGAAGCAGCAAACAGAAATTACAGTTGGTGCTCTGGATTCAGACAAGTTCACACTATAGCAGGATATTCTTTGTTCATATTTCATGTCTGAGGTTTACAACCACTTTAAAGGCACGTTCACCTTTTCCAGAAAATAGCTCATGGGGTGCATCATAACGGTTTCCTTTTTTTATTTTTAACATTAACACACATTCAGAAAGTGACACCTTGTCTCCACACAGCAACGCAGTGACTTGTGCTTCCTTCCTGTGTTCTCTGGTTTACCACATCTTTATGCTGAGTGTCTGCATTCTACCGCAGCTCACCGCACGGTCCGCACCATGCCTCCTGGCTGCTTTGCAGTGTGAATGGGGCACATAGAAGACAGGCATTCTCTAGCTGATGAAAATGGTTAACATATTTTCTGCTGTCAAGTGAAATGTCATTTTTTTGTAATTCAAAGCACTTGTATATCAAAACCTTTTTTCTTTATC
Organism: Rana kukunoris; assembly: GCA_029574335.1. Taxonomy (NCBI): domain Eukaryota; kingdom Metazoa; phylum Chordata; class Amphibia; order Anura; family Ranidae; genus Rana; species Rana kukunoris. Next base: position 472,123,321 of record CM056052.1, read on the forward strand.
GTACATCACGGGACACAGAGCGCATAGCCATTACATATGGGTTATATGGGTACCTTCAGGTGTGGACACTGGTGTAATCAACTTCACAGGAAGTTCCTCCCTATATAACCCCCTCCCACTGAGAGTGCTTTAGTTTTTTCGCCAGTGTCTTAGGTGTTGGTCACGTCTAGCTGTCCCTCGGAGGTCTCGGGACCCAGGATAGCTAGCCGGATCCGTCCGAAGTGCTTCAAAGCCAAGGTGTACGGTACCCGGGCCCTGCCTGCGTGGGGTGTTGCCTATAATGCCTCTCCTTGGAGGGCTGGATTCTGGGCTCCAGTGCCTTGGTCTCTTCCAGGACTAAACGCTACTGATGCCAGGATGCTATATAGGTCCAGGGGTGTGGGTTCCTTAAACACAGGACCCCGGTCCCTGAAGGTCCGAGACAATACCCACGGAGATGGGGGAAGATTGGGCCTCTTGCAATTTGCAATACCCTGCGGCGTGGAGCAGGTAAGAGGGAACCTGCGGGACTTGTTTCGACAGTAGGTATCCCCCTGGGGGTTCTGGGTTGGCTAACAGTATGCTTGTGCATCAGCCACTATCTCCACTATGTCTGTGTGGGCAGGATGGGATACTAATGTTTACCCAGATAACATGTAGATATATGTATACTTGTGTAAGATATATATTTGCTACTCACCCCAGGTCTGCCTGTTAGCATTGATACTGCAACCCCACATGTTTTTAAAGAGGAAATTGCTGGTAAAAACTCCTGTTTCTTAGGAAGCCCATGGGGACAGCTTCCTCTCTGTGTGTGCACTACAATAAGATTAGTGCTTACCTGGTGTCTGTTGGTGCTGCCTAGCGCTGGTCCATGTTGTTTCCTCTGCTCTGCTTCCTCCATGTGGTTTCAGCGTGGGGGGGTGCGCGCGCGTGTGCGCGCGCGTGCACGTCGCCTTTTATAGCGTCGGCGTGCGTCGGGGGGGCGGGCCAGCAGCGTCAGGGTCTGTTTAAAGGGAAAACTTTTTCTCTGGCTGGTCTTTCCCTCCTGGAGGCAGAGGAAGAAAGGATACAGAGCGTGCAGCTGGGTCTTTTGGCCACACAGGGACACCTAGTGGCGGTTTTGTGGATCTTCAGGTCTAGGACTTAGGTCCACTATTGACCAGAAAAAAAAAAAAAAAAAAAAGGAAGTTTTTTTGCTTAAAGGGACTCAGCCTTAGATCCAGCAGTATCTGAGTCTACCTTGGACTCCGGCTAACGGGCATTGGTGTGTCAATACTCACAGGTTTCCTCAGTATTGCCACCTCCCAGGCGGGTAAAAAAAAAAAAAGAAAAAAATTTTTTTTTTTGGAAAAAAAAAATAAAAAAAAAATTAGTTTTTTTTTTTTCCTCATACCTGTCCTCATATTGGTTACTCCTAGCTGCAACAGTCAGGTGTTGGCTATAGGGGTGACTCAAGGTTGTACAATGGCTCCAAAGGGATCTGGACCAGCCAAGGCTGCTAAAGGTGCCAAGAAGCAAAAGGGGTCTCCATCGGGGTCAGAGGATTTGGGCCAGGCTTCAACGGCCCCACCCTCGCCAGTTAGAACACCGAGTGGCATAGTACAAGAGCCATTGGGGGTGCTGGGGGCAGAGGCGGCCCCCGATCCACCCATTCCCGTTTACGTGACGGAAGAAAGGCTAGCAGCCACCATGAGTGGGCTAGAGAAAAGGTTAACTACGTTGTTTGCCCGTCCTTGGCCAAGTAGCAAGCGGGCTAGATCCCCCTCACCCAGTGTGGGGTTTTCAGATGCGGAGGTCTCCTCTTCAGAGGAACGGGTCCCACAAGGGGATCAGGCAGACCCAAGTCCCGACGGTTCAGACAGGGAAGATTCCACTATAGATGAATATTTCTCGGCCTCTCAAGCGGAGAGCCTGTGGATCCAGTCTTTGACAGATATGGTTCGCACTGCCTTTAAACTTCCAGTGCCAGAACTAGTAGCCCCGGAGGTATCCTCATTGGGTTCTTTAAAGGCTCCATTAACTTGTGCATCTTTTCCAATGTACCCCCTTCTGCGGAACGTGATTTACCAGGATTGGGCTCGACCTGATAGAATCTTTGTCCCTCCTAAAAGATTCTCTATTCTCTACCCTATGGAAGAGGAATATTTAAAGAAATGGGCACTCCCCACAGTGGACGCGGCCATTTCCTGCGTGAATAAATCCCTGACCTGTCCGGTTGAAAATGTCCAGATGTTCAAGGATCCGGTCGACAAGAAATTCGAGACCCTACTGAAAGCCGCTTTCACCTCAGTAGGTGCCATGGTTCAGCCAGCAGTAGCAGCCATTGGTGTTTGTCAGGCCTTGAAGGATCAGGCAAAGCATATATTAAAGGACATGCCGGCTCAGCATACTCATGAATTAGCAGAATTCCCTAGGGCTCTCTGCTTTGCAGTAGATGCTATTAAGGACTCCATCCAACAGGCATCATCCCGTTCATCTCTACTGATGGTTCACATGCGTCGTCTTTTGTGGCTAAAGAACTGGTCAGCAGAGGCACCCTGCAAAAAGCTTTTAGCAGGGTTTCCCTTTCATGGGGGAAGACTATTCGGGGAAGACCTAGATAAATATATCCACACCATATCAAGTGGAAAAAGTACTTCCTTACCGGTCAAGAAAAGACCGCGTGGGCCCACGTTTAAACGACAGGCCATTGTAGGCTCAGCCCCTTCGACTTCTCGTCAGTATCGACGGCCTCCCGGGCGTCCAGCGGTTAATAGCCGCCCACAGGGTCAAGCCGCGGCAAACAAGAGACCCTGGTCTCGCAAGCCGGCTAAACCAGTCATCAAATCAGATTCATGAAGGGGCGCCCCCACTCTCTAGGGTGGGGGGAAGACTTCGGTTTTTCTCCGAAGTCTGGAAGGCCAGAATTTCCGACTCGTGGGTTCGGTCCGTGGTAGCCACGGGATACAAACTAGAGTTTCGAGAAATCCCCCCTCCTCATTTTCAGGGGTCAAGTCTTCCAAGCGACCTATTAAGAAGGGCCTCTCTCGTAAAGGCGTTGGATCGCCTATTGCTCCAAGGAGTAATTGTAGAAGTACCAACCCAAGAATGGGGTCGGGGATTCTACTCCAACCTTTTTGTTATACCAAAACCCAATGGCGACGTCAGGCCTATATTAGACCTCAAACGCCTAAATCGCTTTCTAAAGATTCAGACCTTTCGTATGGACTCCATACGTTCAGTGACAGCCAGCCTGCATCAGGGCGACTTTCTAGCATCTATAGACATAAAGGATGCATATCTGCATGTGCCGATTTTCCCAGCACACCACAAGTTTCTTCGTTTTACGATAAATCAGTCATTTCCAGTTCGTAGCCCTCCCTTTCGGGTTGGCAACAGCTCCGCGGGTATTCACAAAGGTGTTAGCCCCGGTGCTAGCCGTCCTAAGGACAGAAGGCATCTTGGTCCTGGCGTACCTGGACGATCTCCTGGTTATCGACAGATCAGCTTCCAACCTCAATTATGCAGTAGTCCGCACAGTGCGGCATCTAGAAGAATTCGGGTGGATTGTGAACCAAGAAAAATCAAGGTTACAACCCACAAGGCAGTTGGAATATCTAGGCTTTCGGTTAGATACAGAATGCCAGAGGGTATTTTTACCTCAAGGGAAGATCAGGTCGTTGATTCAAACGATTCAAATAGTCTTAGGCAAAAAGAAGCCGACTATTCGCCTATGCATGCGACTGCTGGGAAAGATGGTGGCCGCCTTCGAAGCAGCGCCCTATGCCCAGATCCATACCAGAGTTCTTCAGGCAGCTATTCTCTCTGCTTGGAACAAGTCCATACAGGCATTAGACCGTCCATTAGTTCTTTCCCCAGGGGTCAAGCGCAGCCTGTACTGGTGGCTGATCCCTCAAAAATTGTCAAAAGGGAAAACCTTTTGCCCCATCACGTGGGAAATAGTAACCACAGATGCCAGCCTAACAGGTTGGGGGGCAATCTTAGGAAAACGGACCCAGCAGGGACAGTGGTCAGAGGCAGAAAGTCTGCTTCCCATCAATGTCCTAGAGATCAGAGCTGCTCGGTTGGCTCTGGTCGCCTGGACTCTCCCCCTGCAGGGTCTGCCAGTAAGGATACAGTCCGACAATGCCACGGCGGTGGCATACATAAACCACCAGGGGGGCACAACGAGCCTAGCGGCTCAAAGGGAAGTAAACCTGATTTTTTTCATGGGCCGAAGCCCATGTACCCTGCATCTCAGCAGTGTTCATCCCAGGGATAGACAATTCTCAAGCAGATTTTTTGAGTCGTCAACAGTTACTCCCGGGAGAGTGGTCTCTTCACCCCCAGGTATTCCAAGAGATTTGCCAAAGATTCGGAGTTCCCGATGTGGACATCATGGCAACAAGATTCAACAAGAAATTGGACAAATTCGTATCCCGAGCCAGGGACCCCTCGGCCTACGGGACCGATGCGTTGGTTTGCCCCTGGCACCAGTTTTCTCTCCTGTATGCGTTCCCTCCACTACAGATGATTCCCCGCCTTCTACGAAGGATCAGGGTGGAGCGCAGGCCGGTGATCCTGGTGGCCCCAGCCTGGCCCAGAAGGGCTTGGTACGCACTCATCGTGAGGATGTCAGTAGGGGCACCGTGGCCACTCCCCCTACGCCCAGATCTGCAGTCTCAGGGCCCGATCTACCACCCTGCTTCACAGCAGCTAAATTTGATGGCTTGGCGGCTGAATCCCTAATTCTTAAAGGCAGAGGCCTCTCAGCCCAAGTCATATCTACGTTAATTCAGGCTAGAAAGCCAGTCTCTAGAAATATCTATTACAGAGTCTGGAGGACCTATGTGGAGTGGTGCGAGTCTCAAGGAGGGCATCCTCGCAAGTTTTTTATTGACAGGATCTTGCGATTCCTCCAGGTTGGCGTTGACAAGGGGTTGGCTCTTAGTACTCTAAAGGGGCAGGTGTCTGCCTTATCGATATGGTTTCAAAGGCCTTTGGCCACGCATTCGCTTGTGAAAACCTTCTTGCAGGGGGTCTTGCATGTAAATCCCCCTATTAGAGCTCCCCTCTGCCCCTGGAATTTAAATCTGGTCTTGTCAGCTTTACAAAAGCAGCCGTTTGAACCTCTGACAGAAATCCCTCTTGTGCTGCTAACCCGAAAGTTGGTTTTCTTGGTGGTTATGGCTTCAGCCAGAAGGGTTTCCGAGCTGGCAGCCTTGTCTTGCAGGGAACCGTACATGATTCTGCATAAGGACAGAGTGGTTCTGCGGCCTCAACCTTCTTTCCTTCCTAAGGTCATATCCAGTTTTCACTTGAATCAGGACCTAGTCCTACCATCCTTCTTTCCTACTCCCCAGTCCAGAGAGGAAAGACTGCTTCATACTTTGGACGTGGTCCGAGCCATGAGGGTTTATCTCAAGGCTACAGAAAAGATTCGGAAAACAGATGTGCTTTTCGTTCTCCCGGACGGCCCCAAGAAGGGTCAGCCAGCTGCCAAGTCTTCCTTGGCTAGGTGGATTAAGCAGCTGATTTTTCAGGCCTATGGTCTGAAGCGCGTTCCACCTCCCTTATCAGTTAAAGCCCATTCTACGAGGGCCATGAGTGCCTCCTGGGCGGCACACCATCAGATCTCTATGGCACAGGTTTGCAAAGCGGCAACCTGGTCTTCCGTACATAAGTTTACTAAATTTTATAAGTTGGAAGTCGCAAAGGCTACGGACGCAGCATTTGGGCAGGCGGTCCTACGGGCAGCAGTATAGAATCCTCTGGCCCGGTTCACGCCCCCTTTTTTTCTGTTGGTGGAGCTATTTTTTACCTCCTGATATATTTTCTGTTTGGCTATTTTTTGGCCTTACGGTCTCCCTCCCTTCATGGAGCATTGCTTTGGGACATCCCATATGTAATGGCTATGCGCTCTGTGTCCCGTGATGTACGATAAAGAAAAAAGGATTTTTAATAACAGCTTACCTGTAAAATCCTTTTCTTGAAGTACATCACGGGACACAGAGCTCCCACCCCTCTTTTGGGGAACATTGTGTAACCTCGGAGAAATTGCTTGCTACAAAACTAAAGCACTCTCAGTGGGAGGGGGTTATATAGGGAGGAACTTCCTGTGAAGTTGATTACACCAGTGTCCACACCTGAAGGTACCCATATAACCCATATGTAATGGCTATGCGCTCTGTGTCCCGTGATGTACTTCAAGAAAAGGATTTTACAGGTAAGCTGTTATTAAAAATCCTTTTTTTTTTACAGGGTATAAAAGAGAAGAGAGGCACCTCTACGTGTAGCAATATGTTGCTAAATGTTGTACCTTTATTAAATGTAACCATATTGCTACACTTAGAGGCTCCTCTCTTTTTTTATATACTCAGTTGTGACCTGACGCTACTCTTATATCAAGACATCGCTTGTATATCAAGGCAAAATGTATTAAAACATTTTGCTTGTCTTGCAAAATGCTCTCAAACCAAGGTCTTGCTGTACTTACTGTTTGAGGGTCAGCAGCTGTGAGCCCACCACCTCTACAGAACTCATCATGTGAATAGCACCAGCCAGGAGCTTAACAAAGTATCATAATTATGCCATTATGTGCTATATTACTGCTCACAGACGCATTGCATTGCTTGTAGTGCAAGAAGTCAGTATTCCTATACAAATAGCGATTTTACATACTGTTGCATTGAGCCTGAAAGAGTCTGTATTCTATTAGTAATTAAAATGTACCTGTGCACGACTGGCGCAAAATTACAGCACTGCATCCTTTTAAGTTGTTACTACCAAAAGAAAAGACATTGGGGCTTTATATATAATAATATGGCACAAGTTAAAAGAAATTCAGATAAAATGCAGAAAAGAGATCACAGAAATTCACCGCAAGTAATATAATGTCATAATATAAACCAGTGCTCTCCAGACTGCAGCCCGCAGGGGCACCCTACTCCCCATTAATACCAACGATGGGGCACCCTACTCTCCAATAATACCGACGATGGGGCACCCTACTCCCCATTAATACCGACGATGGGGCGCCCTACTCCCCATTAATACCGACAATGGGGCGCCCTACTCCCCATTAATACCGACGATGGGGCGCCCTACTCCCCATTAATACCGACGATGGGGCGCCCTACTCCCCTTTAATACCGACGATGGGGCGCCCTACTCCCCTTTAATACCGACGATGGGGCGCCCTACTCCCCATTAATACCGACGATGGGGCGCCCTACTCCCCATTAATACCGACGATGGGGCGCCCTACTCCCCATTAATACCGACGATGGGGTACTATTCCTTATCCTACTGTATGCAGAAGTTATGTAATTTATTTACTTAAATATCAGTGAACTGCGCCAAAGAATTAATAATTAGTGCAGCAGCTGCCTCTAAAGAAATTAGGACTCTCTTCACATAAAGATATCAAATAGCAGCAATAGCTCTCACTGTCCTCTTGGTGAAATAAATCAAATACAAATATATCAAATTAATGTAAATAAATAAAAAAATGTAAATTCAAAAATATATCATTCAAAATAAAGTGACATGTGTTCAATATTTCAATAAAAGTGCACTTAAAAATATGTGTGTTCATGCCCTTTTTATTATAAAAAAAAAAAGTCCAAATCAGTTAGCATTGGAATCTAAAACGTGCAAATGTCCTTTCAAAAAAAATCTTGCTTGCACGTCTAAATATCAAAAATCCACCTGCAATCTCGTGATTTCCACCACCAATGTATGCTCTAGAAACTCACCAGATTAAGTTGCTGGTGTCTAGTGCCTCGTTTCCACTGAACGGAACGGTTCGGGTTGGTACAGTTTGGAACGGTTAGAATGGACCGGTCTATTCTTGTGAGCGTTTCCACTGCAAGTCGGACCGTCGGGCCATTCAGGGTTTGGAAAAAATCCCTAGGGTGTCCACCAATCAGTGGAATGTATGGTAGGTCCGTCCTAACCGAACCGTTCCATTTTCTGTGGCCCCACATCTGAAGCAGGACCCAGAATGGTACGGTTCGGTTTTATGGCACACTTTCATAATGGAAACCCCCAAAATAGCGTACCGTACCGAACTGATCCGCTCAGTGGAAACGAGGCATAAGAAACCAGCACAGCTCACATAGCAGTAAAGGACTTTCGCATCCCAGGAAGCTGTCGCAGATACCACACGGACAAAAATGTAATTCATAAATCACCACCACGTCTCGCATACATCTAAAGGAAAGAGAGAGGACCCATATATATGTAATTAATTAAAAAAGGAAGATACAAACTGCTCACATTAAAGCCAGTGTCTAAGCTGACACTGGTATAAAGCACATGCAATTCAGAGCTGGCTCCTGCCGCTGTCATCTGGCTGCAAGCATAGATGTGGTGCCTCAAGTCTATGCTTCCAGCTAGTTACAGCGGCTCCTGTCTGTCTCAACAAATCTTGAAGTGGTTGTAAAGTTATAACATTTTTACTCCGTAGCATTCCCTGCCATAAGGTAAAAAAGGCTAGCAGGATCAACCCCCCCCCCCCCCCCAAATACTCAACCCAGTGTCTGTCTGTAGCAGCTTTCTCCTCTCTCTCTCTGCTTTCAGAGTACACAGGCATTGGCTCCAACTGCTGTCAATCAAATTCAGTAAAATCCTGTTAGCGGTGGGGGGTGGGACCCAGTCATGCTGTGTATGATTATGAATGCACACAGCTTGTCTTGGGAGCTTGTTCGCACATCTGTCCCATAGCAATATTTAAAATATCTTTTGGAATCAATTTAAGCAAACCCATATTTTATCAAATACATGCCAATGAGCGTCACCTGAATAGTCCCAGTGTCCTTTTGTTTTAGTGTTTCTATTAGTAATTCAAATGTATTTCTGTTGATTTCACCATTATACTGATAATTCCCTTAGGTTTAGCAGTAGTTTTTATGTAAAAGCTAAAGCCTAACCACTTTTCTTTCTGCAGAAAAAATTTCCACCTGTTGAAGAAAAACTCAAAGTTATTACGAGAACTTAAAAATCTGGATTCCAGGCAGTGGTAAGGATTCCTCTGGAGAACATTTCCTATAGAGTTCAACATAATTATTTATTATCTGCTTTCAGAATTAACATTTCTCCTCACGTTTCTTTTATATTTATGTAGACATTACAGTGGTTGACCGCCATATTGTGTCAATCTCGCTCCCTTTCTCGGCGAGATTGAGCACTTGCGAGCCCCATCGCGGGAGCCAGCGCCGAGCTGGCTTGCCGCGATGGAGACAAAGCCGTCATAGAAGCGACGGGGATCCGACGCGGATTCCCGCCAATTCTACACGTGGGCAGAGTTTGTTATGAATCCTGAGAAGGAAGTCCCCGCCGGATTTTAAATAAAAATCCGGCATGGGTTCCCCCCTCAGGAGCATAACTGGCCCTTAGGTCTGGTATGGGTTGTAAGAAGACCCCCCCCCCCCTACGCCGGAAAAACGGCGTGGGGGTCCCCCCACAATCCATACCAGACCCGTATCCAAAGCACGCCGGCCAGCTGGTCAGGAGGGGAGTGGGGGCCAGCGAGCGCCCCCCCTCCTGAGCCGTACCGGGCAGCATGCCCTCAACATGGGGGGGTCAGGTGCTCTGGGGCAGGGGGCGCACTGCGGCCCCCCACCCCAGAGCACCCTGTCCCCATGTTGATGAGGACAGGGCCCCTTCCCGACAACCCTGGCCGTTGGTTGTCGGGGTATGCGGGCGGGAGCTTATCGGAATCTGGAAGCCCCTTTAATAAGGGGGCCCCCAGATACCGGCCCCCCACCCTAAGTGAATGAGTATGGGGTACATTGTACCCCTACCCATTCACCTGCAAGAAAAGTGTAAACACAAATAAACCACACAGTGTATTGAAATATTTTATTAGTTGGCCGCCGGGGGGGGGGTGTGTATGATCGCTTTTATAAAAGCGCCCCCCTCCGGCGGGCTTCTGCGGGGGGGTGGGTGCCGCTGTTCTTCACCGCCGTCTGGTTCTCTTCCGCCGCCGGGGGGGGGGGCGCTTTGATAAAAGCGCCCACCACCCGGCGGGCTTCCTTCGACATCTTCGGCGGCGGGGGGGTCTTCTCCCACCTTCCGGGGTCTTCTCCCGCTCTCCGGGGGTCTTCTCCGCTCTCCGGGGGTCTTCTTCTTCTTCAGGACTCACCGCCGCTATCTTCGTGTTAGCTCAATTACTGGTGGCGGCGAGTCCCCTCTTCTGTGACGTCTTCTACTTCTTCTCTTCTCCAGATGTTGACGCAACGCTTCCTTCCGCTGTTATGGCTGGCTCGCAGCGAGTTATATAGGCCTGTCTTGTGACGTCGCAGTCCCATCATGCTCCGGTAGGTAGCACGTGCTACCTACCGGAGCATGATGGGACTGCGACGTCACAAGACAGGCCTATATAACTCGCTGCGAGCCCCGCGCCAGCCATAACAGCGGAAGAGAAGAAGAAGAAGACGTCACAGAAGAGGGGACTCGCCGCCGCCAGTAATTGAGCTAACACGAAGATAGCGGCGGCGAGTCCTGAAGTAGAAGACCCCCGGAGAGCGGGAGAAGACCCCCGGAGAGCGGGAGAAGACTCCCCCGCCGCCGATGTCGAAGAAAGCCCACCGCGTGGTGGGCGCTTTTATCAAAGCGCCCCCCCCCCCCGGCGGCGGAAGAGAACCAGACGGCGGTGAAGAACAGCAGCACCCACCCCCCCCGCAGAAGCCCGCCGGGGGGGGGCGCTTTTATAAAAGCGATCATACACACCCCCCCCGGCGGCCAACTAATAAAATATTTCAATACACTGTGTGCTTTATTTGTGTTTACACTTTTCTTGCAGGTGAATGGGTAGGGGTACAATGTACCCCATACTCATTCACTTAGGGTGGGGGGCCGGTATCTGGGGGCCCCCTTATTAAAGGGGGCTTCCAGATTCCGATAAGCTCCCGCCCGCATACCCCGACAACCAACGGCCAGGGTTGTCGGGAAGGTGCCCTGTCCTCATCAACATGGGGACAGGGTGCTCTGGGGTGGGGGGCCGCAGTGCGCCCCCTGCCCCAGAGCACCTGACCCCCCCATGTTGAGAGCATGCTGCCCGATACGGCTCAGGAGGGGGGGGGCGCTCGCTCGCCCCCATTCCCCTCCTGACCGGCCGGCTGGCGTGCTTTGGATATGGGTCTGGTATGGATTGTGGGGGGACCCCCGCGCCGTTTTTTCGGCGTAGGGGGGTCTCCTTACAACCCATACCAGACCTAAGGGCCCGCTATGCTCCTGAGGGGGGAACCCATGCCGGATTTTTATTTAAAATCCGGCGGGGACTTCCTTCTCAGGATTCATAACAAACTCCGCCCACGTGTAGAATTGGCGGGAATCCGCGTCGGATCCCTGTCGCTTCTATGACGCACTCGCTGGAATGTGCTTTTACTATTCCAGCGAGTGCGAGATGTCGGCAGCCTGTCGCCGAGAATCAGCGCGATGCTGTCGTACTATAAACACATTCTCGGCGGCAGGCACTGTACTTACTGTAAACAGGGTTGGCTTTTTGCAGAGCTGACATAGGCAATGACCAAGGGCAGCACAGATGCACTAATATGTTGTTGTCCTAAACACATACGCATGTATAATGATAGATTCCAGATTGTCACCCTGAAGAATGGTGGCCCCAGGTACCTGACATTGTTTTCCCCATACAGTTATTGCATTTTTATCAGTGGAATAGGGTACTATATAGTTTCCGTTCATCCATTCTGTGCCTGTTCACCTAAAACATTTTCTGCTCCTCTGTACTGGTTGCCCCCAGCTAATGTTCTTCTAAAGCCCTATAACGTAGGCCTGCTTATGAAAGATCTTTATTTTCCAGCCTATTTAGTTTCATGTACTTTGGTTTAGACATTTCAGCTTGAATCAGAGGGTAAAAATTTGCCTGAAACTTAAAAATCGCTGCTGTGGCACTTGCTCTTTCAAGGTAAACACACAGAAGCTGGGTGACAGTGTTTGAGGATAGGCATTTGACAGTTTGGCACCTGTCAGGCTTCTTCAGGTAACTTTATGCCCTGGACAGGAGGGGCAGTATTTACTGGAACTGATCCCCTGTAGTTCTAACGGAAAGCAGCTAAAAATGGTCTGGAGGGAGAGGAGGAGAAGCCAACTTTTAGCTGCTGCAGGGGGAGCTACACAAGTTCAGTTCCAGTAAATGCTTCACCTGCTACCCCTTCTGTCTAGAATGATTACCCTTCCTTCTGCTTGTCAGCTGCCGAGGGTCCTCCTGTTGAATTGATGGGGCCCAGTAATACCCCTTTATAAGTGACCCGGTGTTCCGTCAAAATTGGCGACCCGTCAGAGTTAACAGAAGTGACGTTCCATCAGCTGCGCATGCATCCACTGGTACCAGGTTTGCTCATCTGACAGAACACCTGCAGTGAGAAGAAGGCAGCTGACTTCTTGGTACACGCAGGAGGGAACAGGTCAGAGCTTATATTTTTCATAATGGACAACTCCAGGGATTTTTTTCTTCAGGAGTGATGGATCGACTATCGAAAAATGTGTGCACCACTAGGTGGCTATTATACGTTTAGTTTTATTTAATTTTTTAATTTTTTTTATGATAAGTGGTTTTATTCAAACCAATCACAACATGCCGTACATTTATAACTGCTCCAGTGAAAAAGAAGGTACCTTATAGATGTCTGAATTTATGTTTAACGTCTTGAGTTTACTAGACATTTCAAAACCTAGGGTGTTGTATTGTGACAAAGTCTTACTCTGGCCCTTATGCACGCCCTCACCACTCGAGTAAAGCTGGCCATAGGCAAAGAGATATTCTTTCCTGCAATCACGGGTTGCAGGGAAAAAAAAAATCACTTGATTCCCCTATCAATACAAACAGTGTTGATGGGGGAATCCTTCTCATAGAGCCATTGTATTCTCTCGGCCGGGGAAGCTGTCCCCGCTGGGAGAACACAGTAAGTACTGCTAGTGGCTATAATAGCTACTAGAAATATATGCATGCAAAAGGCTGGTTGTACCTAAATTCACCGATCAACTTGCCTAGACGCACGCCTAAGGGGGCGTGTTTGGCGCAGTATAAATCCTATATCATCATACATTCAGCCCGCTCATACATTGTTTGAATCTCAGATACGAACCGTCTTAAGTGGGGTGGAGGATGCCTGGAGATTGACTTTTTTTCCTGAGGTCAAGATCTGCATATTAGGGATCTTCTCAAGTATCTATAAATACACGCAAGTACCTATGGTTTCTGTTTTCAACTCCTGGTGGCAGTTAAATACAGTTATGAACACGACAGGTCATTTTAATTAAAGCAAAAAAAAAAAACTTTGAAGGTTTTCAAGGCAAGTCATGGTTTTTACTGATACACATGTTATACCATGAACAATGTAATACATTATTAGGTTTTTATCAGGCTTTCCCCTACCCAAGTTAATTTTGCGTCTTTCATATTGGTCAACCAAAAGTAGGTCAGCAAAACAGGATAAGAAGCACAGTAGTAAATGTAGCAAGTAAGTGGAGCAAAATCTCAGCCACTTAGAGAGAATAAAAAAAGCAAGTTTTCATTCAAACCAAAATAGAGTGGTTTCAGCCGAAATGCAGGTGACAAATCCAGTCTGCAAGTTCTACACTGGCTCTCTCCCACCGCCTATGTCAACAGGCTCCCTAAGAGGACATTCATGTTCCTGTAATTCTGTTATCCATACATTTATTATTTTTAACGTAAGTCTTTTGTTGTTGGCCTTGGTGATAGAAGGGAAGTTTCCCCACCAGCTGCTGGGCACCAACCTCTAGTGGCTCCGCCAGAGCAGCAGGAGGAATTGTCTTTAGCCATTAAATAGAAATCATTTGAGGACAAACAGGCTGTTATGGGAAGTCATGCTGAAAGCATGGAAGCTGCTGTTGCTTAGTCATTAACCAGTAGAAATCCTCAAAGAAGCAAGAATGCAACAAAACAATGCATTGTACATTTTGAAAAGAAAAATTGTGTATTTTCCTGCAGTGCTTTTTTTTTTTTTTTTTTATGTGACTGTAACATTTTACAAGCATTTTCATCCATTTTTTTCCCATTGTATCAAGAATGGAGATTTGGAGAGTTGTCACTAAAATAAGTTCTACTCTAATTTATCACTATGGGGAAGCTGTCCCCGCCAGGAGAACAGTGATTATTGCTAGCAAATATAACAGCAGCTAGTGATAATCGCAGGTAAAATCTGCCAGGCTGGTTGTACCCCAGTTAATCCATCAACTTCGGTACATTCTGCCTGGCCATACATGGTTCAAATCTTGGCCAGTTCCTGCTGAGTCAGATGAGATTTGAACTGTCTTGTGGCCAGCTTAAAGGTATAACTATTTTGTTTTTGTTTTGGATAGAGTACAAAAAGATTGGAATGCTTGTCAGTTTTTTTTTTTTTTTTTTGCTGCCTGAGTTCCGCCCTCTCTATTTGTCCTGCTTACCATTATCAGTGAGAGTAAAAGACAACCCCAAATTTTGGGTTGTCCCTAGAAACGTAATATAGGGGAACTCTTCCAATAGGGACACTAGTTCTGATGACCTGGGGGTCTCCAATAAATTTCCCTAACTTCCTCTCACTTCCTGTTTGGTTATGGGACAGGAAGTGAAGGGAAATCTCTGCAATGGTACACAGATGGTGGACAAAATAATAATCTGACATGGGTATAACTCTCCGTTACTCTATACAAAATAAAATGTTTTGGCTATAGTAATTATTTTTTATGCAGAATGGGATTTTTATATCATCTTAGTGTTGTGTGCTTTAATTAAATAGTTTTAGTCTGTTTTTGTTTCATGGAAGCTTCTTTATATATCGGTCATTTCACATGAAATTGTTGGGTAATACTACAAATTAACTAGACAAACACCAGCTAACATAATTTCAAATAATTTTTAAAAATATTTAAAGTGAAGCTATACTATAGGGCCCTATTTATATCGCCTTAATGCGCATTTGTTTTTGCGTGACCGCATAGGACTTGACTTTAATGGGCTGCCCTACATGCAAAAAAAACGCACCAAAGAAGCCCCTGCGTCTTTTTCCGTTACAGAATTTGGTGTGTTTTTAACTGTGTGTTTTTGCTACATTTTCCACGCTGGAAAAAAAATATGCATTTACTATTTTTTTTTTTTTTTTTAAATGGCTCCTACAGACTGTCCGTGTAAGCTGTCTGCCCATACAGGCAAGACGTTTCACACTGTCAGGAAGACTCGATGAGCTACTCAAGTGGCCAACATCGCCCTGGTTGTTCATTGAGAACTACAAGCCAACAGCCACAAAGGCTGTTGGTAGTTGTAGTTCATTGATTCACAGGGATATGTGAGTCAATGATGCAGCCGGGTGGGCATCTTTTCCAACAGTGACAGCAGGTCTTCTCCAGTGGACATCCCTGGCCTGCTGTTACTGGTTAAATATGTTCCCAAAGGTGAACTTATCCTGTAACCTCAAACCTCTAAATACATATGAAACAAAAACATGGTGGCTGTTTTGCCTGTCAAAAGTTGTTTGCATTTAAATAGCCTGCTCACACTGCACAACCAGGAGGATAGCGCTTCTTATTTGTTATATTGAGTAAAGTGGTGTCAGCATCCTGCCCCCCCAGCCTGGTGATTGGGCTGTGAAATAACAGCAATGGATAACATGGTCATCCTTCTGCTCTCCCCCTGTTGGCTTTTTTATTTTCAGCATATTTGCTTGTGGCCCACTTAATTGGCTCCCTGTGCCACCCCTTCTCACAATCTGAGGGCTGCTGTGCAGAGTAATAAAAGAGGCTGATACAAAGTCACATTCAGGTCCTTACACTGGTTGCATTTTCAAAAATGCATAATTTATAAACAAATACAGAACTGCATAAATGTGTTTTTATATCTTCCTGAAAGTTGTCTTTGATATGATCAAAACCTATAAATCGCCCTTCTTTATCAATTGACAACCTTAAAGTGTTTGTTACCCCAAAACTTCATATTCCTGAAATGTGCCTGCTGTAGCATGTACTTGTATGAGAAAGTATGCTGTTCTCTTTGTATTGCTCCCTTCATGTGAAATCCCCAGTGTTCCTGCCAGTCATCTGCTTTCCTATTAAAAACTGACCACGCTAAGTAAGAGAGCACATTGTGGTCAGTTTTCTAGCTGTGCTGGGAACTCCGTATTCTCTCCTCCAATGATCAGACTTGTCCTGACTTGCCCCTGCTGCAAAGTCATTCACTGGGAAGCTCAGTGTGCTGCTGCTTTTCTCCCACCATCTCTTATGCAGCTGAGAACAGAGGGAATGTGATCACTTATAAAAATACATTCTAAATAACTTTTATATCTATACAATAGAGCTGCACAATTTATCGTTAAAAAAAATCGCAGAACCCCCAAACATTATATATATAGTACAGACCAAAAGTTTGGACACCCCTTCTCATTCCAAGAGTTTTCTTTATTTTCATGACTATGAAAATTGTAGAGTCACACTGAAGGCATCAAAACTATGAATTAACACATGTGGAAATATATACATAACACAAAATTGTGAAACAACTGAAAATATGTCATATTCTAGGTTCTTCAAAGTAGCCACCGTTTGCTTTGATTACTGCTTTGCACACTCTTGCCATTCTCTTGATGAGCTTCAAGAGGTAGTCACCTAAAATGGTCTTCCAACAGTCTTGAAGGAGTTCCCAGAGATGCTTAGCACTTGTTGGCCCTTTTGCCTTCACTCTGCGGTCCAGCTCACCCCAAACCATCTCGATTGGGTTCAGGTCCAGTGACTGTGGAGGCCAGGTCATCTGGCGCAGCACCCCATCACTCTCCTTCTTGGTCAAATAGCCCTTACACAGCCTGGAGGTGTGTTTGGGGTCATTGTCCTGTTGAAAAATAAATGATGGTCCAACTAAACGCAAACTGGATGGAATAGCATGCCGCTGCAAGATGCTGTGGTAGCCATGCTGGTTTAGTATGCCTTCAATTTTGAATAAATCTCCAACAGTGTCACCAGCAAAGCACCCCCACACCATCACACCTCCTGCTCCATGCTTCACGGTGGGAACCAGGCATGTAGAGTCCATCTGTTCACCTTTTCTGCATCGCACAAAGACACGGTGGTTGGAACCAAAGATCTCAAGTTTGGACTCATCAGACCAAAGCACAGATTTCCACTGGCCTAATGTCCATTCCTTGTGTTCTTTAGCCGAAACAAGTCTCTTCTGCTTGTTGCCTTTCTTCAGCAGTGGTTTCCTAGCAGATATTCTCCTCTTAACAGTTATTCTAGAGATGTCTGCTGCAAAAGGTGGCTACTTTGAAGAACCTAGAATATGACATATTTTCAGTTTTTTCACACTTTTTTGTTATGTATATAATTCCACATGTGTTCATAGTTTTGATGCCTTCAGTGTGACTCTACAATTTTCATAGTCAACTTTTGATCTGTACTGTATACATATATGTTTTTTTTAGAGACCCATAAAGTTAGCCCAATTTTTTAGTATAATGTGAAATCTGATGCTACGCCGAGAATCGTGATCTTTATTCTAAGCAAAAAATAAATAAATCATGATTTCTCTTTTTATACAGAATCATGCAGCTCTACTATACAAAAATGTTTTGCTTTTAATTTATATTTTAAAGTGAATGGGTTGTTTTACAAGGTGATCGTTTACAGGCATTTTAAGGTACGTTGTGTAATGCCAGTAACATACAGTAACCCTTATAACAATGTGACACAAAGCAAAATTCATAAATATTTTTTATTTTGGAAGACAAATCAGTAATTTTTATAGTTTTGCATTATCTACTCTGAACGTTTGCTGCCTATTCTACCAAATCAATACGATTATAATCCCTTAGAAAGACCTTTTTACCTGTTTTGGAGATTAACTTTCCAACTTGATTTGGATGTTGCTAAACTTCATATGTTTATGTCAAATTTGTTTACAACTTGTATGACATCGAACAAAGTTGTTAACGTGGTTGTAAAGCCACTATGTGATGTTTATACCATACCCTCTGTTAGATAACATGTGCCCCACTGTATATGCTTTATAAAAAATATGATGATTTATACCTTATTTCAGAGCGCCTCCTGGTGCTCGCATGATTGCTCGCCTCTCTCCTCTCTGTCTGACAGATACATCGGGAGGGGCCGAGAACTCCTGCTGACATTAGCTGGGAGGAGAGCGGCGAGCAGTCACGTGAGCACTCGGAGGCGCTCTGAAATAAGGTAAAAATTATCATATTTTTTATAAAGCATATACAGTGCGGCACATGTCATCTAACTGAGGGTATTGTATGAAAATCAAGTCGTTTTATAGCAGTGGAGAGGGGAGCAGAGCAGCACTGGTTTGAGCTAAGAGGGGGAGAGGATAGAGCAGAGCTGCAGACCACAGTGTCAGGGCTCAGCAGAGGGTATTTTAGATGATACAGGGGGCAAAATTACACAATACAAGCACTGTGCTGTATAACATGCTTTAATGGAACAGGATCCTTCTTTTTTTTTGGGGGGGGGGGGGTTACAAACACATAAACTTTTGATTGACTAAAAATAAATCCTAGATGTAATTTCCAAACGGCTGAGATGTTTGATATCAAGTAAAAAGAAATAAACATTTTGCAGTATTTTAAAATCAATAACCCCTAACCCCTTTTCTGGATTAAGCCTTCATTTCAGTAGTGCCAAGGCATTAAGGAAATTTTTTTTTTTCATGTAAAGATAAGGAGGTGATGTCCTAATTGCATTAATCTCCCAAGTTGTATCTGGAGGGCAGCTCAGTGGCTACGCTACCTATAATCTGGGGTGAGAGTTTCAATTATTGTAAAAGACCTACAAACAAAGTGCAACAGGCACTATTCATAAGGCAAGTACTTTGACATACACAGATTTGTTATAGTTCATTGAAGGTCAAGTAGGCAAGATGTGCCGATGGTGATTATACGGAAAAAAAAACCACAATACACCTTGTAGGGGGGAAGCCGAGCAGCTCATCAAATCCCAATAAAATCATAAGTGCCAGCACGGGGGGGGGGGGGATATAAGGGAGAATCATATGTGTGGGTAACCTAGACATACTTAACCACTTCCCTACCGCCGTACGTGTTTTTACGGCCACACTTTAAAGATGGATATCTCGGTAACGGCAGCAGCTGCTGCCACAACCGAGGTATCCATCTTTAGTACGAGCGATCCTGTAAAAGATAACGGTGGTCTCCGCGGCGGATTCGCCGTGAGATCGCCTTTATCGGCGGCGGGAGAGGGCCCCCCCTCCCGCCGCTCTCCCTCGCCCTCCGCCGCTTACCAGAGCCGTCGGTAGCAGCGGAGGCGATCGGGTCCGCTCGTCTGCTCAGTGAGGATGCGAGTGAGGGAAAAATTTCCCTCGCCCGTCCCCATACCTCTGCTGGGCGGAAGTGACGTCAAAACGTCAGTCCCGCCCAGCGTCTTAAAGAAACATTTTTTTTCTGTGATTTGAAAAAAAATACTTCTTTTTTTTTTGTTCTTTCTTTTTCTTTTAAGTCTAAATATGAGATCTGAGGTCTTTTTGACCCCAGATCTCATATTCAAGAGGACCTGTCATGCTTTTTTCTATTACAAGGGATGTTTACATTCCTTGTAATAGGAATAAAAGTGATATATTTTTTTTTTATTATTTCAGTGTAAAAAATTATAAAGTAAAAAAAAAAGACATTTTTTTTTTTTTTTTTTTAAAGTGCCCCGTCCCGACGAGCTTGCGCGCAGAAGCGAACGCATACGTGCGTAGCGCCTGCATATGAAAACGGTGTCCAAACCACACAAGTGAGGTATCGCCGCGATCGTTACAGCGAGAGCAATAATTCTAGCCCTAGACCTCTGTATCTCAAAAAATGCAACCTGTAGAATTTTTTAAACGTCGCCTATCGAGATTTTTAAGGGTAAAAGTTTGACGCCATGCCACGAGCGGGCGCAATTTGTAAGCGTGACATGTTGGGTATCATTTTACTTGGCGTAACATTATCTTTCACAAAAAATAAAACAATTGGGCCAAATTTATTGCTGTCTTATTTTTTAATTTAAAAAAGTGATTTTTTTTTCCAAAAAAAGTGCGCTTGTAGGACCGCTGCGCAAATATGGTGTGACAAAAAGTATTGCAATGATCGCCATTTTATTCTCTAGGGTGTTAGAAAAAAAATATATATAATGTTTTAGGGGTTTTAAGTAATTTTCTAGCAAAAAAAAATGTTTTAGTCTTGTAAACACCAAATCTGAAAAACACCCATGGTAGAGAAGTGGTTAAGGGGTGATTGCTAAATTTAATGGATGATCTTTCATCAGCATTGCAGATGGAGGCATCCTCCAACCACCTGTCCCAAATTTTATGATATTTGGTTGGACAGCCCCTATGAGAGTACAGTACCTTTTTGTAGGAAAGGGTGGTATTGATAGCCCTGATCCACTGTTGAACTGTGGGGGGTGATTCTCTTATCCAGAACCTGGACCTAGTATCTCTTGCAGAAATATGTTTAAATACTTGTCCTTTACAGAAAGGGAAAGGAGGCCAAGTACACACTGGCGATGGAATAGAGTCAGGGGGAAGCCCATGCGATCATGGAGGAATTTGACCACCTCTGACCAGTATCCTTGTATAAAGGTAGAAAACATTGGAGAAAAAAATTGCGCTAGTCATACCATGTGGTGAACAAAGTGTTAAGAAATAATTAAATAAATAAATAATATTAAATATAAGAAATATATTAAACTCTAGGGAAAGACGGTAAGGAAAACCTTCTAGTGAGACAACCAAAATAAATAGAATTTATGACTGTGTGAAAAAAATATTAATAATAATAAATAATAAAAAAAAAATCCATTCAGTCCAAAAAGATCTGTGACTTCTTAAACATAATGTCCCCATCAAAGTATCAACTCCATGGATGTATGTTGAAGGGGGAAAAAGCCAAGATGAAAGGGATTCCACCACCAGTCAGGTTTGGATAGAATAGAAAAGATCCACCAGGAGAGGAGTAGGTAATAAACTCTTACCAGATTCCCAGCTATAGATCCACTCGATCCCAGAAGGGAGGGGGGGGGGACTGCAGCACTCCTCTGCATTCAGCTGGTCCTCGTTTTGATAGGTGTGGATCCCGAACTCATTTCCAGGTCCTAAGCTGGTTGCACAGCTCCAAAGGATCCAGTTGGAGACCCAGAAAAAAAGGGGGGACTCAAATAGTGAAGTACCGTAATAATCCGGGTTTTATTAAAATTGTAAGAGTATACACTAGATGCACTTCATAAGTCCAAAATACAAAGGCATTACATCCAGTCAAAGTAAAACAAAATATAACAAAACAAAACTAACATGCGCCCGTGCTTACGGGGTCACTTCTGGACGCAGTGACGTCAGTGCGTGGCTCCGCCCTGACTAGTTTCGATCAATACGATCATTCTCAAAGGGCCTTGTATAGAGGGACAGGACCAGAGCAAGTGATAAAAAGAGCCCCTAGAGTCGCCACACCTAGGACACGCCGGACTGTATTCTGGCCTATACTTTGAGATGTTAAATAGTACCTAGGGAGGATGTAGAGATGGGTGAGGCAGTCAGACATCTCAGGGGATACAGATTTGCATGTAGCTAGCGCCTCTTCCCAGTCCTCATCCGTCACATCACCCAGATGCCTCTCACACTAAGATTTTAATTGATAAGCCATAGCATTGGCAGCAGACAACATGAAATGGTTGTAAAACTGGGAAATCAGTGTTCCGGCCTATACTTGGAGAGGCAAAGGGGTGTTAAATGGGACCTATGGAGAATGTAGATGGGTGAGGCGGTCAGACAACTTAGAGGATACAGATTTGCATGAAACTGTATTCCGGGCCTATAAAGGGGTGTTAAATAGGACCTATGGAGGATACAGAGATGAGTGAGGCTGTAGACAATTTAGATGATACAGATTTGCATGTTGCTAGCGCCTCCTCCCAGTCCTCATTACATCACCCAAATACGTCTCCCACTGAAATTTTAATTGATGAGCCATAGCATTGGCAGCATACTTATCTAGCTTAGCAATGGCTCCAGACACCCTTTTCGGTGGTGACATGGTGGTTTGAGGTACAAGAGTTGTGAGCAGGGTGCTGCTGTTTCATAAGAAGAATAGCCCCCATGATCAGTAAAAAGGATTATGCTCAAGCAGAGCTCTCACTCTGCACACCTTACGCCATGCAGCTCCAGGCCGCGCCCCTATGCATGTAAATTTTAAGCAACTTTACATTTGTGCAGTCAAATTTCAGAAAAACCCACTGTATGTTTGTTATGGGTTCCCTTTTCACACAGCATGTGAGCCTAAACATTTTTCAAACAAAAATAATTCTTACCTGAGATGTTTCTCAGTAGAATGTGTCATGGATGACTGCACAGTTTTGGCAGGGTGAGTCTGTCCTAATTTTGTCCTTATTAACATACAATGCAAGAAGCCGTGTCCCTAAACTTTTGCAAAGCCTAGTACACACTAGTATTTTTTATTTTTATTTTCAAACTGGCAGGGCTGAACAACAAAAAAAAAAGATGGTTTAGAAGAAGCCGATGTATTAATTATGCAATGTTCGCGTAGCGATCTCAACTGCTGTTTTATTGTGTTCTAACAGGGGGACGATCCCTGCCAGAACACTTAAGCTGAGAGCACTGATCGTGAGCCAATCGGCAGATTTTTTTCAGTCATGTCCCTTCAACAGAAGCTGGTCATCGAACTGGCTGCAGTACACATGGTCCAAATGCCAGCCGGTTTCTTTTGAGCCACCCGACATTGAGGCGGTGTGTACTAGGCTTTAGGACAGACTCTGTTCCAATCTAGTTTCATCTGATCTGCCTGCACAGCACAAACAGGGCTATTTTTAGTTAAAAAGAAGGCTGCCCAGCCCCCTCATAAACTGATAACTAAGCAGATATTTCCTTGCTTGAGGGTCAAGCATAGAGCATCTAAAAAAGGTAAGCCACAATTTTATTATATATTTTTTTAACGTTATTCTATGTGAATGGGGACATGTAACACATATGTATGTTATCCACGGAGTTATCCCAATTTGGCTGCAAAAGTGTAAATACGCTTTAAAAGAGGAGCTTTAGGCTCCCCCCCCCCAAAAAAAAAAAATGTTAAGTCAGCAGCTACAAATACTATAGCTGCTGACTTTTATTATAAGGACATTTACCTGTCCATGGATCCAGTGATGTCCTCAAATTCTTCAATCGGCTTCCGGTGCAGGAACTGGTATCTCAAGTAAGGAAAACAGGAAGTGAAGGCCTGTGGCTTTGCAGCCGATTTCCTACTGCGCATGAGCAAGCCGTCCCTTAGATCCCTCCACTGGTTGCCCGTAAAAGACTGACCAAATGTGTACAAGGAAGCGCTCCCCAATACCTATGTGGGAAAATAAAACGACAAAACCCCAATCTAGTTCTTCGATCAACTAAACAAAAATTACTACAAATCCCCAAAGCACGCTACACGACCAAAGGAGAGCGTTGATTTGCAGTCCAAGGACCTCGACTGTGGAACGCATTACCAACTAACAACTGAACGAAAATTGATTACCTGGCCTTCAGAAAAAAACTCAAGACCCACCTTTACTGAGGGATAAACAGAAGGAAAAGGGATACCAAGCTCTTTGAGGCGATTCAGTTCGCAATTGTTGTGCTCTACAAGTTATTCACTCACTCATGCTGCGCCCTGTGATTGGACCCGTAAACTTTTGGGACCCGTAGTGTCCCAGAAGACTGTGGTTGAAAGAGGGGAGCTGAACTTTCAGCTCAGATCGAAAGTGGGATCGGGTACCTGTCAAAACCAGGTATCTGCTCCCCCCAAAAAGTGCCATATGTGGTAGTGGAGGGTGCAAGCAAGTGGAACTTTCACTTTTGGGTAAAGTTGTGCTTTAAGTTGTTTATTAAAACTTCAAAATCTTGGAAAATCTAATCGTGACAGTCTTTTTTTTTTTTTTTTAATGGAAATCTGTATTGTATCTTACAACTTTGTGCATGGTTATGTATTAAATAACTCCCTGCTTTTTACATACTAGATGTGATTTGCTAAATGTTTTTGTTGCTTATTAAAATGGGCATTAGGAAGTGTGAATGAGTTCTACCCACATGGCTTTTTCCTATAAGCGATTGGCCCCACAATCTCCATTTTCAGCTGTTCCTCAAAGGATGCTTTGATTATTCCTAGCCCATGCCAGGATCATCATGCACTATTCATGATGTCTGTGTGCCAAGGGAGATAGATTTCCTTTTGTGTACACCAGCTGAAAAACAGGAGCTTCCACAAGGACTTTGCCAGGGTAGGGAACTTTTTTTCTTTCCCATATCTAGACTTTATTTCATTTTCACAGCTGATGGCATGCTGCCCACATTAGGATGCAGTTAAGCAAACTTTTTTCATGCACAGTTAATTGGTCCTCTTAGACTTTTAATGGCTTGGCATTATTTCAACTATTACTGCATGCTCCCCACTATGAGAATCATGCATTAGTCATAAATCACAGTTTTATCATCAAATCTGTGTTAAAAATGAATCAATTCAATGAATAACCAAGCAGCAGTTTTTGATTTGGTCCTTTGATTCATGGAAAGCCTGGTGCTGAACACGTATTGTCAACGTTTCACATGATTTATGGATTCTGTTTCATCAATGATGGAGAAAGTTTGCTTTACAAGATGGAACAATGATTGGGTTTATTTCAATAGACTGTTGACATTGTAGCAGATCATAACAATGAAAATTTGGGTTTTTATTTTGTGGATGTTTTAGAAAGAAAACAATCTGTACAACGTGGGAATACTGTAACAACTTTACCACACAGCAGACTAATGCAGAAAAAAAGAACGGTGTGAAAGATTATAAAAACATATTTACTATAAATCCGCAGGCTAGCTGCTAGGCCTTAGTGCTGTCACATGATAGAGGATGTTACCGCTCTCTTAGAGCCCTGACACCAGCCATCGCCTGGTATTTTGATGGCAGCTGTGATGGAAGAAGGAAATTTGGGTTGTGCTGCAGCAGTAAACATAAAGGGCCAGATTCAGGTAGGAGAGCAGATCTTTATTCTGGAGTAACCTTCGTCATTTACGTTACTCCGCCGAAACTTTAGGAGCAAGTACTGTATTCACAAAGCACTTGCTCCTAAAGTTGCGGCGGCGTAGCGAAAATGAGCTGGCGAAATTCAAATTGGGCGGGTAGGGGGCGTGTATTATTTAAACTAGGCACGATCCCGCGGCGAACGTACTGCGCATGCGTCGACTGTCAGTGCGCATGCTCCAAATTCTGTCAGTGAACGTCAATGACGTCAATCCCCATTCACAGACGTTTTACGCAAACGACGTTAAACTTTTTCAATTCGACACGATCACGACGGCCATGCTTAACATAGGATACTCCACCTAGGGGGCATGTTTTTCTTTACGCCGCGTATCGCTTACGGAAACGTCGGAAAGTCACTGCGTCAGGCCCGCGTACGATCGTGAATTGCCGGCTCTCGCTGATTTACATCTGTCTCTGTGTAAATCAGCGGGAATGCCCCGCGCGCCCATTTTAAAATTGCAGTTCCGATAAGACGGCAAAATACAATCACGCCGCTCGTATATGAACTCAATCCCGGCGTATCTTCTTTTCTGCATACAGAAAACAGATAAGCCGGCTCAAAGTGTGTGTTATGCTGGCGAATCACTGATACTGCAGCGTAACTCTACCTGAATCTGGCCCAAAGGGTTTAGCATGTGGGCTTTACACAGACTCGGGTAGGCCAAAATGGGAAGGTCGAAAGTGTTTCTTTAGGTTCCCCTCCATACTTTTCCAAAGTAGCTCTGCACCAACTTACCACCCATGATTGCTTTGGAACTTGAGGAAGAAAAATAATGAAAAAAATAAAATAAATATTAATTAATAGAATTAATAAATTATTCTTTAATTATTATTTAAACAAATATACTAAGATTGGGTTATTTGGGTAGGTAAAGTTATTGTAAATCCATTTGGTTTTAAATAGAAATGAAAGACAAAACATTTGTATATGGATGTAGATATAAAAAAAAAACATTATAAATAACCTTTTAGCTCTGACGACTTTTTTTCTCTTAATAGTCGCAATTAGAGATTGAATAGGTTACTAAAATCACGAAAATTCTCATACGACAGAAGAAAAAAATAATCGGAAATTATGTCATGTGTTGTATTTTCGTACGAGAACATTTTTCGAGCTTGTCTGATCTACTAATATCGGATGAATCGGTTGAATTGTCACGATCGGTTCTCGAAAACTCCGTACTAACGGTCCGATCATCGTGCGATTCTTCCTCGGATGACAGTTTTCATACAATATTCGGATTGTGTGCACAGGCCATAACTCTGGTTTTACTGTTTATATCAGGGCTTAACAAATTTGCTTGGAATCTAGGAGCCAGATAAAAAAGTTAGGAGCCAGAAAACGCGTCCCGTTGAGCTTGCGCACAGAAGTGAACCCATACGTGAGTAGCGCCCGCATGTGTAAACGGTATTCAAACCACATGTAAGGTATCGCCGCAATCGTTAGAGGGAGAGCAATAATTCTAGCTCTAGGCCTCCTCTGTAACTCAAAACGTGCAACTTGTAGATTTTTTTAAACGTCACCTATGGAGATTTTAAAGGGTAAAACTTTGACGCCATTTCACGAGCGGACGCAATTTTGAAGCGTGACATGTTGGGTATCAATTTACTCGCCGTAACATTATCTTTCACAATATAAAAAAAAATTGGGATAATTTTACCGTTTTTTATTTTTTAATTTTTTATTTATTTATTTTTTCCAAAAAAGTACGCTTGTAAGACCACTGCGCAAATACGGCGTGACACAAAGTATTGCAACGATCGCCATTTTATTCTCTAGGGTGTTAGAATAAAAATATATATAATGTTTGGGGGTTGTAATTGAATGGAAGGAGATGGCAGTGAAAATAGTGAAAAATTACATTAAGGCTCCATTCACACCTAGGCGTTTTGTCGCCCGACGCTGTAGCAGGCTGAAATACGCTGAAGTAGCAGGCGTCTTCGGCGTTCGGGCATAGCCGACAATGTAAAAATCACCCCTCCAGCAAAAAACAAGGCACGTTTTGTCGCTGCAAATCGCGGGGCCAAAACCCCTATTTCATGTCGCCGCAATACGCAGCATACCGCCTACGCCTAGGTGTGAATGCAGCCTAAAATTGCTGTTTAACTTGTAATGGCAAACGGCCACCACCAGATGGCGCCAGCTTACAGAAGGGAGAGCTTGGGACATCACAAGGCTGCAAAGCCGCGGCCTCAATTACCGGCCGCCACGGACCCGCCGCGATCGCGCGGGGGGGTAGGTGGGGGCGCACGGAGACAGACGCGGCGGCCGGTAATTGAGGCTGCGGCTTTGCGGACTTGTAATTGCGACCTGGCGCCCAGACATTGTCGACCCCTGGTTTATATATATAATAAAAAGAACTGTAAAAGAATGTACTCATGTTTAGACTTTTATTTAAACTAACTTTTCTTTATCGTACATCACGGGACACAGAGCGCATAGCCATTACACTTGGGTTATATGGGTACCTTCAGGTGTGGACACTGGTGTAATCAATTTCACAGGAAGTTTCCTCCCTATATAACCCCCTCCCACTGGGAGTGCTTCAGTTTTTTCGCCAGTGTCTTAGGTGTTGGTCACGTCTAGCTGTCCCTCGGAGGTCTCGGGACCCAGGATAGCTAGCCGGATCCGTCCGAAGTGCTTCAAAGCCAAGGTGTACGGTACCCGGGCCCTGCTGGAGTGGGGTTTTTCCTATAATGCCTCTCCTTGGAGGGCTGGATTCTGGGCTCCAGTGCCTTAGTCTCTTCCAAGAACTAAACGCTACTGATGCCAGGATGCTATATAGGTCCAGGGGTGTGGGTTCCTTAACACAGGACCCCGGTTCCTGAAGGTCCAAGACAATACCCACGGAGATGGGGGAAGGCTGGGCCTCTTGCATTTTGCAATACCCTGCGGCGTGGAGCAGGTAAGAGGGAACCTGCGGGACTTGGTTCGACAGTAGGTATCCCCCTGGGGGTTCTGGGTTGGCTAATGGTATGCTTGTGCATCAGCCACTATCTCCACTATGTCTTTTGAGGCAGGATGGGATGTACTAATGTTTACCCAGATAACATGTAGATATATATATGCTTTTAAAGATATGTATTTTGCTACTCCCCCCAGATTTGCCTGTTAGCATGATACTGCAGCCCCACGTGTATAGAGAGGAAGTGCTGACAAAACTCCTGTTTCCTAGGAAGCCTAGGGGGACAGCTTCCTCTATGTGTGCACTACAAAGATTAGTGGCTTACCGGGTGTCTGTGTTACTAGCGCTGGTCCAGGCTTCTCCTCTGCTCTCTGCTTCCTCCATGTTGGTTTCAGCGTGGGGGGGCGGGCCAGCAGCGTCAGGTCTCAGATAAAGCAAAAAAAAAAAAAGCATTTCCTGGCTGGTCATTCCCTCCTGAGAGCAGTGGAGAGTGAGGACACAGAGCGCGCAGCTGAGCCATTTCTGGCTAACAGTGACACCCAGTGGTGGTTTGTGGATCTTCAGGTCTGGACTTAGTCCACACTGACCAGAAAAAAAAAAAAAAAGATTTTTTTCTTAAAGGGACTCAGCCTTAGATCTGGCAGTATCTGAGTCGGTGCAACCTTGGACTCCAGCTAACGGGCATTGGTGTGGCAATACTCACAGGACTCTCCTCGGTATTGCCGCCTTCTCAGGCGTATGAAAAAAAAAAAAAAAAAATGTTTTTTACCATAGCCTGTCCTTATTAATGTTTCACTTCTAGCTACAACAGTTGGGTGTTGGCTTTAGGGGTGTCTCAAGGTTGTGCAATGGCTCCCAAGGGATCAGGACCAGCTAAGGCTGCAAAAGGTGCCAAAAAAGTAAAGGGGTCTCCAACGGGGTCAGAGGATTTGGGCCAGGCTCCAGTGGTCCCACCCTCACCAGATAGACCACCGAACAGCATCATGCAGGAGCCATTGAGGGTGCTAGGGGCAGAGGCGGCCCCCAATCAACCCATTCCCGTTTATGTTAAGGAAGAAATGCTAGAATCCACCCTGGGTGGGCTAGAGAAAAGGTTAACTGCTTTAATTGCCCGCTCTTTGCCGGGTGGCAAACGGGCTAGATCCCCGTCACCTAGAACGGTGTCTTCGGATGCAGAGGTCCTCTCTTCGGAGGAATTGGACCCACAGGGGGATCAAGCGGACCTGAGTCCTGACGGGTCAGACATTGAAGATTCCACTATAGATGACATTTTTTTCGGCTTCTCAAGCAGAGAGCCTGTGGATCCAGTCTCTGACGGATATGGTTCGCACTGCTTTTAAACTTCCAGTGTCAGAACAATTAGCCCCCGCGGTATCCTCTTTAGGTTCCTTGAAGGCACCATTGAGTGGTGCGTCTTTCCCGGTTCACCCCCTTCTGGAGAGCGTGATTTTTTCAGGATTGGGCTCGACCTGATAGGATTTTTATCCCTCCTAAAAGGGTCACCATTCTCTATCCTATGGAAGAAGAATTTGCAAAGAAATGGGCACTCCCTACCGTGGACGCAGCCATTTCCTGCGTAAATAAATTCCTGACCTGTCCGGTGGAAAATGTCCAGGTGTTTAAAGATCCAGTCGACAAAAAATTGGAGACCCTACTGAAGGCTTCTTTTACCACAGTAGGTGCCGTGGTTCAGCCAGCAGTGGCAGCCATTGGCGTTTGTCAGGCTTTAAAGGATCAGACTAAACCGATACCGGGCGTTCAGCATTTAATAGCCGCCCACAAGGACAAGCCACGACAGGCAAGAGGCCATGGCCTCGCAAGCCGGTTAAACCAGTCCTCAAGTCAGATTCATGAAGGGGCGCCCCCACTCTCTTGGGTGGGGGGAAGGCTTCGGTTTTTCTCCGAAGTGTGGAAGGCCAGAATTCCCGACTCTTGGGTAAGATCCGTGGTAACCACGGACTACAAGCTAGAGTTTCGGGAAGTCCCCCCTCCTCATCTTCAGGGGTCAAGTCTTCCAAGCGACCCATTAAAGAGGGCCTCTCTTGTAAAAGCATTGGATCGTCTCTGGCTCCAAGGAGTAATTGTAGAAGTACCAACCCAGGAATGGAGTCTGGGATTCTACTCCAACCTTTTCATAATACCAAAGCCCAATGGCGACGTCAGGCCTATCTTGGACCTCAAACGCCTAAATCGCTTTCTAAACATTCAGACCTTTCGTATGGAGTCCATACGTTCGGTGGCAGCCAGCCTACATCAAGACGACTTTCTAGCATCTATAGACATAAAAGATGCGTATCTGCACGTGCCGATCTACCCGGCACATCACAGGTTTCTTCGTTGTATGATAGATCACCGCCATTACCAGTTCGTAGTCCTCCCTTTCGGGTTGGCAACAGCTCCGCGGGTATTCACAAAGGTGTTAGCCCCGGTGCTAGCCGTCCTAAGGACAGAAGGCATTTTAGTCTTGGCATACTTGGACGATCTTCTGGTTATCGACAGCTCAGCTTCCAACCTCAATCAGGCAGTAGGTCGCACAGTTCAGCATCTAGAGGAATTCGGGTGGACTGTAAACCTAGAAAAATCGGTATTGAAACCCACAAAGCAGTTGGAATATCTAGGCCTTCGGCTAGATACAGACTGCCAGAGGATACGTTTACCTCAAGCAAAGATCAGATCAATAGCTCAAGCAGTTCAAGTGATCTTAGGCAAGAAGAGGCCGACTATTCGCCTATGTATGCGACTGCTGGGGAAGATGGTGGCCGCCTTCGAGGCTGTGCCCTACGCCCAGATCCATACCAGATATCTTCAGGCAGCCATTTTCTCTGCTTGGAACAAATCCATTCAGGCGTTAGATCGTCCGTTAGTGCTCTCCCCGAAGGTTCGGCGCAGCCTGTCTTGGTGGCTGGTCTCTCAAAATTTGTCAAAAGGGAAATCCTTTTGCCCCATCACGTGGAAGATAGTATCCACGGATGCCAGCCTGTTAGGTTGGGGGGCAGTTCTAGAAGAACAGACCCAGCAAGGGCTGTGGTCGGGGGCAGAAAAACTGCTTCCCATCAATATCTTGGAGATCAGAGCTGCTCGACTGGCCCTGATTGCCTGGACTCTCCCCCTTCAGGGTCTGCCAGTAAGGATACAGTCTGACAACGCCACTGCGGTGGCATACATAAACCACCAGGGGGGCACGAAGAGCCCAGCAGCCCAAAGAGAAGTAAACCTGATTTTCTCATGGGCCGAAGCCCATGTACCCTGCATCTCGGCGGTGTTCATCCCAGGGATAGACAATTCTCAAGCAGAGTCCCAGATGTGGACATTATGGCAACGAGATCCAACAAAAAGTTGGACAAATTCATATCCCGAGCCAGGGATCCCTCGGCCTACGGGACCGATGCGTTGGTTTGCCCTTGGCACCAGTTTTCTCTTCTGTATGCGTTCCCTCCACTGCAGATGATTCCCCGCCTTCTACGGAGGATCCGGGTGGAGCGCAGGCCTGTGATCCTGGTGGCCCCAGCCTGGCCCAGGAGGGCTTGGTACGCACTCATCGCGAAGATGTCAGTCGGGGCGCCGGGGCCGCTCCCCCTGCGCCCAGATCTGCTGTCTCAGGGCCCAATCTGCCATCCTGCTTCACAGCAGCTAAATTTGACGGCTTGGCAGCTGAATCCCTAATTCTTAAGGGCAGAGGCCTCTCAGATCAGGTCATATCTACGTTGATTCAGGCTAGGAAACCGGTCTCCAGAAATATTTATTACAGAGTCTGGAGAACCTATGTGGAGTGGTGCGAGTCTCAAAAATGGCATCCTCAAAAGTTTTTTATTGACAGGATCTTGCGATTCCTCCAAGTTGGCGTTGACAAAGGGTTGGCTCTTAGTACTCTAAAGGGGCAGGTGTCGGCTTTATCAATATGGTTTCAAAGACCCTTGGCCACCCATTCGCTTATGAAAACCTTCTTGCAGGGGGTCTTGCATGTGAATCCCCCTATTAGAGCTCCCCTCTGCCCCTGGAATTTAAATCTGGTCTTGTCAGCTTTACAAAGGCAGCCGTTTGAACCTCTGACAGAAATCCCTCTTGTGCTACTAACCCGAAAGTTGGTTTTCTTGGTGGCTATGGCTTCAGCCAGAAGGGTTTCCGAGCTGGCAGCCTTGTCATGCAGGGAGCCATACCTTATTCTGCATAAGGACAGAGTGGTTCTGCGGCCTCAACCTTCTTTCCTTCCTATGGTCATATCCAGTTTTCACTTGAATCAGGACCTAGTCCTACCATCCTTCTTTCCTACTCCCCAGTCCAGAGAGGAAAGACGGCTTCATACTTTGGACGTGGTTCGAGCCATGAGGGTCTATCTCAAGGCTACAGAGAAGATTCGGAAAACAGATGTGCTTTTTGTTCTTCCGGATGGCCCCAAGAAGGGTCAGCCGGCTGCCAAGTCTTCCTTGGCTAGGTGGATTAAGCAGCTGATTTTTCAGGCATAGGGTCTGAAGCGCGTTCCACCTCCCTTATCAGTTAAAGCCCATTCTACGAGGGCCATGAGTGCCTCCTGGGCGGCACACCATCAGATCTCTATGGCACAGGTTTGCAAGGCGGCAACCTGGTCTTCCGTACATACGTTTACTAAATTTTATAAGTTGGACGTTGCAAAGGGTACGGACGCAGCTTTTGGGCAGGCGGTCCTACGGGCAGCAGTATAGAATCCTCTGGCCCGGTTCACGCCCCCTTGTTTTTCTGTTGGTGGAGCCATGTTTTCTCCTGACAATGTTTTTATTTGGCTATTCTTGGCCTTACGGTCTCCCTCCCTTCATAGAGCATTGCTTTAGGACATCCCAAGTGTAATGGCTATGCGCTCTGTGTCCCGTGATGTACGATAAAGAAAAAAGGATTTTTAATAAACCGCTTACCTGTAAAATCCTTTTCTTGAAGTACATCACGGGACACAGAGCTCCCACCCCTCTTTTGGGGAACATTGTGTAACCTCGGGAGAATTGCTTGCTACAAAACTGAAGCACTCCCAGTGGGAGGGGGTTATATAGGGAGGAAACTTCCTGTGAAATTGATTACACCAGTGTCCACACCTGAAGGTACCCATATAACCCAAGTGTAATGGCTATGCGCTCTGTGTCCCGTGATGTACTTCAAGAAAAGGATTTTACAGGTAAGCTGTTTATTAAAAATCCTTTTTTTTAAGATGTGCATACAATCTTTGGTCTATAGTTTAACTGTAATGGTTGGCAATCGAAGAAAGCTTAGATTGCTTAAAGTGATTGTAACCTTCAATATGTAAGACAACCAATTCAGTTTAAAATAGAAATTAAAATGAAACACAAAACATTAGGTCCATATATATTTGTCACAATTTTAGAATTTTTCAGGTAATTATCAAAAAAATATTCAAACTATAGTTATATAATGGATATGGGCTAAAATGCACTCTCATGTTTAATTTGAGGGTATGTACATCCAAATTGGAAAAAGGGTTTAGGAATTACAGCTCTTAAAGCAGAGTTCCACCCTGTTTTTAGTTTATTAAAAGTCAGCAGCTATAAAAAGCATAGCTGCTGACTTTTAATAAACCAACACTCGCCTGTCTCACGGTCCAGCAATGTGGCCACACAGAGGCCCGCTCCTTGCTCCCTCCTCTCCTCCGCGCCGTCATTATACCTGTGGGAACCCGGCCATGCCAGCTTACGGCTTCACAGCCGGGCATGCACTGTGCATGTGCAAGAGGCACTGCTCTCTCCTATTGGCCAGCCGGTCTTCTGGGACCTGTGTTGTGTCCCAGAGGATCGCTGGCAGGGAGGGGCTCCCTAGGGAGAGAGGAGGAGTCGCCTAAGCGGCCAAAGAAAGGAAGTGGGTCAGAAAGTCCCACTAAAAAGAGAGTGCACCCCCCCCAAAAAAAAGACATGCCAAATGTGGTATGTCAGGGGGCGAGGGAAGCTTAAAGCGGATCTCCACCCTAAAGTGAAGATCCGCTGATCGGAACCCTCCCCCCCTCCGGTGTCACATTTGACACCTTTCAGGGGGAGGGGGGTGCAGATACCTGTCTAAAGATAGGTATCTTCACCCACTTCCGGCCCGCAGTCTCAGGCAAAAGACGGGTTTTTCCCGTTGTGTGCTGGGAACTCTCGGCTCCCAGCACACAGCGGGAGCCAATCGGTGGGCGCAGCGCGACTCGCGCATGCGCCGTAGGGAACCGGGCAGTGAAGCCGCAGCGCTTCACTTCCTGGTTCCCTCACCGTGGATGGAGGGGGGAGCAGCAGAGAGACGAGCGAATGCTCGTCCTCTGCTGCGGACGCCGCTGGACTCCAGGACAGGTAAGTGTCCTATTAAAAGTCAGCAGCTGCAGTATTTGTAGCTGCTGGCTTTTAAAAAAAAAAATTTAATGGGCCATCCACTTTAAAGCCATCACCCCTTTTTAAGTGTAAGTAATTGGACAATTGAATCAAAAGCTGTTTCATGGCCAGGTGTTGACTACTCCTTGATTATTTATCAATTAGGCAGGTAAAAGTTCTGGAGTTGATTCTTATGGCCCATACACATGATCCGAATATCGGCCGATGGATCGTACGACTGTTTTCGCTTAATAATCGCAAGTAAAAAAAATGGGTTATTAAACTCACGAAATTTTTTCGTACGACAGAAAAAAAAGATCGGAAGTGATGTCACGTGTTGTAATGTATTTGTATTGTATTGTATTGTCGGACGACGGCTGTACTGGCTAAACGAAAATCGTACGATCTGACATCGTACGAGGAAAATTTTCACGCTTGTCCGATCGAAAAATATCGGATTAACGCTCGTGATCGGCTCTCGAAAGTAGTGTACACACGATCCGAAAATCGTACGATCCATCATCGGACGATCGTTTTTGTCCGATATTCGTGTGTATGGGCCATAAGTGTGGTTATTGTATTGGGAATCTATTGCTGTGAACCTACTTCATGCTTTCAGAGAAGCTATATAGATGGATCTTGCTTAAAACATTTTTTTGCATAAAACACAGGGCGACTACCACTGTGAATGCCAATATAGCAATGTACCAACGTCCCGATAATTTGTAACTAGGAATAGAACTGGGTTAATAAAGGTGGACTTTAGACGGTACAGGTAGATATAGTAAAAATACTATGGGTATGTTCATAAAAATAGAACATTTACAGAACAAGAAATAATAAACAATACTTTGTGAACATGATACTTATAATAACGGCATATTATTCACAGTGCATACATAGAAGTTTCATACAAGTTCATACTAGTGCATGTATGTTACTAAAATAGAAATCATACAGCACCAGAAATAATATAACACAAACTTCTAGATCCTTAGAGCTGCATTGAATATGCGGAGTGATGGGGATTACAACGGTCCAATAGTACATGAAATATAACACGAACAAGAAAACATCAAAAAACATTTCAGTTAGTACAGACATTGAAACATAACAGATTAGTACAGAACACATGTGTGAAAAATAAAAACTGATGAAAAAATTGCTGGTAGCGTGTGACAGATCAAAGAACCCCTCCAAAAAAAGGGGGAACAAAGAACACCTAAAAAGATGAGAGTAGAGAAAAGAAAGATAATGATGTAGGGCAGAATGGGGATGATGAAATAGGATCAATATGTAAACTTACGAGTCCAATAAGTCTCAGCAGGAGTGTTTAAAACAAACCATCGACAGTAGTAATGTGGCATATATAGTGATGTTACCTTGCCCGCCTGGTAGGCTGTTGACAGGTAATTTTAAAACATCTGAAAAATACAAAATGGAAAGAGACCATTGCCCTAATGATATAAGGTTGATGCAGTTTGTGCAGTTGATAGTGAAAAGGATGAAGGGGTGGTGGGGGAGGGAAAGGGGGAAAAAAGGGGGGGGGAGGGGAGGTAGTAGTCCTCCAAAAAGATGAAGTCAGAACAATTAATAGTAAATAATATTCAAAATGAAAAAAAATCACACCAAAATAATATACATGTAGAAAACTTTGGGCTGGTGCATAAAAGTATAAAGGTAATAAACGATTTATATAGGGCGACAAGAAATACTTCACAAAAGGTCCCAATGTCGAAACCAGGATTGATAGCCAGCGAATCTGTATAGCTTGTAGGCTAGAGAGTAATTCAGAAAAAATAAAAAAATCTATATGTAAAGGATGGCATGATGATAACCCAACCTCACCCTTGGCTTCAAAAAGCAAAGGGAAAAGGAGAGGGAGGGAAGAAAAAAAAAAAGGCTAACAAGGTCCAATAGGTAATCTATAATAAGGGCTATACACAAAAAATCCACTGTGAATAATATGCCGTTATTATAAGTATGTTCACAAAGTATTGTTATTTCTTGTTCTGTGAATTTTCTATTTTTATGAATAAACATATCCATAGTATTTTTACTATATCTACCTGTACCGTCTAACGTCCACCTTTATTAGCCCAGTTCTATTCCTAGTTACTTTCAGAGAAGCTGTCCATGCAAGTGAAACACGTCATTGTAAGGCTTCAATGATTAAACAAATCTATCAGAGAGATAGCAGCAACATTAGGTGTGACCAGATTAACAGTTTGGTATATTCTAAAGTCTGGACGTCTGGACGTCCACGGAAGACAGCAGTGGTGGATGATTGCAGGATTCTCTCTATGATAAAGAACAACCCATTCACAACATCTAGACAAGTGAAGGACACTCTCCAGGAGGTGGGCGTATCATTGTCAAAGTCTACAATCAAGAGAAGACTTAAAATAAGCATATACAGACGGTTCACACAAGGTGCAAACCATTAATAAGCCTGATAAATAGAAAAGCCAGATTAGACTGCCAAAAAAAGCATTTAAAAAAAAAACGAAACCAGTTC
The DNA here is from genome assembly GCA_029574335.1 of Rana kukunoris. Taxonomy (NCBI): domain Eukaryota; kingdom Metazoa; phylum Chordata; class Amphibia; order Anura; family Ranidae; genus Rana; species Rana kukunoris. The sequence goes on from CM056052.1 coordinate 472,160,090, forward strand.
TGGAAAAGTGTTCTTTTAATGGATGAAACTGAGATTAATCTGTACCATAATGACAGGAAGAAAAAAGTGTGGAGATTGCTTGGAGCAGCTCATGATCCAAAGCACACAACATCATCTGTAAAACATGGTGGAGGCAGTGTGATGGCATGGGCATGCATGGCTTCCAGTTGCACTGGGTCAGTGGTGTTTATTGATGAGAAAGAAATGGCCAGATAAATTCTGCAGTGTTTAGAGATATAGGCCCGGATTTATGACTAAAAATATGCCGTCGTAAGTACAAATGTGCGCCGTCGCAAGTACAAATGTGCGCCGTCGCATCTCTGCGCCGATTTACAATGCTAGATATGTCGAAAAGCATGGCTTCAGCCGCCCGACGTAACTTGCCTACGCCGGCGCATAGTTACGCTGGACGCATTCGGCGTACCCATGTTAAATATGCAAATGAGTAAGATACGCCGATTCACGCACGTAGATGTGCCAGGCGGAAAAGATGCGCGGTTTGCGTAAGGCTTACGTACGGCGTAAAGTTATTCCACATATAGGTGGCGCAACACATTCAAAGATATGGACCAGGGAATAGCCGTCGTATGTTACGTCGTTTACGTAGTACTACGTGAATAGGGCTGTGCGTAGGTTACGTTCACGTCGTAGGCAGTGTATTGACGTATCTTAGGCAGCTATTTCGACATGACTGTGAGCATGCGCACTGGGATGCGTCGAAGAGACGACACATGCGCATTTCTTTATTTGAAGCTCAGCCCATCATTTGCATGGGGTCACACTTCATTTTAATATAGCATACCCACTTCTACCTACTTTGACTTACGCCGACAACTATACGCTACGCCGGCGCAACGTTGAGCGCATATTCTTTGTGAATAGCATGCTTGCCTCTCAACATTTAAATTCACCAAATATGTGCCTAACCGTACTTTAAGGTCGGCTAAATCGGAAACTTTAGTGATCTCTAAATTTCGAAAAGAAAAAATGCGGAGGGAGGACGAGTGCGGTTCAGGGAGCACTGTTTTGGAACTCCCTGCCTCTAAAATTAAGGCTTGAGAATGATCTTTTTAAGTTCAGGAAGCTTCTAAAAACTGAGCTTTTTAGTCAAGCCTATGGAATCACATAGGTTTATAGTTTTTTGATCTGCTAACCATTTTAAAATTTGATCTGTTCCGCTGCCTGTGTGTTTTATTTTTGGCTCTTGCTGTATTGTTGTTCTCGGCGCATCGAGGCCTACGGGTAACTGACTGCGTTTTGTACTGTTTTGTACTTTAGAATTTTAATAAATAAATAACATTGCGCCGGCGTAGCATTAAGACGATGCGCTATGCTGGCATAAAGATGCGCCGATCTACGTGAATCTGGGCCATACTGTCAGCCCAGATTCAACCAAATGCAGCAAAGTTGATTTGCCTTACAGTACAGATGGACAATGATCCAAAACACACTGCAAAAGTAACCCAGGAGCTTTTGAAGGAAAATAAGTGGAATATTCTGCAATGGCCGAGTCAGTCGCCTGATTTCAACCCAGTTGAGCAAGCATTTCCTTGATGAAGGCAAAACTAAAGGCAGAAAGACCCACAAACAAAGAACAACGGAAGACAGCTGCAGTTATTTTGGAAAAGCATCAGAAACCCAGTCTTCGGTAATGCCCATGGGTTCCAGACTTCAGGCAGTCATTGCCAGTAAAGGATTTTTTGACAAAATATGAAAAATGTATAAATTTATATTTGTGCAATTACATTTAAGCCCCTGAACATGGGAGTGGGGGAAGGGCTGTGTATAAAAAACAGTTGCCGTTCCTAAAATTTGTATTCGACATGTATGTTCAAACCCTTGAATTAAAGCTAAAAGTCTGCACTTCAAATCTATTGTATTGTCTCATTAAAAAAAGTATGAAAATTGTGCCCAACTATATATGGACCTAACTGTATGTATATAGACTAAAAAACATTATAAATACCTGTTTTCCTTCCTTTTTTTTTTTTTTACCACTTAAGACCCGGACCTTTAGGCAGGTAAAGGATCTGGCCAGTTTTTGCAATTTAGCACTGCGTCGCTTTAACTGACAATTGCGCGGTTGTGCAACGTGGCTCCCAAACAAAATTGGCATCCTTTTTTTCCCACAAATAGAGCTTTCTTTTGGTGGTATTTGATCACCTCTGCGGTTTTTATTTTTTGCGCTATAAACAAAAATAGAGCGACAATTTTGAAAAAAATTCAATATTTTTTACTTTTTGCTATAATAAATATCCCCAAAAACATATAAAATTTATAGCCTTTACAAAATAGGGGATAGTTTTATTGCATTTTTATTTATTTTTTTAGTACTGATGGCGGTGATCAGCGATTTTTTTCGTAACTGCGACATTATGGCGGACACTTCGGACAATTTTGACACATTTTTGGGACCATTGTCATTTTTCACAGCAAAAAATGCATTAAGAATGCACTGTTTACTGTGAAAATGACAATTGCAGTTTGGGAGTTAACCACAAGGGTTCGCTGAAGGGGTTAAGTGTGACCTCATCTGTGTTTCTAACTGTATGGGGGTGTGGCTGTAGGTGTGATGTCATTGATTGTGGTTCCCTATATTGGGGAACACGCGATCGATGACAGCGCCACAGTGAAGAACGGGGAAACTGTGTTTACACAGAGCTTTCCCCATTCTTCAGCTCCGGGGACCAATCGCGGGACTCCAGCGGCGATCGGGTCTGCGGGTTCCGCGGCCACGGAGCTTTGGACCGGGTTGCGGGCGTGCGCCTGCGACCCGCGGCTGGGCACTTAAAGAGGACGTACCTGTACATGCTTGTGCCCAGCCGTGCCATTCTACCGACATATATGTGCAGGAGGCGGTCCTTAAGTGGTTAAGTGATTCCCTCTGTTCTTAGCTGCATAAGAGCTGGGGAAGGAAACACTGCAGCATGCTAATCTTCCTTGTGAATGGCTGTGCAGGGGGAGGGGTGTCGGGACAAAAGTCTGATTATTGGAGGAGAGCAGGCTACTTAGGGAGGGTACTTACCCAGCAAAGCTAGAGAGCTGACCACTCCTGCTTAGTGTGGACAGTGTTTAATAGGAAAGCAGATGACTGGCAGGAACACCGGGAATTTCACACAAAGGAAGCAATACAAAGAGAACAGAATACTTTCTCATACAAGTACATGGTACAACAGGCACAGATCGGGAATATGAAATGTTGAAATTACATACTCTTTAGAGCAGAAGTACACTGTATTTGAGCACCACAAACCAACAATGCTATTCAATTCATTTTTTATATTTAAAACAAACTCGCCCATCCATGCCTCCATGCTTTATTTAGCTGAGAAATCACTTTAAAAAACACTCCCACCCATTTCTGGCTTTAGCCATCCTGAGTAGGGGAATATGATTTATGTAGCCTTTACTTTCTGGAATCCATCTCCACTTGGCTCCGGCATGTAAGCAGGAGGGTTTGCTTAGCTGGAAAAGCCCCTCCTCCCTTCTGAAGACTCCTGGCATGTATGACATCAATTGCCTAGGCATGGAAACCAGGAGTAAGAAATATAAAAAAAATTAAAGCAACTAAATATGATAAATTTTTCTATTTCTGTACTGCTAGCAGCATGAGGATTAACCCCTTCCATACAGGGCATTTTCACCCCCTTCCTGCCCAGACCAATTTTTAGTTTTCAGCTCTGTTGCACTTTGAATGACAATTGCACGGTCATGCAACGCTGTACCCAAATTAAATCTTAGTTTTTTCCCCCCCACAAATGGATCTTTCTTTTGGTGGTATTTGATCATCTCTGCGTTATTTTCCCCGCTATAATCAAAAGAAGAGCAACAATTTTGAAAAAAACACAATATTTTTTTACTTTTTGATTTAATAAATATCTCATTTTTTTTTTCTCAGTTTAGACCGATAAGTATTCTTCTACATATTTTTGGTAAATAAAAACCTCAATAAGCGCATATTTATTGGTTTGCGCAAAAGTTATAGTGTCTACAAAATAGGGGATAGATTTATGGCATTTTTTTTTTTTACTAGTAATGGCGGCGATCTGCGATTTTTATTGTGACCGTGACATTGCGGCGGACATATCGGACACTTTTGACATGTTTTTGGGACCATTCACATTTATACAGCGATTAGTGCTATAAAATTGCACTGATTACTGAATAATGTAACTGGCAGGGAAGGGGTTAACACTAGGGGGCGCTGAAGGGGTTAATATGTTCCCTGGGAGTGATTCTTACTGTAAGGGGAGGGGAGCTCACAAGGCGAGGAGACCGATGTGTGTTCCTCTGTACTGGGAACACACATCACTCCTCACCTCTGACAGGAGGTGGATCCACACTCCTGCCGTGATCGCCAGCAATCGCGGGTGCCTGGCGGACATCGCGGCCGTCGTGCAGCGATCGCCCTAGATGGCCAGGAAGAAAAGACGTCATATGGCGTCCACCGGGAGGGAGGGTTCGTTCATGCCGTCATCATATTGCTATGGCCCGGTAAGGAAGGGGTTAAAAATAGTCAATGTTGATTGAGAAAGTGAAGTTCTGCTTTAATAGACTAAACTATTTTAAGCAAGGCAGATTCTTTTGGTTAATGCTTAAAAAAAAAAAAAAAACATTCTCCTCTGGGTGATCTATGTACATTGCAGGGATTTTAACAAACATTTTTCCAGATTCCTACCTTTTAGTTCCCATCCATGTTTGTTTTTCTGTGCCCCTGTGCCAAGTGAGTCTGATGGGAGTGGTTTCATAATTATCAACCAGCTGCTGCAGAATAAGGGCTTTAATTGGGAAAATTGCAAGGTTTGCATCCCTTTAGGTGTGATTTCCCCTTTGGGGAGTATCTCCCCAAAAATGACATTTTGTTGTAGGGGATTCCAAAAATCTAACTTGTATCTTAAAGGGGTTGTAAAGGTACAATTTTTTTTCCCTAAATAGCTTCCTTTACCTTAGTGCAGTCCTCCTTCACTTACCTTATCCTTCCATTTTGCTTTTAAATGTCCTTATTTCTTCTGAGAAATCCTCACTTCCTGTTCTTCTGTCTGTAACTACACACAGTAATGGAAGGCTTTCTCCCTGGCGTGGAGTGTCGTGATCGTCCCCTCCCTAGGACAACAGGAGAGTCAGGATGCCCACTAACACACAGCTCCTTTCTCTATCTGCAACGTAGAGAGTGTCCTGACTCTCCTGTAGTCCAAGGGAGGGGGCGAGCACGACACTCCACACCGGGGAGAAAGCCTAAGGCCTCGTACACACGAGGGGATATGTCCGCTGAAAACGGTCCGATGGACCGTTTCAGCAGACATCTCCGATCGTGTGTATGGGCTAGCGGACAGATTTGTCCACCCGACAGATTTCAAAGCATGCTTTGAAATCTATCCGGTGGGAATCTGTCTGCCCGACATGTCTGCTGGTTAGTACACTTACCAGCAGACATGTCGTCCCGCACCGCCGCCGCCGAATGGATTCGGCGCATGCCCGGAAGTGTTTTACTTCCTGGTGCGGTGACGTGGCGGCGTCAACGTCACCGCCACGTCACCGACACGTCACCGCGCCGTCCGCCAGGGGGGAATTTGATCCGATGGTGTGTACACGCCATCGGATCAAACTCCCGATCGGACATATCCGATGGAAATGGTCCGCGGACCGTTTTCATCGGATATGTCCGATCGTGTGTACGAGGCCTCACATTACTGTGTGGAGTTACAAACAGAAGAACAGAAAGTGAGGATTTCTCAGAAGAAATAAGGACATTTAAAAGAAAAATCAAAGGATGAGTTAAGTGAAGGAGGACTGCACTAAGGTAAAGGAAGCTATTTAGGAAAAAAAATTATCTTTACAACCCCTTTGATGTAGACTTCTGGAAAAATCGGTGAACCAATCACACAAACAAGAAATGATGTTTCTCGGAGGTGTTCTGTATACATTCTGTGTACAGAACTCCTCCAGGTAGCCATATTGCATTGCACTTTACAGAAAATGACCGAGCTGCAGATTGAAAAAAGAAGGTGATTACTAATAACAATACAATATGACTGGTGTAACAATTGTATATGCTATATTTTTTTTTTTGCCATTTTTTTTCTCCCTTGAAAGTGAAACTTTACCGCTAGATGACTAGAGCCTGCTTCTCCAAAACCATGAAGCCAACGGTGATGGTGTTCTCTTCCGGGATTTAGAGGGCAGACCAAGGATGACTTATTTTGGTGCCTGCATAGAAGGGGTTAAGCTAATCATTCCTTGTTAATCTCAAAACTCGAAGTTCATTCTTCAGCGTCTAACACGTGAAGGGAAATCTTGACAAAATGTAGCGTTAATCTCAACCCTAATCTAAACGCCTTTTGTTAACCCTTGAAATGTTGGACTACATAGCTTGGGTCCCAAATCCTGCGTCAACTGCAGTGGCATCTAATCGCAGGCACTGCAACCAATTGTTCAGTCTTTCAAGTTGTCTTTTGTCATGTTCATTCTTTTGCCTTTCAACTGTTAAAAAAATGAGTAATGTAGAGCAATGCAGGAAATTACATTTTGCCGCACAGCTTGGAGTTAGAGCATCTCGTTGAGGCATGCTGTCTTTACTGTCTGTGGCCTCATTTTACCAAATATCGATGAGACATTCTGTGCACTGGTGGGAACATTATTATAGCAAAAATAACAAGGATTAATGCTGTTCTTGTAACTTGTTTAAAGACAATGATTTCCATGGGACTGATTGAATTATTTCCAAATCAATCTGGAGTCTCATCGGGTTCCTCTTATTTATCCAGTCATAACTATGAAGCTGCATAATTTTTCAAAATGACAGGTAAATCCTATAGTAATAATAGTTTAGAAAGATGTGTGTCAATAATTAAAATACTCAGCCTAAAAAATTAACAGCTGAATGTTTCAATTTAAATCAACTTAAAGAGGAAGTAAACCCTGATGGGTTTTACTTCCCCTTTGTTTACCTGCAAAGGTAAAGCTTAAAGGGGTTGTAAAGGTAAAAAAACAATTTCCCTAAAAAGCTTCCTTTACCTTAGTGCAGTCCTCTTTCACTTACCTCATTCTTCGATTTTGCTTTTAAATGTCCTTATTTCTTCTGAGAAATCCTCACTTCCTGTTCTGTCTGTAACTAAACACAGTAATGTGACACTTTCTCCCTGGTGTGGAGAAAGCCTCTTGAGGGGGGAGGGGGCAAGCAGGAGTGTCAGGAGGTCCACTAACACACAGCTTCTTTCTCTATCTGCAAAGTAGAGAGCGTCCTGACTCTCCTGCTCGCCCCTTCCCCCCTCAAGAGGCTTTCTCCACACCAGGGAGAAAGACTTGCATTAATGTGTGGAGTTACACAGTAATTTTGGTTTTGAATTCTTTTTACAAATATGTGAAAAGTGTGACATGCATTTTTTTTCAGTCCCCCGGAGTCAATACTTTGTAGAACCATCTTTTGCTGCAATTACAGTTGAAAGACATTTTGGGTAAGTCTATATCAGCTTTGCACATCTAGAGTGTGACATTTTTGCCCATTCTTCTTGGCAAAATAGCTCAAGCTCTACCAGATTGGATGGAGAGTGTCTGTAAACAGCAATTTTCAAGGCTTGCCACAGATTCTAAATTGGATTTAGGTCTGGACTTTGACTGTGCCATTCTAACACACGAATATGCTTTGATCTAAACCTTTCCATTGTATCTCTGGCTGAATGTTTAGAGTCATTGTCCTGCTGGAAGGTGAATCTCCTCCCCAGTCTCAAGTCCTTTGCAGACTCCAACAGGTTTTCTTCATTGATTGCCCTATATTTGGCTCCATCTATCGTCCCATCAACTCTGACCATCTTCCCTGTCCCTGCTGAAGAAAAACATCCCCACAACATGATGCTGCCACCACCATGTTTCACGGTGGGGATGGTGTGTTCAGGGTGATATGCAGTGTTAGTTTTCCGCCACACATAGAATTTTGCTTTTCGGCCAAAAAGTAAAATTTTGGTCTCATCTGACCAGAGGACCTCCTTCCACATGTTTGCTGTGTCTTCCACATGGCTGCAAACAGGACTTCTTATGGCTTTCATTCAACAATGGCTTTCTTTGTGCCACTCTTCCATAAAGGCCATATTTGTGGAGTGCACAACAAATAGTTGTCCTGCGGACAGATTCTCCCACCTGAGCTGTGGATCTCTTCAGCTCCTCCAGAGTTACCATGGGCCTCTTGGCTGCTTCTCTGATTAATGCTCTCCTTGCCCGGCCTGTCCGTTTAGGTAGATGGACATGTCTTGGTAGATTTGCAGTTGTGCCATACTCTTTCCATTTTCAGATGATGGATTGAACAGTGCTCCGTGAGATATTCGAAGCTTGGGATATTTTTTTATAACCTAACCCTGCTTTAAACTTCTTCACAACTTTATCCCTGACCTGTCTGGTGTGTTCCTTGGCCTTCATGATGCTGTTTGTTCACGCAGATTCTCTAACAAACCTCTGAAGGCTTCACAGAACAGCTGTATTTATACCACAATAAAATTACACACAATAGTTCCCTATTTACTAATTAGGTGACTTCCTAAGGCAATAAGTTACACTAGATTTTAGCTGGGGGATTAAAGTGAAGGGGGCCGAATACAAATGCACGCCACACTTTAAACATATTTATTTGTACAAAATGTTGAATAACGTTTATCGTTTTCTTTCCACTTCACAATTATGTGCCACTTTGTGTTGGTCTATCACATAAAATCCCCAAAAAATGCATGTATGTGTTTTGGTTGTAACATGACAAAATGTGGAAAATTTCAAGGGGTATAAATACTTTTTCAAGGCACTGTAGGTTTAATCTTCTGCCATATGGTATATTTGAAGATTAACAGTATTTGGAGAGGAACAGTATTTAAAAAAAATGTCAGAGTTTAACCACTTCCGTACTGTAGGACATCATATCACCTCCTGGCCCTTAGTGGTGGATAGCTGAATGATGCCTGCAGCACCAGGCATCATTCAGATATCCTTCTCTTAAGGCAGCAATTCTGTGCACCATAAGAATGATCATAGCGGCGGTTCTGCCGCTTGATCGTTTTTATAGGTGGTGGGGGAGGACACCCCCCCCCCTCCTGCCACCATCCGATGCTTCTCTGGGCTCTTCTGTGTCATCGTAGGCCCGGAGAAAGACTCGTCCACCGCCAGATGGGGAGGATAGAGATGACCGGCGACCAGATGGTCACCGGTCATCTCTGACTGTCGAGGGGCCCGGGCCCCTCGACATCACGCCTGGGTACCCGGAAGTAAACAAAGCCACACTAGCACTAGACCACCTCTGTAACTCCTGGTAACCTGTAAAAAAAATTAAAGCATTGCCTATGGAGATTTTTAAGTACCGAAGTTTGGCGCCATTCCATGAGTGTGCACAATTTTAAAGCGTGACAAGTTTGGCATCTATTTACTCTGCGTAACATCATCTTTCACATTATACCAAAAAAATTGGGCTAACTACTGTTTTTTTTTTTTTTTTTTAATTCATGAAACATTTTTTATTTTTATTTTTTATTAAAGGTGTTAAAATATTATTGCGCAAATACTGTGCGTGATAAAAAGTAGCAATGACCGCCACTTTATTCCCTAGGGTGTCTGCTAAATATATATATATATATATATATATATATATATATATATATATATATATATATATATATATAAAATGTTTGGGGGTTCTGAGTATTTTTACATGAAGGGGAGAAGTGCCAGAATAGGCGCGGTATGGAAGTGGTTGAAAAATATGAAGTTTAGTTGGTTCTCCATTGTTACTGATATTTAACATGTTATAGGGGCACAGTAATCCTGAGGTTCTTTCAGAGTATTCAGTAGATTAACGGCCAGCCTGACATCACCTGAAGGTTTTTTTTCAATGTACTATTTCAGAGATGTGTGATTTCCATTTTACTGCTGCTAGAAATGTCACTGCTCAGCCTGCTGCACATGTACTACCAAAATGCAGGTATAGTACAGATCAAATACCATTGGTTTATCCACGATCGTCTTGCTCTTCCACAACAAATTATTTCTCAGACACATGTTCTGTGGAGATGTTAAGGTCCCAGGAGACCCAAAGCTCGCTGTTGTTAAGTAGAGATGTTGATTAATACTGCTAGGGCAGAAATTGAATTAGGTGAAGAGAATCCCTGTGATAATTTAATTGGAGGACTATTGAGGTAGGCTAACGTCAGGAATTTATAGATTTACATTGGCTAGATGAAGAAATAAGCCCATGGAGCAATTATTGAATGAGTCTCCTGCTGTGCTTGCTATAACCATCAGTCTTTATAAAGAAGCAAGTTTTATACGTGGCACATCTTTGCCTTGGCGGTGCCTTAAAGTCGACCAGACAGACATAAAACAGCATATTGACTAAATAAAGGAACAACCTTCACTTATAGCAGCTGTCAAGTAACCTCATTGTAATCATAGGGGGTTTTCAAAAAAACTCTGACCAATTCAACTGAATATGTAAAAAATTAACAAGCAGAGATTATGTTGAATGAGAACTAAAAATTAAAAAAAAACTTTCATAAATTCAGAGCTAATAAGCAAGTGAAGCTATGTACAAAAAACGTTGCCTGTAAAAGCTTAGGCCCGCTTTAGGGCGGCCATACACGGTTCGAATTTCGAAAATAATTTTCTTTCGAAAATCGGATCAAAGAATTTTTCGTAAGAATTTCGCACCGTTAGTGGGCTGCAACAACAGCCGATTTTCGTGCGGCAAACTAATTTGAGAAATCCGACATGTTGGAAATGTAAAAAAAAAAAAAACGATTTTCTGATCAATGATGGGCGAATTGTGCGAGAAATGTAATAGAAAAAAAATGCGCATGTGCAAGAAAAGAATTTTCCCGGAGAGAAACGAATATTCTCGGCAACATGAAGGTTTGGTTGGCCGAATTTCGAAAATCAATGGTGGCATCATCGGATCACAAAAAAAAAAAACTTTCTGATTTTGAAATGAAAATTAGTTTGAAATTCGACTGTGTATAGCCTGCTTTAGATCTAGGAAACACTTTCCTAAACCCAAAACCAAAAATCAAATGTATTGCAGCTTACCAGTCATTGGATTTGGTGGCTGCATTATTTTTTTTTTTTTTAAGGCTTGTACACTTATACTTGGTGTAGGCTACACTCTGAGTGAAGGAGCAACAGGAATGCCTTTGGAAGTAGCATTGCCAATCTGGGGAGGGAACTGTTAGATAAACTAGCAGATTTAGATGAACTGACAAATTGAAGCTGATCTCAAACTCCAGCTAACACTTTTTAACCAATCCATTTTTTGCTAATCGGCACTGTGTTGCTTTAACTAACCATTGCGCAGTCGTGCGACGTGGTATCCAAATTGACATCCTTTTTTTTTTTACCACAAATAGAATTTTCTTTTGGTGGTATTTAATTTGATCGCCATATTTTTGACTTTTTGCTATAATAAATATTCCCCAAAAATATTTAAAAAAACAAATTTTTCCTCAGTTTAAGCCGATATATATTCTTCTACACATTTTTGATAAAAAAAACACAATAAGCGTATATTTATTGGTTTTGTGCAAAAGTTATAGCGTCTACAAAAAAGGGATAGTTTTATAGCAATTTTTTTTTTAAACTAGTAATGGCGGCGATCAGCAATTTTTATTGTGACTGCGATATTGCGGCGGACACATTGGACTCTTTTGACACTATTTTGGGACCATTGTCATTTTTATACAGCGATCAGTGCTATAAAAATGCACTGCTTACTGTGTAAATGACACTGTCAGTGAAGTGGTTAACAAGTAGGGAGCGAGGAAGGGGTTAAGTGTATCCTAGGGAGTGATTCTAACTGTGTGGGGGCTGTGCTACCAGTGACACGACATTGATCACTGCTCCCAATTACAGGGAGCAGTAGATCAGTGTCCTGTCACTAGGCAGAACAGGGAAATGCCTTGTTTACAAAGGCATCCCCCGTTTTGCCTCTCCGTGACACGATTGCGGGACACCAGTGGACATTGAGTTTGCGCTCTGTGATCATAGATTGGGGTAAAGGGCCAATCACAGCAGCCCTTTACCATTGCCATCGGATGTAAGCCTCTTATCGGCTTTCTTTTCCTCACGCTGACAGTGTGAGGAGGGATGAAGAGAACCAAAAATCTGCTTCTGTAAAAGGAAAATGTACACTGATAATCAGGACACTGATTATCTGTGCAGGCCCAACAGTGCCCACCAGTTCTGCCAATCGGTGTCCATCAGTGCCGCCTATCAGTGCCCATCAGTTCAACCTTAGTGCACATCAGTGAAGAAGAAAAATTACCTGTTTGCACAATTTTATAACAAACTATGAAAAGGTGTTTTTTTTTTTTTTGTATTTATTTTCGATCTTTTTTTACACTTGTTTAGCAAAAAAAAATTAAAACCCAGTGTCATTAACCACTTGCTTACTAGGCACATATACCCCCTTCCTGCCCAGGCAAAATTTCAGCTTTCAGCACTGCGTCGCTTTAAATTAAAATTGCGCGGTCGTGCGACGTGGCTCCCAAACAAAATTGGCGTCCTTTTTTTCCCACAAAAAGAGATTTCTTTTGGTGGTATTTGATCATCTCTGCGGTTTTTATTTTTTGCGCTATAAACAAAAATTTTGGGAAAAAAAACACAATATTTTTTACTTTTTGCTATAATAAATATCATTTTTTTGGAAAAAAATATCTTTTTTTTTCTCAGTTTAGGCCGATATGTATTCTACATATTTTTGGTAAAAAAAATAAAAAAATCGCAATAAGCGTAAAGTAATATTTTTTTTTTTTTTACTAGTAATACGGCAATTTGCGAATTTTGGCAGGACTGTGATATTGCGACGGACACATCGGACACTTTTGACACATTTTTGGGACCATTCACATTAATACAGCGATCAGTACTATAAAAATGTACTAATTACTGTATAAATGTGACTGGCAGTGAAGGGGTTAACACTAGGGGGTGAGGAAGGGGTTAAATGTGAGTCCTGGGTGTGATCTAACTGTGTGGGGGGAGGGGGGTGACTGGGGGAGGTGACCGATGCTGTCTCCCTATGTACAAGGGACACAGCATCTGTCACCTCTCCCTGACAGGACGTGGAGCTCTGTGTTTACACATAGAGCTCCACGTCCCTGCTCTAAAACTGCCGATCGGCGGGTACCTGACGGACATCGCGACCGCCAGGCACGCGCATCGGCATCTCGGGGACGGTGGCCGGAGAACACGATGCCGTCAATTGACGGCGTCTTGGATATTCAGGTTCACCATGCCGCCGTCATTTGACGATAGGCAGGGAACCAAGTGGTTAAATACCACCAAAATAAATCTCTATTTGTGGGGAAAAAAAGATAAACATTTCATATGGGTTGCCTGACCGCGCAATTGTTTTTAAAAGTTTTATTTGGAGTTTGCATAGAATTTATTGTGATCGCATGTATGGCAATTAAAATGTATTTATACAGAAAACAGAAAAGGATTTATACAGTATATGTTGGTTAAACACTTTTTTTTTTTCCACGCAGTCGGGAAACCCACAAGATTGCTGTTTTTTACATCGCTGAAGGACAGGAAGACAAGTGCTCCATACTGTCTAACAGCACAGGAAGCAAGGCATATGAAGATTTTGTAGCAGGACTTGGGTGGGAGGTAACTGAGATTCATCTATATTTTCTGTTCACAAATAATATAAAAGTCTTCTCAAAATGTGGTGCCTGCGTTCATTTTTCTTTTTTTTAGGCTTTTGTTCCTTTATTTTCACCTGGTGATCTGACCAGAAACTCTGCTGTTTTTCCAACAGAACAAGCTGTCCTGCAGATGTAGCACATACAGAGTTGAGACAAACCATTTACTATTGACAGAGATGCTTGCAATAATTTTCTTTTATTTATGTACGACTTTTATCCCCCAAAAAGTGTTGCTGTGACTGCTTATGAAGGTGTTAGCTGGAGTTGAGCTTCAATTTGTTAGTGTACCTAAATCTTCGACTACATCCAACACTGCCCTACCCCAGATTAACAATGCCACTGTACCCCTGTGTTCCTTCATCCAGAGTGGAGGCACTCTAATACAGGAGGTGTGTTACTGACCAGATCACCAGGTGAAAATGGAGTTAACAAGCCTAAAAAAAGAAAATGAATGCAATCTAATGATTGGTTAGGTGCAATATATTACATTTTTGGTCTTGGGTTTAAATCCGTTTTAAACCTTATCAGGTTTTTTTTTTTTTCTGCATCCGTGAGTAAATATGTGGTGTGTGGATTAAATGTTTTGTTCTGACCCCGTCACCAAATTGATTGTTTTAGTTCCAACTAAAAAATTATAACAAGTGTACTTGTTTGGGAGTGAATACTTACCTTTTCCGCTAACCCCCAGCCCCCCCCCCCCACAACACCAGTTGATTGAAAATAAATCCTCTACTGAAGTTCAATGGGAGACTGACATTTTGCGAGTTTTATATTCTGTATATATATATATTTTTTAAATGCATTTATAAGACTTGTAAGCACATCTGGTCAGTCCATCCCCATCTATCATTATCCTGCTACATGAAAGGAGCCTTTGGAATCTTCACTATCTGCAACTTCACGTCTGTCGGATGTCTAAATCTCCCCACTGCTGCGACACCTCCCATTAAAGCGGAGTTCCACCCTTAAAATCACTTTTTTTCATTACATCCAGCATACTGGCGTCAGCGCCAGTATGCTGTTTTTTTTTTTTTTTTTAATGCGCGTACTTACTTTATATCAAATCATTGATTTCCAGGCGCACCGCGGAATGTCGCCGCTATAAGGCGTCACGCCTTCCGGAAACAGCCAATTAGCATTCGGCTTTTTCTCGGCGCCTGCGCACAGACCCAGGAGCTGACTGCGCAGGCGCCGAAAATAGCCGGTCCTAGTTCGGGTTTTTTCGGAGGGCGTGACGCGGCTATATACGGCGCCTGCGCAGTCAGCTCCTGGGTCTGTGCGCAGGCGCCGAGTAAAAGCCGAATGCTAATCGGCTGTTTCCGGAAGGCGTGACGCCTTATAGCGGCGACATTCCGCGGTGCGCCTGGAATTCAATGATTTGATATAAAGTAAGTACGCGCATTAAAAAAAAAAAAAAAAAACGGCATACTGACGCCAGTATGCTGGATGTAATGAAAAAAAGTGATTTTAAGGGTGGAACTCCGCTTTAAGGCCTGAGCGATTTTTTTGGGGTGGAGGAACTTGACTGGCCTGAACAGTCCTGACCTCAACCCGATAAAACTCCTTTGGGATGAATTAGAGTGGAGACTGCGAGCCAGGCCTTCTCGTCCAAAATCGGTGCCTGACCTTAAAATTTAGCTTTCATCGCTGTCACGCTTTGAATGACTTTTGCGCAGTCATTCGACGTGGCGGTCATCGCGTCACGTAAATTCATCAGGAAGCTTCATCCCCCCTCATGAAGTCACGTGACGTGACAATATGCGTCGGGATTGGAGCACTAGGTTTACCATCAGCCTGACGGCAGGAGACGAGCTTGTCGCTCGTGGATTTTATCGTTTGTAAGTTCTGCTTAAAATGTATGTTGTATTGCTATCGATTGTGTTATTAAATATGCCTTTTTACATATTTATGCTATGAGCATTCCTTTATTATTTTTTCCATTAATACCGCCATTTAACCTACCATTGGGGACTTTTATCTGGGACTCCAAAGTGGACCAAGACATACAGCTGGGACTGACGAACTAGGCATTTCGTAGATTGTTGCCCGTGCTCCTCTTTAACAGAGTGGGTGCATAACTGTATGATCAGTCATTGCTCCACTATGGACTCCCATAGAGTTATACGATGAACGTTCTCCGTTTTTTGTATATCCTATTCTCTATGGTACTGCGCATCTACTACTGAGAACCTACTAGCTACTACAAGGAGACTTCCACATGGTTGCAATCACCTCTTCCAGTGTTTATGCTGTTAAACCGACAGCAGTGAGGTGAGCTGCTTGCAAGCACAGAGGTGTCTCTCACTGCAGGCTCTGCTCAGCACTGCATGGTGCATTTGGTGATGTGACTTATTAAACACCAAAGCATTTTAGTAATCTATTTAGACTGTGTGGTTTATTATTTTGATTATATGTATCATTGATTTACACATTTCTTTGGATTTCTACTTGGTTTTGGGACTATCCATTACTGGACTCACAGGACTTTATTATCTCCCCCTTTTTTTGGATTCAATATATGTGTTTTATATTGTCTGATTATAACACTAAGGCCTCGTACACACGGTCAAATAAATCCGATCAAATCGGTCTGACAGACCGTTTTGATCGGATTTGTCTGCTGGGGCATATTGGTTTGATCGTGTACACACGATCAAACCAAAATCCCCGCCGGCAGACAGCGCTGTGATGTGGCGGTGACGTTGACGCCGCCACGTCACCGTCACCAGGAAGTAAAGCACTTCCGCGCATGCGTCGAATGCATTCGACGCGTGCGCGGGCAGATATGTCTGCTGGTTAGCGTACTAACCAGCAGACATGTCAGACGAACGGGTTCCCAGCAGACAGATTTTAAAGCATGCTTTAAAATCTGTCGGCTGGAAAAATCCGTCTGTCCGCCCGTACACACGATCGAATTTGTCTGCTGAAACGGTCCGTCGGACCGTTTTCAGCAGATAGATTCGATCGTGTGTACGCGGCTTTACAGTTTATCACTGGATGCATAAGAAGAGTTCACTTTGTGACACACTATAATAGTTTGTATATTGCTTGATGGCATCACTGTACACACTATATAGATTTATTGGTTATCTGTACCTTGTATATTTTTCTCACTGTCCATATAGGGGGGTTAGGAATTTAGATTCTTAACCCTGTTTCTTTGTTTCACAGCGCAGTCACCATAATTTTTACATTCCTCCACACAGAGATACAGTGCACTAAAAGGCATAGCATGTCAGTAATGGGGGTAAAGGTCAGCTTCAGGGAGTCCACAGGCAATACCGATGTCTAGTTCTTTGCCCCCTCTAACTTTACTGTTTCGTTTTTTTTTTTTAATTCATGAGTGTCCTTTTTTCCTAATAAATTGCTTTTGAAAGATCGCTGCGTAAATACATTGTGACAAAAAATATTGCAACGATTGCCATTTTATTTTCTAGGGTCTCTGCTAAAAAAATATATACAATGTTTGGGGGTTCTAAGTAGTTTTTGAGCAAAAAAAAAAAAAAGGATTTTAACCTGTAAGCAACAAATGTCAGAAATAGACTTAGTCATGAAAGGGATATGGTATAGCTTTGTAAAATCATACAAGCAGCAAAATTATTTTGGAAAAGCAGTATCAAGCATGCATGCAAGCAGAATCATACAATGTCTATTCTCAGAAGCTTTTCCTGTTCAGGAAGAAAACTGCTATACTGTAGATTCCTAAATTTTAGTCGCGTCATGCACAGTCCCTTTTTTCTGATTGGTAGTGGTAATTTCATGGCAAGGCAGTCTCTGGATTACTTATTAGGCCACATGCACACTAGAGGTTTAGTTTGTGTGAAGCCAATCCCGGAGACACAGCTGCAGGGTCCAACCCCGCTCCCTGCAGACTGAAAGCTGCTTTAGCTGTATGGAACTAAATGATGTTCTTGCGTTTAGGGCCCTACAGTGCCTTGAAAATTATTGATACCCCTTGAGATTTTCCACATTATGTCATGTTACGACCAAAAACTTAAACTTATTTTATTGGGATTTTATGTGATACACCACAACTATGTGCCACTTTGTGTTGAAGTAGAAGGAAAATTATAAATGTTTTTCTTTTCTTTTTTTTTACAAATATCTGAAAAGTGTGACGTGCATATGTATTCAGCCCCCCTGAGTCAATACATTTTAGAACCGCCTTTTGCTGCAATTACAGCTGTAAGTCTTTTTGGAGATGTCTCTACAAGCTTTGCACATCTAGAGAGTGACATTTTTGCCCATTCTTATTTGCAAAATGGCTTAAGCTCTGTCAGATTAGATGGAGAGTGTCTGTAAACAGCGTTTTGCCACAGATTTGAAATTGGATTTAGGTCTGGACTTTGACTTGGCCATTATAACACATGAATTTGCTTTGATCTAAAGTTCTAAACCACTCCATTGTAGCTCTGGCTATATGTTTAGGGTCGTTGTCATGCTGGAAGGTGAACCTCTGCCCCAGTCAAGTCTTTTGCTGACTCTAACAGCCCTATATTTGGCTCCATCCATCTTTCCATCAACTCTGACCAGCTTCCATGTCCCCACAACATGATGCTGCCACTACCATGTTTCATGATCGGGATGGTGTGTTCAGGGTGATGTGCATTTAGTTTTCTGCCACACAGCATTTGCCTTAAGGCCAAAAAGTTCAGTTTTGGTCTCATCTGAACAGAGCACCTTCTTCCACATGTTTGCTGTGTCCCCCACATGGCTTCTTGGAAATGAGACTTCATATGGTTTTCTTTCAACAATGGTTTTCTTGCCACTCTTCCATAAAGGCCAGATTTGTGGAGTGCATGACTAATATGTGTCCTGTGGACAGATTCTCCCACCTGAGCTGTGGATCTCTGCAGCTCCTCAAGAGTTGCCATGGGCCTCTTGGCTGCTTCTCTGATTAATGCTCTCCTTTCCCAGCCTGTCAGTTTAGGTGGATGGCCCTATCTTGGTAGGTTTGCACATTTGTGCCATATGCTTTCCGTTTTCGGATGATGGATTGAACAGTGCTCCTCCCAGTTGAAAGAGGGCATAATTCGACCCATCTTGAAGAAACCCACCCTGGACCCCAAGGACCCACTCAACCACCGGCCAATAACAGGCCTAAATGTACTCTCAAAAGTAATGGAAAAAGTAGTGGTACAACAGCTGCAACAGCATCTGGATACCCACAACCTACTTGATCCATTTCAATCGGGATTCTGGCCCGGACACGGGACGGAAACAGCGTTGCTCAAGATATGGGACGACGCTCTTGAGGCCGCAGACGAAGGAGAATCTTGTCTTCTGGTTCTGTTGGACCTAAGCGCAGCCTTCGACACGGTAGACTACAAGCTTTTATTGACTCAGCTAGCTGAAGTAGCCAAAGTCGCAGAAGGCGATTTATTTTGGTTCTCCTCTTTTTTGGAAAACGATCGCAAATTGTGAAGTAAGGACCTTTCACTTCTGGTAAACACACACTATCGTGTGGAGTCCCTCAAGGATCCCCTTTGTCGCCGGTGTTATTCAACATCTATCTTCGTCCTCTTTTTGAAATCATCAGCAGCCAAAAACTGCTATATCACTCATATGCAGACAACACGCAACTGTATTTCCGCATTTGCAATAAAAAGGATCACCACCTCAATCTAGAGACATGCCTCTTTGATAGAGGACTGGATGACAAAGAGTTATCTTAAACTCAACGGAGCGAAAACAGAACTTCTCTTGTTTCACGCCAAGCGTATGAATCAACATGCAACAACTTGGACACCCCCGCCCATTCTGGGCAAAATCATCTCCCCTAGCGCCAAAGTCAAAAGTCTCGGGGTCATCTTCGACTCCTACATGACAATGGACGCACAAATAGGGTCAGTACTCAGTGGATCTCACCATCTGTCTACTACGCAGACTTACTCCTTTTATTCCCAAAGAAGACAAAGCGGTCATGGTGGGAGCAGTTGTAAACTCTAGATTGGACTATGCAAATGCCCTTTACCTCGGACTCCCCAAGTACCAAATCGCTCGTCTACAAGTCGTTCAAAATACGGCCGCTAGACTTGTGACTGGGAAAAAACCCTGGGAATCGATCTCCCCTTCACTGAGATCCCTTCATTGGTTGCCAGTAAAAGACAGAATCACTTTTAAAGCATTCTGTCTAACGCATAGATGTATCCATGGGAATGCTCACATTATCTATGCGAAAAAAATAAAAGCTCATAATCCCAATCGCGTTCTGCGATCACAAATCAAAATCTACTCCAGATACCGAAAACCAACTACAAGTCCAAAGGAGCTAGAAGATTCGGGGTCCAAGGTCCCAGACTATGGAACGCTTTGCCAACCAGCATTCGGTTGGAGGAGAACCACTAAGCATTCAGAAGAAAGGTTAAAACTCACCTCTTTTAATACCAAAAGAGACAGGAACAACAAGCGCCCAGAGGCGATTTAGTTTGCATGTGCCGCGCTATATAAGTTTTCATTCATTCATTTATGCTCCGTGAGATGTTCAAAGCTTGGGATATGTTTCTATAACCTAACCCTGCTTTAATTTTCTACACAACGTTTTCCCTGACCGGTCTGGTGTGTTTCTCAGCCTACATGATGCTGTTTGTTCACTAAGGTTCTCTAAAAAACCTCTGAGGGCTTCACAGAACAACTATATTTATACTGAGATTATATTACACACAGGTGGACTCTATTTACGAATTAGGTTACTTCTGAAGGCAATTGATTACACTTTATTTTAGTTAGGGTTATCGGAGTAAACCATTTATCATTTTCCTTCTACTTCACAATTTTGTGCCACCTTGTGTTAATCTATTACATAAAATCCCAATAAAATACATTTACGTTTTTGGTTGTAAGACAAAATGTGGAAAATATCAAGGGGTATGAATACTTTTTCAAGACACTGTATGTGTTCAGACATGCTGCTACTAGGTTGTTGAAGTATCAGGCCTGAACATGTTCATCTTCACAGCCTTGAAATCAACACAAGGCCCTGTTTCAGAAGTTGGCCTTTTTCTCGTATACCCAGTTTCTCCCAGATAGAAAGAGGCATTAATAGAAAATGTATGTCACCTGAGTATATAACACACAAATCTACTATAATGGCAAGTTATAGTGCCAGTTTTTTTTTTTTTTGTGGCTCTTTGATTGCAGACTTATGATGGTCAGTCAAAGATTTATATTTACAAGTTGTTAGACCAATTTTAGGAAAATCATATTCAGGCAGAGCAGAGGTGAACTCACAACCGTAACCAAGTATTGGCTTGCTTTTTTACTTTACTTTTTTTACTGTTCAGGTTGACCTTTCCACACACTGTGGATTTATGGGTGGTCTACAGAGAAATGGAAGCACTGGACAAACTGCACCGTACTATGCTACCTCTACTGTTGAAGTTATTTTCCATGTGTCTACACGGATGTTATCTGACTCTGATGATTCTCTAACCAAAAAGGTAAGCAAGTGTGTGTGTGCATATATGCATCTCTCTCTCTCTCTCTCTCTCGGTATATATCTATAGAGATATATCTCTATAGATAGAGAGATATATATCTAATGTGTGTGTGTGTAAACGCAAAGCTGAACATAGCCTTAGAACTGTCATCCGCATTATACCATTAAATAAATGGCATTTCTGAAACATTTCAGTTTTTTTTTACTACTTCAATCAGTACCTGGAGTTTGCTACGTTTGGTAATTATCATTATTAGCTGTCTTTATTACCCCATTTCCTTTAAATAACTATTAGATAACCTGAACAAGTGCCCCTTTAAGCTGTGTCTATGTGTGGTATTATTGACCCCGTGTTCCTCTGCTGGAAAGTGTCATGTTCAGTGTGAATTGATGAGCTGGGATTATTCATTGACTTCCCAGCTGAGGCACGTTTTACCATCAGAACCTCCCTTGGTTGAAGTAAAATGACTTTTAGCTGTGGTATAAAGCTGGTTAGATGAATCCAGTCATGTTGTTGACCACCTTCAAAGCATGCCATTTAAATATTCCATACTGGATGCCTCAGTTTTGACAGGAAGGTTCCCCACTGAAGGAACCTTGACTCAGATTGTACCTTTTTCAGCTCAGAGATTTGTATTCATTAGCAAGAAGCATTTTTTATCAGGATGTCTCTGCTAGAATAAAAAATCAATCAGACTAACAGCTTCTTACAATCTACCCTGCTATCCTAACTAAATTGCAGCTAACAGCTCTGAAATTATGTTCTTTAAGAAGTAGGAAAAATAGCCTTGGCTTATTTGATATTTGGCCATGTTTGAGGCAGAACCTTTCTCCATGCAGAGACCTTGATATAGCCTCATCGTGAACTCTTGCGCCTCTGCTGCAGAAATTTGTTAGCTATTTCGAGATTAGATTTTTAGCAGCTAATCTCTCTGCTGTAGGGGTTTGTAAAGTGGGGACAGGGCTGTGCTATTGGATTTGTCCAATTCATTTAACTCTAGGACTATAATTGCACTTATGTCTTACCAGGCTTTTATAGCCCGGGGCTGGCCGGCAGCAGAAAAACAAATTGGCAGTGATACAGTAAGAGTGAAAGGGAATGAAAGGAGCACATTATTAGTCTCCAGGCACCGCTGGTCTGGCAGGAAGTTTCTCGGTTAATTTACAAATAAAACTTCGATTTTAGGATGGGCACACT
Organism: Rana kukunoris; assembly: GCA_029574335.1. Classification (NCBI taxonomy): domain Eukaryota; kingdom Metazoa; phylum Chordata; class Amphibia; order Anura; family Ranidae; genus Rana; species Rana kukunoris. Next base: position 472,182,396 of record CM056052.1, read on the forward strand.
GTCAGGGAAACAATGAGGTTGTTAGGCTCAAGATACTTTGTAAGAGCAGCAGCCGTGACTATTCGACAGCAGAAATTCTTCAATCAAATAGACAAGTTCTTGCTGGAGCCAGCTGGCCATGTAATGCAATTAGTAGGGAAAGGAGGTCAGACCATTAGGTGTGTACCATGACCAGTGTCACTAGTGGCGTGCTGCCCGGCTGGCTGCTTATAAGAAAGACTAGTAGGGAGGGGACAGAGGAAGGGAAATGAGATGGCCTTTTCAGCAAGTGAATGAACATGTACAAGGACATCCTCTTAAACTATTATAGTGTTTTGCTAAGGCTTGAAAAAATGAGCATTTGTTTAGGAGCTTGATAGCAGGCCCAGGCTGCTTCTGGAAATAACATGTTCATGGAAAAAAAATTGGCTTTAGAATAGACATCAGCAACATGTACTTTCTCCAGCTGACCTGACCCTCTCAAATAATGGCTTGAACTACATGAGCACCCTAGGCCTTTGCCCTGTTGTGATCAATAGATCATTAGATTCCTGTTTCAGAATTTTAGTTGGAGAAATGAATAATATTCCTACGGCTAAAGACTGCCAGTGTTGGAAAGCAATGGTATATTTTGTTTAAGCATTTTAGGGTTTAAAGGCCACACAGAAGTAGGCAGACTTATTATTTTTTTGCGGAGTTTGTTCATCATGTTTCATCTTAGAAGTTAGATTTTCTAGTCAGGAGAAAATATGACAGCAAGTCTGAGTTCGAGACAAGGGTGGGTAGAATACTCCCCAACTTTCGTATCCAGTGAGTACACATAACTATGAACGGTGTGTGCAACTTCTCTAAGTTTTTCTTGGCATGCACTTACAACTACTTAAGAGTTTCTAACTTTAATTTACAATTATATTTTTAATTCATAATAAAACATATGGAGCTTATGTTTATAAATTGATGGAATGTCACCAGCTGGAGAACTGCAAAGAAAAGACAGAGAGAGAGAGAGCTGGATAAAGCGAGGCGGAGTGGTAGACAGATATACAGATAAGATTTTCTGCTTTTCATCAGTAATGACCTTACTTGTAAAACCCCAACCTAGGCTCCAGGATTCCCCCCCGAAGATGAACCCCACAAAGTATGTTGTGTGTCATTCAACATGGAATGTTGGGGGCCTATATAAAAAATAATGCCCAGAGCTTGGCTTTAAGCTTGCCAAATTTGCTAAATTCTTTCCACTTATGAAATTGTCTACCCTAAAACTAAAATCGCTACATCTACAAACATCCACGATATAAGCCTAACTTATCTAACCCTATAACAAAGTATTAATACCTTTTTTAAACCGGTCCGGTCTCCATCGGCAGACACAGCCGACAACGGTTGTGAAATAAATGGAAAGTGACATCACCCCATACTATGGGGCTTCCGTTGTCGGCTGTCTGCTCTGCACCCACCTCAACAGAGCAGCAGCTGACAGCTCAGCGTGGGATCGGATCAGCTTCAAAAAAGATACGTATACTTATTTCTTCTTTACAGGGTTAGATGTTAGGTGTTAGATCATGGATGTCTATAGATGTAGAGATTTTAGTGTTAGGGTGGACTTATCTTTTAAGAGTGGTAGAGCTCTCTCTACACCATAGTGTTCTACTGACTGAAACAGTCACCACTTGGTTCCTCTTGGAAACCCATGCATTATAGTGGATTTCAAACCAACCATTCCAGACTACTGTGGAAGGACTAACGGCTTCGACAATTCTGCTATTTTCACAAAATTAAGGTAGCACACATTTTAATAAAAATTATAAGAACACACTTCTAGTCTTCGTTAGACCCCCTTGCAAAATATCCGCTGTAGATTAGCATTAGTGGTGAATCTTTCAGATTTTAAAATACTACTTTTGATATTAAAAGGCTTCAATAAACTAATTGTAACCATTGTTTTGTCAGCTTCGACACCTGGGAAATGATGAAGTTCACATTGTGTGGTCTGAACATACTAGAAACTATCGAAGGGGCATTATACCTACCGACTTTGGTGATGTTTTGATCATCATTTACCCAATGAAGAATCGGATGTATTTTATTGAAATCATGAAGAAACCAGAGGTGGGTAAACCAAACAAAATAGCTTTGGCAAACTCTTTAAACCTATCTGCTCTGCCTGTAGCGTGCATTCTTAAATGAGAAGTACAGCCAGAGATTGTTTGGCTGTACTTCTGTCTGTCTGACTTGTTTTTTCTGACGTCAATTCTGCTAAAGCCCGCTGTCTGCTGACCTCACAGAGCCGGTCCAGGCTTGGGCAAGTTTGCGACAATGAAGTCGGGATCCGCCAACATGCCTGGCCTGTCACCGGGCTCAGCCTTTTAGTGAGCCGCTGGGCGCTCCCGCCCACTCCACAGCCCAGTGCTCCAGTGAGTGCTGCATCCATCTAGGTAGGGTATGATTCTTAGAAAAAAAAAAAACATACTTCTATTTTAAGAGAAATATGGTGCAAACCTGGGTAGATAAATTGGACATATCATGACAGGGTTACAGTTGCACAATGATCAGTCATAGATCAAATTAACACCAGCTATGAATTTGACAATTTGAAGATGTCCAACTTAAAAAAAAGAAAGAAACTAAGATAAAATATAAATATGGATACTCTTTCTGATAAGACCAACTACAAGGGTGTTTTGCTGATCCTGTGACAATACTGTCTGCATTATCTGGAATCAATGTGGAGACCAGAATTTCTGACTTCACTAGAAGCATAGATATTCTACATCAGTTAAGGCTGAACCTTGGGAATAGGACAAAATGTATCTTCACTGCATTGGTCAAATACTTGTTTAGTCTATGCTGGCATAAGGTGCAATTCTTACTTTATTCCTGACTTCAACAGGCTCCCTCCATCTTTGCGACCCATCTCCGCAGAATCCTCTGTAATGCCCCCCCGTCGAGTGCCCCTATAGCAAGCTGCTTGTTATGCAGATATATGCTCGCTCCTGAGCTGCCTCTGTGTGCCTATAGAACACACAGAGCGTAGCCCAGTCCCACCCCACATCCCTCCTCCCTGGATGTGATTGACACTGGCTCCGGCTGCTGTGTCTCAGCCAATAAGGGGGCAGAGATTCGACCTAGCAGAGGATCTCGTGCACATTTCTGAATCGCAATTGGGCTCAGGTAAGTATTGGGGGGGGGGGGGTCTTGGTAGAAGCTACATGCAGACTGTTTTACTATGCATGAAGGTAAAAAACCTTCTGCCTTTAGTATCACTTTAAGTATTCTTTGGGATGTTTGCAACCACCTCAGAGTTCACAAGCCTTTTTTTTTTTTAGAGGAAAAGTATGCAGAGTGGGATCACCCGGATAAGGTGAGGACTTGGATAAATATATCCAAAAGATCTCTGGTGAAAAATATTCCTATAGAGGTTTGGCTTCTGTGGTTCTTCAACATCTGTTCTGCACTCCCAGATGATTTGGTCCAGGGGAAAGCCCAGAACCAAGGGCAAAGGCAGCCCAGCCAAGTCAGCTAAGCAAGATTCCAAGTCCTCTTCGCGATGATGGGGCACCCCCACCTGGACGGGCATGGGGAGGCTGCTGGCTTTTTTAAGAGCTTGGCAGGAGCTGTTTTTAGACAGTTTGTTTTTTTCCACAGTCTCTCACAGGTACAAGTTGGAGTTTTGGGATCTTCCTCCTCCGCGGCTTATGAGATCGAATGTACTGGTAGATTAGCAAATTCCCCTGTCGACTGTGGGCAGTGGGGGGTAAGTGAGTCTGTTTCAGACTAGGCTTCTACTCCAATCTCTTAATGGTCCCAAAGCCAAACAGGGATTTGTGGCCGATTTTAGACCTCAAGAGTTTAAGATAATTTCTAAAGGTCCAGTTATTTTATATGGAGTTGGTGCATTTAGTGGCCTCACTCCAGCAAGGGAACTTTCTTGCATTAATAGTCATAAGGGATGCATATCTCCATGTGCCAATCTTGGCGCATAAAAAATTCTTACATTTTCAGGGGAGGACCAGCACTTTCAATTTGTAGCCCTGCCTTTTAGGCTAGCCACAGCTATGCTGGTAGTCACAAAAGTGTTAGCCCCAGTGCTCAGCGTGTCAAAGGTTCAAGGAGCGTGCATACTGGGGCATCTGAAGGACCTGTTGCTTAGAGAATGTTTAGTGAATTGGGTAAGGCAGAATGTTTCACTCATAATACGTATGCTGGAAGATCTCCGCTGGATTCTCAATGTCGATAAAACCTCTCTGTAGCAAGCACAGTGTCTGGAGTACCTAGGTCTGATCCTGGATATGGCTCCGCAGAAGGATTTTATCTGAGAAATCAAATTGTAGGAGTCACGAGTCTTTTTCCCTAATTTATTCCTTCCCACCAGTTCAGCTTCTTCCACATCTGTTACGCAGGGTCCGGTAGGGAAAAACGTGGGTAATTTTATTTGCACCAGCTTGGCCAAGGAAGGTATAGTACAATAATGTTGTAAACATAGCAGTTGATTATACTTGGGTGATTCCGGCTTGGCCAGATCTCCTGTCTCAGGCCAATATTGCATCCTGCTTTACAGTTGCTGGGTTTAAAAGCCTTGCTATTTGAAACTTGGATGCTGAAGGATCAAGGGGTCTCTGGGGTACTCGTATCTACATTACTAAAGGCCAGGAAACCTTCCTCCAGAAAGATTTATCATAGGACTTGGAGATCTTGTGTCCTGGTGTGAGGCCAAAAAGTTTCATCCTCTGAAAAATGCTTGGTCGCATTTTGGCTTTACTCCAATCGGGGGTGGAAATGAATTACACCAGATATCAGCATTTTATTTTACAGAGACCTATTGCTTCTCATTTGTTGGTATGTACTTTTGTTCAGGGGGTAACCCCAATGGTTCTGCGTGTTAAGTCTCCCTGTGTCCTTTCAACTTGAATTTGGTTTTGTCTGACTTGCAGTCCCATTGACTCGAAAGGTGTTTTTTAAAAAATGTTATGTGTCAATCACTTCTGCAAGGAGAGTGTCGGAATTGGCGGATCTTTCCTGTTTTTAGTTCTCCACCAGGACAAAGTGGCGCTGCATCCATCTTTCTTGATGAAGGTAGTGTCAAGTCTTCATTTGAATTGAGACATTGGCTTACCTTAGCTTTTTTCCCTAGTCCTCAGTTGCCGGGAGGTAAAGTTCTGCATCACACATATGTGGTTTGAGCTGTCAAGGTTTACTTGAAAGTTTCAGCAGCAGTGTCAAGTAGTCAGATTTGTTGTTCATGCTGCCTAAGGGTCTTAGGAAGGGTCAGGCAGCTGTAGATTAATCAGCCTTTTACCCTGGTCTTTGGCTTAAAGGGTAAGGCTTTGCCTTTTTAAGTGAAGGCTTACCCTACTAGAAGTGTTGGGACCTCTTGGGCTATTCGACATCAGGCATCAGTAGCTCAGGTCTGCAAGGCTGCAACCTGGTCTCCGGCACATACCTTTACAGGGTTTACCAGTTGGATCAAAGGGCTGTTGAGGATGCTGCCGTGTGTTGTGGGCTGAGGAGTAGTTTCTTTTGTGTCTCTCCCCTCATGTGGATTGCTTTGATACATTTCAGGTAATTGTGATTTATAGCATGCTCTGGATTTTTATACTTCTACTCCTGTAAAATCCATTTCTTAAAGTACATCACGGGACACAGAGGTCATGTGCTCTTTCTGGAGGTTCATTGCTTGTTACATAACTGAAGTACTTCCTGTGGAGGAGGGGTTATATACAGGAGGACTTCCGGTCTGTTTCTGCCAGTGTCCTTTGGCACATAACCCAGGTAGTCATGATTTATAGCCTGCTCTGTGGCCCAGGATGTACTTGGATTTTAAAGGTAAGTGCCAAAATCCAGTTATCTGTAATGAAGTATGTCCCACATCGTGCAGGCAGCTGGATCCTGGAGATATCTTATTTGCAGGGATTCCCCATCCTCGTCCTGCTGCTGAACTTCTAGCACTGCATGTATGACTAGCTTTACATCTTCTTTGACTGTCCCCTTCTCTTCCATTGAGAAATGTTGTATTTTTTTTTTTGCTCTCGCATGATCTGTGAATGGGAACGTATCAAACTCTCCCCTATTCACAGATCGTGTTACTTGCAGTGAAAGCAATAAAATAGCATTTCTCAGTGGAGGTGATGAGTGCTTATTGGGAATTTTTTCACAGAATTTCCAAAGCTATTAACCCTGTAGCGCTGGGATTTCAGCAGCAGGAAGAGGACGAGGAATCTCTGCAGTTTTCTACAGGATCCAGCTTGACCTCACAAGGTGAGACATATTTATTAGAGATAAGGCCTAGGAAATCGAGATGATGCCCTTGGTATTCATCCTCACTGGGAGAGTTAAAATCCAAAAGACGTCAGCTTAAACGCAAATGGATCAGAACTAATCACCCGCAGGACAAAATGGCCTATAGGGCCCAGTGCAGAGTGTACAGCAAGCTAGTGAAAATTCAAAAAATAAGCTATTATAATACCCAAATAGCCCAAGCAACCAGCAAAGAGGCTGAATTATTCAAAATCACATACAGCCTCTTTAATAACAAAAACTATTCCCCTTTTATACCATCCTCAGATAAAATGTGCTCCAGTCTCCTCGGGTCATTTGAAGCCAAAATACAGAAAATTTGGACATCTATCAACCAGGCGGTACAACCTCTAGACCAACCAACAATATTGGGTCCTCACTTAGGCCTTATGCAATTTTCAGATACTACGCCCGAGGAGATACTGAAGATTATGAGAGACTTAAAAGCATCATCGTATTTGGATGATATCTGTCCCGGGTGGCTTATGAAGGCCAACTCCAAAACACTGGCTCCAGACATCTGTAAAGTTATTAATCTTTCGCTGCAACTAGGCATCGTCCCAGGAAAGATGAAGCATGCCATAGTAACACCCCTTCTGAAAAAAGTGGGCCTTGATATAAATGATCCGCTTAATTTAAGGCCCATTTCCGCTATCCCCTTCTTGTCAAAAATGTTAAAGCAAGTTGTCTTTAGGCAGCTACAAATATATTTTGAGGGGGGAAACCTCTTTCATGATACCCAGTCTGGGTTTCGCCCGGGAAGAGGAACGGAGATATCTGTGTTGGCCATGCGAGAAAGACCACCAACAATCCGTGATGCAGGGGGGTCGGCAGCTCTGATTCTGCTAGACCTCTCCGCAGCATTCGACACTGTCGACTATGGGATTCTGTTGGACAGACTAAAAAATCTCTTTGGTCTCGACGGGGTGGTCCTGAGCTGGATAAGCTTGTTTCTCCATGAGAGAACTCAATATGTTAAGATGGGAACACATCGGTCTACCACAAGACCTCTTACTTGTGGTGTCCCACAGGGGAGTGCTCTATCGCCACTCCTCTTTAATTGCTATGTCCGTCCCCTTGCTGATATCATCCAGGATAACAACTTGGAGTGCCAACTTTATGCCGATCACAAAAAAATTCTGGTTGATGCAGCAAGAGGACCTCAGCAGCCAGCTCAGCTGGCAAAATGCCTGGTAGAAATACAGGACTGGATGGCGGTTAACAAGCTTGAATTGAACGCAGCCAAAGCTGAAGTTCTATTAATCGGTCCTGATAGCTCAGCACTGCTGGCTGCATGGCCTTCATCTTTCGGACCCACACCCATTCCACCTAAGCAGGTAAAAAACCTAGGGGTCATCATTGACGACACCCTCTCGTTCGTGCCCCACTTTAGAAACATTCTGCGGAATGCCAATTATCTAAGGCTCCTCAGAAAAGTGAAACACCTATTCACGCAAAACAACAGATCCATACTTGCCCAAGCTTTTATCCACTCCAGATTAGATGGGGCAAACATATTCCTACTGGGTGCCCCGCAGAAATGGGTCCACAAGCTTCAGGTGGTGCAGAACCACACTGCTCGCTTTGTTCTTGGTCTAGCAAGACGAGACCATATTGGCATGGCTAGGAGATCACTCCATTGGCTCCCTATTGAGCAGAGAGTGATCTTCAAAACGCTCTGTATTTTTTTCCGAGCATACTGGCAACAGGGTCTCAAGTATTTACACAGTCTAGTGATGCATTATGTACCCACGCGGCCATTAAGATCTAAGACCCAACACTTAGCCATAGTTGTTCCATCTAAACTTTCTTCTATGGGAGGCAAACGACTTCAGAGTAGGGGTGCCATGCTGTGGAATGCCCTTTCCATGGAACTCAAGATGACACCAAACCTGCTCCTCTTTAGAAAAAAACTGAAGACGGAGCTGTTTGTTCAGGCTTACGGAAAGATTGGGTTTTATTTTTCCCCATACACTCTGCCCCTTTAATGAAGGCGTCAGTCTTACCATTTTAGTGATTATGCCCCTGGAACGGCCCTGACTACTCAGACACCAATGATGTCATGTACTCTTTCTATAGGTTTCCTCGTTTCTTTTTCTTTTATCATATTTTCTGAAGCCCCATGGCCTTTTTCTTTTGTTTACCAAAGGGCCGGATACTCTTTTTGTCTGTCATCTTCTTTTCTTTTTCTTTTTTCTTTCTTACCGTGGATTGATTCAAGGTAACATCTAACCAGAGAGACACTTGGGAGCCAGAAATCTTGCTGATTGATGGGGACCAAATACTTATTTCACTCAATAAAATGCAAATCAATGTATAGCGTTTTTGAGATGTGTTTTTCTGGATGTTTTTGTTCCGTCTCTCACTGTTAAAATGAACCTACCATTAAAATTATAAACTGATCATTTTTTTGTCAGTGGGCAAACGTACAAAATCAGCAGGGTATCGAATACTTTTTTCCCCTCACTGTACAAGCGATAGATTAAGTGACCTGTTAAAATTACTGCAGAACAGCAGAAGCAGTCAACATAGGATATGGTAAGATGTAAAAATATAGAAGAAGGTGTATAGGTATATATAAATACAAGACACGCTATTAGTCATTACTGCTTGTTGATGTGTTAGGACCATGAGTGTACGAAATACAGGAAATGATGGTAAGCAGGGAAGATTTCTCTCCGTTCTCCTACTTAGGAAACATACTGATCAAAGCTTGCTCTCAAGTGCCAGAAAGCACTGTCAAGGACCCTGACTGCAGGATAAATGAGAGACTGAAAAAATCTGAAATCAGCAGTCATTAAAGTACTTTGAAATTCGGTTCAATATAATGTTGGTAAAAGAATTACAAGTAGGTGCACAGAGGAGATGCCTAGAATTAATTGATGTGCTGCAATTAATGTAGCTCTTAGAAACATCATTTTCTGAAATATATCAACATACAACTTTTCCATTATTCTGTACCCAAACACACTGTTATAGTCGGCTTGTTATTAAGCTCAGCAATGATTGCTTTTTGTTTCTCTGAACCATTTTCTTTTTCACTATTGCGGAAACTGTGCAGTGAAAAAATGTTGGTCAATTGCAACAGTTTTCTGCTAAATACATTTTGTTAAATTATTCTCCCTCATTCAAAACCTGCTGAAATTAAACCCAAAGGCAAACCTTTATTATATTGCAGCTTACCAATTCTTAGATGTGGTGGCTGCATTCGTTTTTCTTCTTTAGGCTTTCATTCTTCTATTTTCATCTGGTCATCTGGCCAGTAAGTCTGTTTTTCAACAGAAAAAGCTTTTTTGCAGATGTAGCAGTTACAGGGTTGAGGCAAAGCATTTACAACTGACGGGTGCTCAAAATGATCGGGTTTTATTTATTTATGGAAAACCTTTATCACAAAAGGAAAGAGAGCTGTTTGCTATAACTGCTTGTGTAACTACGCTGTGAGCTAAAGTTGGGCTTTAATTTGTTGGTGAATCTAAATCTGCTAATACATATAAGACTCCCCTCCCACCAGACTGACAATGCTGTTGTTCAAAGGTGCCCCTGTTCTCCTTACTCCAGAGTGAGGGACTCTAATACAAGAGATGTGTAACTGGCTAGATGACCAGGTGAAAACAGAGGGAAGAAAGCCTAAAAAAAAAATAATTGAACCATTTTTGGTTCTGTGTTTAATAGTACTTGAAAATTAGTAGAGAGATTGCATAGAATAGCTTAATACTTTGGTGAATTTTTTGGAAACTGATATTTTCACCTTTAGCCTAGGTTCACATTGGAGCGTGTTAGAAATCGTGCAAGTTCAGCTGAACTCGCACAATTTCTAACCTGGCAATGCAGTCTGACTTCAGCTGCGTTTTGACAGACATCTGTGCGGGTGGCATTTCTTGTTTTCAAGAGTGAATGAATGAAAAACTTATATAGCGCGGCACATGCGAACTAAATCGCCTCTGGGCGCTCGTTGCTCCAGTATCTCATAACCTCAAAAGAGCAGAGTTTTAATCTGTCTTCTGAAGCTCAGGTGGTTTTCCTCCAACCGAGTGCTGGTTGGTAGAGCGTTCCATAGTCTGGGACCTTGGACCGCAAACCTTCTTTCTCCTTTGGACTTAAATCAGGCCTTGGGTACTTTGACCAAATTTTGGTCGCTGGATCGCAGAACGCGATTGGGATTGTGGGCTTCTATTTTATCGCAAAGATATTGCGGGGCTTTTCCATGGATGCACTTATGAGTCAGACAGAGGGCTTTAAAAGCAATTCTGTCTTTTACTGGCAACCAGTGGAGGGATCTCCGAGACGGGGAGATTGATTCCCATGGTTTTTTACCAGTCACCAGTCTGGCGGCCGTATTTTGGACGACTTGCAGACGAGCGATTTGGTACTTTGGGAGTCCGAGGTAAAGGGCATTTGCATAGTCCAGTCTGGAGTTCACCATTGTTCCCACCACGACTGCTACGTCTTCTTTGGGAATGAATGGGATAAGTCTGCGTAGTAGGCGCAGCAGATGGTGAGATCCGCTGACTACTGACCCTATTTGTGTGTCCATTGTCATGTGGGTGTCGAAGATGACTCCGAGACTTTTGACTTTGGCGCTAGGGGTGATGATTTGGCCCAAAATGGGCGGGGAAATCCAGGTTGTTGCCAGCTGACTCTTCCGACTGGCCTGAAACAGAAGAAGTTCTGTTTTGGAATTGTTGAGTTTAAGATAACTCTTAGGTGCCGTACACACGGCAGAGAACCTCGACGGGCAGAACACATCGTTCCGCCCGTCGAGGTTCTCTCCCGGCCGTCGGATTCGGCGACCCGCCCGTCGGGAATGGCAACCAGCCATTCTTCCAGGCGGGCCGTCGAGAAAATAGAGAGCGTGCTCTCTATTTCGGCTCGACGGGCTTCCCGACGGGAAGCTCGCCGAGAGCGTACACACGGTCGAGGTCCTCGCTGGAATGTGCATTCCAGCGAGGTTCTCGCTGATTTTCAGCGAGAACCTCGGCCGTGTGTACGGGGCCTCAGTCATCCAGTTTTCTATTGAAGAGAGACAATTCTCTAAACTGAGATGATGATCCTTTCTATTGCAGATGCGAAAATACAGTTGCGTGTCGTCTGCATATGAGTGATAAAGTAGTTGTTGACTACTGATGACTTCAAAGAGTGGGCGAAGATAGATGTTGAAAAGCACCGGTGACAGGGGTGATCCTTGGGGGACTCCATATGACACCGTGCGTTTTCCAGAAGTGATTGGTCCCAATTTCACGGTTTGTGATCGGTTTTCCAAAAAAGAGGAAAACCATGGCAGAGTCTGTTTGAACAGTATGGAACTTCAGGAGATGAGAAGTAGTTGGACTAAATGCCTCTTTTACAGAAAAAGTCACAATTTGCATATAGTTTCAAAGTTCTGCAGTCACATAATAGAGGGATGCATGGTCCAGTTGCTGGGGGGCAAAAATTTGCTGTGTTAGGCATGTGGATTGTCGGACTGATTGTGCTCCGCAATTACAGTCTCCAGGGTAGTTACATGTATCAACCAGTCAACAGAGGCCCTGAGTATGGGAGACCCCCTCTGCAGGTTACAATTGAGAGAGAAATAAATCAGGGGAAGGCAAAGGGGGCTCCCAGGAGGTCTCAGAGGTAAGGAGTAATAGGGCATGTGCCACAGGCAGTAAGAAGGAGACCACAAAAGGGGTAACATACCAGGATTCGGTGTATTCGCAGACTCCCACGGCAGCATGTAATGTGCGGGTGATGGTGATGATCAACAGTGCCGATGAACATGCTCGGTCAGGTCACACGACCACCCTTGCGAAGGGCTCTGGACGCTCCAACCAGGCAAGGGTGTCTCCAGGATCCTCAAAGAAGAACACACGACCATCCCGTTCAACTCTAAGACGAGCTGGAAACAGCATAGAGTATTTAAGATGTTGTATCTGGAGCCTCCTCTTCACCTCTCCCAGCACTCTCCTCCTCCTGGCGGCGATACTGGTCCAATTTCGCCAGGGTGGCGTTTTTGGCGGAGTCATGGCAGGTATCTGCTGTGATCTCTCCCCCCCTGAAGCAGACAGGCCCGATTATTCTGGAGGGCAGGGAGCTGTAGGGCAAGCAGGCCAGGGAGACCCACTAGTCGGCAGGCCGGGTGAAGCAAGATGGCCGCCGAGTCCTAGCACCCCCCGAACGCTGGGGCCATGCGGTCAGAGGCTGATGGATCCTGCTCTGCGGGTGTGCGGGTCCTCAGGGGGTCCCGATGAGTCCCTGCAGGGTGTTACCTGGGAGCAGGAGGGCTCAACAGCAGTACAGGCAGCAGGCTGGGTGAACCAAGATGGCCGCCAACTCACAGCACCAGACCGAAGCCGTGGCCTCTCCTAGATGCTATGGCCGGGTGGTCAGAAGCTGCGGGTGTGCGGGGTCCTCAGGAGGTCTCCGTCGATCCTTGGAGGATGATTCCTGGAAGCAGGAGGGCCGGGAGGCAGCACAGGCGGCAGGTCGGGTGGAGCAAGATGGCCGCCGACTTCCACAAATAGGCCGGAGCCGTGGACTTTCCTGAATGCCGTACCCGCGAGCGGGATCGCGGCTCCGCGGATGCTGCTACTCGATCCGATGGTGGGGAATTTGCAGCCACAGGTGTGCAGGGTACTCAGGGGGTCCCGTTGGGCAGGTGCAGGATAGCGCTGGAGATCAGGATGAGTGCAAAAAGGAGTATTTGGACGGAGCACAATGCCTGCACGTCCTACTCCATGCTGTCAGGCCACGCCCCCTCAGCTGCCTATTTTTAGTCATTTTCTCAGTTTGTATTGCACAGGTTTCCACATGTTTACTTAAGTGGGTGATATGTAATTACATACCCTTTCCCTATTCTCAACTAAGCAAATCACATACAGTGCCTTGCAAAAGTATTTGGCCCCCTTGAACTTTGCGACCTTTTGCCACATTTCAGGCTTCAAACATAAAGATATAAAACTGTATTTTTTTGTGAAGAATCAACAAGAAGTGGGACACAATCATGAAGTGGAACGAAATTTATTGGATATTTTAAACTTTTTTAACAAATAAAAAACTGAAAAATTGGGCGTGCAAAATTATTCAGCCCCTTTACTTTCAGTGCAGCAAACTCTCTCCAGAAGTTCAGTGAGGATATCTGAATGATCAAATGTTGACCTAAATGACTAATGCTAAATAGAATCCACCTGTGTGTAATCAAGTCTTTGTATAAATGCACCTGCACTGTGATAGTCTCAGAGGTCTGTTTAAAGCGCAGAGAGCATCATGAAGAACCAGGAACACACCAGGCAGGTCCGAGATACTGTTGTGGAGAAGTTTAAAGCTGGATTTGGATACAAAAAGATTTCCCAAGCTTTAAACATCCCAAGGAGCACTGGGCAAGTGATAATATTGAAATGGAAGGAGTATCAGACCACTGCAAATCTATGAAGACCTGGCCGTCCCTCTAAACTTTCAGCTCATACAAGGAGAAGACTGATCAGAGATGCAGCCAAGAGGCCCATGATCACTCTGGATGAACTGCAGAGATCTACAGCTGAGGTGGGAGACTCTGTCCATAGGACAACAATCAGTTGTATACTGCACGAATCTGGCCTTTATAGAAGAGTGGCAAGAAGGAAGACATTTCTTAAAGATATTCATAAAAAGTGTCGTTTTAAAGTTTGCCACAAGCCACCTGGGAGATACAAACATGTGGAAGAAGGTGCTCTGGTCAGATGAAACCAAAATCGAACTTTTTGGCAACAATGCAAAACGTTATATTTGGGGTAAAAGCAACACAGCTCATCACCCTGAACACACCATCCCAACTGTCAAACATGGTGGTGGCAGCATCATGGTTTGGGCCTGCTTTTCTTCAGCAGGGACAGGGAAGTTGGTTAAAATTGATGGGAAGATGGATGGAGCCAAATACAGGACCATTCTGGAAGAAAACCTGATGGAGTCTGCAAAAGACCTGAGACTGGGACGGGGATTTGTCTTCCAACAAGACAATGATCCAAAACATAAAGCAAAATCTACAATGGGAATGGTTCACAAATAAACATATCCAGGTGTTAGAATGGCCAAGTCAAAGTCCAGACCTGAATCAAATCGAGAATTTGTGGAAAGAACTGAAAACTGCTGTTCACATTTGTTCAGAATTTGTGGAAAGAACTGAAAACTGCTGTTCACAAACGCTCTCCATCCAACCTCACTGAGCTTGAGCTGTTTTGCAAGGAGGAATGGGCAAATATTTCAACTGATAGAGACATACCCCAGCTGTAATCGCAGCAAAAGGTGGCGCTACAAAGTATTAACTTAAGGGGGCTGAATAATTCTGCACGCCCAATTTTTCAGTTTTTTATTTGTTAACCCCCCTGGCGGTATCCCCGAGCGTGACTCGGGGTGGATTTTTAATGCAAAAATCGGTATCCCCGAGTCGCGCTCGGGGTGAATATGCAGAGCCTGCAGCGCGCTGGCTTACCTTGTATCCAGGCGGGGTACTGAACTTACCTTGTCCCTGGATCCAGCAAAGCATCCACGCTGTGTGAGCGAGCGGCGCCCTCGCTCGATTCACACAGTGCCTGCGCGCCGCCGATCTCCGTAACGGCGCGCGGAGGCCGGCGGCAAATTCAAAAAAGTAAACAAACACAATACATACAGAATACTGTAATCTTATAGATTACAGTACTGTATGTAAAAAATACACACCCCCCTTGTCCCTAGTGGTCTGCCCAGTGCCCTACATGTACTTTTATATAATAAAAACATTTTTTTTGTGCCTGCAAACTGTAGATTGTCCATAGCAACCAAAAGTGTCCCTTTATGTCAAAAATGGTTTTAGATCAGCTAGAAAACAGCGATAATAAATGATAATCACTTGCAGAATTGAGCGATAGCGATTTGTGGGGAAATTCGTCATAAAAAAAAAGTAATGACAGCGACAATTCTGCAACTGAGCAAATTTCAGTGATTTTGATTTGATTACATTATTGAATAATTTTTATTATTACATTATTATTTGTTATAATTATTTATAGTTATTTATTATATTATAATTTTATGATTTTGTGTTTCAAACTTTATCATAACAGAGATGTCTACTAGACTTTTGTTTGGATAAATTTAAGTGAGTTATTCCTAAGAATTGCAGGCCTACAGTATAAAACGCAGAATTTCCATGCAAAATAATGGTACCGCTTTTGGTACGTAATTCCAGACAGAATCATACTGCCAGGGAGGTTAAAAAAGTTTGAAATATCCAATAAATTTCGTTCCACTTCAAGATTGTGTCCCACTTGTTGATTCTTCACAAAAAAATTACAGTTTTATATCTTTATGTTTGAAGCCTGAAATGTGGCAAAAGGTTGCAAAGTTCAAGGGGGCCCGAATACTTTCGCAAGGCACTGTATAATAATTATGATCATTTAATGTAGTCATTCTTCTGTACTGATCACTGGGAAGTATTCATATTCGATACTCTGATCCCTAACTGAATAGATCACATGTAATCACCTCCTACACTGATCCCTGGTTGTAATTGATTTACATAATTCACCTCTATATTGTTCCTTGACAGATATAATCACTTCTGTAATAATGGATTCCATCAGATCTATTTAGTAAATTATTGTTTTTTTTTTTTATTATTCTTATACACACAAGTCACACTCAGAATATAACTGATCCCCTGACATAATTTGGTGGAGTCACCTTTCCTGTGTCTTTAAAAATATTGTATATATGTATAATATTCACTCTATTATTGCTAGGATCTACCTACAAATAATGTAGTTTTATCGCTAACTTCTGTACATTTTTCTCACCCTTTCAGTAGGGCATTTTTGGGGTTTATATAAGGTGGTATGCAATGTATTTGCCAAGTACAGTAACCCATATTTTTTTTTTTTTTTATGTATAAATGTATCTTTTAACTTATATTTTAGGCAAAATCTTAGTATATGTAATGGAAATCTTATATATAAAAAGCATGCAAATTACTGAGTAATAAAATAGATGCAGACATTTCCAGGGCAAGTGCGGCTGACCTTCTGTTCACCAGCAACTGACCCCAGTGTGAATAGAAGAGGGAGATGTCTGTTGTTTGGCCCCATTGCCTGGTATTTAAATTGCATTCCCTAATCAAATGAAAAGGCTGTCCTCTATCAAGTTACAACATCCATGGCAACATTTGGCATTTATATAGCATAATGTTAGTCTCTTTTTGTTTGCTTTTACGTATGGACACCTGGAACTGCGCTCATTTTGTATAAATTGCTCCATCGTATGTCTTGATAGCCATTAGGCTTGTATGGCAAGAAAATCCCCAATCAGATTTATTTCCATTTTAAATATAGATTTCCCTGTTTAGAAAACAGAACAGATCTGCATGTTTTCACTTAATTAAGCAATATAATTATCACAGCCCGTGAACGGGCTTCGCTCAACAAAGCTTCAGAGGAAGACAATGGAAAGTCTGTTAGAATGAAAGCATTCCACGCGTCACAGATGTATAAGGGTATTCTAAACAATGAGGTGAAAAGCTGCCTGCCATAGCGGACAAAGAGCAGCATGCAGACTCTCCACACGGCACATACCGCCAGGGACAGAGTCCGTCCTCCCTGGGACCCAGATGCCTCGTTAGGTTGCAGCTAGTCATCGGAGATTAATTCTCAACCATTTGGTACAATAATTTATCCCTTCCCTGGTGTTTAAACCAGTGGCGTTGGCTGTGGACTGCAGGTCTTTGTATTCAGAAGCTTAATCTAACCTCATCTAGTTTGTTTTCATAGAATGTGTATTTTTTCCTATTGTACTTATCCTACTTTGCTAAGAAATATATATATTTTTTTTATATGGGGACATTATAACTGTGCAAAGAATAAATTCAGTTGAATTCGAAAGCAGGGTTTTGCTTTAAAACGACATTAAATATGGCTGGCTGTATAATATTTTTTGAGAACTGGCAATAGTAGAGAAGCAGAAACCCCATCCTTTAAAGTGGTTCTGAAGGCTGAAAATGTTTTACCTTTTTTGTGCATTCTCTGCATCATGTTAAAATAAATTCTAAGTGCCGCTCCCACCCCCCATACTTATCTGAGCCTCCATCCAGTGCTATGTACAAGAGCAGCACCGCTCTCCAATCTCTTCCTCCCTATAGGCTCATAGACAGCAGTGGGAGCCATTGTCTCCCGCTCCTATCAGTAACAGCCAGTGAGGAGGGGGCGGGGCTGAGCCACGCTTTTTGTTACTGAAGCCTACATAGCAAGCGGTTTGCTATTGTGGCCACTGTAGGGGGGAGGAGCCAGGAGTTTCGGCGGAGGAGGCTCGGGGCTGCTTTGTGCAAAACCATATTTTATTTTTAAAAAAAGGGGGGGGGGTTTACAATCACTTTAACCATCATCCTTTAAGCCCAGGTTCACATTGGGCTGTGGGAATAATGCAGTGCGAGTTTAGCTGAACTTGCATGATTTCTCTCCCGCTTGTCAGTCCAGATTTCAGCCGCGATTTCAGAGACATCTGTGCAGGTTTTTGCAGAGATGTCAATGTAAATCGCAGCCCGAAATCGCAATAAGTAGTACAGAAACGCAGTGCAGTGCCGCAGATGCGGCGTCTCACAGATTAGGATGGTGGAATTGCCACCGATCTGACATGTCAAATCGCATATAAAATCGTACCAATGTGAACCAGGGCTTAAGCTGAAATCCACACAGATAAAAAACACACCAATAGATCGTCATGTGTTCATTAATAAAATAGTACATGTGTATTTAAGTACAACAGGTACAAGTACCTGAATCTCACTTATAGACCTCTCGTAATCATTTACCTAGCAGACTGGGAAAAAGTGTAACCAGCACTAAGAGCCAATCAGATGTCCTAAAAAGTGATCAAAGGGATAAGCTTAGCCATGTGCTGCAACTCCTTTGCTGTCCGATCACTGGATAGGGATGACCAGGCTGTTTTATTTAAATGCAGTTGAAAAACAGGTAGGGCTATGTAAATCTTTGGACAGGAGAGCACAATGATTACCACTGTAATAGCCTCTAGCAATAATCACTTGTAAAATCCCACAGGCTAGTTGTACCCAATTAATCAATCGATCAACTTGGGTACATTCAGCTTGCCATACATGGTTCGAATCTCGGACAGTTCTTGCTACATATTTTTGGTAAAAAATCCCAATAAGTATATATTGATTGGTGTGAGCAAAAGATAGCGTCTACAAACTATAAGGTATTTTTATTTATTTTTACGAGTAATGGAAGCGATCAGCGAATTGAAGCAGGACTGCGATATTGCAGCGGACATTCTGACGCTAACTGACACTTTTTTTGAGACCAGTGACACAAATACAGTGATCAGTGCTAAAAATAATATGCACAGTCACTGTACCACTGACACTGGCTGGGACGGGGGTTAAAATCAGGGGCGATCAATGGGTCAGCTGTGTGCCTAACATGTCTTTTACTATAGGTGATTTTACTAGGGAAGACATGAATCTCAGTTCCCGCTTTGCAGAAACGGTGGATACGTGGCCTCCCTCCTGTCAGAACAGCGATCTGCCTTGTTTACATGGGCAGACTACTGGTCTGCCTCTCTGCTCGATAATCAGCAGGTGCCAGCAGTCATTGAGTGCTCAGTATCTGTTGCCTACCCAGAGGAGCCAGATGAACCGTAAGGGCTCTTTGACACGGGGCAGATCAGTAATGATCTACCCCGTGAACCTCCGCTTGCTCAGCGGGGATCGCTCCGTTGATCGCCGCTGAGCCGTCGGATGACAGGGCGGTCCCCGCACACTGTGCATGGACCGCCCTGTCTTTTCTCTGCTCTCCCCTATGGGGGGATCGAATGAACACGGACTGTCTGTCCGTGTTCACCCGATCCGCCAGACAGATGGAAAAGTAGGTTTTTCCTCCATCACACTTTGGCGGATCGGAGCGGGTCGGATGTCAGCGGGCATGTCACCGATGACATCCACGGCTCCATAGAGGAGCACGGAACACCCGTTCAGGTCTGCATAAAAAACTGGCAGGCGGACCTGAACGGGCCGCCCGTGTGAAAGAGCCCTAAGTGGTTAAAGTATGGGTTCACCTTTAAACCAAAAAAACGAATAAATGCAATTTTTTTGCAGTTAAACTGTTTTTTTTTTAGTAGCCAAGCACTGCACCAGCAAATAAATAGATCGCTGGAGCCATGCAGGTCACCTGCAGACTCTTGGGGTAAGCTAGCTGTCCATAGATCATTTGGACAGGCAGATTCACACTGACAGGAACTACCACAGAACTCAACAGTGCCATGGTAGTTCATTAACCTCCCTGGCGGTCTTCCCGTGTGTGGCACGGGGTGAGATTTTTAAGCTAAGATCGGTAACCCCGTGCCACACACGGACTTGCCTCGCTGGATGCAGAAAAAAAGTTTACTTACCTTTTCTCTGCGATCCAGCGATGAATCCCCGCAGTACACGGCGGCCGGATGTCCGCCTGATGCTGTGTGTACCGCCGATTCCCTTCCCTGCGAGCGTCGCGACGTAGGGGGGGGGGGAACGGCGCCAAATTCAAAAATGTAAACAAACACTATACATACAGTACACTGTAATCTTATAGATTACAGTACTGTATGTAAAAAATACACACCCCCCATGTCCCTAGTGGTCTGCCCTGTACACTACATGTCCTTTTATATAATAAAAACTGTTCTTTCTCCCTGCAAACTGTAGATTGCCCATAGCAACCAAAAGTGTCCCTTTATGGCAAAAATTGTTTTAGAGCAGCTAAAAAACAGCGATAATAAATCAGAATCACTTGCAGAATTTAGCGATAGCGATTTGTGGGGAAATTCGTCATAAAAAAAAAAAATAATGACAGCAAAAATTCTGCAACTGAGCAAATTTCAGTGATTTTGATTTGATTACATTATTGAATAATTTTTACTATAATTATATTATTATTTGTTATAATTTTTTATAATTATTTATTATATTATAATTTTTAATAAAAAAAAAAAAAAAAAATCATACCCGGGATGCCTATTAGACTCTTGTTTGTATAGATTTCAGTGAGTTATTCCTAAGAATTACAAGCCTACAGTATAAAACGCCAAATTCCCTTGCAAATAATGGTACCGCTTTAAGCACCTAAAATCTGAAAGAATCATACCGCCAGGAAGGTTAAGTATGACAAGGGTAGTTTGTAGTTCATCCATTCACAGAACTCTGTGAATAAATAATGCGGCCATCTCGTTTCAAAAAGTGACAGCTACTATGGGGAACTTCTCCCCATGCTATTGTCACAGCAGCTGCAGGATCAGGAACATGTTACATGTTCCCGAAGTGGAACTTAACCTTTAGGCCTTGCGCACACTGAACGTTATATTAATATTATAAAAACGTCAGTAGCTTTGCAGTGAGTTTTTATTTTCAATGTTTCTGCAATAGCTTTTTTTTTTTTTTTTTTGCGGTTTTTCAGCGTTAGAGTTTTTTTGTGGTTTCTTTTTCCAATGGTTCAAAAATGTTAAACTCTAGTGAGCTGCAGTTTTTAGTGTTTATCTGCGTTTTAAGGTGTTTTACAGCTGAAAAAACGCCTCTCAGAACCCACTAGTTTTTTTACAGCCAAAAGACGCCCTAGCCAAAAACAGTTAACAGCCTATGTGTGCATGGACACATAGGATAACATGCTGGAGAGTTTGACCATAGAAAAAAACATCTGAAGCCAAATGGCTCTTTCACACGGGGCGGATCAGTAAAAAATGATCCAAAAATGATCCGTTTTCTCAGCGGGGATCGCTCCGTTGATCTCCGCTGAGCTGCCGGATGACCGAGCGGTCTCCGCACACTGTGCAGGGACCGCTCTGTCTTTTCTCCGCTCTCCCCTATGGGGGTATTGGGTGAACACGGACCGTCTGTCTCCACTGACATCCGCAGCTCCATAGAGGAGCACCGTTTAGGTCCGCACAAAAAACTGGCAGGTGGATCTGAACGGACGTTCCGTGTGAAAGAGCCCTTAGGCTCCATGCACACTGAAGCTGATAAACTGCAGTTTATTGGAGTTTTGGCTTTTTTTTTTTTTAAAGCCCATAAACTGAACTCTGTTAGCCTATGGCACATAGGGCACCATGCACACCTGGGCGTTTTTCAGTGTTAACCACTTAAGGACCGCCGCATGTACATTTACGTCGGCAGAATGGCACCGACAGGCACATCAACGTATATATACTTTGGTGCCTTGGGGGGGGTCGGGGGTCCGATCGAACCCCCCGTACATGCGGCGGTCCGCCCGGCTGCAGGAGCGATCCGACAAGAGGGGGCGGCTATTCGTTTTTGTCCGCCCCCTCCGGATCGCTCCCAGCCAATGCGCGCACGCGCCCGCCCGCCCTGTCACTTCCTCCTCCTGTGTAAACACAGGAAGGAGGAAGCGATGTGATCTC
The DNA here is from genome assembly GCA_029574335.1 of Rana kukunoris. Lineage (NCBI taxonomy): Eukaryota > Metazoa > Chordata > Amphibia > Anura > Ranidae > Rana > Rana kukunoris. The sequence continues at coordinate 472,204,053 of CM056052.1, forward strand.
TCCCTCTGCGTTTTTTTCAACCACTGCTGAGGAGAGATCATAACACAGTAAGTCCTGCACTGACACTACACTGCACTAACACTACACATAAACACATTTAACCCCCGCGATCGCCCCTCCCCCCTGTCACAGTGTCACTGAATGCAGTAATCATACATGTATGATTACTGTATTTAGTGTCAGTGTGACAGGCAGTGTGACAGTCAGTCAGTGTTAGGTCCAGGGTAGCCCTCGTACCCCCCTAATAAAGTTTTAACCCCTTGATCACCACCCTAGTTAACCCTTTCACTCCCTATTGCCAGCATCACTAAGCGATCATTTTTCTGATCGCTGTATTAGTGTCGCTGTTCCTGCTAGGTAGCTAATTTTTTTTTTTATTGCGGTTTTTGTTTATTAAAGACATGTGGCTAAATAAATTTTGGCCTAAATGTTTGACTAAAATTTAGTTTATTGATTTTTCTTAAACAAAAATTAAAAAATATTGTTTTTTTTTTTAAAATGTCGCTCTATTTTTGTATATAGCGCAAAAAATAAAAATCGTAGAGGCGATCAAATACCACCAAAAGAAAGCTCTATTTGTGGGAAGAAAAGGACGCAAATTTTGTTTGGGAGCCACGTCTCACGACCGCGCAATTGTCTGTTAAAGCGACGCAGTGCCAAATTGCAAAAACCCCTTGGGTCATTTGGCAGCATATTGGTCCGGGTCTTAAGTGGTTAATAAGCTTTGGAATTTATTGGCTTTTTTCTGAACGGCCGAAAATTTGCGTTCAAAGTGCCATTTTTTGGCGGGAAAAATGTGAAACGCCCAAAAAATGCTCAAACGCAGACGCCAGCGTTTTTAAGCATTTTTTTTCCATTGAAAAAAAAAAGTCAAAAAAAAGAGCTGATAAAAGTTACACTGAAAAACGCTGATTAAAGCTATTGCAAAAACGCTAAAAATTGCTGCAAGGCTCTCTGCAAAGCTACTGGCGTTTTTTTTTATAGCTTTTATTAGCTTCAGTGTGCATGGAGCCTTAATCGGCAGCTGTAAAAATGTCCTGTGGCCATGAGGCCTTAAAGCTCTCCTTTTCTAAAAAATAGCCTCTGCAGTTAAAGGGCCCCAACAAATATGAAAAGGTCTTGCTCCTTTTATAAAATGTTGATTAATTATAGTGTTAAACCTGTATGTCATTTGGGCTCACCTGGAAGCTTGTCTGAAAAAATCCCAATTGGCAATTTCTTCCTGCCTTATTAGATGATTTTCTCTCCTGTAGCCCAGGTTCACACTGAGCTGCAGGAATGAAGCCATGCGAGTTCAGTCGAACTCGCACAACATCACTTCTGCATGTCAGTCCCGATTTCGGCAGAGATTTCAAAGACATCTGTGCGGGTTTCTGCACAGGTGTCAATGGAAATCGCTCTCCGAAATCGCGAAAAGTAGTACAGAAACGACTTTTTGAAATTGGTGCGGCGCCGCAAATGCAGCGTCACACCAATTTGGACGGTACCAATTGGCACTGATTTGACATGTCAAATCGCATGTCAAAACGCACCAATGTGCGTATTGTTGAAAGTGAGCATCCCAACAGTTTTTACGTCCTAGAAACAAGGCAGGCCTGGGGGATTGCTTACTTGTTTTAATATCTACTTGGGCCCCCTGACTGCATAGGCTATTTTTTATTTTTTTAAAAGGCGGGGGGATTTAGCTCTTAAATATGTTTACATTTTTGGGGGTTTTGAGTAGAGTGCATTATCATATATTCCTATGAAGAATCTAAAATGGGCAAAAGACACCAGTTTGATGGTGTAGCTAGCATAATCTAGCTAGCTATAGAATGTAGCAGAATCCCTGTCTGTCCCAGAAAGTGGGAGAAAATCTTTCTGACAAGGTCACTGACGGCAATAACAGCCTGATAGCTGATCAACAGAACTGAAAGTTGTATCTCTCTTCTGAAAGACAGATCATGTCAGACGATAAGTGTTCAGATAGCGACCAGCTAGGCTTCCTTACTCCTTGTTCAATCAGGCAGCACACATGCAGTGTGGCTTTTCTAGGGCCATGTGGAACTTAAAATGCTTTACATTCTTGTGCACAGAAGTAGATTGTTTCAGCAGAACCATCTGCATTTTTTTTCAGCTTTTTTTTTTTTAATGTGGAGTAAGGCAATATCCCAACAAATTTGTATTGCTGCCTGTTGACATATGATGCTGCTGCAATTACTATTCATGACTACTTTATTTTTTTTTATTTTTTTTTTATGTTTCAGCTTTATAGAGGAACACTTCTTTTTTTTATATATATATATATATATATATGTGGAGTAAGGCAAGATCCCAACAAATGTATATTGCTGTCTGTGAGTAGAAAATATTCTCAACTTCCCTGCTGTGAGTTGAACTTCTAATGCATTGTGGTGTCATTAGCCCCCTAGTGGTCTCCCCATAGGAATACACAAAAAATACACTCTATTGTGACTCAAGAAGTGCTACTTACAGCAGAGGTCTATCGCAGCCCTACAATGGGTGGTGTCATGGACAGCAGTAATCAACCTCCAGGAGAACAAATGCAGGGCCACTCCAACAGCACTAAAAAAAAAAAGACTTAAACATTTTATGCAAATATAACTTTTGTCTAAACCAATCAATATACTCTTATTGTGATTTTTATTTTATTTTTTACAAAAAAAGCTGTAATTGTGGCGGGGGAAATGATAAATTTCATTTTGGGCACAGCGTAGCATGACTGCGCAATTGTCATGTAGAATGTTACACCGCTGAAAATTGGCCTCGGCAGAAAGGGGGTGAAAATGCCCTTTATTGAAGTGGTTAATAAAAGCTGACCGTTTTAAGCACCACTGTCGGTGTTGATTGGTTTATCTCAAGCCTCTGAGTGCCACTTTTGCTGGACAGCTTGGTCTGTTAAAGGAAGTTGACAAACAGACTTACTGGCTGGATCATGAGGTGAAAACAAAGGGGGGGGGGAAGACCCTAAAAATAATTTAGCCACCACACCTAGAATGCATTAGGGGAAAAACCTTCTGAGCACGATCCGATGTGAATGAGCACAGAGGCTCCAGACGCTGTCTCGCTCCTCATTGGACAGATTGATGGCAGCAAGAGCATTTGGCTCCTGCTGCTGTCAATCGAATCCTGTGACACGGATGCGCGGGGGGGGGACCCAATGAAGAGGAGGAGCCCCGGTGCGCCATCGGGGGATCCCAGAAAAAAAGGATTGGGTCAGAGTAGGTAAGTATAGACATGTTTGTTATTTTTATACAAAAATAAAGCTTTACAACCACTTTAATGAGCTGCATTATACATATTCTTGTTTTGGGTTTAATTCCGCCCAAACTAAAATATCACCTGAACTATTGGTCAGATACTTGTCTTACTAATCAGATACTTCCCTAAGTGTTGGAGCTGATTTACCATTTTGGCTGCAGGGGGTGACAATATGTAGTGGTGTTAATATTGTTCATTGTCTATCCCTCTCTGCCAATCCCTCCATTGGCTGCCACTCTCCCAATGAATTAAAGTCGAAATACAAACTTACAAAGCCATCCACAACTCTGCCCCCAGCTAGATCATCAACCTTTTCTCAAAATACCAACCTAATCATTCTCTTCATTCCTCTCAAGACCTCTTGCTGTCTCGCTCCCTTGTCGCCTCCTCCCATTCTCATCTCCAGGACTTCTCTCGAGCCTCTTCCATCCTCTGGAACTCCCTACCCCATTCTGTTTGACTATTTCCTACTCGTTCCACTTTTAAGCTATCCCTGCAAACTCCTCTCTTCAGAGAAGCCTATCCCACCCCTACGTAACCTAGTTGCATAGTTGGTGAGGTTCAAAAAAGACACAAGTCCATCACATCCAAGCGATGTGTGTGCTTTTTATGTTGCTAGTAGATTGTGTATCCCTGTATGTTGTAGTAACAACTGTACTTTTATTTTCCCTATCAGCTCATCCCCCCAGTTATTACTTTTTGTATCACTTGACCCTCCCTTTTAGATTGTAAGTTGTAACGAGCAAGGCCCTCTGATTCCTTGTGTATTGAATTGTATTGTAACTGTACTGTCTGCTCTCATGTTGTAAAGTGATGCCCAAACTCTTGGCGCTATATAAATCCTGTATAATAATAATAATACCTCTGTTTCTGAAGCTCCTGTTTCTCAGTGACTGTATTTTCTGCTCTCCTGGTCACCGGGACTTCTTTATTTTTATCTGTGTTTATACTTATTATGGGTTTCTAATAGTTATTTTTTTAAACATATTGCCCCTGGTTAGGCAAATTATTTACTTATGATTTGGGTTGAAGGTTTATACTGTTTCAGGTGTTAATTTGGTGTTTTTCTATGCATTAATAATATCTTTTAAATTTGTGTTCTTGTTATGGTTTACTGTACTTTTCATATCATTTTTGCACCCTACACTATACTGATGCATAAGTCCGATAGTTTGTATGTGGTGTGCATAATAATTTTAGTGTATAAAGTATTGCAATTAATGCTCAAATCATTTTTTTTATTGCCACATTGTTACATTATGTGGTTTTGTCTTTCATTTTCTGTTTTCCAGTTTCTGAACTATGCTTACCTAAAGGCATGCATTTAGCTTTTTAAGTGGTGTTTTAATAATTCAGAAAGCATGTGTTCCTTGTCTTACAATGCTGCTCAGTAAATCCATCGTCCCTCCGCGTCCGAGCTGGCTCTGGTCAGTTCTGACTGATCTGCACACATAAGAAAAGGGGAACAGATGGTGCAAATCTGGTGTCAGACCTGACCGTTTTCTCCCTGGAGGACCTAAGTGAGCCTATCAAAGTGCTAGAGTGGAGGCAGAGGCTGCATTCTGTCTCTTGTGGAGAAGCTGCTCAATCTGTCCCGCTGAGCTCTTAAGGACAGTAGGCAGTTGTGATTGGGGCGATCGATATTCTGTGGGGGGTTTTTTTTATTCTTTTTGTTTGCTTTATTCCCCTCTTGCTTTCTCGCTAACTCTGCAGATGCTTGTTAGACATGTTCCTGTCGCCACTACAAATGTAAAATGCAGCTTCCAAAATGAATACTGATTTGCAAAGTGAATTTTTTCAGCTAAAGTGCAGAAGCACTTGAGCTATTTTCATATAGTCCTCATCTTTACTGTTTACGCTACTTAGCCTTAGCTTAATATACAGATCAGCTATTCAGCCTGTCAGTATTCAGAACGGTTTGTGACCCTTCTGTCAAATGTCACTAATCTCTGTATGGGCAGTCACAGTTTCTCTGCTGGAACAGAAATGAGCACAGCAGCTTATGAATAACTAAAACATGCTTTTTCAACGAAAATCCGTTTGGCGCGCCTGCTATTTTGTGTTATTTTCTAGAAGTGTTTATTTTAAATATTGATATTTATTTCATCTAGAATCCTGACAACAAAGGATACAAATTTGAAATTCTCCTTATATGGTGGCTGACATGGGAAATATGGCAACTTTTAACTTGATATATCAGGATTTATGTTAAAGTGGATGTAAACCCCCAAATTTTTTTTTTTTTTGATGTCACAATGTAGAGTATAATATTTCCCATGATTTGTGCCCAGTCTTTCCACACAGAGTTAATCCAGCGCTGAGTAATCCTCTTGTAATGTCCAGTGCAAATTAACAGAATTTCAGATAAAAACTTGCCAAATTATGAATTCCGTTTCTCTCTTCTTGCTTTCAATGACAGGTTATTTACATATCTAGCTTGGACATGTTTATCATATGCTATGTTATGTTTATCATAACATGAGATGATCCAAAGTTCATTGTATATTACCAGGATGTGTTATATGGGGGAGGGGTGGATTTCTCAATTTTTATTCCTCATGTTATGATAAACATAACATAACATATGATAAACATGTCCAAGCTAGATATGTAAATCACCTGTCACTCAAAGCAAAAAGAGAGAAAACAGACTTTTTATTTAGGCAGGTTTTTATCTGGAAGGCTGTTCATTTTCACTGAATATTAAGAGGATTACTCAGATCTGGATTAACTCTGTGTGGCAAGACTGGGCACAGATGATAGGAAATCTTATACTCTACATTGTGACATAAAAAAAAACATTTGGTGTTTACAAGTTAAAATCCGTTTTTTTGCTAGAAAATTACTTAGAATCCCCAAGCATTATATATATATATATATATATATATATATATATATATATATATATATATTTTTTTTTTTTAGCAGAGAATCTAGAGAATAAAATGGTGATTGTTGCAATATTTTATATCGCACGGTATTTGTGCAGTGGTGTTTTAAACGCAACTTTTTGGGAAAAATTTACTTTCATGAATTAAAAAAAAATGAAAAAGTAAAGTTCGCACAATTTTTTTGCATAATGTGAAAGATGATGATGCGCCAAGTAAATAGATACCCAACTTGTCCCGCTTTATAATTGCATGCACTCGTGGAATGGCGACAAACTACGGTACCTAAAAAATCTCCATAGGCGATGCTTTAAACTGTTTTTACGGTTACCAGGTTAGAGTTACGGAGGAGGTCTAGTGCTAGAATTATTGCTCTCCCTCTGATGATCGCAGCGTTACCTCGCATGTGTGATTTGAACACTGTTTTCATATGCGGGCGTGACTTCCGTATGCGTTTTCTTTGTTGCGCAAGCTCACGGGGAGGGGGGCGCTTTTAAAAAAAATCTTTTTTTTTCTTATTTATTTATTTTTATAATATTAAATTGTGTTTTTTTTTTTTTGTTTTTTTTTTACACTTTGATCACTTTTATTGCTGTCACAATGAATGTAAACCTTTGTGACAGTAATAGGTGGTGACAGGTACTCTTTATGGAGGGATCGGGGGTCTAAAAGACCCCCAATCCCTCCTTTGCACTTCAAAGTATTCAGATCGCCGAAAACGTCGATTCTAAATACTGTGTACTTTTTTGAATCCGGCGCCATTGGCAGCCGAGAAACCCGGAAGTTACGTCATGACGTCACTTCCGTGTTTCCATTGCGGAGACAGAATCAAAGCCATCTACGGCTTTGATTTAGTCTGCGGCTGGACACTAGAGGCGCCGCATTGAGGATTGGGAGGCCCGGTCAGAGCGGCGAGAATCGGGGGTGTCCCCTCCCGCTCCTCCGGTATAACAACCAAGCGGCTTTTAGCCACATCGGTTGTTATGCCGGATAGCCACTCGCCGGCTTTAAACAACGGTACCGGGATGCCTGCCTGCAGTTGCAGGTATCATGCCGGTATAACGTCCGAAAGCCGAGGACGCATATATGCGTTCGCTCGGCGTGAAAGGGATACTATATAAGTTAATGCACGTGTGAATAGTTGCCGCTTAACACCGATTAAAGATAAATAGCAAAATTTAAATAGTGAAGCGCAACCACACCCAGCTGAGCACCAGGGTGATATGTATAAATGAGTCAATTCGATGAACATAATCAAAAGTGAAAAAAAATATATAATCTAGCAGTATGCAAAGAAAATGTGTGTATGTATATATATACACACACACACACACACACACACACACACACACACACACACACACACACACACACACACACACAGTATAGACCAAAAGTTTGGACACACCTTCTCATTCAAAGAGTTTTCTTTATTTTCATCACTATGAAAATTGTAGATGTACACTGAAGGCATCAAAACTATGAATTAACACATGTGGAATTAAAAAAACAGCGTGAAACAACTGAAAATATGTCATATTCTAGGTTCTTCAAAGTAGCCACCTTTTGCTTTGATTACTGCATTGCACACTCTTGACATTCTCTTGATGAGCTTCAAGAGGTAGTCACCTAAAATGGTCTTCCAACAGTCTTGAAGGAGTTCCCAGAGATGCTTAGCACTTGTTGGCCCTTTTGCCTTCACTCTGCGGTTCAGCTCACCCCAAACCATCTCGATTGGGTTCAGGTCCTGTGACTGTGGAGGCCAGGTCATCTGGCGCAGCACCCCATCACTCTCCTTCTTGGTCAAATAGCCCTTACACAGCCTGGAGGTGTGTTTGGGGTCATTGTCCTGTTGAAAAATAAATGATGGTCCAACTAAACGCAAACCGGATGGAATAGCATGCCGCTGCAAGATTCTGTGGTAGCCATGCTGGTTCAGTATGCCTTCAATTTTGAATAAATCCCCAACAGTGTCACCAGCAAAGCACCCCCACACCATCACACCTTCTCCTCCATGCTTCACGGTGGGAACCAGGCATGTAGAGTCCATCCGTTCACCTTTCCTGCTTTGCACAAAGACACGGTGGTTGGAACCAAAGATCTCAAATTTGGACTCATCAGACCAAAGCACAGATTTCCACTGGTCTAATGTCCATTCCTTGTGTTCTTTAGCCCAAACAAGTCTCTTCTGCTTGTTGCCTTTCTTTAGCAGTGGTTTCCTAGCAGATATTCTACCATGAAGGCCTGATTCACACAGTCTCCTCAACAGTTGTTCTAGAGATGTGTCTGCTGCAAAAGGTGGCTACTTTGAAGAACCTTGAATATGACATATATTTTCAGTTGTTTCACACTTTTTTGTTATGTATATAATTCCACACGTGTTAATACATAGTTTTGATGCCTTCAGTGTGACTCTACAATTTTCATAGTCATGAAAATAAAGAAAACTCTTGGAATGAGAAGGCGTATCCAAACTTGTGGTCTGTACTGTATAAGTGTGTGTGTGTGTGTGTGTGTGTGTGTGTGTATATATATATATATAATTAGGGCTGTTACTGATTACTATTTTCGCGTTCGATTAATCGATTTTATTTTTAATCGACTAATTTAGATTAATTATTATTATATATATAACATTTTATTTGCATGTTGCTAGAATATCTATATATTTACAGTGTCTTGCGAAAGTATTCGGCCCCCTTGAACTTTGTGACCTTTTGCCACATTTCAGGCTTCAAACATAAAGATATAAAACTGTAATTTTTTGTGAAGAATCAACAACAAGTGGGACACAATAATGAAGTGGAACAATTTTTTTTGGATATTTCAAACTTTTTTAACAAATAAAAAACTGTAAAATCTCTCCAGAAGTTCAGTGAGGATCTCTGAATGATCCAATGTTGACCTAAATGACTAATATATGATATATATATATGATAAATAGAATCCACCTGTGTGCAATCAAGTCTCCGTATAAATGCACTGTGATAGTCTCAGAGGTCCGTTTAAAGCGCAGAGAGCATAATGAAGAACAAGGAACACACCAGGCAGGTCCGAGATACTGTTGTGGAGAAGTTTAAACATCCCAAGGAGCACTGTGCAAGCGATAATATTGAAATGGAAGGAGTATCAGACCACTGCAAATCTACGAAGACCTGGCCGTCCCTCTAAACGTTCAGCTAATACGAGAAGACTGATCAAAGATGCAGCCAAGAGGCCCATGATCACTCTGGATGAACTGCAGAGATCTACATAAATGAAAAGCTATAAATAACTTGTGATATGGAAAATGGAAATCTCGCGCCAAAACTAAAAAAATAAAATTAAGTGCAATAGACAAATATTACATTAATGCGCTGCACCCTAAAAACAGTGAAAGGTTTAGAAATTGGATAAAGTGAGGAAAGGGGCACTAGAATAAACTAATAACAATAATACAAGCCAATATTGACTAATAATTGATTGGATGGCATGTGTGAACCAATCATAGTGCTCAAAATAACACAAAGTGAAGAAAGTCCAATAGTGAATGTTGAAGTCCAAAAGACGCTTCCTGACGACGTGGCAACACAAACCGTAGGTCGAGGCGCCTGGTTACGTACATTAACGCACTTACGGTCCCGCTGGTCTCTCCAGAGTGGAGAGGTGGAATGCACGCCAGCTTTCCCCAGTCAGGAATCTCCTCATACTATATTGCTAAGTCCGCAAGCCTCAGTGCCGGGACTCAGGCACTTATACAGTAAGAGGCCATTTGGCTTTGTTTTTTATCTTTTTTATTGTCCATAATAAAACGTTATTACGCTATGGTGGTTTCCTCTGCTTTCTTCCAACGGTGATGTGGAGCTGGATTTAAAGGGAACATACAGCCGAATATTGAATACTGTTTTTTGACTAAGCTGTATTTGACCTCTTTTTAAATAAAAAGGCCAACGTCTTGTGGTAAGGAGCCATCCTCTGTTTTTTTGTGCACGGTTTGGGCTGAATCCTTAAATTGGTGGAGGCGGACACCTGTAGCTTGGAACAATCCTATAGTATTTTTTTTTGGACTTTCTTCACTTTATTTATTTGTGTTATTTTGAGCACTATGATTATTGGTTCACACATGCCATCCAATCAATTATTAGTCAATATTGGCTTGTATTATTATTTATTATATTTAGTTTATTCTAGCGCCCCTTGCCTCACGTTATGCAGAGATCTACAGCTGAGGTGGGAGACTCTGTCCATAGGACAACAATCAGTCGTATACTGCACAAATCTGGCCTTTATGGAAGAGTGAAAGAAGAAAGCCATTTCTTAAAGATATCCATAAAAAGTGTTGTTTAAAGTTTGCCACAAGCCACCTGGGAGACACAGCAAACATGTGGAAGAAGGTAAAAATACGAAAGAAGCTTGGACATCCGCACTCCAAAAATGTTCCTTTAATTAAAAACGATCACAAAATAAACATGCCACAGCAAAAATTTGGACAAAAGCTAACCACACGAAAACCCACCATAGGGTCTAATGGCACCTTATTCTCAGGAGTATAAATCCAGCAATCTGTTGTTCCTCTATCCTCAGACTCCCAATCATTCAGATGCTGTTCCCAGTGCTTTAAGTGGACCAAAAGAGGTGCCGGTACTCTATTAGGCGCCGGTTCCCCCCCCCCCCGCGGGGCAGAACGTTTTTTTTTCGCCCCCCCCCCCCCCCGGCTCTAACGCATGAACACATATGCCCAATTACAGGGCGCCATGCCATCAAATGCAGCCACTGTGTCATCAATTGTCACCACTGTGCCATGCCAACAAACGCAACCACTGTGCCATGCCTTTAAATGCAGTCACTGTACCATGCCAATTGTCACCACTGTGCCACCAATTGTCACCACTGTGTCACCAATTGTCACTGTCCAGACATCTATCCACCTCAGAGCCTGTCATTTTAGTAAGACTGCTGGGACTTGTAGTTCTCAATCTTCTCCTGGGGCTCATGGAGATTGGAGAACTACAAGTCCCAGCAGGTTATACATACAATAAGGCTCTGAGGTGGATGGGTGCTGATGGGGGACACTCTGATGTAAGGAGGTGCTGATGGGGGACACTCTGATGTAAGGAGGTGCTGATGGGGACACTCTGATGTAAGGAGGTGCTGATGGGGGACACTCTGATGTAAGGAGGTGCTGATGGCGGACACTCTGATGTAAGGAGGTGCTGATGGGGGACACTCTGATGTAAGGAGGTGCTGATGGGGACACTCTGATGTAAGGAGGTGCTGATGGCAGACACTCTGATGTAAGGAGGTGCTGATGGCGGACACTCTGATCATCAGAGTGTCCGCCATCAGCACCTCCTTACATCAGAGTGTCCGCCATCAGCACCTCCTTACATCAGAGTGTCCGCCATCAGCACCTCCTTACATCAGAGTGTCCCCCATCAGCACCTCCTTACATCAGAGTGTCCGCCATCAGCACCTCCTTACATCAGAGTGTCCGCCATCAGCACCTCCTTACATCAGAGTGTCCCCCATCAGCACCTCCTTACATCAGAGTGTCCCCCATCAGCACCTCCTTACATCAGTGTCCCCATCAGCACCTCCTTACATCAGAGTGTCCCCATCAGCACCTCCTTACATCAGAGTGTCCCCCATCAGCACCTCCTTACATCAGACCAGAGTGTGTGTCCCCATCAGCAGCCCTCTTCCCTGTCTTCCCTCTCCTCCCCCTCACACGTGTACAGTGTAGTGTGTACTCATTGCAGTAGTACTCACAGTTCTGAAGGCAGTTCTGATTCTGAAGGCAGTTCTTCCTCTCCTCTCCTCTCTCCACGGTAACAGTTCTGGCGCGCGCGCTGATACATGTCCCGCCCCCCTCCTCTAGTCCAGCTTGTGTGACAGACAGCACACTGGCTCTATCACACGAGCTAGGAGGAGGAGGAGGGCGGGACATGTATCACAGCGCGGCGTGCCCTTTTTTTTCCATGGCCGCGGGCTGCCGCTCCCCTGAAAGTGCCGCCTGGTGCTGCGTTCCGGTACGGGAAACGCACGTACTGGGGGCACTGAGAGGTGCTGGTACTCTCCAGGGCCATTTTTGGAAGTGGCGGTACTGAGTACCGCCGCGTTCCGGCCCAGTTAAAGCACTGGCTGTTCCTCGTAATTATATGTCAGAAGGACGGGACAAAACTCAACATAGTATTTTACCATTTTTAACCCCTTCCATACAGGGCATTTTCACCCCCTTCCTGCCCAGACCAATTTTTAGTTTTCAGCGCTGTTGCAATTTAAATGACAATTGCGCGGTCATGCTACACTTTACCCAAATTAAATCGTTATGCTTTTTTCTCCACACAAATAGAGCTTTCTTTTAATGGTATTTGATCATCGCTGCGGTTTTTATTTTTTGCGCTATAAACAAAAGAAGAGCGACAATTTAAAAAAAACACAATATTTTTTTACTTTTTTATTTAATACATATCACAATTTAAAAAAAAAAAAACTTTTTTTTCCCCTCTGTTTAGACCAATACGTATTCTTCTATGTATTTTTGGTTAAAAAAAAACACAATAATCGTATATTGATTGGTTTGCGCAAAAGTTATAGCGTCTACAAAATAGGTGATAGGTTTATGGCATTTTTATTTTATTTTTTTTACTAGTAATGGCGGCGATCTGCGGTTTTTTTTTTTTACAGTGACATTGCGGCGGACATATCGGACACTTTTGACACGGTTTTGGGACCATTCACATTTACACAGCGATTAGTGCTATAAAACTGCACTGATTACTGTGTAAATGTGACTGGCAGGGAAGGGGTTAAAATGTTCCCTAAAGTATGTTCTAACTGTAGGAGGGGGGGGGACTCACAGGGGGAGGAGATCGATGTGTGTTCCTCTGTACTGGGAACACACATCAGTCTCCTCACCGCTGACAGATCGCGAGTGGTGCCGCGGGTGCGCGCGCGCCCTAGAACGCCAAGAGCAAAGGACGTCATGTGATGTCCACTCATCGGCGAGGGGTTGCTGCGGCCGTCAAATCCCTATGGCCCGGTAAGGAAGGGGTTAATAACAACTTTTAATAAATCCACAGTAAAGAACTCACATTTACAGATGCACTGTCCTGGTGCATGCAAGTAAAGCACATGTATGATAAAGATGGACAATCCCTAGATCTCTGAAACATTTGAAGTTCCTCGGCCCTGTGTCCCCATTGGCTCGTGAACTGCTTCCTAGATGGATGTTGTGATGTGACAACGTTTTTAAAGCAATCAAAACCTGTTCACATGATTAATATATATTATGCTCAGCTTGGTTACATGTACAGTATATCTAAAAAAAATTATTAATATACCTTACCTCCAAATCTGAACACACATCTCCCTCTCACCACCCCCACCGAAAACAGAAAATTCTGCGCTATCAATAGTAAGCAGCTCACACTACCAATGGACAATGGTGGAATACAAAACAAGCATAAAAAGTGTAGCACATAAAATTAATAGATCACCCAATGAAAGGATGAATAAACAGTGCCTCAAACAAATAGTGAAAAAAATGGTGATGACAATATATCAACCAACAAAGTGATGTATATGTAGACACTGGATGGTAGCGTCTCCCCCACTTCCACTTTGTACATTTGAAAGCGCTGATCACCTTTTGTAATGTAAGTGTTTTTACCTACATTAAACATTGGTACCTTTCAGTATTACGCTATGTGCCTTTCTCTTCTTCTCCTACATCTCTACATATTGGTTTACATTTTGGCCCACATTGGGTACCCCTGGAAGCGACCTTTTTCCTTATTCGATCCCTGGGTTCCTCTCTGATTGATGTGCGAGACATCTCTGTGAGAATTGCAGCCGATGATCCAGGCCTGAGAGTGGTTTATACCCTGCTTTACTGACCCTCTGGGCATGTCCATTAGGGTACAGTATCTGGTAAGCCTTCCTTTCAATAATCGGTGGTGGATTTCTTTACTGCACTTCATTCTGAGGCATTGGGACTATTCTCGCCAATTTTCATCACATTGGCCTTTTTTTCCACAAACATAAAAAAAAAAGGGAAGAGAAATTCAATTCCCAAATATTGTGAAAGTTAGCATTTTACTTTAAAAGGGAGTTTTAATGTGAATATATAATATGTGTCGAAAGAGAGAAAAAATATTGTGAAAGTTATCATTCTACTTTAGGAGGATGTTTTCCACTTAATGTGTATATATGTATATATAATATGTGTCAAGAAAAAAGAAAGGGAAAGTGGCGCCCTATTCGGGCCTGACTATCCCATTACGTTATCCCTAGAGTACATTGCATACTGCCCTACATATATTTAAAAAAATAAGAGGGGAAGGAAGGAAAATTCCATTCCCAAATATTGTGAAAGTTATCGTTCTACTTTACGAGGAGGTTTTCCACTTAATGTGTATATATAATATGTGTCAAGGAGAAAAAAAAAAAGAGAAAGAAATTAAAAAGAAGAAAATATTGTGAAAGTTATCGTTCTACTACAAGAGGAGATTTTCCACTTGATGTGTATATATAATGTGTGTAGAAGGGAGAAAGAAGAGAGGAAGAAAAAAAAATTTGATTCCCAAATATTGTGAAAGTTATCGTTCTACTTTACAAGAAGGTTTTCCACTTAATGTGTATATGTGTATATATAATGTGTGTCGAGAAGAAAAAAAAAAAAAAACATTTTTTATAAAGAGGTGAATCTAGTTCCCTTTGCGGGTGCTTCACCACAAGTGCATATAGAAAGTGAGAGAGAGAGAGAAGAAAAAAAAAAAAAGAGAAGGAGAGGGGAGGGAAGGCCAAACATCCCACCCCTCCTATTTCCTCATAACAAACAGCCACTAGATCCTATATATATGGAAGGGAGCACTCAAAAGTTGTTTTAAAAGGCTGACTGAAATTTAGCTTTAAAGCAATATTAAAGCTTTTTTTTTATTATTATTATTATTAAAATAACAAACCTCATATACTTACCTGCCCTGTACAATGGTTTTACAGAGTAGCCCCAATCCTCTTCTGGGCTCCCCTGCTGGCGCTCATGGCTCCTCCTCTTTGGTAAGTGCCCAAGGAAAGCCATGGAGGCACTTGTGCATGCCTCGCTCCCGAGCCAACATTTGCATCTTTTGACACAGAGTGGGCGGCCCTGCTCGCTCAACACAGAATTTAATTCACAGCAGCAGGAGCTAATGCTCCTGCTGCTATCAATCTGCCCAGGGAGGAGGAAACCGGCGGTAAGAGCCACTGCACTCGTGCACATAGCTGGATCGGGTTGAGCTCAGATAAGTATAAGTGGGGCTGGGGGGTTTTGCAGCACAGAATGTTTTTCACCTTGAAAAACACAGGTGAAAAATCTTAGGGCTTTAGCATCTCTTAAATATATGTTCAGTTGGTAAGTAAATGGCACCATATTTTTTTTGATTCAGGTACCTTGTTCCAATGCCTGTGCCCTAGCTGCTGCTTTCCCCACAGTTGTTTCCCTTAGTCTGTGGATGGTTCATCTCTCTGGTTTGCACAGCCCCTGGGTTAGACTCCTATTCTGTGGGGTTGTGTTGACCTTGGATTGATTGAGTTGACTACCGTTTTGACATTGACACCCCACCAGCAACATCAAACACCTAATGAAGTGACCTTTGCTTCGCAAAATGCCCTGAGATTATGATATCCATCTTGTGGAGCTTTCTTACAATTGGAATTTGCACTTTAACATAAAGAAATATCTAACTGTGTGTTGTAGAACAATTCTATGTGATATTTGGCCTTATATTGGTGCACTTTTTTGTTTTTAACATTTTATTGGATATTTGTAGTAAAGAATATTTTTTTTTATACGTGTTTAATTTGGTTTTTGACCTCCATAAAAATCCCAGGGGCAAAGATTTTTGGTACTTCTTTGTAATTGTAAATACGTGCAACTTCCATGCCCCTAACAAAACTGAAATATCGAGAAAACGGCAACAATGCAATGAATTATAAAACCTAAAACAAGAAACAGACATTTTGTCTAAGGCAACCGATAAGGCAATATATTTACATACATTATGTATTTGTTTTTTATAGGTGCCATTTTTTGGTCCCCTTTTTGATGGCGCTATTGTAACAGAGAAGCTCCTACCCACACTTGTATGTGCAACCTGCATCAATGCCAGCAGAGCAGTGAAGTCCCTTATCCCTCTCTACCAGAGCTTGTATCCTTTTTATGGTAATGTCAAAACACCGGTTTTTACTTCCATTTGGTAAGTGCCTTTGTGTATTTTTTTTTTTTTTTTTTACTCCTAGAGAAGTACAGCAGCTGGTATATGTTATATTTGTTTAAATGAGGGGAGAAGGCAACAATAAAATGAATACAAATGCTGTGTTTAGGAGGGACTTACAGAAAATGACGCAGAGAATGATCAGTACTAGTTGGTCGTTTGCATCACAAAAGGGTCAGTATGTTTGCACATTCCAGAAGTCCCATGATCCCTTGCAAGCCTTGACAAAATAAGGGTTTGGGATTAAAATGTTGAATAATTATACACTCTCAAGATCTGTGTTCTCTTGTATTTTGTATGACTATCTTTTTTTGTTTACAAACGGTTTATTGAAATATAAGTCTCAATACAAAAATAACTGTGCATTGGCAAGGGATACATACATGACAAAGGGTGCAGAGAATATCAGTATGATGCATAAGTATCAGTAATATAGGAGGGATGAATACAAACATTGGGATGTAAGAATGAATCATTCATAAAACTTTATAGAGGCATAATGACCTTATGGGTTTGTTCATTAATAAAAACATAATGACAGTGTCACATAGTGGATCATTGACCTAACAGAGAAATATCCCAAGGTTTCCATTTTTTATTATATGTGTCCATAGTGTCGAATAATGTGTGATGGATATGTTCTGATAGCTTGATGGTAAGCATGCGATTCATAATTTGGGACCATGGCACTGTGGGGGATCGCCAGTTGAGAGCTATAGCCCAGTGTATTGAGCTGAATAATGTGTGTATAAGTCTGGTATGTGCTATAGGGATGTCAGGAATAGGATAGAAAAGGAGGCACATTTTAGATGTGAGTTCAATTCTTCTGCCTATAATTTGTTCTATTTTGTTTTCGGCTTGTTGCCACGTAGTTTTAAGGTGTGTACATTCCCAGAATGTGTGTATAAGAGAACCCTGAGCTGGGCATCCTCTGAAGCACAGGGGTGAGATTGTTGGATAGAATGAATTGAGTCTGTCCGGGGTGAGGTACCACCTATGTTGAAGTTTGATGGCGGATTCCCTAATGGAGGCTGTCTTGGTGCTTTTTTGTAAATTATTGATCATAGTATCCCATTGATCTATAGAGAAGGTTTCATTCAAGTCTGATTCCCACTGGGACATTTGACGTGTTTTATCTGGTAAGTTGTGTTCATTTAGGTTTTTATAAATTCTGGATATTAAGCCCCTATCGCGAGGTGAGGTGAGACAGATTTGTTCAAATATCGTGAATGGGGATTGGAGTGTGAGTGAGAAGTGTTTTTGGTAGAAAATCTTGATGTTGTTGTAGTCAGAGAGTTCAGTCTCTGTAAGTTCATATTCTGTTTGCAATTCTCTAAAAGTACGAAATGAGTTATTTTTTGTGAGTGACTTTAGGGTAGATAGTTTGAGGAGTTGCCATATAGTATATTGATTTGAGCTAAGGTCAGGAGGGGAAAAGAGAGGGTCACCTATGAAAGAAGCTAGGGGGGGGATTTCTGATGAGATGTTAAATTTATGCTTTTGTCTGTGCCATAATAGGAGATTTTGGTGTACTACTTTGTTAAGGTGGCCAATCTTTTGAGTTTTAATGGATTTGGACCAGGGGAGGCCCTGTAGGTGATATGGTAGGACAGATTGTTCCTCAAATAATAGCCATGGTATATGGTTGGATGGTGCATACCATTGTGCGAGTTGTGTATATCTGGCTGAAAGATAATATAGCCATAGGTTAGGAATACTCATCCCTCCCTTCGATCGAGGTCTGAACATCAATGCATATCCGAATCTAGATTTTTTATATTGCCATATGAACTTGTTAATCTCTCTTTGTATAGAATCTAGGGTGTTTTTAGGTACCAGAAGAGGAAGGGCTCTAAAGAAAAATAATAGTTTAGGTAATATAACCATCTTTATAGCAGCTATCCTACCCATAAACGAAATATGGTATGATGACCATGATTTGAGCAAGTCTCTGATGGTTTGGAATATTCTAGGGTAGTTGGCGTGGTAAAAGGTTCTGTAAGATGGGGTGATATGGATACCTAAATATCTGAAAGATGTTGAACACCACTGAAAAGGAAATTTCTCTTTTAATATAGCAGTCAAATCAGGGGGACAGTTGATTGGAAGGGCTGAACATTTAGATAAGTTTATACTTAACCCTGTTAGGTCATAAAATGTATCCAAAGTTTTGATAAGGTTTGGTAATGAAATTAAAGGTTCCGTGAGGAACAACAGGACGTCGTCGGCATAGAGACTTAATTTAAATTCTGTTGACCCTTTTGTGTATCCTTTGATATTAATATTGTTGCGGATGGCACAAGCAAGGGGCTCAATGGCTAGAGCAAATAGGAGAGGGGATAACGGGCAGCCTTGTCTTGTGCCTTTGCTTAGTGGGAAAAACTCTGAATTGTGACCGGGGAGTTTGATTCGGGTGTGTGGATCATTGTATAGGGCTTTAAACCCATGGAGAAACTCATTTTTAATGCCATATCTGGGGAGGAGTGAGTCTAAGTAGGACCAGCTGACGCTATCGAAGGCTTTATGTATGTCTAGACTGAGTAGTAGTGTGGTTCTAGTGTGTAGGTTGGAGTCCTGGATGATGTTTGTAGCTAGTCTTATATTGTCTGTGATTTGTCTGTCTGGAATGAAACCTGATTGATCTGGGTGGATTAAGGGTGGGATAACTGAGGCTAATCTATCCGCTAACATCTTGCCAAAAATTTTTAGGTCATTATCTATGACCGAGATTGGGCGGAAGTTCTGGGGTGTGGAGTGGTCTTTATTTGGTTTGGGTAATAGGGACATATTAGCTAGGAGCATTTCGGATGGGAATTGGTTGCCTTGCAGGATATGGTTAAAAAGTTTAACAAGGTGGGGAATTAGAATTGAAGCAAATTTTTTGTAATATGAAGTTGAAAAGCCATCTGGGCCTGGGGCTGTGGAGGTCTTCAAAGAACGCACTATTCTATTTATTTCAGTTTCTGAGCAAGGTGCATTTAAAGCCTCAATTTGTTGTGAAGAGAGGGAGGGTAGAGGAATTTCATCAAGCCATTGTGACGAGGATAGTTTTGGGATGTTTTGAGGAGAAGATAGAAGTTTCTTATAAAAATTCAAAAAAATCTCCATAACTCCCTTAGGATGGGAAATTAAGTTTCCTGCAGCATTTCTCAATTTATAAGTATGGGGAGGTTTCATTGATTGATTCAATTTTCTGGCAAACATTGTGGATGAGGAGTTGCTGTATAATAAGAATCTAGCCTTGGACCATCTCAAAGCTTTTTCTGTATCAGAAGTTAGTAATGTGTCTAGGGCTGAACGTTTTTCTTGGATTTGTTTTAATATGTCTCCGGAGGGGGAATGACTGTGTTTGTGGTATAATTTGTCTAGATCTCTAGTTAGTGTTTTTATGTCGGTCAGCTTCGTTCTATTTTTAGTAGCTGCCATCTTGATTAGATGGCCTCTCATGACAGCCTTGTGGGCCATCCACCGTGATGTGGGTAGAATGTCCGGGGAGGAGTTAAGTGTAAAATACTCTTCCATGTCGGTCGTTAGTTGATGTAGATTCTGATGGTCTGTTAATAATGCATCGTTAATGCGCCATTTATGAGGTGTGTTAGCAAGACCTATTTTAGAGGTAGTAAATGATGTTATCTGATGATCAGACCAGGGACAAGAGTGAATGTCGGCTTTTGATGAGTTTGCCACTAAAATTGGGGTGCAAAAGATGTAATCTAATCTGGCGGAGCAATCATGTGGGTGAGAGTAAAAAGTGTAATTTTTAATGCCTACGTTATGTGCTCTCCAAGTGTCTATGAGTTGGTGATTATGTAACGTGCGGATTAATGTTTTAGGAAAGGCTTTGGATGAGGGTGCAACTCTACTTCTATCTAAGGTTGAGTGTGCTGCTAAATTGAAGTCACCGCCTACAATCAAATGGGGTGAGGAGTACTTATCTAATGTATCAAAGAAATGTGAGAAAAAGGATGCATGAGCTTCATTAGGTGCATATATAGAAGCTATTGTGACCTTACGTCCTCCTATGGAACCTTTAACAATCAAAAAGCGACTTTCTGGGTCTTTATAAACATTTTGGGTTTCGAACACTAAAGAATTTTTAATAAAAATAGCTGTTCCCCTTTTTTTGGAATCGAATGTTGTATAGTAGAATTGTCTATATGCTTTGTCAAAAAACTTGGGGTGGTTAGAGGTAGCGAAGTGTGTTTCTTGCACTAATATTATGTCGGCCCCTAGTCTTTTATAATGGCGGAAAGCTTTTTTTCTTTTTTGGGGGGAATTTATGCCATTGGCATTATGGGAGATTACTTTAAGTCCCATTTAGAGTGTATAAATGAAAGCTTGGGTATGATAGATAGTAATGCCATTTATAACATTTTTGGGTAATAAAAAAGAGAATGAAAAATGTTGATAGTTCGGCAGTAAGCCGGGCACCCCAGATTGTAATAGTATTGTGTGTGAGCACCCAACTTGATGAAACATATGATAGTGATGTGTTGATCTTTAGCATGTCGTCTTTACCATACCGGTAACTTATTAATCTGTTGCCTTTGTGAGACTCTAGTACAATATAACATCATAAAGCAAACCGTAAGAATCTTATTTCAAAATGTATAGGGTAACTAAACATGTTACCTAGTTTGTTATGAAATAGAAAAAAGTGAATATAAAAAAACACGGGGTCAAGCTGAAAAAAACAGTTTGACTTAAAAACAATTAACTTTGGACATATATGTCCATGGCTCACTTCGGGAGTCCCGACAAATAGGACTGAGAGTAGGACCGAGAGCACAAGAAAATGTGCTGTGAGATCCATGTCTAGACTCCAAAAGTGAGAGTGGGGTCAATCAAGCGAAGGCGGAGAGACAAAGCAACTCTCCTTTTTTTTATCTATATTATTTTACCCCCCTCCTGTGACCTGGGAGGGAAAGGGAAAAAAAGAAAGAAAAAAATCTATGTGCATGCGTTGTAAGAAAACAAAGAACATGGAACATGCCCCAAGATGTAATGAGTGCAAACTTGTGTCATGGAGGGAAAAAGGTTTCTATACTTTGGTGTGATTTACCTGTATATACCGATCACATGGGAGAGAAAAAAAAAAAAAAAGGGTTAGATAAATAATAAACCGGGTCAAAAGTATAATCAAATCAAACAAGGGTGGAGTTTAAATTTAGCATGATAAGTTTTCTATGGTCCAGAAGGTCCCGTAGATAAACTAAGTAGTCGGAGCTAGTTTGTGGTGTATATCCTTGATTTGCGAGTCGCACAGATGAAGTAATTGTTCTGAAGTTTGATGAGAGCGATTATTCTGGGTAGGTATATGAACGGGAAGAGCTAGTCCTGCTGCTCGTCAGTAGCATATATCAAGGGAAAGCAGAACATTCATTTAAAGTAGTAAAAATAGGTGATAGAGTGAGAAAAAAAAAAAAAAAAAAAAAAACATTTTGGGAAAAGAACTTTGAAGCCTCTAACCTGTGCTAATAGATTGCATTTGAATAAAAAGGGGCCTGAAGGGGAACAAAACCTCCTCTCATGGTTCCATAGAACACGAAGAAGAATACAGGAACAAGGAAAGCAAATTTGTTATAAGCGACTCTTAGGGGTTAGCAAATCGCATGGGAGGTCTCATTCTTCTTTGATCACGTCTTGAAGAGGGTGTGGCCCAAATAGGTGATAAGTGTGGAGTAGATGGTGGTCTTGGGTTTTCTTCTGGATCCAACAAACCGAATTTGATCAGAACTTCTTTGCCCTCCGCGACATTAATAACAGAATATGAGGTGCCGTTATGAGGAACAATTAGTCTGAAGGGAAATCCCCACTTATATCTGATGCGGGCAGATTGTAAGATTGATGTTACTTCCTTCATCTTGCGCCTTCTTTCAAGGGTGGCCTGTGAGATGTCGGGGTATATTTGAATCCTTGTTCCTTCGAACTCCAAGTTGTGCGAGTTTCTGGCGGCCCTTAAAATATTCTCCTTTGTGACAAAGTCTTTCATGCAAAGGACGATGTCGCGAGGTGGCTTGTCTGCAGGAGGCTTGGGTCGTAGAGCCCTGTGAATTCTATCACAAGTGAAGGACTGTGGTGGGGTGTCCGGAAGGAGCAACTGAAAAAGCTTCATTGTCGCAGGAATTAAGTCTGTCACAGACTCTGGGACTCCGCGGATTCTTAAGTTGTTCCTGCGATTTCTGTTGTCCAAATCTTCCACTTGTGTTTGGAGATAGGAATAGTTTTCAGCTAGTAGCTCAAAGTCCTTTCTTAGATCATTATGTGCTAATGACAACTCATCATGTTTTGTCTCTAACAAATCTGTGCGCCCTCCCAGGGATGCTATTTCCTGCTGTAGTGTGCTAGTGGAAGCCTTCAGTTCTGAATGGAATTTGTTTGCCAGCCTGTCATACATTATAGAGAGACTGGAATCTAGCTCGGCTTTGGTGAGCTGTGATGGGAACTCACTTACTTGTTTGGATGAGGCTGTTCCCTGAGAGGCATGTGAAGTTGCCGGAGAGGCCTGTGGAGAATGATGGGCGTTATCCTGAGACATCTTGCTTTTCGCTTTGGAGCGGAGTAGAATGTTAGTTGGAGAGTATTTTGATCGGCGACCGCGGGTCCGGTAGTTTCCAGGCATGCACAAGTTTAATTTGCAGGGGTGAGGGTGGTTATTTGGCGGTTGAACTGAATTTTAGCCCTGCGGATTAGCTATGTTATTCTTTGATCGGTTCGAGCTGTTACAGAGAGCTGCCGTCTTGCATCACGCCCCGCATGCGCCCCCACTTCTTTGAGAGTGTGTCATTTATTTCATCCTGACAACTTTGTCACTGGTGAATAACTCGTTATATCTTTGGGGGTTTATGAGTAGCCCAGACAAAAGGCCGTGGGGGGACTCAACACGCAGAGCGTCACCTCCCATCTGATTCCCACTGCTGCACTCAAATCCCCTTTATACTGTCCCCTCCGTCGGTGGAAGCTGCCTTAGGTGGAAGAGATAGCCTTATAGGTATGAGATGTTTAAAACGAGTTGCAGTGGGCAGATTGATTGCAGAGGGGAGATGTAAGTGTCTGTAACACTGAAGTTAGCAGCGAGGTGACCGCCCTGTAGTATGAGATGATCTGGGCAGCGATCACCATCTATTCCCCATATATGGAGGAAACCCACCTCAATCATCCACTATAGTTTATTATTGTCCAGACATTGGGCTCCAGCAGGGGAACAGGTTCTGTATGAGGTTGCAGGGTGATAGAAGGCCTTCGGATTCTGCCAGGGTGTACCAAGATGGCCGCCGTATGCTGGGTATTCAGACAGTGTTCAGCTATACAGTGGAGAGCTGTTATTAGCTGTGTTTCAGCAAAGGCAGTGCCCAGGATGGACGATCGGGTGGGTGCTATGCAGATGCCCAGCCGACTCTTGTGCCCTCCGGCGCCGCGGCGGGACGTCTGCAGCGCGTCCCCGCTGGATCAGCCGCAGGAAACACCGGGGATCCACAGGGTGTTAGGCCGCAATGTGCCGCGGCTTCCACGGACGATCCTGAGAACCGGCTCAGCCTCAGAATTACCCCAGGTAGGAGGATGGGTGGCTGGAGGGGGTGTGTGGTGGTCCCTTACCTCCAGATTTGACAGGAACGGATTCGTCCGGGCGGCTCCAGGTCCACAAGATGGCGGCGGCCTCAGGCACTGGATGCTGTGGAGATCGAGGGTCTCCGGGCCGAAAAGCCTGGAAATAGTGGCAGGGGATCGTGTGGACGATCAGGCTGGGCAGCCTGGGGAAAAGTTAGAGTGTGGATGGGTGCTTAAAAGCACGGATGGAGGTAGATGGTACTCGGAGTACACGGAGCCCTAGAGGAGAGCGTCCGTCTCTTCTCACATCCGCCGGAAGTCGTATTTTGTATGACTATCAAGGATTTAATCGTATCTTTATACCTTTTATATCCACCAGATACACACATTTCTGACAAATTGACATACATATTTAAATCACTTTTACAGTTTAAAGAAGGAACTGTGTGTTACTGAATATTTAAAAAATAAAGCTGGTTTTCTTTAATTTTTGTTTGTAAAGTCCATCTACAATTGTAAACCTAAAGGGGGGGACGGGACCTACAAAATACTTACTGTACCTCTGCTTCAACAGTCCAAAGCTCGGGAGGCCCCTTGCTGGCACTGGCATAGCTCAGTGTACATTCTACAGAGGACCATGAGCAGGCGGGCAAGTTTATTTTATTGCAGAAGAGACATTGCATGCCTTGTCTGCAATAAGGAGCCTGCCTGCTCCCAGATTTTTTATTTTTAGACTTTAGTTTCACTTTGCATTAAATCTTTGGTCAGGCTTCGAACATTACTTTTTTACAAAAATTTTTTATATAAACTGCGTTGCTTTAACTGACAATTGCGCGGTCGTGCGAAGTGGCTCCCAAACAAAATTGGCGTCCTTTATTTCCCACAAATAGAGCTTTCTTTTGGTGGTATTTGATCATCTCTGCGGTTTTTATTTTTTGCGCTATAAACAAAAATAGAGCGACTATTTTGAAAAAAATTCAATATTTTTTACATTTTGCTATAATAAATATCCCCAAAAAATATATAAAAAAAATATTTTTTTCCTCAGTTTAGGCCGATACGTATTCTTCTTCATATTTTTCATTAAAAAAATCGCAATAAGCGTTTATTGATTGGTTTGCGCAAAGGTTATAGCGTTTACAAAATAGGGGGTAGTTTTATGGCATTTTTATTAATATTTTTTCAAACTAGTAATGGCGGCGATCAGCGTTTTTTTTTTTTTCAGTACTGCGACATTATGGCGGACACTTTTGACACATTTTTGGGACCATTGGCATTTTTATAGCGATCAGTGCTATAAAAATGCATTGGATTACTATACAAATGCCATTGGCAGTGAAGGGGTTAACACTGGGGGGCGGGGAAGGGGTTAAGTATGTTCCTGGGTGTGTTCTAACTTTATGGGGGGGTGGCCTCACTAGGGGAAATCACTGATCTTCCGTTCATACATTGTATGAACAGAAGATCAGCATTTCTCTCCCTGACGGGGTCGGGAGCTTTGTGTCTACACACACAGCTCCCGGTCCTCGCTCTGTCCTGAGCAATCGCTGGTGCCCGGCGGCGATCGTGCCCGCCGGGCGCGGGACTCGGGCACGTGCGCGCCCCCTAGTGCCTGCTAAAAGAGCCGACGTACAGCTACGGGCTCTCGCCCAGGAGCGCCGACCTGCCGCAGTAAAATGACGGCACACGGTCGGCCAGAAGTTAATATTTCAACTACCAATGATTTGTCTTACATGTTATGGCAATCAAAAGGTTCTAACAAGCTTGCAACAAAAATTGTGGTGTCCGTTCCCTGAAATATCTACACTGCACTGAGTACTCCGCTCTAAACACTTCTAGGTTTGTGTCTATCATATTCTGGCCAGGGAAGGGTCAGGGGTCTAATAGACCCAAATTGTAAAGAGTACCTGTCAATCTACTTTATTGCTTTCGTAAGGGGCTTGTTAGACCTTTTTTTGTACTAATAAGGGTAAGTGAAAAAAAGTGTCTTAAAAAATTATAACATACATTTTCCAATCTATGTGTATATCATCTGTGCATTTCGATGCTTGCTGCCGAATGTGCATGCACAGTTTACTTTTAAAGGAGCTTAGGTTTTTTATATCCAGACACAGCTGTAGTGCACCAGGTCAGTTTCTTTTTTTTGTCAGTAGTCTGTCATCTGCAAATCCATTATTAGAGGTGTCCCAATTCCCTGTTGGCATCTTGCTATTTTTTATGAAGGTGACCTCAGGATTTAGACTTACCCAGAATTTAGCAACAGTAAAATGTGTTATAAACAAAACCTGTTGGTATTAAAATTGAATACCCCTTAAAGAATATATTTCTGTAAAATGGTGCTGATATATGTATATATATATATCACTGTTGGCTAAATTGGAAGTGCTGTGCAAGTTTCACTGCAGATAGTACAAAGACACTACAATGGCGTTATGGATAATTGTGTCTGCTGAGTTTAGGGAAGGGGTGTTTCTGGAGCAAATCTATCTCCACAAGGACAGTGGAAGCTTGGCAGCCGTTTTCAAGTAAAGACAGCTGAAGTCACTTGTTGGAACGTCTGCAAACTCTGGATACAGCTGCACTTGTCAGAAGCTTTGAGGGAAGTGTAATCAGCCGCAGAGATTCATTTGCATCTCAATTAGAAGCGAGTCAGGAGGAAGCACTGAAGTCTGTTGCTGGAAGGTTGCAGAAGAAATCTCATCATGCACAAAAGACCCCAACATTCAATACTCCAGCTGAGTATAGGACAATGTACCAGATTTGGTTTCCATGGGGACCAGCAACCTGCTGAGCCATTGAAAAATCTCAGGGGCTTGCACTGTAATCATTTGATCATAATGACAAATTCCACCGTCCTTACCAAATTCATTTTTTAGCTCTTAGAACTTTTTTTCAGCTAGCTCTTCTACTTCAAATTATTTTCAGTATTCATTATATGAAGTTGGTTTTTCCCTTAAAGGAGAGCTCTAGCCAGGCTGAAGTAAAAGCCAAGGCACAGTTCTGTAACAATTGCTAAAGTGCCTTTTAGAAATTTTATAAAATGAATACTGTATTACTAAGTTGCCCTCCCACGGTCCATACAAGTTGCTTCCAACCATACGATGACAGCAGGAGAATATGACTGATAATATGAACCATTAGGCCACTGTGGTCCCTGTGCCAGCATCAGAAGATCAGAATGCAGCCAACTTTGGAGGAGTTCATCATGACTTTGGAGTCTCCCAATCCATCGTTATGTTCAAAAAGTATTTTACATGTAGACTTCCTCTCTGCCTCTTTCAGGACAATAGTGACCATCTCAATGAACAGCAAGGTCAGGGGCCTCCCTCAGAAATAAGATTGTCACCCATTTCCTGCTGAGTAGCAAACTGTCATTTCATGCCTGTGTAGCTTACAGGGATTCAAGGTACTCTTCCAGTATCAAGCAAAAAAATTAAAAATGCTGCATATAATTTATTTTTTGTTTAGTTCATAGTGTGAGCAGCAACAACTTAAGAGTTCAAGTCTTTACTAGCAGATGTCCACAGATAATAATTCCACTAATTGACTCTGACTCTTCCAGCACCATAAGTACAGTGCCTTGAAAAAGTATTCATACCCCTTGAAATTTTCCACATTTTGTCGCGTTGCAACCAAAAAAGGAAATGTATTTTATTGGGATTTTATGTGATTAACCAAATAAGTGGCACATAATTGTGAAAAATTATTAATGGTTTTCCAATGTTTTTCAAAAAAATATATGAAAAGTGTGACGAGCATTTGTATTCAGCCCCCTTTATTCTGATACCCCTAACTAAAATCTAGTGGAATTACCTTCAGAAGTCGCCTAATTAGTAAATATAGTACATCTGTCATTTAATCTCAGTATAAATACAGCTGTTCTATGAAGCCCTGAGAGGTTTGTTAGAGAACCTTGGTGAACCAACAGCATCATGATGGCCAAGCAACACACCAGACAGGTCAGGGATAAAAGTTGTGGAGAAGTTTAAAGCAGGGTTAGGTTATAAAAAAATATTTCTTGCTTTTAACATCTCACAGAGCACTGTTAAATTCATCATACGAAAATGGAAAGAGTATGGCACAACTGTTGACCCCAAAAAAATTAAATAAACTGATTCTGATTACTTTAAAGCATGGTATACAGCACAGTGCTTGTGCTGTGTTATTTGTCTTCCTGTTACACCTGTAATACCTGCCTGATCCTTCCTGGCTTTGCCCTCCCCTGTAAACTGACCACAATAATCAGGGCTGCTAAACTCTGACACAGTGGTTCGTTTACGTGCCTCCGTCATCCGCAGCCCTGCTTTCCTGTGTCTGTGTCTCCTCTGTCGTCTTCTCCCGTTTCCCTCTCTGCCTGTCTGCATGTCAGCTGCTCTCATATTTCATATAAAATCATCCCATCCGTGTTGTAATATACCAATAAGTGTCCCTGTGCTCGTTATGTAAAAAATATGCTTATCTGTATCCATATTAGCGTGGCTCCCAGCGATCAGCTGACGCGCTTCTCT
This sequence comes from Rana kukunoris, assembly GCA_029574335.1. NCBI lineage: Eukaryota > Metazoa > Chordata > Amphibia > Anura > Ranidae > Rana > Rana kukunoris. The sequence goes on from CM056052.1 coordinate 472,232,493, forward strand.
CTCTTTCTCTCTCCTCTCTGACTGACATCAGTGGGAGTGCTTGGCCCTGCCCACTAGAATGGAAAGTGAAGAGAGCCAAAGAGTCAGTTGAGCACTGGGAGCCGCACTGATATAGATACAGATAAGCATATGTTTTTACATAACAAGGGACATTTATTAATATTTAAGCTTGGATGGGATAATTTTATATAAGTGGGTTAATAACCACTTTAACGTTGACAGGCTGGGCAAGAAGAGCATTAATCAGAGAAGCAGACAAGAGGCCCATGGTAACTCTGGAGGTGCTGTAAAGATCCACAGCTCAGATAGGAAAATCTGTCCACAGGACAACTATTATTCGTGCACTCCACAAATCTGGCCTTTAAGGAAGAGTGGCAAGAAGAAAGCCATAAGAGAAGCCATGTGCGGGACATGACAAACATGTGGAACATGAGATGAGACCAAAATTGTGTTTTGGCCTAAAAGCAAAATGCTGCGTGTGGCAGAAAACCAACACTGCACATCACCCTGAACACACCATCCCCACCGTGAAACATGGTCATGGTGGCATCATGTTGTGAGGATCCTTTTCTTCAACAGGGGTAGGGAAGATGGATGGAGCCAAATGCAGGGCAATCTTTGAAGAAAACCTGTTCTGAGTCTGAAGAGTCTGAAAAATACTTGAGACTAAGGCGGTTCATCTTCCAGCAGGACAACGACCCTAAACATACAGCCAGAGCTACAATGGATTGGTTTAGATAAAAGCATATTCATCTGTTAGAATGGCCCCGTCAAAGTCCAGACCTAAATCCAATTGAGAATCTGTGGCAAGATTTGAAAATTTGCTGTTCAGACGCTCTCCATCCAATCTGACAGAGCTTGAGCTTGCAAAGGATGGGCAAAATTGTCACTCTCTAGATGTGCAAAGCAGTAGAGACATCTTCAAAAAGACTTGCAACTGTAATTGCAGCGAAGGTTCTACAAAGAATTGCCTCACTTTTCACATATTGTATTTATTTAAAAAAACATTATAAAAATCATTTATCATTTTCTTTTCACTTTACAGTTATGTATGACTTTGTGTCTATCACATAACATCCCAATAAAAAAAATAACATGACAAAATGTGGGAAATTTCAAAGGGTATGAATACTGTTTCAAGGCACTGTATCTATTGATAGTATATAAGTGATTTCATTGTGTTCCACATGTTAAAGTCAAAACATTGCTGCAACATTACATTAGAAGATGCTTTGAAATGACCTGTACATTGCGCATGAGTAACATTTTGTCACCATTCAGTTTGCTCATAGGTATTAACCACTTTAAGACCAGGCCTATTTTTCAGACTTGTTAAAAACATTTTTTATTTTTTGCTGGAAAATTGCTTAGAACCCCCCAAACATTTTATATATATATATATATATATATATAACACCCTAGAGAATAAAATGGCGGTCATTGCAATACTTTTTGACACACTGTATTTGCGCAGCAGTCTTACATGCGCACTTTTTTTTTTAATATGCTTTTTTTAATTAAAAAATAAGACAACAGTAAAGTTAGCCCAATTTTTTTTTTATTGTGAAAGATGTTATGTCAAGTAAATTGATACCCAACATACCCCACTTCAAATTTGCACCCGCTTGTGGTATGGCGACAAACTTTTACCCTTAAAAATTTCCATATGCGATGTTTAAAAAATTCCACAGGTTGCATGTTTTAAGTTACAGAGGACTAGAATTATTGCTCTCGCTCTAACGATTGCGCCAATACCTCACGTGTGGTTTTAACACAGTTTTCATATGCGGCCGCTGCTTGTGTATGCATTCGCTTCTGCACGCGAGCTCAGCGAGACGGGGTGCATTTAAAAAAAAAACGTATTTTCTTTTTTTCTTTTACATTTTTTATTTCTACACTGTTCTTTAAAAAAAAATGTTTTGTCACTTTTATTCCTATTACAAGAAATGTAAAAGAGCTATGGGCGGAAGTGACGCTTTAACATCGCTTCCGCCCTACAATGGTATGGAGATGGGTGGGGGCCATCTTTTCACTCGGCTCCATACCACAGACGGGAGCGGACGTGATCGCCTACACTGCTGCCAGGGGCTCCGGTAAGTGGTGGAAGGCAATGGAGCGTGGCGGGCCCCTATCCCGCCGCCGATAAAAGTGGGAATCTGCCTCAGAGACCACCTTTATCTGAAAGCTAGCTGCTGTCTTAACAATGATATCCCTTTTCAAAGTGCCAACGTGTAATGACAACGGGCAAACCGTAAGTGGTTTAAGTTCATGTAAAAGAAATTAAGATGTTAGAAATTAAAAAAAAAAAAAATTGCAAGTAATTTGTAAGCTACTGGCAAGAATTTTTGTTTCAAGATTTTTATGATAGGAGAGGTATGAATTATTAATATTTAATTGTTGTAAAATTAAGTTTTCCATGTTCAGATAAACAGTCTTGCCATAGCGAACTGGTTATGCATTATAAATGTGCAGTATTGTAGGCGCCAAAAAAGCGTTAGAACTTATGTACTCTTTTGTCTGTTGATTCAATCCATCTGTTAGAATGCAAGCAATATTTATGCGTAGAACCTCAGTGTCTGATCCATTGTGAATTTAAAAAAAAAACATAAAAAAATAAAATAAAACACCTGCAATTGGAATAAATAATAAATTGAAGTGTTGTGCATAGCAACCAGTGAGACATTAGTTTTCAGCTTTAAATGTTTTTATCATAGACAGAACTAGTCTAATATGCTATCCGTAGTGTTTTTTCCTGTATTGTAGATCAGTCATCGCTGCAGCTCTGCTACCCATAGGATGACCAGTCACCTACTCGCTTCCATGTAGTTGTCTCTAGGTTATCCTGGAATGGGGTGTATAGTCTTTCCCTGTCCATCCCCCCCCCCCGATACATGCGGCGGTCGTTAATCATGTGGGAGCGATGCGGGATGAGGTGGCGGCTGTTCGTTTCTGTCCGCCCCCTCGCGATCTGCCCGCCCTCTGCCTGTGTAATGTAAACACAGGCAGAGGAAGTGATGTCATCCTCCTCTCGGCGGTCTTTTCGTTCCGGCGAGAGGAGAGAAGACATCACACGTGAGTTGCACCTAACACTACACTGACACCAGTACACAGCCGCTTGATTGTTCTTATAGGCGGTGGGAGGGGACGTCCCCCCCTCCCGCCGCCATCCGGTGCTTCTCCGGGCTCTCCTTTGCCATCAGAGACCCGGAGAAACGATACGCCAGCGTCTGATGGAAACCATAGAGTAGACTGGTGACCAGATGGTCACCAGTCATCTCTATGATCTTTGGAGGCCTTGGCGCGATGTTATGACATCACGCCCGAGTCCTGGAATGTAAACATAGCCGCAATCGCGACTGAAAGCATTAGATCTGTGAATTTTTTTTCACAATCTAATGCTTTCCAGCCTGGAGGAGAGATGTTGGGGTCTCATTGACCCCGCATCTCTCCATAAAGAGTACCTGTGACAAACCATTCCTATTACAAGGGATGTTTACATTCCTTGTAATAGGAATAAAAGTGATCAAAAAAAATGTCAAAAAAAGTGTAAAAATAAAAGAAATTGAGTAAAATAAAAAATTAAATCATTTATTTTTTTAAACGCCCCTATCCCTGGTAGCTCGCGCTCAGAAGTGAACACACACGTAAGTCCCGCCCAAATATGTAAACGCCGTTCAAACCACACATGTGATGTATCGCCGTGTGCGTTAGAGCGCCAGCAACAATTCTAGCACTAGACCTCTGTAAATCTAAATTTGTAACTTGTAAAAAAAAAATAAGCGATGCCTATGGAGATTTTTAAGTACTGACGTTTGGCGCCATTCCATGAGTGTGTGCAATTTTAAAGCGTGACATGTTAGGTATCTATTTACTCAGCGTAACTTCATCTTTCACATTATACAAAAAAATTGGGCCAACTTTACTGTTTTGTTGTTTTTTAATTAAAAAAAAATTCAGAAAAATTATTGCGCAAATACTGTGCGAGATAAAAAGTTGCAATGGCCGGCATTTTATTCCCTAGGGTGTCTGCTAAAAAAACATGTATAGTGTTTGGGGGTTCTGAGTAATTTTCTAACAAAAAAATTATGATTTATGCATGTAGGAGAGAAGTGCTAAAATAGTCCCGGTATTGAAGTGGTTAATATTAAAATTTCCAATGGTACATTCTATTAGAATGGGTAAATGGACTTAATTAGAAGAGTCTGTGGCTGAGATTTAAAGCGGTTGTATACCCGTAATGATTTTTTATTTTATTTTTTCACCTGAAAGGCAAAAGCCATAATAAGCTAGTATGCACCGCATACTAGCTCATTATGAAATACTTACCTCGGAACGAGGTGTAGAGAACTTACCTAGTCCACGCCGAGCGAGATGTCATCTTGCGTCGGCGTGTCTTCCGGGTATCGCCGCTCCATCGATGTGATTGGCTGGAGCAGCGATGTCGTCACTTCAATCCGGCAAGGTCCGGCAGCTGCCGGCCCTTTAGCCGAGGCTCCCCGCTGCGCATGCGCTGCTTCAATCAGCGGCGCATTGCGAGGGGAATATCTCCTAAACCGTACAGGTTTAGGAGATATTCTTTATACCTACAGGTAAGCCTTATTATAGGCTTACCTATAGGTAAAAGTGGTAGTAAAGTCTTTACTACCACTTTAAGTATTTTATGCTTCTCCCCTTTGTCTATGTATTCAGTCAGAGTGGGGTTGCTATGGCTTTTGCATTGTGTATAGTCCGGCTCTGGTACCCGAGTTATGGAGCTGGACGAAGGCAGGTGTCATGCGACGACACTTCGTGACTGCTTAGGGCGTCTCAGTTACTATGGGAATGCACTTGACAGGAGAGATCTGGAACCCACAAAGATAGACAGTGCTGTTTATGCTCACCGGAGTGGGAGGATGCAGAACAGTGACTGCGCCTTCCACGCATCCTTGCTGGTATGGTGTTGTCGGACGTGGTGGGTGGATCGTCGTTGCATCAGACATCGATACGAGCCCCTGTAGTATGCTGAGGAAGTCCCGCTCATAGGGACAATAGACGTCAGTACAGCCACCTTTCAGAACGTGCAGAGAGATGCATAGTTTTGTAGAAGCATTCTTACTAGCACTGGGTTTCAGTGCTATGTTTGTGAGTAACCTTTATTTTAATTAAAAAAAGACTGTTTAAGTACAAGCAGAGAGCACTATATATGTTTTATTGATTTTTGCATGAACTACGCCATCACCAACTGTATTTAAGAGGGCTATACCACCGATTGAAGTGTAAAACATGATTGTGATTGTTGGAGTGGCTTGGAGGCAGGACTTCACCTCTGTGATTGCCACGGTGGGGAAAGTGTGAATTACCTTTGTGTGTATTCAGAGGTCCAAGCACAACAAAGGATGCACAATATTTGTAAGAAAACTGAACACCCTGATCACTACTGAGGATCCTATCCCTGCTTGTCGCTGTCTTCTCTCTTGCCATCTTCAGGTTTTAAACTTTATAAATTGGGACTGTCTATATGTCTTTTGTACTGTCAGACATTACCTATATGAATTTTTAGATTTATGTTTTACATTTTTTTTTAGCGCTGCACTATTATATGTAAACAAAGGTGTAACACAGAGGCCTACAGTACACCTCCCAGCGCCTAATGGAACGTGTAGCAATTGATTGTATCACAATTTCCACAATGAAGTGAAAAAAGTTATAAATAGAACAGTCAAAGATTAAAATGCTTCTTCTTGACTAGATAAGTCAAAAATAAAAACAGATTAAAAATAAGCTGCTGTTAAAAAATAGAGCAAAGATAAAAAAATATGATGAATAAAAACTTGTAAAAACAACAAAAACATAAATGTCCAAGAAAAATGTTTATGATATGATTTCTTGGACATTTATCTATGTTTTTACAAGTTTTTATTCATCATATTTTTTTATCTTTGCACTATTATATGTATTTTATGTCAGTTGAATTACATATATTTTTGTAAGCATTGATTCCTGTCGGCAAATCTTGAGATCCAATTTTAGTTTAAATGAAATTGACAGCATTGCCTTTACAGGTAATAAGCACATTTTATTTATACGATTTCTATCCCTTGCTCCCTACCTCCCCTAGCAGTGACTGGAGTGTGCCCATCCAGCTCCTGCATGCAAATTCATTTGGAAATGATTATGGAACTCTAGAGCAGAGGTTGACATTGCTGTGGCAATTTATTCTCTGTGGCACCTGACAGCTTTCCTCCCTGAGATGTTCATCTGTGATTGACAGGCTTGTCTGCGGTTAGTCTTTGCTACCTAGTTCAGACGAAAACACAAGATTTAACTTGCCTTCTTGAGCCGCTGCTGTCAGATATTGTAGCCAGTTATGTGAAGACAGGCCAGAGGTTTGAGGCATAAGAACTTGCCCAAGCAACACCAATCTTGGCTGTGTCCTGATGAACACTGCGGTAGTTATAATAGGTGGGATAAAGAAGCCCTGACCTTCATTTTGAAGTGCAGTTTCCTGCTGCTGCAGATCGATAGTTTAGCTCCGTTTCCACTGCTTACCTTCCGTTCTCACAGTGAGAACCTTATCCAGGCATGAATCGATAGCTATAATCTGCCCTAGCCTGTTACAACTCATGCAAGGCAAAGCTTTTAGGTAGCATTACACAAGATGGTGAAAAATATTTCCTTACTTGTAGCCCACTTCATGAACTTGCACAGAAATTTGTCAGATTCCATGTCTTTTAGTCTTCAAAAGCTTGCCTTTATTGTGTACTTAAAAATTCTAACCACAGGTTGCAGGAAAGAAAACCGCTCGATTCCACCATCAACACAGTCAGTGTTGATGGGGAAATCATTCCTGTAGAGCTTTTGTGTTCCCTGGTGGCGGGGAGGGGGGAAGACACAGTGATTATTGATAGTGACTATAGCCACTGGCAATAATCGCATGAGAAACAGGCTGGTTGATCTCGTCTAGGGCCGGCTTATTGGTTTCAGGCCTGTACAGTGTATCATCTCATCAGTAGTTGAAACTAGTTTGATGAAAATAATAATGATAATTGGGGTACATCAGATAATATTTAGGTTGCTCAGTTGGAATAGCTGCCTTATACATTGTTCTCCAACATGGCATTTATTAGGTACAATTCCTGTGAAGATCAAACACTGGCTTGGATCCACATTGTGCTGTGTGTTATTAATAGTAATTCATTTATAAAGACTTGCTGGAGTTTAGGAGCTAAAATATAAAGTACTGTAATAGAGCAGTAACTCCATTAATTCCAAAATTGAGGCTACAAACAGGTGGCTTGTCCTTTCCCCAACTGTCTAGCAATGTTTTTATATTGATATTTAATGTGGTGCAAAAGGTAAAAACTGTGGGGGGATGATCTGATGGAAGATGGAAGGACGAAGACTGGACAGCCGCACTCCAAAATTACTTAAAATAAGTTGTCTTTTATTTTCAACTGTACACACAGTCACTGCAATCAACAAAATACAGTATGGCCGACGCGTTTCGCACTTACAGTCAGTGCTTAGTCATGAGCCATGACTAAGCACTGACTGTAAGTGCGAAACGCGTCGGCCATACTGTATTTTGTTGATTGCAGTGACTGTGTGTACAGTTGAAAATAAAAGACAACTTATTTTAAGTAATTTTGGAGTGCGGCTGTCCAGTCTTCGTCCTTCCATTTGCTATCATTAGCATTGCCAGCACCTTGGTGGTTCAACAACCCTTGATTGCACACGGGGCTTACCTGGAGCGGTGAGAAATCTGTCGATCTGATGGAAGAGTTAAAAGTTCAGTTGTTAGAGGTGGGCTTCCCTGAGGAGATGAGTTTTCAGGAATAGTCTAAAGGTGGCCAGAGTAGGATATGGCTAGACAGATTGAGGTAGTGAATTACAGAGTATAGGAGAGGCTCTGTAGAAGTCCAGGAGACTAGCATGGGAGGAAGAGACAAGAGTTAACAGCAGGAGGTCTTGGTAGGAACGGAGAGGACAGTTTGAGTGATATTTGGAGACAAGTTTGGTGCTGTAGCACAGGACTGAGTTGTGAATGGCTTTGTATGATGTTAGTAATTTGAATTTAATTTGCTGGGCAATAAGAAGCCAGTGGAGGGATTGGCAGAGAGGGGTAGCAGACACTGAGAAGTTGGTAAGGTAGATGAGTCTGGCAGCAGCATTCATGATAGACTTAAGAGGGGATAGTCTACTTAGAGGTAGGCTGGTGAAAAGTAAGTTGCAATAGTCAAGGCAAGAGATAACAAAGGAGTGAATTAGTCGTTTGTGGTAGTAGTGGTTTTATTAGTTTAAAAGGGGTGCATTTTGGAGGTGAAGTCTACAGATATTTTACAGCAATTAGATTTGGGACCGAAAAGGACAGGTCAGAGTCTAGGATTACACTTGGTACCCTGGCATGAAAGGAGGGAGTGATAGTTGTATTATTAATCTTTATAGAAAAGTCAGGGGGGGGGGTGCTTGAGCATGGGGGAATATTACAAGCTCAATTTTAGGAAAAAGTGGTGTGACATCCTAGTTGTTGCTTCAGTAAGTTAGTAATACGAGAGGAGAAGTAGGGTGAGAAGTAGAGTGATTGATAGATTTAGATGTCATCGGTGTAGAGATGGAATTCAAAGCTGTGGGAGGTTAAGTGACCGAGAGGAGGTGTAGATAGATTAGAGAAGGGATCCAAGAACAGAGCCTTGGGAGACCCCTACAGAAAGAGGAAGTGGCCAGGAGGAGACAGAGTTGTAGGTAACACTGAAGAAACGCTGTGATAGATACAGTGCCTTGAAAAATTATTTATACCCCTTGAAGTGTTACACATTTTGCCATGCTACAACCAAAATCGGAAATGTATTTTATTGTGATTTTATGTGATAGACCAACACAAAGTGGCACATAATTGTGAAGTGGAAGGAAAATGATAAATGGTTTTCAACATTTTTAACAAACAAATATGTGAAAAGGGTGGTGTGCATTTGTATTCAGTATTTTTATTGAGTCAATACATTGTTGCAGTTACAGGTGCAAGTCTTTTTGGGGATGTCTCTACCAGCTCCCCATTATTCTTGAGTGTGACATTTTTGCCCAGTCTTCTTTGAAAAATGGTGGGGGTGGTGCATTCAGGGCGATGTGCAGTGTTAGTTTTCTACTACAAATTGCGTTTTTGCTTTGAGGCCAAACAGTTAAATTTTGGTCTCATCTGATCAGAGTACCTACTTCCACTTGTTTGCTGTGTCCCCCACATGGCTTCTGGCAAACTGCAAACAGGACTTCTTATGGATTTTTTTCAACAGTGGATTTCTTCTTGCCACTCTTCCATAAATGCCAGATTTGTCAAGAGCTTGACTAAAAGTTGTCCCGTGGACAGATTCTCCCACAATAGCAGTGTATCTTTTCAGCTCCTTCAGAGTTACCATGGGCCTCTTGGCTGTTTCTCTGATTAATGATTTCCTTGCCCAGCCTGTCAGTTTAGGTAGATGGCCATGCCTTGGTAGGTTTGCAGTTGTGCCATTCTCTTTCCATTTTCAAATGATGGATTGAACAGCGCTCAATGAGATGTTCAAAGCGTGGGATATTTTTTTTATAACCCAACTCTGCTTTGAACTTCTCCATAACATTGTCCCTGACCTGTCTGGTATGTTCCTTGGCCTTCATGATTCTGTTTTTTTCATTAAGGTTCTCTAACAAACCTCTGAGGGCTTTACAGAATGGCTGTATTTATACTGAGATTAAATCACAAACAGGTGGACTCTGTTTACTAATTAGGTGACTTCTGAAGGCAATTGGTTCCACTAGATTTTAGCTAGGAGTATCAGAGCGAAGGGGGCTGAATAGAAGTGCACACCACACTTTTCAGATATTTGTAAAAATAAAAATAAAAAAAACATTTATAATTTTCCTTCTACTTCACAATTATGTGCCATTTTGTGTTGGCCTATCAAAAAAAAAAACAATAAAATAAATTTTTTGGTTTTAACCTGACAAAATTTGGAAAATCTCAAGGAGTGTGAAAACTTTTTCAAGGCACTGTGTGTGTGTGTGTGTATATATATATAATTATTGGGAATACACCGAAATTTCGGCCGTCGAAAAATATCGGCCGAAAATTGCCTTTTGGTTGTATAGCGCAGAAGAGAGGAGAGCCACTGCCGCCTGGTTGATTGAAGTGTCGGGAATATAACCGCTTTCATTTCAATAGCTGTGCGTTCCCCGCTGCGTGCCGTCACATACAGCCCCTCCTTTTTGTTTAGATACTTTGATAGACAGATCATCCGTCCAATCCTGGGATGGGTGATCTGTCTATCAAAGTTTCACGGACAAGGGGGTGGTGCTGTATGTGACGGCGCACAGCGGGGAACACACAGCTATTAAAATTAAAGCCATTATGTTCCTGACGCTCTAATCAACCAAGCGGCGGCTCTCTTCTCTTCCCCTGCACAGGCTGGCTTCACTGGGGGCACAGGCTGGCTTCACTGGGGGCACAGGCTGGCTTCACTGGGGGCACAGGCTGGCTTCACTGGGGGCACAGGCTGGCTTCACTGGGGGCACAGGCTGGCTTCACTGGGGGCACAGGCTGGCTTCACTGGGGGCACAGGCTGGCTTCACTGGGGGCACAGGCTGGCTTCACTGGGGGCACAGGCTGGCTTCACTGGGGGCACAGGCTGGCTTCACTGGGGGCACAGGCTGGCTTCACTGGGGGCACAGGCTGGCTTCACTGGGGGCACAGGCTGGCTTCACTGGGGGCACAGGCTGGCTTCACTGGGGGCACAGGCTGGCTTCACTGGGGGCACAGGCTGGCTTCACTGGGGGCACAGGCTGGCTTCACTGGGGGCACAGGCTGGCTTCACTGGGGACACAGGCTGGCTTCACTGGGGACACAGGCTGGCTGCATCTGATGGGCACTGGTGAGGCTGCATTGGTCTCTTGTATCATGTCTGCAGTCTCTGACCATCTCCTATACCATGTCTGTAGTCTCTGACCATCTCCTGTACCATGTCCCCGGGCTCTGACCATCTCCTGAACCATGTCCCCGGTCTCTGACCATCTCCTGTACCATGTCCCCGGTCTCTGACCATCTCCTGTACCATGTCCCCGGTCTCCGACCATCTCCTGTACCATGTCCCCGGTCTCCGACCATCTCCTGTACCATGTCCCCGGTCTCCGACCATCTCCTGTACCATGTCCCCGGTCTCCGACCATCTCCTGTACCATGTCCCCGGTCTCCGACCATCTCCTGTACCATGTCCCCGGTCTCCGACCATCTCCTGTACCATGTCCCCGGTCTCCGACCATCTCCTGTACCATGTCCCCGGTCTCCGACCATCTCCTGTACCATGTCCCCGGTCTCCGACCATCTCCTGTACCATGTCCCCGGTCTCCGACCATCTCCTGTACCATGTCCCCGGTCTCCGACCATCTCCTGTACCATGTCCCCGGTCTCCGACCATCTCCTGTACCATGTCCCCGGTCTCCGACCATCTCCTGTACCATGTCCCCGGTCTCCGACCATCTCCTGTACCATGTCCCCGGTCTCCGACCATCTCCTGTACCATGTCCCCGGTCTCCGACCATCTCCTGTACCATGTCCCCGGTCTCCGACCATCTCCTGTACCATGTCCCCGGTCTCCGACCATCTCCTGTACCATGTCCCCGGTCTCCGACCATCTCCTGTACCATGTCCCCGGTCTCCGACCATCTCCTGTACCATGTCCCCGGTCTCCGACCATCTCCTGTACCATGTCCCCGGTCTCCGACCATCTCCTGTACCATGTCCCCGGTCTCCGACCATCTCCTGTACCATGTCCCCGGTCTCCGACCATCTCCTGTACCATGTCCCCGGTCTCCGACCATCTCCTGTACCATGTCCCCGGTCTCTGACCATCTCCTGTACCATGTCCCCGGTCTCTGACCATCTCTTGTACCATGTCCCCGGTCTCTGACCATCTCCTGTACCATGTCCCCGGTCTCTGACCATCTCCTGTACCATTGCCACACAGTTGCCAAATTAAACATTTGCATTGATGTCAGCTTGTAGGTTGGAAACATCCTGTACTGACGTTATTTCAATGCATTGCTTGCTGTCCTCTGTAAACACTGAAATGGTACTTTTAATCCCAGACCCTATATCATTTATAAAGATATCAAAAAGTAGGGGTCCCAACACTGGATGCATAGAGCAGATGCTCGAGGGCAGGCATGCAGCTGTGCCCCCAGGGTAAGCGTTTTTGTTAGAGGGCACTGCTCAAGGGGTAGGATCCAGGAGCGCCCGGGCAAAACCACTGCACAGAGTAGATAAGTATAACATGTGTTTGTTATTAAAGCTTCAGTTTTTTTTTTTTGTTTAAATAACACTTGCTTTTATTAAAAGTCAGCAGCTACAGTATTTGTAGCTGCTAATTTCCATTTTTTTCTTTCTAGCGTTAAGATACTCTTTAAAGGGGTGGTTCCCCTAAAAAGAAACTTTTAACATTGCCTGTCTCTTCTTAATAACATTAAGAATCGGCTGGTAGTTTAAAAAAAAAACACCCGTACATACCATTTTCGGCATGTAGTCTCACCGCCGCTTCCGGGTCTGGCAGCCGGGGACAGGCATCCGATCGACGCATACAGCGCGTCACGAGATGCCGAAAGAAGCCGAACATTGGTGCGGCTCTATACGGCGCATGCGCACCAACGTTCGGCTTCTTTCGGCATCTCGTGACGCGCTGTATGCGACGATCGGATGCCTGTCAATGAAGTAGGCCCTCCCATCCCCGGCCGCCAGACCCGGAAGCGGCGGTGAGACTACATGCCGAAAATGGTATGTACGGGTGTTTTTTTTTTAAACTACCAGCCGATTCTAAATGTTACTAAGAAGAGACAGGCAATGTTAAAAGTTTCTTTTTAGGGGAACCTCCCCTTTAAGGTACTGTTGCCTATAATTAAAGCTAAAATTGCCTACTCCTGCTTATAATAATTGGAAGTAGTAGGAGGAGATGTTCAACATTTAAAAGATAAACAGCTTATCCAAGATACAGCGGGTTTGTTCCCCCATTTTCCTTATGATTTTTTACCCCGGGTTTTTTTTTGTCTTGCCACTACATTGCAGCACAGTGTATTTTTTTGGTGTTTAAGCATTAATAAGCGTATTTGATTTCATGAAAGCTGTAATGTCTGCAAATTTTTTCATGTGTATTATATTTTGGAGCAACTCATTTACATTCATTTATTTTATGCACTTTAATTAAATACATTCTAGAGCATTGTGAAATAATTGCATTTCCTACTGTGCCATTTTTTCACTCGACTTTTTTATTTTATTTTTTGTGGCGTTGTGCATTAAGCCGATTTTACATTCAACAGTGATAATCATATATTCAGCACTGACTCACGCCATTTGATGAAAATGTGACCCACAGCATGTTGCTTTTCTGCTGCCCATCTTTCATTTCAGATTGTTTATATGCAGTGTTTGCAGGCCACCTTAGCACTTAAAGGGTTAATTGAGCAGTCGGCATCTCAAACACTTCATCAGCTTCATTTTCCTTCCACTTAAATATGCCGGATTAACGCAGTAACCAGCCGCCACTCAGTGGGCCATAATACACGTATCACTGAGCTTTTGAGGAGCCACTGTATTTAGGAATATTAAGCAGGATAGTTCATTAGCATTTCCTTTACATGTCATTTTTCATTGCCTACACTAGCAGAACACAAGCAAGAGTTTGACAGATACTTAAAATGTTTCTGAGCAATCGGTCTTATTCTGTCTTGCCAGCTTTTTTTGTATTATGGTTTGTTGTAGAGCAGGTGTAAATGGCTTGATATTTAATATAAGCAGACACAAGAGATCATTAGGGAAAATGTTCAAGTCCAAGGAGGGCTTCATCAAAAACTTTTTATGGCTACAAAATAATAAACTACGTAAATGATTCAATTATTTTGTAAGCAAGTGAAGGCATTTACTTCTGTGTTTTTTTGGGAATTTTGCTTCTTTCTTTTTTTAATTGCCAAAGTAGAGAAAAGCTAAGATATTTTTTTTCTCCTGGCAATGTTGTCAGTTGACTGAGTCTCATTAACATTCTAGTTCTGTATTGCCATTGCTCCTTGCTAGCTTACCAGCTGTTCCTGCTGCTAGCTACAATGTCTGATGTGTTCAGATCACTGGGTTCCTCCACTCACCACTGAGAGAAGACAGGCTTTCCATTGGGGATACCCACGTGTCTACCCTGTCTACAACGGCAGCAAATAAAGTAATAGAGCCTCGCATGGCATATGGTGTCTGGATTCATACAAGATGCAAAACTATTCCAACACTAATGCACAATGACTCATAGCATTGCTAATTTTTCCAAACAAAAGCCACCTTCCACACCCATGCTTTTCAACCTCAGGCTATGAAGTCTTGCAAAGCTTTTGGCATACAAAAAAAAGCTATAGATAATTCCGTAACTTAATGCATTCAGCTTGTAAATATCAATTTAAAAAAATGAAGTTTATAGCACTAAAAAGTGTAACTTTTATTTATTGGGTTTATGCCCTGCATATCCCAGTATATCCATATGATTTCTAAAGTGTTGCCCAAACTGGTAATGAACACCGTGGAGTCATTGCAACCAATCCGATTTATTTGTGAGAGTGAAGTTCTGCAATTTTCACTTATAAAAAATTGTAATGAGTTTAAGGTAAAACTTTCAATATTTTTCACAATAATATTTTCCTTTGTTTCATGAAGAACGCCATCTGTTAAATCACTTGTAAAGCATGACCATTGTGGATATTTAGGGGCTAAAGTTATCATGAAATTCATCAGCTAGGTGGCACTCGTTTAATGCAAGGAACAGTTTTAAACTGAATGTGGAAACAATTTGAGATCTAATTGTGAGTGCATCAGTTACAGTATATGAAAAAAAATAACTATGAAAATTCACCTGACCTAGTTCTTCTTCATTTACATGGTGCCCTATGAGTGCATACTTTTTAAAATATTGGAAATCTGTGCGAGTAATGCCAGTAATTTTCACTGCTTTGGCATACCGGTTGTTAACCCCTTCCCTGACAGTTTAGGGCAAGTGACAGTTTCATTGATCTCTATTGGGCCAAGTGTGAGATGGCTTTACTAACCTTTTCTTCACCAGCTTGTGCCATGATTTAACACTCTTGTCTTTTTCCACATTAATTGTAAACGTTACAAGCATTAAAAAAAAAAGTGTGCTAGTGACTCATAATATTCTGTAGTCATATCGTTTTTTTTTTAATTTTTGAGCTCATAAGTGTACTGCTAATTGCACGTTAAACTCAATTATTATTATTAATTGGTGCATGCACAAAACAAGTTTATATTTAGACCTCAGATTAGCCCCAATTCATGTAACGTCAGACTTCCGGTCATCCCTAACCAATGAACCTGCAGACCTTGGATCATTCCCAATTCATGTACAATTAGACCTCAGGTCATGCAGCCTCGGACCTTGACCTTTAGTTGTCAGGGCAGCCCCAATCCATGCCTCCTTCCTGCTCAGATTAGCACCAGTTCCTTCACTTTTAGACCTTAGATCAGCCCAGTTTCCTATGCCAAAAAATTCTCCAATTGTAAAAAGGAGACATATTTGTTTTCCTGATGAAAGAAAAAAAAAATTTTTTTTTCCACATTTATCATTATTGTATCATATAAGTATCAAAGATCAAGTATCAAAGATTTCAGTTATCGATATATGATGTCAGAAGAAATTTATGCCATGGAAAAATAAAAAAAAGTTTCCTTTATATTACACAAAGCATTGCCAGATAATTATCCAGCAAACCTGCCAAACCTGAAGTGGTTAATCAGTATAATGCAGTTTACTTGATTGTGGGAGCTTGTCATGTAGAATAAAGAGATTACCTCCCTTCACAGTGCTCATTCCCTTGAATTTGAATGGACAATATGCAGGTCATGTGTTCGATTTCTAGTCTAAGTCTAGTCTATTTTCATGGCCTAAGTTTTACTACCTAAATCTACTAAACCATTTACATTTCCAAGCCTGGTCATTTGTTTAGAGAGTAGTGACTGTGTTTGCCTCGTTTTGGAATTATCATGCTAATTGACATGTGTTCCTCACATCTTCAAAGTGCTTTTCTGGCACTGTTTGTGGGTGCTAAAGTGTGCTGTGGTCATTAGCCTAATGTACACCACTCAGCAGGAGTCAGCAGTGCTGTGAAGTTCAAACGGTGCTCTACTGTCGGTTTAGTGAGTGTACACTTAAGGTGAGGTCAAAGGGATGAATTTGTTGAGGAAACAATTCTATATGTATAACCCTCCCAGCTGAGTGATTTAGTTTTTAGTACCCAGCATTTCCAACATGAGTGCCAGGTGTGCAGTTGTACCCTGCTTTTGTGTAAAGAATTCCTTAGAGCAGACACATCAAGCTGGTGCTTTTAGGCAGGCATGGGGCTATTTTTCTCCTCCTTTTACACCTATGGCCAGGGCCCAGAGTATTAAGGCTATGTCTTCTTGGGTTGTTTTTCAGTAAAAAAGTTAAAAAAATCTTTTTTTTGACACTGTTATAAAGGTTAAAATGTTGCCCTAATGTAATATAAAAAATGGAAATATTTGAAGGTCCATTCCCACTCATGTTTTGTGCTAATCTGCCCATTGACATACTAATTACTGCACTGTATGTTGATACACACCATACACACAATAATGCGTTGCTGTGTCATTAATTTTCATTGACTCCCTAATGCACTAAGGGAATTACTTGGATTGTTGGCAAATTGTAATGCACTACTATGCATTATAGTGTGCTGTGTTGCAAAAAAAGGTACCGGTATATATCCATTTTCAGCTATGGTTTTGTGCATTGACAGTTCTTTCAAATGCATGCTTTAACTCAAAGCATTGTCCACATCCCCAGCAGTGTCAATGTTTTGCCCCAATAGACATGGTTATAGAAAAGAATCACGATCTTTACTACACCTTTATTGTTACACCATATGGCCTCCGGGGCAGGAATTGTACCTATGTCCGATTTGTTTTCATCAGTGCCAGCTTCCTTTATGGATCAGTGGAAACACCATTGCGGTCGGAGTCGGAACTGACCTCAGTGGAAGAGCTGTTTGTGGGCTCCCAACCTACGGAGAGGCCGTCTCGAGTTTTTACCAAACCTTGTTGGCCCTCCCACCTGTTGCTCAACATGCGTTCCTTGTCAAATGGGAATGGGACCTCCAAAGCCAATTGTCCATGGCTCAACGCTCAACACTGTTTCAGCTATCACATATCTCGGCCATATCCTCAAAAACTGCTGAGGTCAACTATAAATTACTAATGTGGTGGCACTACACCCCGGAGGTTTTTCACAGGACTTTTCCATCGATCTCTGATCTCTGCTGGAGGGGGTGCGGGGAGCGAGGCTTAAATGCGCATATCTGGTGGTTTTGTCCTTTAAGCCTTTTTGGTCTTTGGTATTGCATTGGATGGAAAAGATTCAGGGGTCTAGAGTTATTGATGATCCCTGGGTGGTACTGTTTCATTGCACAAGCGAACCAGTAAGATCATATTCTAAGTCAATTGCTCTCCATCTCCTTAATGCGGCCAAGGCGCTTATACTTAAGTTTCGGAAGCAGTAAAAGGTTCCCTCCTTGCGTCAATGGTTATTGGAAGTAGACCACATCTACCACATGGAAAGTAGCACGTTAACGCTACGTAATAAATCTGATTTGGCCCATAAGATATGGTCCTGCTGGATCGCTTTTAAGTTTTCTTCTACATATGTGGATGCTATGGCACAATCTGCTTAGTGTTTGAATGATAAGAATACATATTTGCTGTATTGGACGTCCTGCTGTGTCTGTTGGATTGTATTTACGGACGTTCTCTACACTGTGTTCCTATGCCTGACTGTCATGCATTTTGCTCGTTGGTTGATGTACTTCCTCATGCTGACGTTATATTGTTTATTACTGTATTGATTTCCTCCTTTTTATTCTCAATAAAAAAACTTATTGAACAAAAAAAATAAAAGAATCACCACTTTAAAATAATCACATTTTGTTGCTTTGCGGTCTGAAATTAAGACACACGGTTTTTGTTTTATCAAACTGTATTTACTAGTGCAAGTTATAACATCCAAGTAAAAGATAGAACACCAACATGTCAGGGGAAAAAAACTAATTACTGAGTTGGAAAAAGGACACACCCCCCTTATGTCTGTATTTTGTTGAACCACATTTTGCTTTAATTACAGCCTTTAGTCTGTTGGGGGATGTCGCTACTAACTTTGCATATCTAGACTTTGCAAAAGTTGCCCACGCTTCTTGAGCAATTCTGCAAAGTTTGGTTAATTTGGTGATTATGTACAGTAATCTTCAAATAATTCAACAGATTTTTCAATGGGGTTTAAATCTGGGCTCTGGCTAAGCCATGTAAGGACATTCACCTTTTTCTTCTTCAACCACTGTGTGGTAATTTTTGCTGTGTGCTTTGGGTCCTTGTCATGTTGGAAGGTAAACCACCTTCCCATTGACAACTTTCTGGCAGAGGGCAGCAGATTTTCCTCAAGGATTCAATGGTATTGTGTCTCGTACATTTTTCCTTCTGTTTTGAGAAGTGCTCCAGGCCCTGCTGCAGAGAAGTACCCCTATAACAGAATATTACCACCTCCATTCTTTACTGTAGAAATGGTGTTATTTGGCTGGTGAGCTGAATTAGATTTCTGCCAGGCATATCGTTTGGTGTTTAGGCCAAATAATACAATTTTAGTCTCATCTGACTACCTTAAACACACCTTGAAGATTCTGAGGCCACATGGAAAAATGTTATGGTCAGATGGCACTAAAATTAAATAGTAAATACAGCTGGATAAAACAAAAACTGTGTCTGTCTTTATTTAGGCTACAAAGCAACACTGTGATTATTTAAAAGAGGGTGATTATTTTCTATACCCACTGTATGTGCCATCAGCAGTGTCATGCCCCCACAGACTAAGCAGTGTCCACTTTTGCAGCATCCATGTTCTGTACAACAGATATTACTGATTTAGCCCTGATGACCATCCTGAATGTTTGGCATACTGGATGAAGCACAACGCAACTGCAGTCTCTGTTGTTAAATCCCATATTCTAAATTATAGGGGTATTTCTGACTGTTATTCCCAACTTACTCCGAGCAAAAAAAATCAGTTCCCTCATGATTTTTTTATTGCATGTTTAAAATGGTTCTAAAGCTTCCGTTTTTTTTTTTTTAAATTAAAATAGTGATCATGTCATACATGCCTGCTATGTGTAATGGTTTTGCACATAAGGGCCCTGATCCTCCTCTTCTCAGTTCCCCCGCCAGTGCTTCTGGCTCCTCCCCTTTTCTGAATGCCCCATAGCAAGCCACTTGCTATGGGGGCACTTGTATGTACTTCCGCCCACTTCCCACCTCACTGGCTGTGATTGGCAGCGGGAAGCAATGGCTCTTGCTGCTGTGTCTTAGCCAATGAGGAGTGAGAGACCTGGGAGAGCCTCTGCTCTTGTGCACATGGTTGGATCGGGCTCAGGTTGGTATTGAGGGGGGTGGGCTGCGGGCTAAGCTGCACAGGGACGGTTTTTACCTTCATGCATCAAGCTAAAAATCCTTAACACTTTACAACCATTTTAAAGGCTTACTTTGCTTAGTATGAGTCCCAAGGAATATTCTATTGCTCATATTTTTCTGTTATTCACTCTGGTCTCGACCAGCATCTAAATACCCTTTAGGTACAGGTTTCTGTCTTATTCATTCTATTCCAGAAACCCCTTGCCTCACAATCCCTAATCAAGAATTTTCTTCAGGGAGTTGCTAAAATAATCCCCCATTTTGACCTCATTTGTCACCTTGGGATCTCAACATGGTGCTCTCTGTGCACTTCAGAGACTCCCCCTCCCCTTCCTTTGAACTGATTTGAGATATTCCTTGGGTAGGGACGACCCTACCTAAGGTTGCCTTCCTCGTGGCAGTTATGTTTGTTAGGTGTGTTTCTGAGATGAAAGCTTTCTTGTAGAGAGACTACTTGCTTTGCGCAAAGGCAAGGTTATTTTGAGACCAAAACCTTCCTTCTTACCTGAGATTTTTTGTTTCCCACCTTATTGAGGACATTGTTCTACATTGGTTGGGTGTGGTTAGAGTTGTCAAGGTCTACCTGGCAGCCATAGCCTATATTTACAAGACCGAGGCTCTTTGTTCTGCCTGTGCACAATCATAGAGGACATCCTACTGACTACTTCCCACTTCACCGTTGCTAGGTGTATCCTCCTTTCCCTATCAGTGCCCATTTAAGCAGGGCTATTGATGTCTTTTAGGCTTTTTATCATCAAGCATCTGTTTCCCATATTTGCAAGGCCGACACAAGGTCATCTGTTGACTCATTCTTCAAGTTTACTCATTCTTCATAGCGGTCAGAGTCATTTACCATGATGGTCATTTTGAAGGCCCATATGAAGTTTATTTTTTTTTAAACACAAGTTACTCCCTTACGTTTTTCTATCTAAAATTAGCATTTTTTTGCACAAGTCTATCTACTAACAACTGACCATGCACAATGTTTTGGTTTTTGGTGTGACTGCTTACGTCTGACTGCCTATGATCCCCTGTGAGCTCTTGAGTCTGCCTCCATATTGTGACCTCTGAAGCACATTATAGCCTTTCAAAATTATATTTGGTCTACCACGCCCATTTCCACCATATTGATCCCTGAAGAAGGCTATATTTAGTCGAAATGCGTTGGCACTTTGGTGGCTATATATAATAAACTCTGCACATGTTTTCAATTTACTTGTATTTCATTGTGCGTTAGACCAGGAATTTGACTGTCTAGACCAGGTTTTATATTTTAAATCTGTTTTGTTTGTTTTTTGTTTAAAAAAATAAAAATAACTATTTTTATAAAATATAGTTGTTTGTAACCTAATTACTGCAACAAAATACCATGGGAGATACCGCTTTTTACTCATTCTCCAAGTTTCATGAGGTGGATGTTCAGACCTTGGCTTATGCAAGCATGGTGCTTCAAGCTCTTATGTGAGTGTTTTGTTTGGGTTCTTTAACCCTTTTTTCATTGTGAGCCAGTTCAAAGTAATTTTTTACTGTGGTGTTTCCAATCCCTCAGTTTATTGCTTGGATACTTCCCATTGTCTTCGAATACTGTACGATTTATGGCTTCATACACACTGGTTTATTTTAACCACTTGAAATCCGGAAGTAATTTTTTGCGATATGGCACTGCGTTACTTTAACTGACAATTGCGCTGTTGTGCGACGATGTACCCAAATATAATTTTTGTCCTTTTTTCCCACAAATAGAGCTTTCGTTTGATATTTGATCACCTCTGTAGGTTTTATTTCTTTCTCGTACATCACGGGACACAGAGCGGCATATTCATTACTATGTGGGTTATATGGAGTACCTTCAGGTGTGGACACTGGCAATCTTCAAACAGGAAGTCCCCTCCCTATATAACCCCCTCCCCTAGAGGGAGTCCCTCAGTTTTTTCGCCAGTGTCTTAGGTGTTGGTCACGGAATAGCTTTGCTCCACATCCTTTGGGATTAAGGGCGGGCTAACCGGATCTGTCCAAGGAGCCTCAGTGCCAAAGTGGACAGTACCCGGGCCCCAAACCGTGGGGTTTTGCCTATAATGCTCCTCTTTGGAGGGCTGGACCCTGGGCCCAGGACTTGGAGTTTGCAAAAACCATAAGGTTCCTGTTTTGCCAGGGTGCTATATAGGTCCAGGACAGTGGGTACCTTCATAGGACCCCAGGGCCTGAAGGTCTACTACGCTACCCACGGAGATGGGAGAAGACTGGATCAGTTTGCTGGTCAAACATCCTGCAGCATGGAGCAGGTAAGGGGGAGCCTGCGGGACTTGGTTCGACAGCAGGCTCCCGGGGTAACCTAAAAGGGGGGATAGCCTGAGTATGCTCTGCATGGGCAACTGTGATCACTATGTCTTAGAGACAGGATGACACCCTTTCTCCCCCCATCACTAGGCCCCCCGGTCTAAAGTGTGTTGCTAGCTAACCTGCTGTTGCTTCCTAGAGGCTAGTAAAGGATCCTTAGGGGCCTTAAAAGAGTCCTACCTGGCCGGGAGTTTTGAATCTGCCGCCGTTTCTGCGCCATGGATCTCCAGCAGCGCGGCTCCTCCATGTTCTTCCTGTTTCCGGGTACGCGCGCGCGCGCGTGCACGCGCGCGTCTTATTGACGAATTTTCGCGCCATCCAGACAGGAGGGCGGGGGGGGGCGGGCCTGCGGCGTCATACAGGGGCGCGCCCTTCTGCTGTTATAGACAGCAGGCCTTGTCAGGGCTCAGTCTGTGGCTGATTGTTTCAAGAGAGGACGCAGGGCGGCAGAACAGTGACTCCCGGTGGCGGAAAAGGGGTAGTACATGTGGACTTTGTCCCAATGTCTATTGTTAAGCCAAAGAATCCCCCTTATTTGACAGCAGGTTGGAGGCTGGCAAACTTAAGTTAGGGGCATTGTGTATGGTCATAGAAAATATATAATTATTTAAAAAAAAAAAAAAAAAAAAAAAAAGACCAACATACGGGCCCATCAGTTTGTGGGGACACTAGTAATCTACTTTCCCCTAAACTCTGGAATTGTACTCCTGGCCACTACAGTCTGTTGTGTGGGCGGAGTCCCTCGATTTTGTATTATGGCTTCCAAGGGTTCGGGGTCAAAGGGTACAAAAAAGACCAAAAAACAAAAGGGTTCCCTTTCTGATTCTGATATGCCGATTCTTTCCCCGCAGCTTATTAATTTAAGAAGCGCCTTGGATGAGCCATTAGGGGGATCTGGTGCGGAGGCTGGCCCAGATCAGCCCAGCCCTGTGTTTATCACAGAGGAGATGCTAGCCGTATCCCTAGGGGGGCTAGAAGAGAGAATAGCAGCATTGATCGCTAGAGCTATTCCTGGTAAGAAACGGGTTAGATCCCCATCACCAGGGAGTGTATCCTCAGATGCTGAGATTCTCTCTCCGGAGGAATTAGAATCACAGGAGGATCAACTGGACCTGAACCGAGAGGGTTCAGGGATTGAGGGGTCTACCTCTGAGGAACCATTTTCAGACTCCCAGACGGAAAGACTGTGGGTACAGTCTTTGACGGACATGGTCCGCTCGGCATTTAGTTTGCCATTACCAGAACCTCAGGTTCCTCCGGTATCCTCTCTGGGCTCTTTGAGAGCCCCGTTAAGCAACGCAGTTTTTCCGGTCCATCCTCTCTTGGAGGAATTGATCTTTCGGGATTGGGTACGGCCGGACAGGGTTTTTCTGCCACCGAAAAGATTTGCGGTCATTTATCCCATGGAGGAAAAATTCTCCAAGAGATGGAAGCTCCCAGTAGTGGATGCAGCCATCTCATGTGTGAATAAATCACTAACTTGCCCGGTGGAAAATATACATATGTTTAGAGATCCGGTTGATAAAAGATTAGAAACACTTTTAAAAGCATCCTTTGCTACGGCAGGAGCAGTGGTGCAGCCAGCGGTAGCTGCAATTGGAGTTTGTCAGGCATTAAAAGACCAGACAAAAGAGATGTTAAAAGACATGCCTACCCAACAAGCAGAAGAGTTTGCTGACATTCCCAGAGTTCTGTGTTTTGCGGTAGATGCTATAAAAGATTCCATCCAGCAGGCTTCTCGTTTATCACTATGTTTGGTACACATGAGAAGGCTCTTATGGTTGAAGAACTGGGCGGCAGAACCCCCATGCAAAAAGCTTCTGGCAGGATTTCCCTTCCATGGAGGGCGACTCTTCGGAGAGGATCTGGATAAATATATTCAGACTATTTCAAATGGCAAGAGTACCCTTTTACCGGTCAAAAAGACATTCCGGGCTCCTACATTTAAAAGGCAGCTTTTTCCTGTCTCGGGGCCCTCTAATTCCAGGCAGTATCGACGGCCGCCTGCGCGATCCAACGGTAACAGTAGATCGCAGGGACAAACCCCTGGGGGTAAGAAGCCGTGGTATCGCAAGCCGTCAAAGGCAGCCCCTAAGTCTGCCTTATGAAGGGGCGCCCCCACTCTCACGGGTGGGGGGAAGGCTTCGTCTCTTCTCAGAAGTTTGGGAAGCCAAGATCCCCGACAAATGGGTCCGGGCATCTGTAACCACAGGTTACAGACTGGAATTTCTGAGGTATCCTCCGCCTCATTTTCAAGAATCAAGGCTACCAAGGGATCCAGCAAGGAAGGCCTCAATGCTGGCAGCCTTGGATCACCTGCTTTGCCAGGACGTAATTTTAGAAGTGCCAGCCCAAGAGCAAGGCCTAGGTTTCTATTCCAATCTCTTTGTCATACCAAAGCCCAACGGCGATGTCAGGCCAATTTTGGACCTAAAGAGGTTAAACGGTTATCTAAGGGTGCGGTCCTTCCGGATGGAATCCATCCGGTCAGCAGCCGCCGCGCTTCAGAAGAACGATTTTCTGGCCTCCATAGACATAAAAGATGCTTACCTTCATGTACCAATCTGTCAGTCGCATCAAAGGTTTTTACGCTTCGCGGTCGGGCAGCGACACTTCCAATTCAGGGCGCTCCCTTTCGGGCTGGCCACGGCCCCCCGGGTATTCACGAAGATCCTAGCCCCAGTTCTGGCCAATTTAAGAATCCAAGGAGTCACAGTCCTAGCATACTTGGACGACCTTTTAATTATAGATCATTCACGGACGGGTCTGCAGAAGGCAGTAAACCTCACGGTTCGGTACCTCGAAGAATTCGGCTGGGTCCTAAACCAGGGAAAGTCAGCATTCCAGCCTACAAAGCAGTTGGAATACCTCGGCATGAGGTTAGACACGGAACGTCAAAAGGTGTTCCTGCCCCTTGTAAAGATCAAGGCGATCAAGGGGTTGGTTCAGTTGGTTATAAACAAGAGAAGACCAACTATTCGCCTGTGTATGCGATTACTAGGCAAGCTAGTGGCCACATTCGAGGCAGTACCATACGCTCAGATCCACACTCGCGTCCTACAGGCAGCCATTTTAGCAACCTGGGGCAAGAGGGCACATGCCTTAGAGTCCCCTTTGACGCTATCATCAAGGGTCCGACAAAGCCTGGCCTGGTGGTTGAACCCTCAGAACCTTCTAAAGGGAAGATCCTTCAGCCCTGTTGTCTGGAAGGTAGTTACCACAGACGCCAGCCTGGCAGGCTGGGGGGCGGTCTTCGAGGGGTTCTCCCGCCAGGGAACTTGGGTGAAAGCAGAGAGGCAGCTCTCCATCAATATCTTGGAAATCAGAGCGGCTCGCCTAGCCCTGTTGGCGTGGACCTCCAGATTAAAGGGGTTCCCGGTGAGAATCCAGTCAGACAATGCCACGGCGGTGGCATACATAAACCACCAAGGGGGAACCAGGAGCCAGGCCGCTCAAAGGGAAGTGAACTTGATTTTTCAATGGGCAGAGGCTCATGTACCCTGCATTTCAGCGATATTCATTCCAGGAGTGGACAACCTGCAGGCAGACTTCTTAAGTCGCCAGAGTCTGTTGCCAGGGGAGTGGTCTCTGCATCCCCAGGTCTTTCAGACAATCTGCCAGAGGTGGGGAACGCCAGACGTAGATATAATGGCATCCAGGTTCAACAAGAAACTAGACAGGTTCGTGTCGCGAGCGAGGGATCCGATGGCCTGCGGAACCGATGCGTTGGTGTGCCCTTGGCATCAATTCAAACTTCTATATGCATTTCCTCCACTACAGTTACTCCCCCGCCTGTTGCGCAGGATCAGAGTGGAGCACAAGCCAGTCATTCTAATAGCTCCAGCTTGGCCCCGGAGGGCTTGGTACTCGCTAGTCCTGAATATGGCAGTGGGAGACCCTTGGACTCTTCCTCTACAACCAGACCTACTCTCACAAGGTCCGATCCTCCACCCTACATTACAGCGTCTAAATTTGACGGCCTGGAGGCTGAATCCCTGATTCTCAGGGGTAGGGGTCTGTCTAGGCAGGTAATCCCTACCCTGATTAAGGCTAGAAAGCCGGTCTCCAGGGTAATTTATTACAGGGTGTGGAGGAATTATATAGGCTGGTGTGAATCCAAAAGATGGAATTGCCGCAAATATACTATTGATAGGGTGTTAAGTTTTCTCCAGCTAGGAGTGGATAAAGGCCTGGCACTAAGCACAATCAAAGGACAGATCTCAGCTCTGTCAGTGTGGTTTCAGAGGCCGCTGGCCACCCACTCGCTGGTAAAGACCTTCTTACAGGGGGTCTTGCGTATTAATCCTCCTGTCAAGTCACCAGTTTGTCCTTGGGACTTAAATCTTGTCCTGTCCACTCTACAGAAACAGCCTTTTGAGCCTCTGGCTGAGATTCCTTTACTCTTACTGACAAGAAAATTGGTTTTCTTGGTCGCCATAGTTTCGGCCAGGAGAGTGTCAGAATTAGCAGCCTTATCGTGTAAGGAACCATATCTTGTTCTGCATAAGGACAGGGCAGTTCTCCGGCCCCATCCTTCCTTTCTACCAAAGGTTATATCCAAATTTCACTTAAACCAGGATTTGGTACTTCCATCCTTCTTTCCAAAACCTACATCTAGAAAGGAGGGGTTGCTGCATACCTTGGATATTGTCCGGGCCATGAAGGCCTATCTTAAAGCTACAGAAAAGATCCGGAAAACAGATGTGTTATTCGTTCTACCAGATGGCCCCAAGAAGGGGCAGGCAGCTGCAAAATCCACCATCTCAAGATGGATTAGACAATTAATCATTCAAGCCTACGGGTTGAAGAGGTTGCCTCCTCCGTTGTCGGTGAAGGCCCATTCTACCAGGGCCATGGGCGCCTCTTGGGCAGCACACCATCAGATCTCTATGGCTCAGATATGCAAGGCAGCAACGTGGTCATCAGTCCACACGTTTACAAGGTTTTATCAACTAGACGTGAGAAGGAATGCGGATTCTGCCTTTGGACAGGCAGTACTACAGGCTGCAGTTTGAAATCCTCGGGATCAGAAAACACCCTTGGATATAAATAAAAAAAAAAAAAAAAAAAAAGTTTTTTCTTGACTAAGTTGGAATTATTATGATTTGAGTTTATCTCTAAATTGAATCCTTCTTTGGAAGATGTCTCCCTCCCCTCATTAAAGCATTGCTTTCGGACATCCCACATAGTAATGAATATGCCGCTCTGTGTCCCGTGATGTACGAGAAAGAAAAAGGGATTTTTAAATACAGCTTACCTGTAAAATCCTTTTCTTGGAGTACATCACGGGACACAGAGCTCCCACCCCTCTTTTGGGTGACCATTTTGGGAGGCATACTGCTTGCTACAAAACTGAGGGACTCCCTCTAGGGGAGGGGGTTATATAGGGAGGGGACTTCCTGTTTGAAGATTGCCAGTGTCCACACCTGAAGGTACTCCATATAACCCACATAGTAATGAATATGCCGCTCTGTGTCCCGTGATGTACTCCAAGAAAAGGATTTTACAGGTAAGCTGTATTTAAAAATCCCTTTTTTTTTGCGCTATAAACAAGAATGTCATCATTTCAGGCCAATCTGTATTCTGTTACATATTTTTGGTAAAAAAAAAAAAAATCTGAATAACCTTATATTGATTGGTTTGTGCAAAAGTTATAGTGGTTACAAACTATGTGATGGTTTAATGTTTTATTTTTTACTAGTAACGGTGTCGATCAGCGACTTGTAGGGGGACTGCAACATTGCAGCGGACAAATTGGACACAAATACCGTATTTATCGTGGTATAACGCGCTCCCGCGTATACCGCGCACCCCCAAAGTGCCCCCCAATCCTGTGGAAAAAAAGTTATTTTGTACTTACAGTTTTGGTGTCTTGCGCGGCGTCCATCAGCGGCCTCGTGGGGTTCGGCGTCCTTCTGCGGCTTCGGGTGTCCTTCTGCGGCTTCGGGTGTCCTTCTGCGGCTTCGGGTGTCCTCTTCGGCGGGTCCGGTGTCCTCTTCGGCGGGTCCGGTGTCCTCCTCTTCGGCGGGTCCGGTGTCCTCCTCTTCGGCGGGTCCGGTGTCCTCCTCTTCGGCGGGTCCGGTGTCCTCCTCTTCGGCGGGTCCGGTGTCCTCCTCTTCGGCGGGTCCGGTGTCCTCCTCTTCGGCGGGTCCGGTGTCCTCTTCGGCGGGTCCGGTGTCCTCTTCGGCGGGTCCGGTGTCCTCTTCGGCGGGTCCGGTGTCCTCTTCGGCGGGTCCGGTGTCCTCTTTGGCGGGTCCGGTGTCCTCTTTGGCGGGTCCGGTGTCCTCTTTGGCGGGTCCGGTGTCCTCTTAGGCGGGTCCGGTGTCCTCTTAGGCGGGTCCGGTGTCCTCTTAGGCGGGTCCGGTGTCCTCTTAGGCGGGTCCGGTGTCCTCTTCGGCGGGTCCGGGGTCCTCGCGGCGTCCTCCCCGCTCGTTTCCCTTGCCGAGTTTTAAATACTGCGCCAGCATATACTGAGCGCAGTACACTCGGGCAGGCTCGGCAACTTTCACGCTCACGTCCTGTACGTCCAGTACGTGACCGCGGAAGAAGCCGAGACTGGCCGAATATACCCGAGTGTACTGCGCTCGGTATATGTCGGCGCAGTATTCAAAATTTGGCGCGGGAAAGCGGGTATCGGCGTATATCGCGCACCCACGATTTTGCCCTGATTTTCAGGGCAAAAAAGTGCGTGATATACGCCGATAAATACGGTAATACTTTTTTGGGAACCAGGGACATGAATACAATGCTAAAAATATACACTGTGACTGTACTAATGACACTGGCAGGCAAAGGGTTAAATGTGTTCCTAGGTAGTGATTACTAATTGTGGGGGATGTGTTTTTACTGTGAGAAGGCAGAGATCCGTGTTCCTGATTAGCAGAAACACAAGATCACCACCTCCCCTTCTCACAGAATGATGATCTGCCTTGTTTACACATCTTTCGGGAACGATCAGCAAGTCCCGACAGACATCGGGTCTACCAGATCTGCTGATTGGCTATTGCTGTGTCCAATCACAGGCGGAGCGGGCTGGCGGCGTGCATGCACGCCCCATACCTGGAAGTGCAGAATCACGTACAGGAATGTGATTCTGCACAGGAGAGCCGCCTTGCCACCGTATATATACAGTATACGGTCGGCAAGTGGTTAAATGTGGTTTCTCCTCAGGAGAAAATCAGCATTAAAAACTAACCTAAGCTTAATTTTCTTAAACCAGTTTAGGCGAGTTTAGCAGAGTTTAGCATTATTATTTGGTTTTTAGGAGTGTATTTCATTTGCCAGAATTTTTTAGTTATTCTTGCCATTGAAATAAATAGATGTTGAAGTGCTATACGCACCTAACGCACAGGGTATTGGGGAGAGAGGGGGAAGGAACTGGAACACGTAACATGTTCCACCGTAAAAATCGGTGACACATGTAATATGTTGCCTAAGGTGAACTTATCCGTTAACCTGAAAATATGGTATGGCTTTTCTCGCATACTTAATTTTTAAGAAATTTAGTTAAATGTCGTCATGATCTTGCTATATAAAGTAACTTTAACAAATGGTCTTTCTTTTTTATTATATGCACTTTTTGTGTGTAGGTGTATATGTATGTGTGTGTATGTAAAAAAAAAATTCTAAGCAGTTCGATTTTAAATAGCAGGCTTTCCCTTTATTTAGGATCCAGAGCAACAAAGGCATACTGGCAAAGAGATGAGGTTAAGAACCTTTTAGTTCTGTATGAGCAAGGGTCTAATTAATACCATGCAGAAGAAAAAAATTATGTTTTTTAGTTTGAAATTCCATACAGCTCAGAAGAAAAGCAACATCAAGTGCCTGTTATTCCCTCCTTTTCATTTTGGAAAAGATGAAAAAGAGTCCTCGGTGTCCTTTTTTCAAGTTGTGTTATAAGGACCCATTCACACTAAAGCAATCCGTTGCAGGACCATGCGTTGCGTTAGGCAGCTTATTCATTGCGAATGGGCTGTGGCGCTTCACAATGGATGAAAGAAATGTGTGTGACCCTGTTTTTCAGTAAATGCATTGAGGTGCACTGTCTTGTGCTCTTCTGTGCAATGCACTGGGGCACCATTCACAATGAGTGGCATCACAATGCACTGTACACAGAGCAGGTGCATTGCCATGCAATATAGCAATGCGTGTTAACACATACATTGCCACAGCGCACAAATTTGAATGGAAACTCAATAACAAAGTGTTTTTTTTCTGCGCTTTTTGTAAATCCTTATGCATAGTCTTTGCCATTTAAGTATAGTCTCACTTCTATACCAAACTAGTGCATTCCACTCTCCACTGATGCAACACAGGCAAAAGTCATGTGTTAAGAATATAAGCTAATGGTTGTCATATCTTGTATTTTGGCTGATTCCTGCTAAATCAACCAAAGGCCAGCCATGGGTGGCCCTACATGCACTACCTGGCTCCACAAATTTACCACCTGGCTCAACAAAAGTCAATCAAAAGACTTAGCAGAGTGGAACATGATCAGCCTAACAGTGACTGCATCCTATTAGATGTAGTTACTGTTTGGGAATTCAGGCAGCCACAAGTGCCTTGACTAAATACAGTGACTGGCAGGGGAGACTCCCTTCATCCACTGTTACCCCAGGGCTGAATAACAGTTAAACAAGCTGTATTTGCTGGCATTTACTCTTGTGTTGAATGATGGTAAAACATTGAAACCAAACCCACTGTTTTACATAAAAAAAATTATGATTTTTAACACCCCTGTTAGTGTTAAATGGTGTGCCTCATCCATGTAACTACAGGAGAGCCTGTTCTGTTGAAAACAAGACTAAAAAAGCAAGCCTAAAAAAATGAAACAAATGCAGACATCACATTACGTGTAGTAAGCTGCAATACATATAATAAATGTTTGATTTTGGGTTTAATACAGCTTTTAGTGAAATATAAAGCATGAACTTTATTTGCAGAAGTAAGATAAGCTTAAAATGGCATTGCACTTTGCATAATTTGAATCATTGCACTCTGTTGCAGACCGCTGGACCTTTTGAGGCCTGTGCTTTATATTGCGTTCTCTGAACACTGTGCTATGTATTTAATACCCAAATTGCTGCTCTGTGTACACATGTTTAATGTGTTGAATTCCCCTGGCTATTTAACTCTGTACACTGTGCTGTATTTTCATACCACTAGGAATTTCTAAGGAATTCTAAATTTGGATCTCTTTAAAAAGCATGGAATCGTATGAAAATAAGAGCTATGCAAATTTTCTGTTATATATGTAAAAGTTTAGGGAAAAACAACCAGCAGAATATTTTCTGTACTCTTCAACTAGTGACATTCCATTATGTGGTTACACTGCTACTTTCTAACTTGTTGCTTAACAAGTCAGCTCATCTTACAGTTTTATTTTTTTATTTTTTCACTGATAGTGATTGATGTTCAACCACTTGTTTTATTTAATCTCATTAAGGTCTGCAAACCTACATGCCAACTTACAGTAATTAGAGTCCAGATAGCCATTCCATCTGTTCTTCAAGTACTGTTTAATTAATGAACTTTTCAGCATGTTCTTTGCCTCGTAAAAAGCTCTTAGTATTCTCAAGATGTTGAATAGGATTTGCATTCCTGCTTTTTGCTCATTGATTAGAAAGAAATCTTACAGTGGCGTTCATTATGGAATCCCAAAACTCACACTTACATATTAATACTTGAAAAGAGTTGCAAAGAGATTAGAGTTTTATTATTCAAATGCTTAATTAGACTTTTTCTGAAAATTATGTTTGAAAAGAGGATTTTTTTTTTAATTAAGCTACAGTATTTTGTCATTGTACTAGTATCGCACAAATAAAAGGTGCTACTTCTAGTGTCATTTTTTTGCATTGCCAGTCCATTGGTATAGCTTTGTTCTAGTATCTTATATAATTATTATCTATGAAAAGTCCAAACCAGTGGTTCTTTAATGAAAAAGAAAACAGCTGTTGACTTCTTCTTCTTCTTTCTTTTTTTTTGGTGAAAAACTAGGACAGGAAATCTAGCTGTTGCCCTTAATAACCACTTAGATGGTTGCTTTTATTCCTAACCTGCATAATGAAAGAATGACAGTTGGAATCTTACCTTTTATTGGGCAGTTATGGTCATTTCATGTTAGCAACTTTGTATTTGATTTTTATCCACTACAAATATCTCAGATCATTTTCTCTGGTTATTTGTGGCTGCTACAGAGTTGCTCTTGTAGATGACTACAATAATTGCTGATGCAGCTACAAATTGTTGGTGTGACATTATCAGCAGCTGCATTCATCATGATGACTAATTACTGTGGATGGTGATCTGCAGATAGCTCCATATGCTGCAAAAGTATGCTGCTCAGCAATTGAGCAGCAAATATTTGGATTGCTTTAAAAAAAAAAAATCAGTTTGCAGTCTGTCTTTTCCTAGCAACAAAAATGGCAAGGAGTCAAAGTATACATGAACCCTTACCTTGTAAAACAACCCATTCAGTTTAAAATAGAAATGCAAGCAAAATATTTGTATAGATATACAAAAATACATAAAATACCTTTATTTTAATATATATAATCACAAGACATCTGTTCTCCGCTGCATAAAGGGGCTTAGAGATGTGGGGTGGAGACTGCAGAGAGGCCTGTTAGCAGAAGGCAGAGAAACACAGTACACAGATCTTTCCGATGATTGGCTGTGTAAGAGGGGGGTGTCGGCACAAGTCCAACCATTGAATAACAGGCAGGCTTTGCTCCCAAGTACAATCCAAGGAAACAATCTGACCATTATAGAATGGATGTAGTTCCATGCCCTGACATAGTTTGAAGCAGGAAAGCAGGGAACTGGCGTGGCCACCCGGTATTTCACACAAAGGCAGCAATGCAGAGAGAACAGGATGCTTTTTAATACAAGTAAGCGGTACAACAGGCACATATCAGAAATCGTACCTGTTTGGGGGTTATTTAGCTTATTGTAGAGCTTACCAGTAAGTGAAGACCACACCATTTGTGCCATTTAAGGGCTTGTTCGTCCACTTTTATTGTGGAGAAGAAGAAAATGTCCAACAAAACACAGAGTTGCCCATACAGGGGTATCCACCATCAATGCAAAAATAAAGTACAGTTCAGCCTCTTGGCTCTCTTTGACAGCACTACTGCTCAAGCTTTGTGCCTTGGTCCTCCAGACCGTGTAACACTGTCTCTGGTTTGAGGTACCAATGCCATACCTCTCTTGGCACTCTTTAGCAGCCTTCCTGCTACTACAGGCCACACAGGCTTGAGCCCTCTGTCTGCTTAGACTGCACTGTCTGCCTCCTCCCTTCAACACCAGGACTCGATCAATCAGCATCCTGGCTATTCCCAAATCCTGATCTCAGGACTGGATATTTCCTCCCACCCTGATCGCTATGAAATCTCCAGGCTCCAGGTTCCCATTTGTATTTTTGCAAACCACAGAAGAAACTTGACAAAACCCGATTACTCCACATTTAACAATCATCATCCTGGAGCCCCCCTCAACCTGTCTGGTTGAAAATCCTGGACTACATACCCCATCACAGCTAACTTACACTTCAATACATATATAGTTAATGCACATCTTTGCTACCAAATTATTTACATGACATGACCTTAAAGGGATACACTTTGTATGTGTGTATATATAGGTTTTTATGTCGGAGCTGATTTATTAAAACTGGGATAAAGGGTGGTTGTTCCCTTTTAGTAACCAGATTCATTTTCAATAGGATTTATGTGCGGCCCAGTTTCAATGTCTCTCTTCCCAAACCCCTAAACTTTGCAAATTTATAAGTACTGCTGTATTGTCATGTACTATGGCTGTGTAGCAGTTTATTGTACAGTGGTCTGATGTGCATTACTCAGTGTGTACAAGTTATTAAGACTTGGCCCATTCTACTTAACCCCTTTGTGCAGATGCATTCAAGAATGGGCATGTTTGGGAGAAAAGTATAAAAAAAATTCTATAGCCTTCCTCTTTGCATGTCAAAAAACATGCACAGCTATACCAAGATAGAATCCACTAGCAATAAGGTTTACAGTATATACAAACTAGTAAAAGTAGAAAATGATTTAGGGACTGTTGCGAAATGCGTAGACCAACAAACTATTGGGTATTGACCAACAGAATTAAAACCTTATTCCAGCTTCACTGTCATGCTCTGTACTGTATGGAAAGGAAAAAAAAACTGCTATTTTAACTGGATAGTGGCAAGCTGGAACTCAAAGTGATATACAACACCAACAGAATAAGTAACAAAGGAAGTTGCGCTAAATGGGACTGATAATGTTAACCAGTGAAATGAACAACTTGATAAATGTAATAAATACACATCTAAGAAAATGGTTATTGTGAATATACACCTAAAAAATTTAATAAACAAAACACTGTGAACAGATCCTTTAAGAATCATATGAATTATCCAATGGAAAAAAAACATACGATAGTATTGATATGGGCAAAAGAGAAGGGAATGATGTGACAGTCTCTATCAGCGATATAAATTGGTAAACACTGCAACACCCCGTGGCAAATCTTGACAAAACAGAACACTGTGAGTCTTCCACCACACGGATTTGAGGTTAACCAACTCCACAAGCCAGAATAGCTTGTCACCCAACCTGGGTAGGGATCTCCCGCTGCTGTGAATGACTCACTGGTCAGATGGTCCAGTAGCTCTGCACTGGTTGGTCTGGCAGTTCTCATAGGTCAATGTCAGCAAAAACGCTCAGTCGTCAGAGACTTACGACCAGCCTGCGACCAACCAGATTAACCTTGTTCTGGTAAAAATTGAAATGAGTTAATTCGATCCCAAGGAGCTGTTGAAGGGAGATGGAACCAGTGGGAAACCCGCAAAACCCAGCACACAGTGCTGCCTGCCATACACCGATCACTGTTGTATTGCTCCCGCACAGGGTGTGGGTCTTTCGCTCCATTTTTTTTCCACACTGGTTCCATCTCCCTTCCCTTCCACAAATCCTGGGGGTCGAATTAACTCCTTTCAATTTTTAACAGAACAAGGTTAATCTGGTTGGTCGCAAGCCGGTCGTAAGTCACTGGCGACATTTAAGGACTGCCAGACCATCCAGTCTGGAGCTACAGGACCATCTGACCTGTGACTCGTTCACAGCAGAGGGAGATCCCTACCCAGGTTGGATGAGGAGCTATTCTGGCTTTTGGAGTTGGTAAGCCTTGAATCCGTGTGGTGGAGGACTCTGTCTTCTGTTTTGTCAAGATTTGCCACGGGGTGTTGCAGTGTTTACCAATTTATATCGCCGATAGAGATTGTCACATAATTTCCTTCTCTTTTTTTGCCCATATCAATACTATCATATGGGTTTTTTTTCTATTGGACTATTCATATGGTTCTTAAAGGGATCTGTTCATGGTATTTATTTAAAAAAAAAAAAAAATAGGTGTATATTCACAATAACAATTTTCTTAGATATATTTTTTTTTTTGTATTTTATTTTTATATTTATCTTGTTATCTTATTTAGTTGTTAATTTCACTGGTTCACATTATCAATCCCATTTAGCGCAACTTCCTCTGTACTGTATGGTATACATAATGGTTTTAATGTATGTTTTTAATATGTGAACCCACAAAATTCAAAACGTTTTTTATACAAACCGGTTTGAATCTGGTTCTCAAAGTTAGCCCCTAAATCATTTTTACTAGTTTGGAAACACATATGGGTTAATGCTAATGAGAACCTCATAGAGTATTTGTGAATGGCATTCCATCCCTTATTTACCAAATAGATAAGGTTTACGGTATGGTTTTGCACCAGATAAACTAGTAATGTTTGATTTTCCCTGATTCTTGTCATAGGAAGGTTTGTAAACTTTTTATATCTTGCATCAAATCCATGGTTTTGTCATAATAACCATAATAAGTGATATATTGGTCTACAACCTTCATCTGTGCAGCTTAGTACAAAATGCCTGCTTTGCCGTACAGCTATTGACTCTGATATGTTGGAATCATTAAAGATCATTCAATCTTTTGCTATTTTATCTTAAAAATTGCAGAATAAAATCCAGTAATAATACAGTCGTGCCTTTGATCTTTTTTTTCTTCTGTGTTTTTATGAGAGCCAGATAGTACTTATAATTACTGTGTTTCTTGTTTTGATCCTACTACTAAAATAATCTAGAGGCTAACTAGAATTATTTGACAATAAAGTAAGACCTCTGCTTTTCTCCTTTTTAGATATGTATTTGGACCTTAATGGTGTTTACTTACACAGGAGATGCAAGATTAAACTTGTTAAAGAGTTAAGCAGTTGGTAAAATGGTTAAGATTGTCTTTGTGATTTTACTTTTTATAATAAAGTTGGAAAAGATGTCCTTGTGGCAAGTTCCCTCAATTATGTGAAAAATGTAATTTACACCAATTGCCATGAAGATGAAAGTGATCTCCATGCAAATATTGTCCTCCTGGTTAGTAAAGCTTTTGATGTGTTAATGTAAAGTGCTTTTTTTTTCCCCTCAAATGACGGTCATTGTTTTGACATGAAGTGTCATCTCCAAATAAGCACATACTGATACCTCCGCAATTAACGCTCCTTGAATATGGGATAATATTATTGGTTCGTAACAGACAGTGCAGTTACCCTCTTTTGTGGTTTGTGCTGAATTCGCTTTTGATGTTTAGTAGTGACGTTTGTTCTGAAAATTAGATTGTGCAGGTGCCCTTTTTCACGCTTGGTAATTGATCGCTGTGTTTTGATTGTTCCACCTAAATCCCTAACATATTGGTGGTTAGGGTATAATGTAACATTTATAATATTTTTGATGTACACAGGAAAGGAATTAATTAATGAGAATATTATCAATGTATCTTAAAGTTTAAATACTGCCAAATACTGATATTCTACTGTTTAGTTTTCCCACCCTTTTCTTGCCCTCTAAATGTATATATTATTCAGATTTTATACTAAAATGCATTACATGCTAGTGTAAAATAAGTAATTGGCTTAAACTTGTTGGAAGGAAATTTGAGCATCTTAAACAAACCAACGCAAATAAGGAAACTGCAGACTCCATGCAGAATCATGCTACTGGTTGAAATCAGACCCAAGGCTCCAGTCTGGTGAGACAACAGTGTTAATTTCTGAGCCCATTCTACATACTTAAGCCACATGTACTTTTCTACAATGGCAAATGCAGTAAAGTCAATTTTATATCAGACTTTTCTACCCAACTTTTAAACTTCTACTGTTAGAGTGGGCTTTTAACATTTGCTTGGTCAGTCGAGCTACCAATTTAAATCTTTTTATCATCATTTGTGATAGAGCAGGAAACGGAAAATATATGATTGTGTTTCATATTTTGTTTGAAAGCAGCCTTTTAATTTTTTTTTTTTCAAATGGCAGATAAATATGAAAATTTTAACTTCTATACATTTATGAGAAAGGGACATCGGGTGGAATTGAATTGTTAAAGGGGTGGTTCACCCAAAAACCTTTTTTTAACATTGATTGAGGCTTGTTTTGTGAAGGGGAATCGGGTGTTTTTTTTTAGAATCAAAGCAGTATTTACCGTTTTAGAGATGCATCGTCTCCGTCGCTTCCGGGTATGGTCTTCTGGTCTAGGCGTTCCTATTTGATTGACAGGCTTCCGACGGTCGCATACATCGCGTCACGAGTACCCGAAAGAAGCCGAGCGCCGGTGCGGCTCTATACTGCGCCTGCGCACCGTCGTTCGGCTACTTTAGGAAAATTGTGACGCGATGTATCTGACCGTCGGAAGCCTGACAATCAAATAGGAACGCCCTTCCCCGAAGACCATACCCGGAAGCGACGGAGACGATGCATCTCTAAAACGGTAAGTACTGCTTCGATTCTAAAAAAAAAAACACCCGATTCCCCTTGACAAAACGAGCCTCAATCAATGTTAAAAAAAAAGGTTTTTGGGTGAACTACCCCTTTAATAAACATTGTCTTTTTAGTAGCATAAACAATAAAAATCACATCTAAAGTGATGCTGAGCTTGCCACTTTCCTCATTAGAAATCTACCAGTGCAGCCGATTTATAATTACAAAAAAACACTCCTATACTGATTCACACTGCACACAGACACTGACAAACAGCAATTTCTTCAGAAGAACAAAATGAAGGAATTTGCAACAAAGTTTGTTAAAATTGTGAGGGAGAGTGGTCCAAAGGTTTTTTGCCTTTTTTTTTATTATTATTCTTGTCACATCTTTTCTCATGTAGATGGACGCACCCTTCAGAAGATGTAAATATTTTTAATTTATGTAAACTAGAAGCTTTTACGACTCTTGCAAAAGAGAGAACAAAAAATCCTTGGACAGTTATGGGATATGTAGGATGTCGCGATTGTTAATACTCATGTGTGTACTGATGGCAACACTTAAGGCTAATTTCTTGTTGGTCAATGACCAATCCATAATTCAGTAAAAAAAACAATAGCATTATCCATCCTGGGTGGACACTATCAAACACTAGCAGTTTAGAATACATTTATCTGCTATGTAGTAAAATGCTTTAATCAAAAACAATTACTTTTTGTGCTCATTTTAATTTAGATTAGTTACCTAAGTGTAAGAACAATTAATGCAGATTGAATGCCTGATTCCTACAGATGATGAAGAAGCACCCTATACCTTCCGTTTGAATTGTACCTCCTATCGTAAAGCTGTCCTGGCATATTTTCCCACAGATTAAGCTTAGTACTTCCCATAGAAGGAGGCAGGTGCAAGAGCCATTGGTGTCAAAAACTGGAGTTACCCATTTATGTAGTCTGGCGTATTTCCAGACCATCTGGAATTCTATTCCTGTAGTGGTTAAATAAGGGGAATTACAGTTTTGTAATTACTTGCTGACCGCTAATCGGAGGGAATGTTAGGTGCTTACCCAAATGTACGTGTAACTTGGCATTTACGGGCAGGATTTATGATGTGGTCTTGTGAAGACCACTCAACCAGAAAAAGCATGAACTATATGAGAAGATTCTTTTTTTTTCACAATGCCTTTAAGAGTTTCATAATTGTTAGTGTTTCTGTGTTTTGAAAGTCTTGCTAGTCAGTAAAGTTAATATCCCATATATGTTCCCTAGAAATCCAGCAGCACAGTTTTCAAAGAAATTAGATAATTTGAAAAAGATTTCTACTTTATGTAATGTAAGATGCTAAGCATGCTAAACACCTCATTAGACAGGCACACAAACTTTCAAGCTTTGGGGAAGCATGGAAACAAAAGTGTTATGTACTTGGAACCATTATTCTTTAAGATGGCTTTGAAGCATGCTCTTGTCCAGCATATTTTACCATAGAAGAGTTAGGCTGGGTTCACACTACGATTTTCCCATATGAAAAAACGTATGCGGCTGAAACGGATTGAACCGTATGTAAACGTATGCGTTTATAAATCGTATACGGTTTCAAAAAGTGCGTACGGTTCCATCCGGTTTTGATTAAAAAAACGCATACGTTTTTGGAATTAGTGTCATTTAATAAATTAAGATTTTCTTGTTTTGAAAATGCGCATGCGCAGACGAAAAACGCATACGGTTTATACGTATGGAACCGCACATATGTGCGTTTTACATTGACTTTAATGTTAAAAAAAAACGTATGCATTTGCCATACGGTTTAAAAAACGGACTCAAAACCGTGGTCGAACACGGTTTTGTGTACTGTTAAAAAACGATTTGCCAGCAAATCGTACGCACCCGGATGCATCTGAGTGCATATGATTTGCAATGCATTGTCTATGTATGTGTTTTCCCGTACGGGCCCGTACGTTTTCAAAACTGAAATCGTATGCGGCTGACGGATGGGAAAATCGTAGTGTGAACCCAGCCTTAGTATGTTGGGGCATAGTGTAAAGGAACATGGAAGTTTACATTTTTTATTTTCATATCCTTATACTTAACATTAAGAATTGTATCACTATTGTTAAAAACATAAAAATAAACATTAAACATAGACGTTGTTTAAAGCTGAAATCCGGGCTAAATTTATATTGCTTAACCAAAAGAGCCATGTGTATCCTTTTTTGATGTCCTTTGTGTATCTATTTTAGATCTTTTGCGTAATCCAGCATAAAAAAAAAAAAATTTTTTGCCTCTGTGCAGGAATTTCTAGTAATAAAGATTAGTCATTGAAGCGCTCTCTCCTTGTGCAGGGTAACAATTTCTGTTATGCACCCCCTCCTGCCCTTTTAACTTTTCTACAGGTAACCTTTGGTGGGTGAACCTAATGCACAGGATGTGCAAAACTCATTGATGATATCTTGGCTTTTGAGCAGTTCCAGTGATATGTAGCTTAAACAGTAAACTGACAGTTATCTGAGACAATGTTATTATTTGTTGGCTACTTGCAGGTAATGCAGTCTCTTAAAGATAAACTGATCAAGATATGATTGACTTGCATAAGTATTGGTTAGGAAGGAGGGATGCCCAGCAGCCCAAGCCTTATCTTGTTGTTCCTCTGTGCTTTTTGCAGAAAGCAATCCAGGAGAAATATTTTAACTGTATTGCTACTTATGGAATGGTAATAGACTAGGAGAGAAATTCACAAAGCTCAGTTGTCTAGTTTTCCTTCCCCTATAGTAAACAATCGCATTTCTAAGAGAACAAAGCAATGGTAGGTCACTATGTTTTTTTGGGGGGGGGACTTTAAAGGTGCAAAGATACACATAATTGACTGCTATAGGGTGGGTTGTTCCAAGCCATATATTTGGATATTTGACTATATAATGATACTCTTTTAGGATTGGCAAGTCTCCATTGGGCCTTTTGAATGATAATAATTTTGGAAGCTGTGGATGTTCATCTGATCAATTTCTCTCAGCGTATGTCAGGTAGCTTTGCTTTTTTTCTTCTATCTGCTATATGGTGGGGTACTTTTGGCGAGTCTCCATAGGCCTTTTGAATGCCAATCACCATTCTGAAAGTTGTAGATGTTTATTCATCTGGTCAATATCTTTCAGCGTATTTCAGGTAGTTTTTCTTCTTTTTTGTTTACTCACCCCATCTGGTCAGATAAAGAAAATGTATTATTAAATTACCTCCTATGTCTAGGTGGATTCCTTACCACTCCCCAGTCCATAGAGTATGTCTTGTCTACATACCTTCCTCTATGGTACACCAAATTAACCTTTTTTTTTTCTGGGCTTCCTCTTGATCTCTCAGCCTCATTCATATTTTATATTTTCAACCATCCATCTGCATACAGATAGTTGCTGGCTCCTATTGTAAGTCGGTCTTCGCAAACCCAGCCAATTAGGGATGAAACTTATTTTGTCTATAATGCTTTGATTTGTGTCTCTTTTGTATCATCTGTATCGTGTATGTCATTATATTTTTCTATTTTTCAGTAGATAGTGCTCGACAAATGTAAATCTTCTGAAGAAGCTACTAACAGTGGTGAAACATGTTGAGAATTTTGTCTAAACGCACACTTGTATATTATACCCGAGATGGATGTTATTCTGTCAATTTTAACTTTTATACATTAGAAATTATTTTTTGATATATTCATGTATCTTTGAAGTCCCAATTTTCCTTTCAATATTGTTATCAAGTCTTAATGGCAGCTATCACATTTGGGGGTGCCTATTTAACAAAACTCTGCTAAGCATGTATGCAGGCTACAAATGTAGTTTCTATTTAGTTAATAGGCACACGTAGAAGAGTTATTAGTTGCCATTCCTCCTAATTATCCTTTTTTTTTTTTTTGCTTTAAGTAACCAGTATTTCAGTCACCAGATGTAGTGAAGGAAGTGATGCAGACCAAATGTTTCTCTATTAACAGACCTTTTTAAGATGGTTTTGGGAAAAGCAGTGTTGGAACATATTTGTTATTTTAACAGCGCCTAATTTTAAATTACCTTGCTTTCCATTTGGGACACCTGTACACAGATGTCTCCCCACCCATTTTCGAGAAGTAATTCTCCTGTCCTTTGTACTAATGGGATTTGCAAATGTTTGTTGTTTTGTCCTATGTTTGTTTAACACCCTCCTTTTCATTTCACATTAAAGTATACCCTTCACAAGAGGAAAATAGGTACTGACCCTTTTGACCTGAAAACGCTGTTCTCAGGTTTAAGTACTTTCAAGTCATACACCCACAAGTATTACGTAAATGGGTATCGTTATAAAAAAACAGTAATCCTTGTATTTATATATTTTTTTCAAATCT
This sequence comes from Rana kukunoris, assembly GCA_029574335.1. Lineage (NCBI taxonomy): Eukaryota > Metazoa > Chordata > Amphibia > Anura > Ranidae > Rana > Rana kukunoris. The sequence goes on from CM056052.1 coordinate 472,274,507, forward strand.
GACTCGCATTCATGGCTAAAAATGTGCATTACAGCCAAGCAATTAGCTTGTACAGTAGGAAATCCGCAATGGTAGTCTATAGATTTTTAGACAGGCAGACGAGTTCGTAAGGGAAAGAAAGGGCCCCTGTGCACAGAAATGTAACATTGCGTTTTTGTCCCCTAGGCTGAACCCTATTTACTGTAGCGACACTTGTTGACCAGAACCTACAGCCCTGTTGCCCAACTTGCAACCTTTGCCACTTATTGAGGCACCTGCAGACAGTATTATTTCTTGATCTAGGCTAACCACCACCAATAAATATTGCAACACTAATGTACTTCCTTCAGAAACATCACAATAACTCCCTGACATATTCTATCACACTTTTTATTGTTTTTTCCCCTCTGATATTTTGCAACTCCTGTAGCATGTTTGCAGTCTTTGACCATCTCATGTAGCATGCTTGTAGTCTTTGACCATCTCTTGTTGCATGTCTGAGAGCTTTCCTATAGCATTACATTCACTGCATAATATGTGCAACTTATTGCTATTGTTGAAGGCTGCACTTGTGCCCCACCATCAAGAAGGTTGACCACCGCTAGCGGAAAGGCACCAGGTCAGAAAGGGCAGCACTACACTTTAAAATATGCAAACCTTTTTATCATTTTGTTTCACTTTTCTGGCCATCTTTGGACATTTGAGGCTAAATGGAGCAAGGGAGCTGTAGGAGGAGGGGGGTATTAAGAGGAGTCGCAAGTTTTTTTTGTGGTTCAGGAAACATGGAATCTGTTCTCCCTTTCTATTGTCTTTACAGCTGAAATGTTCTAAATATAATGCAGATCAAATGGTGCCATCAGCAGTGCATTCTAGCACTAGTTTTTACTAAAATGATCACATAACCCAAGGGATGGGGCTTGTACAAAAGGGCATCATCATTCAGGTACGCCTGGAGCAGCTTGATGTCTCCATCCAGCTCTGCCCTAGGGTTTCCTATGTATCAGCCTCACATTCAGATTATGAATGTTCTTGCCATTTATGACCACTATAAGACTGAAGCCTTTTCATTTTTGAATATAGTAGTAGTATTATATATGTTTGAATTTTCAGGTAATTAACTGGTTTAGTGTAGTTTAAGGCAAGATGTTTTTGTGTATATTAAGCTTCGCTGCGCATTGATATGCTAAGAGTGTATAACGCACTATAAGCATAAAGGAAGATAATCCTACAATGAGTAGGTAATGTCATTAAACAAATAGCACCTGGTAGTGAGGATCCATTTTTAAGGAATAAAGGCTGCCAGGGATGATGTGAGCTGTAGAAGCAGGTGTTCTCTTCCTTTGTCTCTTTTGATTCTTACACTGGAATAAACCGCTTGATTTCACAGTGTGACAGCAAGGCTAAGTTTGGAGGATTGTTTGGCAAAGAGGAGCTTCTCGCTCTTCGTAAGCTTCTCTACTCATGTCCCTAATCAGCTTGTGTAAAACGGATTGGATTTTCTTGACACGGCTTGTGGCATTTATATCCAGCTTCAGTAACATAAAACAAACTTTTTTGTTAATTTTTTATTTATTTTTTGGCATATTAAAATTAATGGAGAACCATGAAACATAAAATTAATCTTTTTGCCAAATATGATAGCGAAATGGAGGCACAGCCCCAATCCTCCACTTCTGGGGATCCACTTCCAGCGTTGCTGGCTCTTCCCCCTGCCGCGTGCTCCATAGCAAGCCACTTGCTATTGGGGCACCCGTGCAGGCTCAATCCAGAGCATGCAGAACATTGTTGGGCTCGACCCTGCACGCCTGCCCCCTCCTTCCTCCTTACAGGCTGTGATTGACATCAGCAGGGGCCAATGGCTCCCAATTCTGACTCTATAGCTTGTGAGGAGAGAAAGTGGAGAGAGCCTCTGCTCTTGGGCACAGCACTGCATCAGGATTGGGCTCGGGTAAGTATATGATGGGGGCTGGGGGGATCCTAATCAGAGAAGGTTTTTTTTTTTTAACTTGATGCAGAGAATGTATTAAGGTAAAACACCTTCTGCTTTTACAAACACTTTACATAGTAACAATTGCTTGTTTTCTGATGGCTCCATGCCCATTATAAGCTTAAAAAAAATGGCAGAAAACCTCTCATAATAGCATTTTTGTTCCAGCTTTTAGTTAGAAGCATTCCGCTTTTTAATGCTGGCAAATGGTCCCCAAAAAACGCGGGGGAAAACGTTTTTTTTTTTTCCTGCTCCTAAACGCTTCTAGACTAAAATAGTGTGCATGGACACAAGGGTTAAACACTATTTGCTTCTAGAAGCAGAAAGAAAATGCTCAAAAGTTGCTGTTAGGAGTGTTTAAGCTAGTGTACATTGAGCCTCAACCCTGTAGGGCTTTTGACGTATAAACCCATATTTGTGGGGGGGGGGGGGGTTGGTTGACCATTTTCAAATTCCTTTGGTTGCTATGATAGAAGTCTGTCTACAGCTGTGTATAATAATGTTTGCATTCACTTAGATACAATGCATTTATAGTATCCCTTGATTCATAGGGGTTGAAGTTACTAAAGGTAAATAAATGGTTTACTTTACAAGGACATTTTCCCTTAGCATAGAAAATGTGCTGAAATATCACTTTGCAAAGTAAACCCAATCATGTGCAAAGAAAAAAAACATAGTATTTTGTTTGCACATGTTTGCATAACGGAAGTCAACAGAGCTTCAGACATTTCTCCTGGAAAATAGGACGACTGCTGGCTGGCCACTACAGATAGTAAACTATTCCACCTTTGGTCTTGTACTTTCTTCTCTATTTTTTTATACACGGACAATAATGTATCATTCCGACAATGGGATCCGTTAAAGCCAAAAGATATACAACTATTGATTATATGTAGTATTTGTACCCTATTCTTCATGTAATGCTTTTAAGCCATTTTTAGCAGTAAATACAAGTACAGGAAGCAACAGGCGCGAAGCTGCACACCCCTAATCCATTTGGTAAAAACAACTTTATTCATGCAGCAGTTGTTTTAGCCATATACAGTGCCTTGCAAAAGTATTCGGCCCCCTTAAACTTTGCGACCTTTTGCCACATTTCAGCCTTCAAACATAATGATATAAAACTGTAATTTTTTGTGAAGAATCAACAACAAGTGGGACACAATCATGAAGTGGAGCGAAATTTATTGGATATTTCAAACTTTTTTAACAAATAAAAAACTGAAAAATTGGGCGTGCAAAATTATTCCGCCCCCTTAAGTTAATACTTTGTAGCGCCACCTTTTGCTGCGATTACAGCTGTAAGTCGCTTGGGGTATGTCTCTATCAGTTTTGCACATCGAGAGACTGAAATTTTTGCCCATTCCTCCTTGCAAAACAGCTCGAGCTCAGTGAGGTTGGATGGAGAGCGTTTGTGAACAGCAGTTTTCAGTTCTTTCCACAGATTCTCGATTGGATTCAGGTCTGGACTTTCACTTGGCCATTCTAACACCTAAATATGTTTATTTGTGAACCATTCCATTGTAGATTTTGCTTTGTTTTGGATCATTGTCTTGTTGGAAGACACATCTCCGTCCCAGTCTCAGGTGTTTTGCAGAATCCATCAGGTTTTCTTCCAGACTGGTCCTGTATTTAGCTCCATCCATCTTTCCATCAATTTTAACCATCTTCCCTGTGCCTGCTGAAGAAAAGCAGGCCCAAACCATGATGCTGCCACCACCATGTTTGACAGTGGGGATGGTGTGTTCAGGGTGATGAGCTGTGTTGCTTTTACGCCAAACATAACGTTTTGCATTGTTGCCAAAAAGTTCGATTTTGGTTTCACCTGACCAAAACACCTTCTTCCACATGTTTGGTGTGTCTCCCAGGTGGCTTGTGGCAAACTTTAAATTAAACTTTTTATGGATATCTTTAAGAAATGGCTTTCTTTTTGCCACTCTTCCATAAAGGCCAGATTTGTGCAGTATACAACTGATTGTTGTCCTATGGACAGAGTCTCCCACCTCAGCTGTAGATCTCTGCAGTTCATCCAGAGTGATCATGGGCCTCTTGGCTGCATTTCTGATCAGTCTTCTTCTTGTATGAGCTGAAAGTTTAGAGGCACGGCCAGGTCTTCGTAGATTTGCAGTGGTCTGATACTCCTTCCATTTCAATATTATCGCTTGCACAGTGCTCCTTGGGATGTTTAAAGCTTGGAAATTTTTTGTATCCGAATCCGGCTTTAAACTTCTCCACAACAGTATCTCGGACCTGCCTGGTGTGTTCCTTGTTCTTCATTATGCTCTCTGCGCTTTAAACAGACCTGTGAGACTATCACAGTGCAGGTGCATTTATACGGAGACTTGATTACACACAGGTGGATTCTATTTATCATCATTAGTCATTTAGGTCAACATTGGATCATTCAGAGATCCTCACTGAACTTCTGGAGAGAGAGTTTGCTGCACTGAAAGTAAAGGGGCTGAATAATTTTGCATGCCCAATTTTTCAGTTTTTTATTTGTTAAAAAAGTTTGAAATATCCAATTAGTTTCGTTCCACTTCATGATTGTGTCGCACATGTTGTTGATTCTTCACAAAAAAATGTCAGTTTTATATCTTTATGTTTGAAGCCTGAAATGTGGCAAAAGGTCACAAAGTTCAAGGGGGCCGAATACTTTCGCAAGGCACTGTACATCAGATGTGTGTAGCTTCACATCTTTTTCAAGAGGACCAAGCAGGGAAGATATCACTGAAGAGGGGAGGTAACTCTGTACCTTTCATGCAGGGAATGGATCCTGAATGGTATCAGTAACTTGTGACTACAGAATGCAACAGGTTGAATGGCCAGTTGAAGGAAGTTTAAATATCTAAATGTGAACTTTAAATAATTCTTACTGGACAAGTATTAACGGCATATGCTTGATCCATATAGATCTAAATTGTAGATTGATCTTACCCGGCATTGACTGAGTTAAGTTGTTTGCATGGATATCACTTATAAATAAAACAAAATGCTGTGAACATCTCTGCAGACATTTGGGCTTAACCAATCTTGACGGCATGTTGTAATTGCTATTCCGTATGACTCCTGTCAGCCAGTTCATCGAGAACATTTTTCAATTTTCTCTGGAGAAATTGAAGGCTGGATGAACAACAAATGTGTCATGTATAGACAATATGAACATTATTACGCTAATGTGCTGCTTACAATGCACAACCGTGGAGAAGTGACTTTGTCAACTGGATGTGGACATACAACTTTATATGTCTTTAAACCATCATATTAATGTTGTGCTACACTAGACCAAAGTCTTCTGCCTTTTTTATTGCCATGCATTAAGAATTGGGACATTGCTTTTTGCCGTAGTGGAAATCTTTATAGCTTGAAAATCTATTACCGAGTATTAAGACATCCTGTGTAGTTTTAAATATTTGCAAGGAGAATGGCACAGTCCAGCTCAATTTTGTTTAAAGTGGTTGTAAACCCACAGGGCATGCCGTATAAAACAGGCATGATAGTAATGTGCCCACATATCCAAGTGCAATCTTTGTCTTTTTACCTTCAAATTATTTTTCCCTGCACCTGTATGAGTCCTGTCAGTATCGGACATCGGTGGGCAGATCTCAATGCTAGGGCTTGGGAGGCAGATTTGTGACCTAACAGCACTCCCCTCCCATCTTTACACTCTCCCCGGAAAACAGAGTTGCGCAGATTTGCCTCACGCATGAAAATTTCACGCACAGCAGTCTCCACCATCCATTCGGAACTCTGGAAAGAGCAGCCAATCATAGGTGAGCTTGAGGAGAAAGGGGAAGCAGTCTACTGCTGGAATGCTTGACTCGCTCCCCCTGGTCTTATGCTCATGAATGGGAGAAACATATGGCATATGTCCGTCACAGCAGCTGGGGTGTGATGACACAAATTTTTCTTATGTGTCAGCTTTTTAACCCAACAAGAAAACAGAGAAAATTTCAGTGCTGCATTCACTGTTTGTGGCAAGACTGGACACAGAGGACAAGTGATCCTTAACTTTGCCAGGTAAAGGGCTTCATTTTTATTTTATTTTTTATTTATTTTTTAGGTTTACAACCACTTTTCATTTAGATATTGGTGTGCTAAACATTAAAACCATAAACATGTTTCCATATTTTTTACAGGCTCTTGTCATCCAATGTGCCCAATAGGACATATTGCTCCTTGTTTTGGGAGTACCAGAGACAACAGTGCAACTTGAGTCTACAGGGATGATTATTTAAGGTGGAGGAGAAGCAGAAACTTCTTAGAAAAACCTCATCTCAGTGTCACTCCATAGAATAACTTGAAGACAGTCTGAAACAGTACAGAATGTTTAGGAATTTTGATCATATGTACAGCGGGCTGTTTTGTGGTGGAACCAAGTAACCTGGTAGTTTGTGTGCAGGAACCTGCTAACCACTTTTTCGTTATAATCTTTCATCAGATGGATGTTTTGATATATTTTAAAAGTTTTAAAATTGGTTTAAGAGTAAGGATTATGACTGCTTTAATGCAGACCGTCAACCATGAATAAGTTTAGCATTCCTTTTCCATCCTGCATCCCTACTGGTAGTGAAGTCAGTATCTGGATGACAGCCTTGGAGCTAGCACCATTTAAAGGGGTAGCTCTAATATTTTTTACAGGTTTACTTTTGAGATACAGTCTCATAAAGGAATAAAAAGAAAAAACTAAAGCAATGTTAACGTTTTTTATGTAGAAGCTGCAATTGCAAAATGTATTATAAACCATCTTAGTGGTGCGTTTTCCTATATGTTTTATATGAAACCTAGATGCAATGTGTTATGGATTAAAGCAGTTAAAACTAAAAATGCTAAATGCAGAAATGGTTAATTTTCCTTATCTTTTCCTGCCCTGTAACTGCAGCAACTTGGTCATTCAGCATTGCTGATGTAACAAGGGAGTTAAATGGCCTCAACAAGTAAGGAGTCCCTAAAGATTCAATTAACCTGCCATATCTTTCTTTAAAGCAGCCACTGATTAGGGGACTTCTTCAAATACGTACATGTTACCGTCATTATGAATAGGATTAACAGTGCAACAACACACAGAGGACTGCATTGCTTGGTAACATGCAGCCTTTCCCCACACATACCTCCCTTGGCAATAGATCTGCCTGTAGAATCAGCCAAGTAATTACATAACGTGGCTATCGGCAGTACTGATGGAACAGGACACCTGCATTGTTACAGTGCTCTCAGTAGACCCAATGCGGTTTAGGGATTTGGGTTGTACAGGAAGTAATGACAAGGAAAAACAGCTTGTGTTATTCTAAGAAACAGGTAATATTATGCATTCAATCTGCTAAGAGAAGGAGCAGCAAAATGTCTGTATTTGATATATAACATATAGGTAACACACATTTTTGGGGAATTGCGGTCGTTTTTGCTGTTCTAATGAACAGTTTTAATAGTATTCATCTTTTTACTCATTTTGTCTTGCATGTTTGTTAAAAAAAAGTAAGAATCTAGCCATCTTGTTACCCATTTAAGCACCTGTCCTGCCTGCCACACCTATTATTTAAATTATAAGACTGTGAGAACTGGTGGATTTAAAAACCAGTTATGTGTAAAATTAACCTTGGAGAATTTCACCTTTTGAACATGTTACACCAATATTTAGGGTGTAACATTTGACATATTAAGCTCCCCCTCCCCTGCAGCCACTCTCATATCTTGAAATTGTAACAACTATGTGGGGCTCTGCCTGCACAACCACGCCATCCATTCACATAGATCTGTGAATTATTGAACTAAAAGTCTGTATGCCACCAGGGCAGGATGGACTGATATCCCGTACAGAGTTACAAGCAAAAAGCTGGAGGGAGAGTGTGCAGGAGCCTGACATTGCATTTATGAACCAACTGATTGTGGATGCAATATTTTGAAGGCTCCTTTATAAAAATTAATAAATGCAACTGCAAAAATATGTACTTTTTGGGTTAAAGGTGAACTTCGCCTTTAACCACTTGCATACCAGGCACTTACACACCTTCCTGCCCAAGCCAATTTTCAGCTTTCAGTACTGTCGCACTTTCAATGACAATTGCGCGGTCATGCTACACTGTACCCAAACAAATTTTTTATCATTTTGTTCCCACAAATAGAGCTTTCTTTTGGTGGTATTTGATCACCTCTGCAATTTTTTCTATTTTTTGTGCAACTAAAAAAAGACAGATTTCTTCTTTTTTTTTTTTTTAAATAACGTTTTTGTAAATAAGTATGTTTTCTTTTTCAATTTCCGGCACCGATGAGGTGGCACTGATGGGCACTGATGAACACTGATAGGCGGCACTGATGGGCATGATAGGCGGCACTGATGAGCACTTATGGGTGGCACTGATGGGTACATATGGGTGGCACAGATGGGCACTGGGAGGTGACACTGAGGAGTGGCACTGATGGACACTGAGGGGTGGCACTTGTTTGTTTACTATTTTGCCAATCAGTGCCCATGTTGCCAGTCAGTGCCCATTTGTGGGCACTTATTGGCATCTATTGTGCCTATTTTTTTACACGTGGGTGGCCATGGGGGATGTACCTGGCCATCCACATGGGTTGCCCCCTTCCCTGGTAGTCCTGGCAGCTTCCCTGTGGTCTAGTGTGGGCATCCAAGGGGGGGCTGGACTGATAAACTATCAGCGCGAACCCCCCCCCTGTCAGGAGAGCCGCCGATCGCCTCTCCTCTACTCATGTCTATCAGACGCGAGTGAGGAAGAGCCGATCAACGGCTCTTTCTATTTACATCATGATCAGCCGTGATTGGCACGGCTGATCACGTAGGAAAGAGCCTCCGCCGGAGACTCGTTACCGAGATCGGTGATGCAGGGTGTCAGACTGACACCCGCATCAGCGATCGCCACGCTGCGCGCCCCCACGGGCGCGTGCGGCATGAAATCGTGCTGGACGTTTGAGAACGCCTAGTCACGATTTCATAACCACTTCCCGGCCGTAAATCTGCTATTGGCCGGCCGGGCGGGAAGTGGTTAAACCAAACCATATACATATCGAGCCTGGGCTGGAGGGAGTTTGGATTTCAAGGCTGCGTAAGGGCTCTTTACCTAGATCGGAGATGCAGGGTGTCAGACTGACACCCAGCATCACTGATCGCCGTGCTGCACGGGCGCGCGCCGGCATGTTATCCTGCTGGACGCCAATAGACGTCTAGTCAGGATTACACAACCACTTCCCGGACATCAATTGTCTATTGACCGGGCGGGAAGTGGTTAACAAAAAAAAATATAGAAGTCCCTTACTATTCTCCAACAGGCAGTCCAGGAATTTCAAATATATTTGCCTTTTGTTCACTTTGACTTGTATAGAGGCAAGTAAATAAGGAGTCATTTCCAGGGAGGACACAGAAAACCAGGTTTTAAAACTTTCCTAACCATTTAAAACTCAAATAAAGTTTTGGCTATAATAACATTTAAAGTGGAATAAAGTTCCACTGTCACAAACTGAGAGGAGGCAGGCCCTTTATTGCATGTCTCTTCTGCAATAAAATTCACATTACCTGCCTGCTTGCAGTGTTCTCTGGCATGTAAACTGAGCTGCGGAAGCCTTCTTGTGCCATGGAATAACTATGCGTCGACACACACGCCAGCCAATGAAGAGGTCCAATAACAACAAGGTCTTTTCACCAGGTTAAATTTGGACCTAATAATTAAAGCTTATTCCCACTAAAAGCTCTATAAAGACTCTAGGACCCAGAACAGAACTTGCTAAGAGCTGAGAAAACAAAAACTTCTCTCAGCGATAAACCCAGGAACTCCTCACCATGTGTAGATGAGAAACATTCACACCTCCTGCAACTGTGTGTGTGTATATATGTATGTGTGTATATATATAATATATATATATATATATATATATATATATATATATAAACATTTATTTTTTATGATTGCAGACCACATTTAACCTAGTTTTTGTCATGTCAAGACTTTGCCCTTCACAAACATAGCAATGTGTCAATGGCCTCTGTCTGCAGACCTCTTGTACAAGGCAGTTAATGAGCATTATGTGGCACAATGAATTTACTACCTTCCCATTTGAACCTTCATTTAAAAGGTCTGCTTCTTTGCAGTGAATATCCAGTAATTGATTATTGAGTTTCCATTGGCTGTTCTCCTGCTATTTCTATTGGATTTTGTGCTGTTGACCGTGCAATTTTGATTTGAAAGCTGCTGTATGAGGCACAGCTGGCCAGCTTCATGTGCCGATAATGTGCTCATTTGTGTTACGGGCTTGAGGATTTCACACAGAAAGCACGCACAGCCGTTCTTACTTGATAGAGAAAGTAACTTGAGCTTTGTATGAGGCCTTTCAGACAAAATGAGAAAATGGATAACGTTCAGCAATTGATTGCTCCTTGCACTACCCATTTTTTTACCCTCCTATCTAGAGATGCTCAATCAGAAGCCAACATGCTATTGTACAAGTGTATAGTTATCACAAGTCATTCTTTTCAATTCCAAAGAAGAAAAGTTTTGTGTTTCAGACAACTGTCTTTTTTTTTTTTCTCAATTATTACAGAGGGAAAAAATATATAAATGTGATATTTTATTTTGGGTGTATACACCTTTTGCTCAAATCAGAATGCATATAGATTATGAAGCTGAGCTCAAGACTATTGGTGGTGTGAATGGTAAATACAGGTCTATAGGGAGTAGAAAATTGTAACGGTGCCTAAATTATAAAAGGCTTAGAGGTGAATAATAGGGTATGAAGAAATGATTGAAAGTCTAACAGATATACAAGAAAGAATATATTTTTTTTTTAACAAAACAATTGCATAAAAACCTATTTGTCCTGCAATCAACCTCCTAAAATACTTCACACGCAATCACATTTGAGGAAGGAGGGGGAGCACTATGGTCCACTCAGAGCACTATTGCTGCCAATTAACCATTTGAACATGGAAGAAAAAGGAGAAAACAGAATTATGACTTTATCACTGTACTGCTTTTGTGGTCAGGTTGGTAGCCAAGTTGAATTTTTCACAGCAGAATAGAAAATTAGGATCACTCGGCTGGCTACTGTGACACTACCAGAGCTGCAAATAGGAAAGACTGAGAATAAGACTGTGCCAGTCACTGCAGCTCTGACCTTTCCCTCCCTTCCCTTGATTTGTGCATTTGGTGCATGTACTGCCTGGGCTGAAATGTTGGCGAGTTTGCATTTGGTATAGGATATGTTATGATGTGTGTGTGTGTGTGTGTGTATGTATATATATATATATATATGATAAAATGAAAGTTTCTCGATTTGTCTGGAATGTAATTGCGATCTTACTTTTAAAGGGTTAGTTCACCTTTACTACAGAACTGCCTATGTAAGCAAGGGGTGCTTATAGAGACAAACAAACTCTGCAGCTTTGACTAATGATGGATAATGCCCTTGTAAACCGCTTTCGTACCTTTCAAAAGCCTGACTGAAAAACTCCCAGAGATAGCGTCATCCCATCCTGTTTTGGTCCTGAAGTAAAATCTCTAAAAGGAAACTACAGCTGTGTTAAAAAGGAAAAAAAAGATCTATAGATCAGTGCTTCTGGTCTCTATTAATGCTATTTTTTTTCTGAAGTGATCAGGTTAGATATTCTGCAGTCGTACTTCTTAAGGAGAACTACACCAGTCTAATGTAAAATTAAGTGAAATCACTGAATACAACTTTTGCCTCTTTTATTTACCTCAAAGTATTGGATTTGACAGCCTCAAAAATTATATCTGTTGCTATCCCTCCACCATATAACACCTGATTTATTTATTTTTTCTTATAAATTATTGCATTTTTTAGAAACGTTTTTGGGGTTTTTTGTTTTGTTAAATTGTGTTGCATATAGTCTGTGTAGATTTAGAGAAAGCACAATTGTATTTTAATTTGACTTGGTCTCAGCCTTCCCCATACTGTTCCAATGTGACTAAATTCACACATGTGGTGAGTTATTGCAGTTTAAAAAAAATTGAAAAGCCAACTGCAATGTTTCTGGTTCAAATTTATTATTGCATCTACTCCAGTTTTGACATGCAAACATACTTAAATTGAGCAGGCATGCCTTAATCTGGTGCAGAGTGAATTCCACTATGTAGTGGCATGTAATCTGCATAGAAAGCTATGAGTTGTGAGTAGATCTTTCAGTGATAGGTGCCTTTTGCTCTGCCTTTGTGAGCTTGGATTGATAAAGTCCTCTATTGAAAGGTCGGGAAATCATCGTCCTCATACATTATTACATTCCTATAGAATAGCAGTAATGTTTTATGTTCTTCTTTTGTATTTCAGAAGTATGTAGATAGGAGTTGTCAGGCACACAAATGTTGTTGGTTTTTTGAATTGTTAGGTGAAGTCAGGATGCTAAAAAATTGAAAATTTCAGAGGCTTTATTTATTCATTTTTTTTATGTACAAGCTCTCCAGCACCTCTCGAACCTCACCTTCCCCAGCGGCATGCTGGGGATCTGGACTGCTCAGCACTGTGTGAAAGTTGGGGTTCAGAGGAATTTCAGACCATTGCTTTCGTACAGGGCAGGAAAGTCCAGATCTTCAACATGCAACCAGAGAATGTTGAAAACATGCTGTGGAGTGCTTGCATCTCCCAAAAAAAATAATGCCTTTAATATCTTAATTCAGTACATTAAAATCGCCTGATAATTTAAAAAGAGGTTACAATTAGGCTTTAATATTTGCAAAGGCATTTGGTGCACAAAGGTAATAGATTAATATTTAGAATAAAGTTTTCATGTCTGGTGTTCAGCTTTAAGGAACAAAAATATAATTTAACCATTTTGGACTTTTTATATTCCCCATTAAAGATTGTAATTTGCTAATTGCACCACTAATGGCTTGTTATGTTTAGACAGAATTTTCCTTTTTAGTAAATACAGCTTGATGATGCCATTTTAATGGCTTTCCTTTAATACGCCTCTGCAGTTTTTGGTCTTTTTAGTTTGATTGTCTGTGAAGTTGCATAGTGCTTTTCCTGGAGGTCACATGATGTCCATCTCTGGCGAGGCTTTCTTTAAAACTGTTGTGACCATGCTTAATTCCAGACATGAGGATTGGGGACATTGGTTAGAATACTTTTAGTATAGAAAGTAGGCCTGCATGTAAGACATGGACATAACATAGGTTTACAGCAGCTATTTTTATAGTGGTTTTCTTGTATGTGTGTGAGGCTTCTTTTTCTTTTCCATTTACGATGACAGGGCCCAAGCCAACATAACTTTACTTGTACCTGCTGTAGAGCATATCCATATAGGTCAGTATTCAGATGTATGGTATATTGGTCAGATAATAAAACATGTACAGCTCAACTGCAACCAAAATTTGTTTTGGGTAGACTTGGGAAGCATTAACATTTCTGTCAAGCGTCTTGCGGTTTGTGAGCCCGCTGGGGTGATTTCACCTTTCACAATAAATGGGGGTAGTGACTGTCACTTGGTCAGGAAAACTTGAGAAATGTTCTGACCCTCCCTAAGTTTATGAAGTGTTGCTGTCGGTATCTCCACTGAAGAAAAAACACAATTTCCTGTCCTGACAGGAAGTTAAGGGAAGTCTCCCCAGTTTTTTTTTTTATCTTTTGTGTCCAAAATTGAGAAAAAAAGATTACCTTTTTTTTTTTTTTTTTTATACTGAATTTTTAAAATAACAAGTGAGACCAGTTGGTGAACAACTAAGTTTATATTTAGCAACCGCTGCAGCTTTTCAGTCTGTTTACTTCAAACTGAATTCCACATATGCAAAAGGCTCTTTAAGACTTTAAATTCAATGTAAAGACAAAACTTTTTTGCTTTTGGATAGAGCAGAGAAGGTTCTACAACGATGGTCTCCAAGCTGTGGACCTTTGCTTGCCTTTATCCACCCCTTGAGGCATTATTTCTGCCACTGCCACCAACAATGGGGCACTATTTCTTCCATTTGCACCAACTTTTTCTCCCCCTAATACCAAAGATCGGACATGGTTTACTTGCAATGGGCACAGTCTGGCCCCCCTAAAATCTGAAGAACAGTAAACTGGCATTTTCCTTAGAAAGTTTAGAGGCCCCTGGTCTACGCCTTTCATTTTCAGATTGTTACAAATTTTAGTTACAAAGCAAGAGTTGAGGATAAATTATCCAATGAGGACATCTGTTCTGATCACAGCTGTTTAAGGAACTTACAATTCTTCTCACTTTGGAAAAAAAAAATCTTCATGAACATGAAAATGTTCCTAGTGGGACACGAGAAACACCTGTTTGTGGTTTAAAGCCTTTTTTGCGAGACTACTGCCTCTGCTGACTACGATAATCATAGCTGCTGAGCCCAGACTACCGTGGTCAGTTTATGTGCCTCGTCATCTGCAGCCCTGCTCTCTCCTCTGACAGTCTCTCCCCTCTAACAGTCTCTCCCCTCTAAATCTCCCTGTCATCATGCACCACCCGCCTCTATTCAGCCGCATAAACCAGCACATAGCAAAGCAATCCCATGCAGATATGCTGCCATTAATGAAAGTGTAAGTGTTTGTTAAAAATGAAGAGGGGTTAAATGCCTTTTCTGACACTGCAGCCACGCGTTCACCCTGTGCTGGCCAGCCTTGCTCTATGGAGAGAAGCAGGAGGGGCAAGGATTACCCTGTGACATTAGCCGGACAGCAGAGGAGAATTTCGACCCCTCCCACTTCTCTGCAAATATAAAGGCTGGCCAGCTCAGGGGAATCATGTGATTGCACGGCTGCAGTGTCAGAAAAAGTATTTTTCCATTAACTTCTAGCAAATACTTACACTTTCATTAATGGCAGCATATCTGCATGGGATATGTGTAAAGTCACTTTAGTGAATTCACAAACACTTTAACAAATAAACTTGTAATGGTATATTATATATTTTTAACAGTTATATTGAATTTCCTGTTTATAGCAACAGGTGCTGTTTGCTGCCCTGACTGTGTAACTTAAAAATTGTTAAAGCAAAGTAATACAATATAACCAAACCCTCTCTCATAAATATAAGCAACATAGGCATTTCAGAAATCCTTATGTTAAATATTTTATTTTTAACCTTTGTAGAAGTGCTTTCAATCAATAGTAATGAGCTGGCAGTTCAAATAGAATAAACAGAACAAATTCATCATTGAAAAACATGCATTTAACGGAGGTAACAACCAGTTGTTTTGGTTTTAAGTTTCACTGTGGCAAGAAGGTTTTGTGCTTGCATATGAAAATATACTGTTTGGGTCTGTATCTCAATTCCTTTGTACTCAGTAACTTTACCATACCATGTAGAATTCAAGCTGTTGGTATTTCCCCAGTTAGTAAACACTGTACATTCTGATCGTGGGGCTAAGAAGAAATGTAGGTGAGGTAGCATATTGGTGAGCCATGAAGTCTAAGAACACATAATTCAGACTGCATGCATACTGCAGGCCTGATGTATAAGAACTGGAGCAAAACAATGAAATACAAATTGTTGTTTTCTTTCTATGATGCTGTATGATGCTGTGTGACAGCTTTGATGAACAGTCTTTCAGTATTGGGTGAATAGAGATTATTATTGGCATCTTGAGATTACAGCTCATTAGTTATGAGTTTCATACACTAACTGGATATTCCAAAGATGTTTTTTTTTCCGATGCTATGACCTTTCTTAAATGAAAGCATAATAAAGATATCCTGCTAAATGTTTTTAAGGAACAGCGTTAATGCTTAAAGTGGTTGTACAACCACTTTTACCTACAGGTAAGCCTAGATTGAGGCTTATCTGTAGGTGCTAGAAATATCTCCTAAACCTCCACGGTTTAGGAGATATTTACATTAGAGATGTGCACCGATGTCTATGGTGCATGAGTGCATTCAAATAGGGTACAGAAAATAACACTTTTTTCCTACGTGGTTGATGCTCACAGGCGCTTACATTGTAGTGTCAATATCTAATATACTACTTATATATTCACCAGTGAGCTTGATGGGAAACACAGCAATACTGGCAGGCAAGAATGGATTGGCCTAAAATCGTATTGACATCATATGAATTGGATAAGGTATAAATAGTGTTGACAGTGTGAGACCCTGCCACTGTGAAAAGGGAAGTAGATATGACACAAGGTTTGCACATATGCAGAGTGTAGAACTCTGGAATATTAAATCTGAACAGAGAAAGGTAGTTTTTCAACTAACTCGATGTTTTGGTTTTTCCCATATAAGTGGGCCAACAAGCCCTAAACTACAGTTTGGACTGGAATGGACTTACTAAAATTGCTTCTACCATTGAGCTAAGCAACTCCCAATATCACAATGGTTTAAACCAGAGATGGGCAACCTTAAAGTGGGGAGATCTACCTGAACATGGGTAAAGTCAAAGATCACCTGGCACAGTGTCGCCTCCTCACACCTGTTTTAAACCTCTAAACGGCATGGCAATCATGGGTTTAAATCGGGTGGTGAATAGGCAATATATCGCCTCTTCACGACCTGTCAAACACACGCTGGTCACTTTTCAGAGGAGCCGAAGTGCCTCCCGCACTTGTAAATGAGCCCATAGTTTGAATGGGTCATACTTGGCAGGTGCTACACCCACCAACCATGACAGGATGTAGAGCTATTGCTGCTGCAGCAGCATGTGTAAAACCTTGGCCACTGCAGCTAAAAGGGGTGAGGTTGGGATGGGGGGGGTAGAAACATGTCTTATTTATGAGGTTTTACCACCCCCAAAACTGCCAATGTAAATCTTACTGTTCTAAGCCCCCTAAAAGGCTGCTTTCACACTGATGTGCAGTGTGAAAACAGCCCTATACTACTATGCCCAGTGCATTGCTTCACTCTGACTTGAAGATTTCTTCTTTCCTGCTGCTGGCGCACCACTCTGGGAGACCACTAGCCCTGGAGTGCAGTTGGTATCGCTCCGCATGGGAGAGGAGTCATCTGCTTATGCAGCTCTTTCTCCCTACTACAGCTCTAACTTTTTAAGCAGTCCCTCTGCATTGCACTCTGTTTGATGTTCTGGAATGGTGGGTCAGCAGGCCCAGACCGTGATCTACCAGTCACCTGTTAGCAATCTACTGGTTCCCAGCAAGGTTGTAGAGGAATTAGTAACTGACAAATTTCCTGTTTCATAATTTTTCAAAAAAATACTTTTAGGCCAGGTACACTCTAAGACAAACATGTCTGTGATCAAAACAGTAACTGCCTCCAAACACAGATATCTTATTTTTATTTTTTTTCTATTTGTAACTATATTTCAAAGACTGGGAAGAGAGGCCCACATTAGACAGGGTCTCCATGTTTTTTTTTTAAAACTAACCTTCGCCTAAAGCATCAAATCATTTCAAGACACAGGTCAAAACCCTATGTATATTTTAGACTTGGGTTCTGTGGTTTTCTTAGACCCATGTAAAGCTAGATTTTTGCATTTTAGTCCTTTTGTTAGTGTGACCCCCTTACAGGTTCTTTTGAAAGAAAAGCTTTAGGAAAACAGCTTTGAGTTTAAAAAAATGTTGAGTGGTAACCCCCATGCAATAAGCAATTGTACTAATATATTATCCTAAAAAACACATATGTTTTATGCCTGAGGGTTTATATAAATCATCAACTAGCAGACATAGTTTACTTTGAAACCACAATCGCATAGCTGTTTTTTCCTCTTTGGCTCCAAAAATCCCTAAAAGTTTCCTTGACACAGACGCCTATTAACGGTCTGACATGAAAGTATTATATTTCACTTAATATATTAAATTGTAAGGGAAAGTGCTGCCTTTTTGCAGCTTTTCATGCGGTGAATTTGAAATACTGTTGGACTTTTGTTTTGTTTTTGAAATTTGCTTCTGGAAAATACACAAACCTTTTTAACTTATGCGTATAAAAATTCAGAAAATCAGTCATTACATTTTTAATTCTTTACTGCATTTATATAGCTACAACATATTATTGGTCACTTTACATAGTACCTAGAACCTGTTATATCAATTCTGTCCTTAAATTATATTCATGCATACACAAGGGGCAAGTCGATTCAATCTGGTTAACCACTTGCTGCCCACCCACCATCAAATGGGGGCTGGGTGGTGTGGCTCTTGTTCTGAGTGGGCATCCCAGAACGACCGCTCTCACGGGGGCGCACATCGCGGCGATCGCAGCCGTGCTGCTAGGGCCCTGGTCTCTGTAAAGAGCTGCGGCTCTTTAACCGTGTGATCGGATGTGTCCAATCACAGCGGGTCGTATGTAAACATGGAGATGTCGGTAATCGGCGCTCCTCTCCTCTGACAGAGGTGTCCATTTCTGAAGCAGTGAACAGCGGTGATCCCAAGGATCACCACTGATCACAGCCCACAAACAGTTTATGAGATAATCAGGGGGAGAAGTGTTTGAACTTGGTCTCCTGCCGATTATCTCCACACACAGAGAATCCTCATAGACTGACACAGTAACGGCCAGTTTATGAAGCTGTGATCTGAGCGCTTGACTGGCGATCTGTGTCAGAATTCACACTCCCTGATTCACCATCTCAGAGGTGGTGAAGAGGGAATCCCGGGGGTTCTGAGGAGGAATGAGGAAGATTTTTAACTTCCTTCTACCTCGTTCACACCCCCCAACACTGTAACTATGTCCCCCTGTAATATTTATGTGTATACATATATATAATGTGTACGTGTGTGTGTGTATACATATATATATTATGTAGGGGACTCATTATTTTAATTACATTAACCACACCATCTGTCAGTGTACTGAGCGGTGATAATTTATCACTGCTCAATAAACTGACATCTTGGTGTTTCTGTAAATTTCTGGTACTCTAATCTCGTAAAGTCTCATGAGATTCCAGTATCAGGGGCTGTTCTCCACTGTTTGAAGCGTTAGTAGATCACTTCACTGCTCTAAGGGTGAAGCGATCTACTCCTCTTCATTAACTGGCACCCAGAGGAGAAAAATCTCCCCCGTGAATGCCGGAGAACGAAGCAGTGAATAGATTTCACTGCTTCATTAAAGTAAAGTAGAGTGTGAAGAGGGGAAAGCCGATTAGCGGCATCTCCTCGCAGTGGACAGCTAGGTATGTAATCAGGGCACTGATGATCATTGCCCTGATTACAATTAAGTGCTCGCAAGTGTCAGCAGTCAGTGCCCACAAGTGATGCCAGTCATTGCTGGCTATCGGTGCCACCCATCAATGCCCATCACTGCTGATTATCAATTCCCATTAATGCCGCCCATCAATTCCTACCAGTGCCGCCCATCAATTCCTACCAGTGCTGCCTATCTCTGCCCACCAGTGCCGCCTATCAGTGCTCTAAAGTGCCAGCTAATCATTCCCCATAAGTGCCGCCTCATCAATGCAGCCTATCAGTGCCGCCTCATCTGCGCCCATCAGTGAAGGACAAAAATTACTTATTTACAAAATTTACTGACAGAAACTAATGCCGTGTACACACGACCAGTTTTCATGATGTAAAACGTTTTTAACGTTGTCGTTTTTAACGTCGTAAAAATGGTCATGTGTGGGCTTTAATGACGTGAAAAAAAACGCAAATGCTTAGAAGCAAGTTATGAGACGGGAGCGCTCGTTCTGGTAAAATTACCGTTGGTATTGGAGATGGCACATTCATCACCTGTAAGAGACTGAAAAGCGCGAATCGTCTCTCACCATAGTTTTAGCAACACGAAATCAGCAAAAGCAGCCCAAGGGTGGCGCCATCCGAATGGTACTTCCACTTTATAGTGCCGTCGTACATGTTGTACGTCACCGCGCTTTGCTAGAGCATTTTTTTTTCATGACCTTGTGTAGGCAAGGCCAGCTTAACAATAATCGGGTTGAAAAAAACTTAATTTTTTCAAACTTTTACATATTTTTTTAGGAAAAAATAAAAAAAAACAGAAGTGATTTAATACCACCAAAAGAAAAGCTCTATTTGTGTGAAGAAAATGATAAAAAAAAATTACATGGTTACAGTATAGCATGACTGCACAATTGTTATTCAAAGTGTGAAAGCGCTGAAAAATGGCCTGGGCAGGAAGGGGGTGCAAGTGCCCTATATTGAGGTGGTTAATGTGTAAATATGCCTTGTGTTTTTAGGTAGCTGCCGTTATATTGTGTTATATTTTATATCAGATAGTGAAAATAAAACAAAAATTAACAGTGCTGCCTATATATTATATATAGGTGCAAACAAGTGTCTGTGTGATTGTGATCACTCTAATGACAAATGTGAGGAAGTCAAAAATTTTTATGATGAAACATGTTGGGTAGTACTTCCAGCTGACATCACATCCTGAAAACGGAAGTGCATGTCTGCCATCTTGGATGAGGGCAACAGGGGGGAGTCTAAGTGTAGTATTAAAACCGTAACATTTATTGCACAAAATTAAAAACACTTACAAAATATAAGTGGGAGTCATACTCATCATAAATATGTAGTCCTGGCAGTTCTTTAACACACCTGCTCCCCATTCACACCTGAGACTAACACTAACGAGTCACATGACTCCGGGGAGGGAAATGGCTAATTGGGCCCAATTTGGACAATTTCATTTAGGGGTGTATTAATGTGTGTTGCCAGTGGCTTAGACATTAATGGCTGTGTGTTGAGTTATTTTGAGGGGACAGCAAATTTACACTTTTTATACAAGCTGTACACTCACTACTTTACATTGTAGCAACGTGTAATTTCTTCAGTGTTGTCACATGAAAAAATATAATATAATAAAATATTTACTAAAATGTGAAAGGTGTACTCACTTTTTTATATATATATCTTTAGAATAATCATTGTTATTTGTCAAAAAACATACTTTGAGGTTATATAAAGGCACACTTTAACCACTTTAGCCCCGGACCATATTGCTGTCCAAAGACCAGAGCACTTTTTGCGATTCGGCACTGCGTCGCTTTAACTGACAATTGCGCGGTCATGCGACGTGGCTCCCAAACAAAATTGGCATCCTTTTTTTCCCACAAATAGAGCTTTCTTTTGGTGGTATTTGATCATCTCTGCGGTTTTTATTTTTTGCGCTATAAACAAAGCGACTATTTTGAAAAAAATGCAATATTTTTTACTTTTTTCTGTAATAAATATCCCCCAAAAATATATAAAAAAAAATGTTTTTCCTCACTTTAGGCCGATACGTATTCTACATATTTTTCGTAAAAAAAAATCGCAATTAGCGTTTATTGATTGGTTTGCGCAAAAGTTATAGCGTTTACAAAATAGGGGGTAGTTTTATGGCATTTTTATTATTATTTTTTTTACTAGTAATGGCGGCGATCAGCGTTTTTTTTCAGTACTGCGACCTTATGGCGGACACTTCGGACACTTTTGACACATTTTTGGGACCATTGGCATTTTTTTAGCGATCAATGCTATAAAAATGCATTGGATTACTATAAAAATGCCATTGGCAGTGAAGGGGTTAACACTAGGGGGCGGGGAAGGGGTTAAGTGTGTTCCTATTTGTGTTCTAACTGTATGGGGGGGTGGACTTACTAGGGGGAATCACTGATGTTCCGTTCATACAATGTATGAACAGAAAATCAGCGTTTCCCCCGCTGACAGGAACGAGCGCTGTGTGTTTACACACACAGCTCCCGTTCCCCGCTCTGTAACGAGCGATCGCGTGTGCCCGGCGGCGATCGTGCCCGCCGGGCACACGCACGGGACTCGGGGGCGAGCGGGGGGCGCGCGCGCGATCCGCCGGCGGCGCGCACGCGCCCCCTAGTGGCCGTCGAAAGTGGCGACGTAGAGCTACGGGCTCTAGCGCAGGAGTGCCGACCTGCCGCCGTATTACTGCGGCGGCTGGTCGGCAAGAGGTTAAGTACAGTATGTGGCACTTGTTAGACCTTGTTTCCCAGCAGGAACTGATCCATTTTAGAGCAGCACAAACAACAAGAATTTCTGGTGTATTATAATTTCCATTCCCTTTTAAATGTAATGCCTTTGAAATATTGAAGTGCAGTTTTGTTGGGTGTTTCTCATGCTTCCTAACGATTTTTAAGCTTCCAATAAGACAAAATAATTCAATCCTTTTTTCCTTCCGCCCTCTGTTTGTTGCTGTTGTCTGTAGAATCCAACAGGTGTATATTACAATAAATTTACATCTTGCGATTAATGTTTCTCTTTCTAAAGCAATCTATGTCCCTGTCATCATTATGTTCTGAAGTGTTGGAAGAATATTTCATTTTCACATGTAAATTATTTTAATAAAGCCAGGCGATGGCAATGTGGAAAAAAAATATTTTAATGTCGCCCTCTCCACTCCAAAACAAGGGGGAGGGAAGAGAAAATAATAAAGTTAAAATAAATAGAGGAGCTCGCTTTTTTTGTTTTTTTTTGTTTCTGTTCTTTGCTTTCTGAAGAAACATTTTAATTCAGGTTATTGTTGAAGAACCAGAAACTGGGTACCATAGAATTCCTTTGATTGCACACAGCTGAATGACTGGCTTGCAGGCACACAAAGGTCCCCTCCTGCCCCCTCTAATGGCCCTGTTTCAGCCACAGTGCCTCACTAACCCCCATTGATAAATGATGCTGCTGAGGCATTTTTTTTTAAGAGACAAAATCTTTGAGTGGCAGATGCTAAGAAGGATTGAAACAATATTTAACTTAAGCAGCTTATGAAAGAAACATTTGTTTTGTACGACTACATTGTCAGTTCTGAAAGATGCACATTAATAATGCTCTGAAGTGTGGCTCTTTAGATTTGACTATCTGAACTCTTGGCATGCTGTCAATAAAGAACCAAAATGTCAGTTGTGTTTAGAGCAAAAAGTTTAAATCTTTGAAAAAAAAAAATGGTTTAGATAGGGGTGTGTGTGTGTGTGCGCACGTATGTATGTATATATGTGTGTGTGTCTATATATATATATATATATATATATATATATATATATATATATATATATATATATATATATATATGTGTGTGTGTATACAACTTTACAGGTTTTATCCATGCAAAACTAATGTTGAAGTTTCATATCTTTTGGGGGACATTTGGTGAGATCTTGCACTATCCCAAGGAGGAGGACAGCAATAAAAACCTGACAGAGGATCTAACTCTTTAACCTTGATTTAGATATACTTTAGGACATGTCTGCTAGACAGGTCTTTTGACATCTCATCATGTTTGTAATAAGCTTTTGATAATTCTTGATTCGCATAATTCTATCTTTCCATTCCCTCCACTTTTTTTATATTTTTTTATATTCCAGTACTTATACTTCAGTTCCATTCTCTCTTTCTTTACTTTTCTGTTCTCACGTTTTACTTGGTTCTGACCTTTCACATACAGAATGTTAAATATTAGCTGTTTTGCCACATTTATACTGCTTTTAAAGCATTAATGAAGGCAAATAAAAAATAACAAACATGTCATACTTATCTGCTCTGTGCTGCCTGCTTTCTCCTTAAAGGATTTGATTGAAAGCAGCAGGAGCCAGTGACTCCGGCTGCTACCTCTGTGCCTGTGAGGAGAGAGAGTAGTGATTCTGCTCTCTGGCACAGAGCTGGGTCGAAAGAGGAGCTAGGTTAGTATTTGACAGGGGTGGGCTTGGCTGGGAGGAGCCAATACTGGAAGGTTTTAGATTAATCACAACAATAACCACATTATTGGATTCCTTGAGTAATTAAGTCAGTGGATGTGCCTTATAGCTTAGCCTTATTGGAGGCTTTAATGTTGCCATATTATTTATTTATTGTAGTAAGTATGTAATTTCTGTATTATTAAAATTTCAATATCATTCTCCTATGCTCCCCCATGCAGTCTCTAATGATATAACCCATCCACCATTGTGGGTAAAGAAGACCATGTAATTGTCTAAGTTTTTTAGATCATACTAATTTGCTCAATATTTTTTATTTATTTTTTCTAAAGAATAATGACCTTGTAATGTGGATGTATATTTAACTGATCAATGTAAAGAATAATTCTAACCTTAAAAAAATGCAAGATATTCTTTCAACGTAACGAGCTGTTGAAATTGTTAAATTTAGGGAGTTCTCAGTTTTACCTCTTTGCATGCAATGGAATAGCAGCTTCTATGCAGCATAGCAACTAACACACACAAAGATCTTGTGCCAGGTACATCAAGCTAAATCACAGCAGAAATTACAATGCGCAATCTAGGAACAGCACCTGTTGCATCATGGTAGCTTTCATTTTATATTTCCATAATTCTACTTTTTGCAGTTTTGACATGCAGAGGAGAAGATTTGGTGGTCACATACAGGAACAACCAATTTAAATGTTCAGATTATCCTAGAGCAGGGGTATTGATTTAAAATTAACAGAGGGGCCAGTTAGTAAAATATTCTTTCAGCAGAGGTCTGAATCACATGTTTGTGTGACGACTGCGCTTTATCCTTGTAACCAATAACCTGCTTGTTAACTCGGGCAGCCTCCATCCTCTGTCCAGAGCTGTCTTGTCTCCAGCTTTCGGCTCTGTGAGAATGGCAGCGATGATGGCTGTGGGTAGAATGACTCCTTAAGGGTGGGACAGCAGTGGTCTGGATGAGACATTGACTTGGTCTAAATTCGAAACGCGGTCCGCCATTTAGTGATACCTGTCCTAGAGGTTAGTGTTCTAGGAACACCAATAGCATTTTTAACCTAAGTAAAACATATTAATGATCTGAATTTATAATTGGGTTATATAGTTATTTATCTGATAGAATGCTATTTTTGTATTTTTTAAAAAAAAGTTTTGTTTGTGGGAAAGTTTTAAAACTCTTGACATGTTTTCACTGCTGTCCATATCCCTGCTGCAAAGATTTATCTTCTCGATTTGTCCTGGAAACCATTGTTACGATGACAGAAAATGATAAGTAATCAAAAGTTTTACAGTTGTTACCAGAACAGGAATTGGAGGGCAACAATTCTAGTCAAAACACCTGTTCTTTTGTTATCTGTTTGGGGGGGATTCCTTTGGAAAAAATGTTCCTCACTTTTTTTAAGGCAATCACCCTAAACTAAAAAGTTTTGATTTTATGTATACTTCAATTCCTGAAATATTATTTTGGTCGTATGCTATATTTTATGTGCAAACCTAGCTTGATATTTAGTTATTTCCTACTGTCCCCATTGTTCAGGATTCTGATGAATGATGTAGACATACTGCTGTCAGGTCTTGTCAGGATATTAAACTAAATGTCACTTTTTACTTTTGGTTTTGAGCTTGTCATTAAAAATTGAATGCAAATGTGACACAAATGTTTAAGGCTCCATTCACACCTTGGCATATTTACGCCCAACGCTCGTGCCGCTGGAGGGGTGATTTAACATTGATGTCTATGGAGATACTTCACATCTCCACGCCGTACGCCTGAAGCTCAAAACCAGTCCCGGACCCTTTTTTTCAGGCGGCTTTCGGCGTTAGACAACAATGTTATGTAAAAAAAAAAAGAGGTTAAAACGACCCGTTTTGTCACGGCAAATCGCGGTACAATACGCCGCAATTTGTTGCGGCAAAATACGCCGCGTTACAGTGTGAATGCAGCCTTAAGCCCTTGTTACTTCTTGCCTCCTCATAACTGTACATTAACTACTTAGATTAAAATACTGTTGTAACATGTAAAAGATGGTTAGTTGTGTATCTTGTGGCAAAATGATTTGCTTATTGCACTATTGCCTGCTTATTGTGCTGCAGAGCTATAATATATCTTATCCTGAAGGTAGTGGAGGTCTCTTATTGATTGTATTTCTATTAGGACAAAAGCATGTACCAGGGCTCCGTGCAGTCATTTTCAGCACCATGGACACTTCTCTGCTCTTTTGCAGTAAGCGGCTTGGCTTACTGATTTAGATATTTCAGTGTTAGACACTAGATGTTGTAAATGTCTGTTAACACATTTAACAGAAGCTATCCAAAAAAAAAACGATATACAGAAGACCGTTTTATTTGTAGCTTTCCTGGCAACGCTGCTGAGTAAACATCAGGGTATTAACAAGCAGTGCATGAAATGGCAGGATGGCCCTTCAAACAGACTGCAAATAAATGAGTGACCGATGAATTGTAGGGAGATGGCAGGGACCGCAGAGGTCCTCAGGCTCAGGTGGCTTTCTGACATAAGTTTAGCTCAGCTCTTTCAGTAATTTGTCACGCAGTAGCCTCCTCCTGCTGCTACAGCACGTGCCAGCTTAGTGTCAGAGTGCTTGCCCGACAGACGGCCACTCAGGCCTTGTATCCTGCTGGTAACAGGACCAGAGGCTTGCTGTGGCAGTGGAGCCCTAGCAACAGCAAGCACTGTGCAGAATAAGCATACTTGTAATGAATTGTGAATGTTACGATCCACTCCCTAGAATCTGCTACAGGCGTGTGTCTGCTCTTCAAGGAAGTTTGCAGGCCTATTCATTAAAATGAAGTCTCGAGGAGTGCAACCAGTAATGACCACAGCAGCACTGTAGACTGTTTTTGTGACTGCAAATTCAGGGCCTTGTTGGCACTTGTCTGACTGTTACTTCATTTGGTATAAAAAAAAAAAAAATCTGCCCTGTATAGAACATTTTTCATGCATTGCTGTTATTTAAAAAAGGAATACATTTTGCATTTATTTTTCCTAAGGAGTCTGGAAAGCATTACACCCCTGATCAGTGGATCAGGGGTGCAATGCCAGACTTCTGCAAACAAGCCATTCAGCTGTCACCCCGTATACGCATACAGGCTGTTAACAAACTGTAGGACTTATGAATGAACTACAAGGCTGCTCATCAGCAACCTCACAGTTCATTCAGAACCAAAAGCTGTCAGGCTCAATTGCTGACGGCAGTTGTAGTGCATGCATTCACAGGGTATTGTGAATGAAAGACAAGGCCATGTGTGTGGAGCCCCGCAATTTTAAAATGGTAACAGCAAGCACAGGAAGACATCTCCCGCTTGCTGTCACAGTGGAGGGCGTGATGGGTAAAGGCTGCAGCCACTGTCTGTGATAAAGGGGGGTCCCCCACATTCAGATGACACTGAAGTCTTTGATTTCAGCTATACTCCCTACTGTGTAGGTTTATATGAAAAATCCACAGGCAAGTTGATATTAACTTTACAGTGTAATCAAATCTCCTTATGATTGTACAGAGAATCACTTAGGGGTGTGGCACAGTTTTGCTTGCTACAAATCCCTGGCTCTCCTGACCATTGTGGCATGGGAGATGTCAGTTGAGGTAAAGACCAAGCAACAGATAAACCCCTGGCACTCTTTTTATAATTTTATATATGCATGTCGTTACATGCATATCTGCTGACATACCCCTTGAAATTTTCCACATTTTGTCATGTTACAACCAAAACTGTAAATGTATTTTATTGGGATTTTATGTGATAGACCAACACAAAGTGGCACATAAATGTGAAGTGGAAACATTTTTTTAAATAGTTTTAATTTCTTTTTTTACAAATTAATATCTGGAAAGTGTGGCATGCATTTGTATTCAGCCCCCGAGTCAATACTTTGTAGAACCACCTTTTGCTGCAATTACTGCTGCAAGTCTTTTTGGGTATGTCTCTACCAACGTTGCACATCTAGAGAGTGACATTTTTGCCAATTCTCCTTTGCAGAATAGCTAAAGCTCTGTCAGATTGGATGAATAGCATCTGTGAACAGCAATTTTCAAGTCTTGCTACAGATTCTCAATTGGATTAAGGTCTGGGCTTTGACTGGGACATTGTAACACATAAATATGCTTTGATCTAAACCATTCCATTGTAGCTCTGGCTGTATGTTTAGGGTCATTGTCCTGCTGGAAGGTGAACCTACGCCCAGTCTCAAGTCTTTTGCAGACTTACAGGTTTTCTTCTAAGATTGCCTCCATCCATCTTCCTATAAACTCTGACTAGCTCTCCTGCCCCTGCTTCAGAAAAACATCCCCACAACATGATGCTGCTACCACCATGTTTCATGGTGGGGATGGTGTGTTTAGGGTGATGTGCAGTGTTATCTGCCACATATAGCGTTTTGCTTTTAGCCCAAAAAGAGCCATATTGGTCTCATCTGACCAGCGCATTTTCTTCCACATGTTTGCTGTGTTGCAAACATGTGCAAGCTGCAAACATGACTTTTTATGCTTTTCTTCTTGCCACTCTTCCATTAACGCCAGATTTGTGGAGTGCACAACTAATAGTTGTCCTGTGGACAGATTCTCCCACCTTAGCTGTGGTTATCTGCAGTTTCTCCAGATTTACCTTGGGCCTCCTGGTTGCTTCTCTGATTAATGCTCTCTTTTTCTGGCCTGTCAGTTTAGGTGGACTGCCATGTCTTGGTAGGTTTGCCGTTGTGCCATGCTCCTTCCATTTTGGGATGATGGATTGAACAGTACTCCGTGAGATGTTCAAAGCTTGGGATATTTTTTTTATATCCTAACCCTGCTTTTAACTTTAACTCCACAACTTTATCCCTTACATGTCTGGTGTGTTCCTTGGCCTTCATGATGTTTGTTCACGAAAGTTCTCAAACCAACCTCTAAGGGCTGCACAGAACAGCTGTATTTATACTGAGATTAAATTATACACTATTTACTAATTAGGTGACTTCTGAAGGCAATTGGTTCCCCTAGATTTTAGTTCTCAGGGTTTCAGAGTAAAAGAGGCTGAATACACTTGCACTTCACACTTTTCAGATATTTATTTGTTAAATTATGTACCACTTGGTGTTGCTCTATCACTTAAAATCCCAATAAAATAGATTTGTTTTTGGTTGTAAGATAAATTGTGGAAAATTTCAAGGGTGTGAATACTTTTTCAAGGCACTGTATATACCTGTATAGCTTTTAACGTCTGCTATGAATCACAATAATTGCAGTTTCTTAAAATGCCATACCTCCTTTCTGATAACAAATGAAATTTCTCTATAGTATTAAAGAAAGTAACACATCCTAAGGTGGTGCCATTACATTGTAGCTATTATAACTTTTTATAATATTTCTATTTATCCATCATCACACAAACATACTAATGTAAAGCACAATTTCTTAACCTGTTTTCTTTTAGAAATAGAAGCAAATTTTTAACAGTACAGTAGTTTGCAAATGTTGAACACTTCTTTAATTGTTTCATTGTTGGTTTACAATTCCTTAACATGGTTGCTCCAGCTATGAAGAAAGGGCTCTGTACCTTGAAGCAATAATCCAGAACCACAGAGAAATGATGACTTTTGAAGACTTTGCTGCGCAAGTGTTTTCTCCAACTCCCAGTTATTCCATGGTTGGCTTGGGTGAGTGTGTATATCACTTTTAGAACAGTTCTTGTATATAGGGTTCATACATGCTAAGAAATGTGTTGAAAAAGAGATTTCACATACTTCTGTATCTTGATTATACTAAAAAAAATATACTTTAACAGTATAAAAACTGCATTGTTTGTGATGTTTTAAAAGCTATTTAATCCTTCCAAGCTTGATATTCTAAACCAGGCATGTCCAAAGTTCAGCCCGGGGGCCAATTGCGGCCCGCATTCTGGTTTAATGCGGCCCCACTGGTAATTTAGATATATCTCTTTTGTAGCCCCCAACTAATCCCCGACATCGTGCATTCAGAGGCTGCATTCATGTAAATGGTGAGGCTGCATTCATGGCAATAGTGAGGCTGCATTTAGAGGCTGCATTCATGACAATAGTGAGGCTGCATTCATGGCAATGATGAGGCTGCAGATGGGCACTGACCCTTATTTTGCTTCACAATTCTTTATTTAAAATGATTTATTTTTTTCCTGAAACGTCCCTCTTACAGTTAAGGTGTGTTTTATACGCTGATAAATGCGGTATATCTAAATAACACGCCCAAGCTTATCCTTAGAATCTTAACCACACACAGCCGAAAAGTCAAGAGAATTCTTGTTGGGCAATGTATTGGTTAATTTGAATTAGATTTTAATGGTCCAAAGAATGTCAGGCAAAATGGTCGGCCCTTACGCATGTTGACTTTATCAAATTTTGCCCTCTTTATATAGTTTAATAGTTTGGACACCCCTGTTCTAAACGGTGCTGCAGAGGAGTCCAAATTGCTTACAATACCAAACAGTTTAGAAGAGTACTGCACTGCATCTAAATACTGATCCTTTGTATACTACCAAAGCAGGGGACAGGAAATACATGGACAGTTTTTAAAAGAGATTTATGTTTTTTGTTTTTTTAGAATAATCTGTGGATTCAATATTGGTACATCTGTCCCGTGGCACCTCCTAACACTGAGAAGGGAGCGATCGAACACCGCCAACAGGTGTTAGACAGCAGCTCTCTGCTCTGGAGGTGGTGGGAGCGGCCAGCTCAGGCTCTCATCGGCTCGCTGAGAGCCTGAGCCGGGGTGCCAGTCCAGTTATGTGGGCGGATCCCAACTCCATTGTCATGATCTTGCCTGAACCAGGACCAGCTCTGTGACGTCAGCCGACAGTAAGCTTCAGTCCGCTAAGAAAGGGTCAAAGGAGAGCAGAACGAACTGCACTCCTGTGATCCACAAGAGAAGTACAACCAAACAAGCTTTGGCTGTACTACTTTAATATACATGATAATATTCAGCTACCCTTTAAGTTGCCCGTAAATGCAATGCAATGCATGCTATAGTCTGGGCAAATCTGTTTACGTTGAATTGGGCAGCCTAAACTTGGCATATATAATTTATTTTTTGCTATTGCTACAGAAATATAGAATGGTTTAGAACACCCCTGTTTTGTCCAACCTTTTGAAGAGCAAGGGCCACTTAAGCGACTTGGTAACCAATTGCAGGCCACAATGAGCGGAGCAAGTGAATGGCAGCCCACTCTACTACTTTTTTTTTTTTTAAGATACAAGGCCATTTACATCTGCCACTCCTTAAAGGTGAATGGTGGGTTCGATTGGGTCGGGCTGACTGTGTGAAAGGGGCCTGAGGCTGCTTTCACACTGATGCATGGGTGTTAGCCCACACCACGAGTGCAGCACAGTTCACCTGTGGCTTTTCTGCAGGTTAGCTGCAATTTGCCAAAGACTTCCATTATATCCTGTAGGTTTGGTGCACTTTCAGAAAGCACATCAAACTCGCAGGTAATAGAAGTCTATGGCTCAGTGCAGGTAATCGGTAACCCAGTAACCATTGCAGAACAGATATGCCCATATATACATTGTGATTTTAGTAATAAACGTACCTTTAATAACAGTATTCTATTCTTTTGTTATCCATCCCAGAGCAGGAGGTAGCGGGCCACATCTGAGGGTTCTGTGGGCCACATCCGAGGGCTCCGCGGGCCACTGGTTGGGCACCCCTGGTTTAGAATAACCTAAAGCCAGCTGGACAGCACATTTATGCGTATTATGTTCATTGTGTCATTGATGTTTTGGCTAATATCCATTCTAGTCCTTTATTAGGAAGAGTTTGTATAATTAAAGATACAATTGTGGCTGCCAGAATCCTGTGTTTAAGTTGGGGGGGGGGGGGGGGAGTTGTTCTGCCTGTGATCTGGTGTAGAACAGCTATGAACACATAAACCAATGATGCTTTAAAGTAACTTTAATTGATGCAAAACCAGATACTCTGAACCATTGTTTCTTTTTTTTTTCATCTTTTCAATTCATATACCGAAAAAAAAAAACGCCCTTTGGGGATCAGATGTACACCTGTTTTTTCAAGATAACTGACTGAAAATTTATGGATACATTTGTCCTCTTGAAGCAACTAATGAATATCAATAGGGAATCTGGAAATTAGTGATATTTATGTTTCAGTCCTTTTGTTTTTTCCTTGTTAACCTTCAAACCTATCAAGGTCAATGAATTCACTGTCTCCGTCTCTTTCCCTCTCTCTTGAAGGAGTGACAAAGCTTTCCCTACACTATTGAAAATGCTTTGGTAAAAAGTGTCAGGCTGAAGAATGTGCAATATACCAGATTTTTTTTTTTTTTCTAATAGCGTACAGCACAGAGCATATTAAGCCCTGACATTTAGACCCCTTTCACACTGGGGCCCTTTTTTTTAGGCGTTATAGCGTGTTATACCGCAAAAAATAGCGCCTAAAAAATCCTCTCAAGCCTCCCCAGTGTGAAAGCCTGAGTGCTTTGACACTGGGGCGGTACGCTTGCAGGACGGGAAAAAAAGTCCTGCAAACAGCATCTTTGGGGCAGTGCTTTGAAATCAATGGGCAGCGCTGCCAAAGATCCCGCAAAGCGCTTTAACCCTTTATTCAGCTGCTAGTGGGGGTTAAAAGCGACCCGCTAGCGGCCGAAAAGCACAGCTAAAACAATGCCAAATCGCCTCTAAAACTAGCGGCGCTTTATCGCTAACGCCCCACTGCCCCAGCATGAAAGTAGCCTAAGTGAAAGAAACCAGTGATTGTGATATTTACTAAATATTTACTTCTATTGAGCCAATTACTGTAATTTAAAACACATGCACCAGGAAGAATCGTGTAGTGAATGTTTGGAGAATGTCACACTCACTACCGCATAAATATACCCCTTAGCATAGAAATTTCTGGAAAGCACTTTAGGATTAAGTTGCCCTTGAGTGAAAACCATAAAGCATATTGCCTATAGAAATCAAAAGGATTGTTTTTTTTTTCTTTTTATCCATGAATTAAAATCTGCTCAAATGTAAAGGTGCCTAAAGGAAATGTATAGCTTTTTATTTAGCAGTATATGATCTAACAACACTTTGACATCACTTGGAATGAAAATAACTATCCTTAAAGAGGAACCCTAAAAAATGCTGTTATCCCCTGTACTGGTTCTTTACCAGTCTTAGGGTTCCCTGCGCCGCCATCTTGGATATGTGACATCCTGGTGTTTATCAGCTTTCTTCCCAGTACGCATGTGACAGATATGTTGTGCACGCAGATTGGTCCCACAGCCCTCCTGGGTTGCAGGCAGGGGAGGGAAGGCCGAACATCTGCTCTGCTCGCGTAGACGTTACCCAGAATAATGAGAGAAGTTCTACTTTAAAGAGGAACTTCAATAGTTAAAAAAATAAAATCAAAGTCAGCAGCTACTAGCGCTGCAGATCTTTAACCACTACCCGACGGCCGTACGACTTTGTACGGCCGCAGGGTGGTTCTACTTCGCTAACAGGCCGTGTTTTTACGGCCTCCGCTCCGCCAGGCCCCTGGGGGGCACGCCGCGGCATGCGCGTGCCTGCCGCATCGCTGAGATGCCGATGTGCGTGCATGGCGACCACGATGTCCACCAGGCACTGGGGATCGGCGGCTACAGGGACAAGACGTGGATCTCTGTGTGTAAACACAGAGATCCATGTCCTGTCGGGAGAGAGGAGACCGATCTGTGTCCCTTGTACATAGGGACATAGATCGGTCACCTCCCCCAGTCAGTCCCCTCCCCCCACAGTTAGAACACAATTCAGGGTACACATTTAACCCCTTCCTCACCCCCTAGTGTTAACCCCTTTAATGGCAGTCACATTTATACAGTAATTAGTGCATATTTATAGCACTGATCGCAGTAAAAATGCGAATGGCGCCAAAAGTGTCCGATGTCTCTGCCATAATGTCGCAGTCACGAAAAAAACGCTGATCGCCGCCATTAGTAGTAAAAAAAAAATAATAATAATCTGTCCCCTATTTTGTAAGCGCAATAACTTTTGCGCAAACCAGACGCTTATTGCGATTTTTTACCAAAAATATGTAGAAGAATACGTATCGCCTAGACTGAAAAAAAAAAAGTTTTTTTTTTTTGTTTTTTTTTTAAATTGGGCTATTTATTATAGCAACAAGTAAAAAAATATTGTTTTTTTTTTTCAAAATTTACGCTTTATTTTTTTTTATAGCGCAAAAAATCAAAATTGCAGAGGTGATCAAATAGCACCTAAAGAAAGCTCTATTTGTGGGAAAAAAAAGGACGTCAATTTTATTTGGAAGCCACGTCGCACGACCGCGCAATTGTCAGTTAAAGCGACGCATTGCCACATACATGCCCAGTAAGGAATTGGTTAAAAAGCATCAAGCATGGTGGCTTTGCCAATCCATGTTGCAGATGGTATACTTTATTGACACGCGAATAATGCATCATTTTACATGTACAATAAGTGTTTTTAGGACATTTTAATAAACTGTGTTTTGTGGAATCACACTATTGTGGCACATCTATCTTTTTTTACATGTGCGCTGTTAACAACTGAGAGCTGAATGCCTGCCCTTTTTATTTATTTTTTATCAGTAGCGTTTGCCTGAAATTTTTTATGAGCCGGATGAGAGCTGAGCCTGGATGGTGTATTTATACATGGGTACAATGACTGCTCTACAGTTAGGGTCATGGGGCTCTGGTAAGAGTCTTTCTTATTGGGCACGGTGGAAGAGATAACATGTAAACACATGGCTAGATTTTTTTGGTTCACATTGAAGTAGCTTTACAGCAGTGTAGGACTTCACTTGGGACTGGATTTTTAATATAGTTTGGGCTTTTTTTTTTGCTTTAGTCACATACGTTACAGTTAAAGTGACTGTAAACCCTCATATATACCCAGTGAAGTGAATAGCCTCAGATGATACAGAGATTAAACAAATCTCCCTATGTAAGTTTCATATGTATATCTACAGTCTTTCTCTTTCTACGCTCTCTAGAACAGGGGTTTCATCATGCCTCTGCCTGTGGGAGTCATGCTTGTAACAGTAAGCCTTGCAATGCTTTATGGGACTTGTAGTTTCACATACCCCCACTTCACGTAGGTAGAGGAACAAAGAGATTTTCAAAGCTACAGTCTAAATAGACAAGCTCTCTGCTTATTTTTCTCTAAGTTCCCTCCCCGACACAAATGTCCAGCTGTTTTTATATCGTGTGTCCGAAAACTTGTCAGAAGTTATCATGCTGATAACAGAGAAACAGAGCAGCAGAAAGACATGGCACTTAGAGATTTGGAGAGAGATATTTAAACACCACAGATATATGTGCCTAGGTCAGATTTCATGAATGGGGTTTACAACCACTTTAAGGCATAATCACGTTATTATTCTTTATGTAATTTTGTGCACTTTTATTAATGTTCTGGAAAAAACCTGGTCATATTTGTGTACACTACTGTGCAAAAGTTTTAGGCAGATGTGAGCAATTGCTGTAAATGAAGAATGCTTTCAGAAATAGAAGTGTTAATTCTTTATTTTATCAACTGACAAACCAGAAAGTAAATGAACAGATGAGAAATCCAAATCAAATCACCACCCTTTGCCTTCAAAACTGCATCAATCTATCTAGGTACACTTGCACAAAATCTTTGAAGGAACTCGACAGTTTTGTTCTAAACATCTTGGAGAACTAACCACATATCTTCTGTGGCTATAACCTGCCTCAAATCCTTCTGCCTCTTCATGTAATCCCAGATAGAATTGATGATGTTGAGATCAGGGCTCTGTGGGTGCCAAACCATCACTTTCAGGACTCCTTGTACCTCTTTAGGCTGAAGATACTTCTTATTGGCTGTATATTTATGTCCATTCTCCTGCTGCAGAATTTATTTGGGGCCAATCTCATGCCTTCCTGATGGTATGACATGATGGATAAATATCTCCCTGTATTTCTCAGCATTAAGGATATCATTCATCCTCACAAAATCTCCAACTCCATTTGCATAAATACAGCCCCAAACTTGCAAGGAACTTCCACCGTACTTCACTGTCCTCTGCAGACACTCAATATTGTACCGCTCTTCGGTGAAAGAAATCCTCCTCCTATTTTCAAATTTTGAGTCATCAGTCCAGACCACCTTTTCCGCACCCCAGTTTCTGTGTTTTAATGCATAATTGAGACTTGTTTCCACATCGGAGGTATGGCTTTTTGGCCACAATTCTTCCATACTGACCGCTTCTGCCCAGACTTCTCCGGACAGTAAATGGGTGTACCTGGGGTCCTACTGTTTTCTTTGTGCTTTTTTTAAAAGAGCTTCAACTGCACATCTTAAAAATGCCAGTCTGCTTTGAAATCTTTGCCTGGGGAGGGACCTTGCTGATGTGGTATTCTTGTGTCTTATTGCTGTTCTCAGTCTTGCCATGGAGTATGACCTGTGACATGTCTTCCACAGCCTCACTTTAGTGGCAGAGTTTGGCTGTTCCTCACTCAGTAAGCTTCCTACACAGCTGTTTCTGGTTCAACCTGCATATGAAATTGATGAGCATTATCATCTGCTTTGTATAGTTGGTTAACCATACACCTGACTCTAATCCTTCAAAACCCCTGACTTTGTGCAAGTGTACAAAGTGTGCAAGTCTAAGTTTAGGTTGAAGCGCATCGTTATGCATAACGTCACGCGCACCGCCGCGCACACCGGTGACGTCACACATCACGCCGGGTATACGCACAGGCCGTGTCCACCTATTGGGGGATACAACATCGGCGCCAGGACATGAAATAATACATTCCCATTCACCATGAAACTGGGACACTTAACGGAAGTCCCCGCCCTAACATTTCCGGTATTTGGAACGCAAAATGGCGACGGAGATGGATTCTGACACGCACGCCAAGGTAGGCGAAATGAGGGGTCCAGGTGGTCTCATTGGGGCGGAACCACTAGATATAAATGCAGGTGAGTGGTGAGTCTGCATTAGATACCCCAGTTGAAGTCTTTCTCAGACGAAACCGGTCGGGTTGCTGACTCAATGCTAATCTCTACTGCATTTTTTTGGAACACCCTTGTCCTTCCATCAAGGGGGAGAATTGCTGCTGTTCCCTTCATTCATTTTTTACTAGTTATATAATTTTCTTACACGTGTGGTTTTTAATTCTTTTTATGGTTTCTATCACATTGTGTGTGACATTTTTTGGACTGTTTTTAATTAAATTTTGCATTTTTACGCTATGAGGAGCCTTTTTCTTTTTTCATTTTGTCCTTTTTGCGATTGAGAACCACTGCTGGGCACTACCAAAGTGTGAATTTCCATCCTGTGGACACAGATGCACCTTGGGAATCACCCACACCTGGGACTACAATCCTGGTGATATCCGGACTAGACAATCGGTCTAGGAAAGCTCGTAAGACCCCCCGCCATATGGTGAGGTGAGGGTCTATCTCATCCGGTAAGGGTACCCATCCATTTGTATTTGTGCAAAGTGTGAAGACTACTTCTTGAACCATACACGGCATTCAAGTTAACCCATAAGGAAGACATGTGTGTCACCCCCATTAAGTATTGGGACTAAAATTCTCACATGTTCGGTGACCCCAAATTATCCACAGTGTCATTAGATACTCTCATATCGCATGGGTTTGTCACGAGTTACATAAGTTGTTTTTTGTGTTATTACACGCTCACAGTTTGCATGACTCTGTCACTTACTCACATTAGTTGCCTTCCTATTACCTGTCCTGATAATTGAGTTTGATTACTCACGAATCTTGAGGACATATATAGAGGCCACTCAAAGGATAATATATAATTTTTGAAAGTGAATTTTGGAATATTTTTTCACTTTTAAATTTCTTTGAATAGTATGGTCTGAGCTACCTACTTCTTACATCACATGGGGATACCCTGCATAGGATTCCTATATTAGCGCTACACTTTTCACTCATAAGAACTAATGCTGGTTTAAAGCCAAATAATGATTTGATTTTGATTTTTCTTCAAAGGGAGGGGAAAGGGATGAGATTCTTTCATAGGTTAAATATGAGTGAAGCTCAGCTTTACCTTATTGTGACTGTTTATTTGTGCAGCACAGTAGCTAAGTGGTTAGCACTTCTGCCTGGCAGCACAAGGGTCATCGGTTCAAATCCCAACCATAACATTACCTGCCTGGAGTTTGCATGTTCTCCCTGTACCTGCATGGGTTTCCTCTGGGTAATTCAGTTTCCTCCCAGACTGCAAAGACATGCTGGTAGGTTACATTGGTTCCTGTCTAATATGGCCCTAATATGTGAATGTATGATTGTGAGTTTAGGGACCTTAGATTGTAAGCTCCTTGAGGGCAGGGACTGATGTGAATGTACAACATATATGTAAAGCGCTATGTCATTTGTCAGTGCTATAAAAGGATGGGCAGAGGTTCACCAATCTGTGAAAAGATGCACTAAGGCCGCGTACACACGATCAAATTTGTCCGATGAAACAGATCTGTTGGACCGTTTCAGCAGACATCTCCGATCGTGTGTACGGGCTAGTGGACATATTTGGCCAGCGGACACATTTTTAAATTTGTCCGCAGGAGACATGTCCGTCGGATATGTCCGCTGGTTAGTACACTTACCAGCGGACATATC
This sequence comes from Rana kukunoris, assembly GCA_029574335.1. Classification (NCBI taxonomy): domain Eukaryota; kingdom Metazoa; phylum Chordata; class Amphibia; order Anura; family Ranidae; genus Rana; species Rana kukunoris. The sequence continues at coordinate 472,312,589 of CM056052.1, forward strand.
TTCCCGCACATGCGTCGAATGCACGGAAGTATTTTTCTTCCTGGTTCGGTGACTTGGCGGCGTCACCGCCACGTCACCGCGCTGTCTGCCGGCTGGGATTTTGATCCGATGGTGTGTACACACCGCCGGACGAAAATCCAGAGGAGACATGTCCGATGAAAATGGTCCACAGACCGTTTCCATCGGATATGTCCCTCCGTGTGTACGTGGCCTAAGAATTGCTGAACAATTTCAAAATTATGTTCCGCAACTTAAAATTGCAGACTTTAAATATATTATCATCTACATAACGAAATATGATTAAAAACTCTGAGAATCAGAAGAAATCTCTGTGTGCAAGGCCGAAACACAATATTAGATGCCTGTGATCATCAGGCCCTCAGACAGCACTGCATTAAGAACAGACATGATTCTGTGATGGACATCACAGTTCATTGTGCCATCCAAAAAGCAAGTAAAAGCTCTATCATGCAAAGAAGAATCCATATCTGAACATGATCCAAAAATGCTGCTGTTTTCTCTGGATCAAAGCTAATTTAAAAGTGTTCTAGTGCAAAGTCTGTTTTGTGGTCAGACACATCAGAAGTTGATATTCTTTTTGGCAACCATGGGTGCTATGTCCTCCGGACTAAAAAGGAGCCTCCTGGTTTGTTATTAGCATTTAGAGCCTACATCTGATGGTGTGAGGGTTCATTGGTGCACATCTGGAAAGGCACCATCAATGCTGAAAGATATTTCCAAGTTTTAGAGCGGCACATGCTCTCATCAAGATAATGTATTTTTCAAGGAAGTCCTTGAATTTTTGAGCAGAACAATGCTGCTACATACTGCATCTATGACAACAGCATTGTAGCTTCTTAGTAGAAGAGTCCAGGTGCCTAACTGGCATGCCTGCAGTCCAGACCTTTCACCAATTGAAAATAGTTGGTTCATTTTGAAATGAAAAACAAGACAAAGATGATCCTGGAATATTGAGCAGCTGGAAAACTCATAGCGGGCAAGAATGGGACAACATTCCTCCCCCAAAATGCCAAAAACTGGTCTCCTCAGTTTCCAGACATTTACAGAGTGTAGTTACAAAAAGAGGGGATGCTACACCGTAGTAAACATGGCCCTGTCCCAACTTTTTGGAGATGCATTGCTGCCATTAATTTAAAAATTACCTTTTTTTCTGTACATCTTCTCAATGTAAACATTTAATATGTGAATAGAATATGGGTTTATGAGATTTGTAAATGATTGCATTCTGTTTTAATGTCGTTTTTACACAGCATCTCAACTTTTTTGGAATTGAGGTTGTATTAGCTGTGGGTGCTACTGGTGGGCTTTACAAATGAATACCAAGAATTATCGTCTTTTGATAGCACTGTAAATATAGTTGAATTCACATAATTGCATAGCAAAAGGTAGTAATGAGGATCAGGCAGTTTCAGAAAATAGAAAATAATTTACACCCAACCAGAGAATATTTGCAAATGTATCTGGTTAGCAGAGGCTCACATTTGCACTTCTTCTCTCTTGATGGCAGTAACATTTTGATACCACAAATAGACTTTTTGACACCCTTCAACCACCCATTCAACATCAAATCTTCCATTTTAGACTTTTATTAAAGATAACGTAAGCCGGCCATACATGGATTGAAATTTGACCAGTTCGGCAGGGACCAAGCAAAGATCTTCTTCTGTACAAGCGAAGATCGACTTCTGTACAACCGCCATGTTAGAAAATGTACACTCGATCAGCACTGCTGGCAGTGCTGATCAATGTATTCTGCCTGCGGGGAAGTCTCTCCACTGCAAGAATACAAAGGCACAGGGCAAGGATTTAACATTAATTTCTAATGTGCGAATCGGAGAATTTAGTATTTTTTTTCTTTGTTATACCCATGGGTGGAACGAGAAAAAAAAAACATATATGGGCTATCTATAGATTTGCCTTTAGGCTGGGTTCACACTTGTGCGGTGAGAATTTCAGCTCTTTTATCTCTGCAGATAGATAAGAGAAGTGTTCAGCAGATTAGCTCAGTTTTTGCTGCGAATTTGGAGACCTGGGGGAAGTTCTGAGTAAGAGGAGAGTGGTGGAGAAATGTATTGAGCTGAATGAGAGAAATTCCTGAAGAGAACTGAACACATCTGCGAATCAGCTGCGTACCCATAGAAGATAATGGGACTGAATTCGCACCTGAGCCGCACCGCAAGGCCTCCACAACGCATACGGATTTCCGGCAATGCGCAGTGCGAATGCATCGCACAAATGTGAACCAGCCTCATTGAAAACAATGTATTTAAAAATGTTTTGCGTATTAGATGCGGTTTAAGCCGCAACCAATTCGCATAGGTGTGAACCCGGCCTTAAAGCGATACTGAAGCTTTGTTTAAAAAAAATAACAACAACAAACATGTCATACTTGCCTCCACTGTGCAGCTCGTTTTGCACAGAGTGGCCCTGATCCTCCTCTTCTGGGGGCCCTCAAAGTGCTCTCCCGAGGGGGTTACTTTGCTGGTGCGCTCCTGAGTCATGCACTTGGCATCCATAGATGGCAAGTGTATGATTCGGCCCCGCCCCCCCATCATTGGATTTGATTGTCAGCAGCGGGAGCCCATGGCTGTGCTCATATCAATCTATCCAATTAAAGCTGGGACTCTGTGGAGAGAAGGACGCGCCTACGGAAATTCAGGGCTCAGGTAAGTAAAACAGGGGGGGGCTGGGGGCCGGACACTGCAAGGTGTTTTTTCACCTTAATGCATAGGATGAATTAAGGTGAAAAAACATGAACGTTTACAACCCCTTTAACTATTTAGTGCAAGGGTCTGCCTGATTGCATTCATTGAAAGTGTTTAGGTTTGACCTTTATATTATATAGTTTTGGTATATCTAAAGGAAAATTGTATAATGTATGGCCAACCTTTAGATTTTTGCTCTCAAATGCAGTCATTATGGCCTCGCAATAGCTTTTCATTCAGTCTGTGCTCTGAATAGTAAAGTATATCCATTTTAGCTTTTTTTGTGGGTAGTTTGGCTTTTACGTAACATTAAGGCCTCGTACACACGAGGGAATTTATCCACTGAAAATGGTCCGACGGACCATTTGAGCCGAAAAATCCGCTCGTCTGTAGGGGCAAATGGACAGTTTTGGACGGATTCCTCCGGCAGAAAAGTTTTAAAGCTTGCTTTGAAATTTTTACGCCGGAGAGCTGCCCGTCGGATATGTCCGCTGGTTAGTACGCCTAACCTGCGGACATATCTGCCCGCACATGCGTCATATCCTGTGAATGGATCCGACGCATGCGCGCGGAAGTGTTTTACTTCCTGGTGCGGTGACGTGGCGGCGTCAACGTCACCGCCGCGTCACCGCGCTGTCCGCCGGCGGGGAATTTGATCCGATGGTGTGTATAGCCACCGGATCAAACAGCCCGGCGGACATATCCGATGAAAACGGTCCGTCGGACCGTTTCCATCGGATAAATTACATTGTGTGTACAAGGCCTTACTATATGCATTTTTTTCCCTACCTTCATGGTGTATTTGCAGCTAAAAAGGATATTCCAGAATTGTAAGTGGCTTCTTTGCACAGGTCATATAAGGGCAGGAGAAGCTCATTGTTGAATGGCATTCATCATCATTTATACAGCATAATCATGTGCTGCATCTGTCTATAACACATTGATGGAATGCTTGCCATAGTTCTACAGATGGACATGGAACCGTCTGTTTATTTTAAATTAAATTCATCAGCACAGATACATATTTGTCATATGTAGTAAAAAAGAAAAAAAAATCGATTTCTCCTTCAGTTTAATTAATAACTGCACTTCTAGACATCCTTCTTGTCTAATCTCCCATTTGGCACTGTTCATAAATATATCTGATGAAAACTGCACTAGTGAAGAAAAGGAATTAAATTCGGTTAAATAAATCGCACAGAAAATCAGTCATGCGTCACTGTCCAACACTGCTGGCCTCTATCCTTGTGCCTTTCTCGAGCTTTGTTCAGAGATAAGAGCTGTGTGCATACACTTGTATTGGTCGCCAGTAGCAGCAGGCAGAAGGCTTTGGAGATAAGCAAGCTGGCAGAAGTAAAGGGAGCTGATGCTATTTACATAATCGTGCCCTGCTTCCTGGAGAGGCATCAAGAAACATAGAGATGGCCTCTATTTATCTTTGTTGAACTGGAATACTAAGCAACATTGGCAGAAGAGCCAAAATAAAGACTTTTCATTAGCACTCATTCTCTCGCCCTCTCTCTCTCTCTTTTACTTGCTTTCTCTTTCTTTTTGGTCTTTATTTCATAGAAGTGGGACAGATGCAAACCGTTTTCAACTCTTTGCCAAAAATTTGATTGCTCAAAAAGAATAGTAAAAGTAGGATAATTTGTTGGTATTGTGATCTCAAATGCTTTCGGACTTTGCTCAGGATTATTAAAAAGAAGGTGTTCACATTAAAAGTTTAGTTAGTTTGGCAAAAGCTTGTGCCTTAATAGTGATTCTGTTTCTTGGCAATCCAGGACAGCTGTCTGCGGAAAGCTTGTATGTTGGCTGTCACGAACTGTGCTTTTTAATTTTCTTGGCCATTCTTTGACATGGGTTGATCATTCTGAGCTTTTAGATGGCAAGATCTGTGTATGCCCCCGTTTTGTACATTTGGGCTGAGTTACGTTCATTACCTTTGAAAGGTTGATTGGTTGAGTTTGAACCCTATAAGGAAGCAGGAATCAGTCCAGTAGAGGAAATACTGCTGTCGCAGCCAAGAACTGGGAAGCACATACCAGAACATACAATTTTTTCCATTTTTTCATGTTACAACCAAAAAAGTTAATGTATTGTATTGGGATTTTATGTGATAGACTAACACAAAGTCGCACATAATTGTGAAGTAAAAGGGTAATAAAAAATAGTTTTCATTTTTTTTACTCCTAACTAAGATCTAGTGGAACCAATTGCCTTCAGAAGTCACCTAATAAGTAAATAGAATCCATGTGTGTAATCTAATCTCAGTGTAAATACAGCTGTTCTGTGAAGCCCTCAGAGGTTTTTTAGAGAACATTAGTGAACAAGCAGCATCATGAAGGCTAAGAAACACACCAGAAAAGTCAGGGATAAAGTTGTGGAGAAGTTTTAAAGCAGGGTTGGGTTATAATAAAATATTTAAAGCTTTGAAGCACTGTTCAATCCATTACCTGAAAATGGAAAGAGTATGGCACAACTGCAAACTGACAGGCTGGGCAAAGAGATCCACAGCTCAGGTGGGAGAATCTGTCCACAGGACAACTATTAGTTGTGCATTCCACAAATCTGGCCTTTATGGAAGAGTGGCAAGAAGAAAGCCATTGATGAAAGAAAGCCATAAGAAGTCCTGTTTGCAAGAAGCCATGTGGGGTACACAGCAAACATTTGGAAGAAAGTGCTCTAGTCGGATGAGACCAACATTTTATTTTTTGGCCTAAAAGCAAAACGCTATGTGTGGTGGAAAACTAACACTGAACATCACCCTGAACACACCGACCCCACCGTGAAACATGGTGGTGGCAGCATCATGTTGTGGGGATGCTTTTCTTCAGCAGGGACAGGGAAGCTGGTCAGAGTTGATGGGAAGATGGATGAAGAAAACGTGTTAGTCTACAAAGGTAGACCATCTTCCCTAAAAATATGGTCAGAGCACCAACAGAATAGTTAAGATGAAAGCATATTAAAGTGTTAGAATGGCCTAGTCAAAGTTCGAACCTAAATCTACTACTGTGTCTGAAGTCTAGTAGCTGGAGATCGGTGCTCAGGCTGGAAGTGAATCCTCTATTGGCTACATGTGTAAAACACGATACAGTAGATGTTAATGAGTTTTGGCTATGCAGTCTTCCTCATAGCATTCTGAGTTGCCAGCTTATACATAACTAAATTCTCCTTGGGTGCTCCTACAAATTTGCTATGCTTGGTGGGGCAGTATAGAAACAGTGGGTGCCTTTTTAGTAACCTATTTCATAGAATAGTGAGTGAAATAACATATAAAGGCCAATTCACAAATAAGCTTTTGTTTGGCTACCTAGTTTAAGCTGTTGGATGTGAATTAGTTTCCACTTGTTTAATGACGGGACTCCAACCTGTGGTATACTGTACTTATAGACTGTTACTGAATTTTATAATTATACTGCAAAACCATATTTCACCAGGAGGTGGCTGCATGTAAAATCTGCTACTGCTGCTCTCTATTCTAAGAAAGTCATAAGCATTATGAGAGGTAGACCCAACTTTGTCATAGAGCAGTCTCAAAAAAGAATGGAAGCTTCCTTTTTTTTAATGACAATTCCATTTAATCAGCAGTGGATTATAATTTAGACAGGGTTTAGTTTGGAGCCCATCGATATGACGAAAAATTAACGATTATTAAAAAAAAAGTCACATATTCTCTTATAGTCTGTGTATAAGGAGTTATACAGTTGGAGCATTAGTCATTTCATTTAGCTATAGGAGTTATTAAAACTGCATACATAATCTTACAATAGTTTTGCAGCTAAATAATTTACCCTTGTAAATATCGCTTAGGTGTGTTAACATTATTCTTTATATAAAGCGTGATACCAATGCGCTTACCAAAAGGTGTTACAAGTGAAAATGACAAAAAGTGGCTGTACTTCTGTAGTGTTGCCAGCACAGATATGCATATGTATAAATAGTGAAGCAGCGCTAATTGAAAAGTGCCAATAGATAAGATATAGTCTACTAAAGTGTATCAATAAATAATGAAGTGAAGTAGCGCTAATTGTGAAGTACAGTCCAGTTCAGTAATAAGCAAAATCAATCCTCAAATACATAATTATATACAAATATATATATATAAAAAAACAATAAAGTGCAACACAATGTGATAGTAACAGTAAAATACCAATATATTTTATTAATAGTCCATTTGTAAAGTGCATCCAGTGTAATCTGATACTTGAACAGACAGACTTGGTTCTTATTCCCAATTAAATCACCTCCCAGGCGAGCAAATGGAAATGAGTGGAAAAAGAGAGGTAAGGGAGTCCAAATTACAAATGGAGGGTTGGAAGTGTAGACGTTCTTCTAAAATCCTCCCCCCAGTGGTACTGGCCTCTTGCCTTATGAAAAGACCCCAATAGGTGTAGTGATACATCAATGAATACCGGTTACCGGACACGGTTGTTGTATCCTCCTCCAGGTGTCAAAACCAGGGACCTCTGCAGCTGCTCATCTGGTTTCTCCAGCCTCTTTTCCTTTGGGGATGATGTCTGTAAAATCCTTTTCTTGGAGTACATCATGGAACACAGAGGTTTTTTTAAATTTTTGTCACTTTTTTTGTGAAATGGTAGGGGTTCCCTGTTACCAATTCACATAGGGGGGTGGGATCTGGTGGACCTGAAGAGTCTGGTATGTATTTTGAGGGGAACCTCTACACTATTTAAAAAAATGGCGCAGGGTTCCCCTTAATATCCATACCAGACCTGAAGGGCCTGCTATAGAATTTGGGGGGAACCCCACACATTTTTTTTTTTTAATGATGGTTCGGTGTTCCCCTTAATATTCATACCAGACACAAAGAGCCTGGTAATGGACTCATTTTTTCAATGATTTTTATCTGTATTGCCGGGACCCGACAATTTATTATAGCCGCGAGTAGTTTTAAATTACTTTTTTTTTTCCTTTAGAAATGTCATTTTGTGCAGGGACTGTTCTAAACATGGGGAAAATGTGCCACTTTACAGACATACTTTACACATCCCCCCCAGGTACGAAATTTTAAGGAATATTTCACTTTTATTGTTTCACTTTAAGCATTATTAAAATCACTGCTCCTGACAAAACTGACGTCTCTTAAACTTTTAAATAACAATAACTTGCATATTAACCTTTAAAATGATCACTTTTGATTTTTCACGTTCGTGTCCCATAAACTTTAATGGTGTTCACGTGTTTGAACAATTTTTTTGCCTGTTCGCATGTTCTGCTGCGAACCAAACCGATGGGTGTTCAGCTCATCCCTAGTAGCCACCTGTTTGCATAGGTATTATTATTATTATATAGAATATTAAATACAGAATATTTTATTAATCCCAAAGAGAAATTGTTACGACACAGACACACTTAACAAAGACAACACAAGTTCAAAACAATGGATAGGAACAAGATGCAAAAACACAACAAAATTGCCAATAACAGCCATTAACACAAAATTAAAATTGCACTACTGATAAAACATCCATACAATTGAAATACGGCATAGAATAAAGAACACAGATTAAAATAACAGGCAGACTACCAAATACAATTAATACACCACTTTCTCTAACACCACCCTAGATGATAACAAACATAATACCAACATGCTATAAAAACAACACAAAATCCTAATCCTAAACAACCAGAATTAAATCTTCACCTCCAGCCCTCACAGAAAATAATTATATATTGAAGATATAAAAAATGTTGTACTTACCTGTCTGTACAATGATATTGCACAGAGCGGCCCCTTACCTGCTCTTTGGTGGTTCTCCACCAGTGCTTTCTGCTCCTTCTTCCTCCAGGTGCCCCTTAGAAAGCCATGTGATATGGTGGCACTCATGTGCAGGTGCTCCCGAGCATCTATGCATCTATTGACACACACAGTGCTGCAAAGTCACGCCCCTGCTCCCTCTTCACAGAAGTTTGACTGACAGCAGCAGTGGGAGCCTATGGCTCTCAGTGTATCCTGTAAGACCAGGAAGTGAGAGGAGTGGCAATGCAGCCAGAGAAAGAGCTGGATCGGTGAGAAGACTCAGAAGTGTTTATGGATGGGAAAGGGCTAGAATAGGCAGTGTTTTTTTTTCTTGTTTTTTTTTACCTTGAAGTGGATGTAAACCCAACTTTTTTTTTATTTTATGTCACATTGTAGAATATAAGATTTTCTATCATCTGTGCCCAGTCTTGCCACACAGAGTTAATCCAGCTCTGAGCAATCCTTTTTTATTGTTCAGTGAAATAAAAACAGACTTACAGAGAACAACCTTAGTCCGTTCCGCCCCCTTGCCGTGAATGGCAGGTTATTTACATATCTCGTGCACTAGCCCGGAGACGGGCATTATTTTTTAATTCTTACCCCCACTCCTTTTCTAAAAGTCATGTGGTTACTTGTCTGGATTTTGACTGGATGTTGGGGATCATAGCAGAATTTAGTGTAAGGAATGCATAGGAAAAAATGCATGTTGACAAGGGGAGTGTATAGGTGGGCAGGGAGTCTACTGTCATCACGACTTCACCCACTGAGCTCCAGACAACAGACCCACCAACAGAATCTGCAGTTTTTACAGACAGAGGGGAGACATTTGACAGGTGAGGATACATGCAGGAGGCATCTATATCCTTATAGATCAGCATTATGGCAGTAGTTTAGCAAGGATTAGTGGGTTTACATCCACTTTAATGCAGAACAATTTTAAGTTTAGAACCAATTTAATATCTCAGCAACATAACTTGGCTTTTTGGGGCTATCCACAAAACAAGTAATTTTGTTAAGTGTTCGGTTTGGAAAGAGGATGAAATTACACAGTTTGGGAATTATATAGAATCTTAGGGACTCTGCACACCTGACTGGCAGTAGCATTGTTTTATCACATGCACACTAATGTGCATTGTGTTAGGGCAGCCTCTTCAAGTGCCATGCATTGCCTGCATTGTGGTAACAAAAATTAACATTTAAAATGTTCTGACAATGCATAGGTATGAAGCACCCTTGCATACGAGATTGCAAAGAATCCTAACATAACCATCTACCTAGGATCTGCAAATGTTTTGTACTGCAATATATTTAATACCGCTACAACTGCAGAATGTTCTTAGACATTATTCATAATGATATGAAGGTCACTGGAAAGAACTTCCAAAGGGTTAATTACATGGGGACTCTTGACTGCTGAGAGGACTGATCTAATCAGTGCTGAATCCATGTACATCTGTTCACTATGAGGTCATTTTGCATGCTAATGATTTGTAAAATGAAGCATAATGATGCACTTTATACAAATGGATGTAAACCGTTTCACTCCTTACCTGTTACTCCAGACACAAATCTGGAAAGTACTGAAGTGATTTAACACACTTTGTCTCTTCTTGTATAACACCATCATTAGAATGGGTTTACAAGTGCATTGTGTTTCCCTCTTCTCTGTATACAACAGATGGCAAGACTTTTTCTTGTCGTTGATAGGCATAAAATTATTTGCCATTAGTCCACTCTAGATAGTTGGTTCATCATTGGCTGCTGAAGTCAAGTTTACAAAAAACAAAAAAAGACAAAAAAACATTTTGTAGACTTTTCTTAAAAATTAAAGATTGATTTGTTTTCATACATACTGCATCCCAGTTCTACAGACATAGACAGGACACTTATCTTTAATAATACATAATTATGAATGTGAACTTACAACGCTTATATACCTTTTTCACTAATTGCTGGTGTAGGTCACGAGATAACTTTTTTCCTTCAGCACATTAAAGGGGTTTTTAAACCCTCATGTTTTTTCACCTTAATGCATCCCGGGCTGTCTTCCCCCCCCCCCCCGGGCTGTGTCTTCCCCCCCCCCCCCCCGGGCTGTGTCTTTCCCCCCCCCCCCCCCGGGCTGTGTCTTTCCCCCCCCCCCCGGGCTGTGTCTTCCCCCCCCCCGGGCTGTGTCTTTCCCCCCCCCCCGGGCTGTGTCTTTTCCCCCCCGGGCTGTGTCTTTTCCCCCCCCGGGCTGTGTCTTTTCCCCCCCGGGCTGTGTCTTTTCCCCCCCGGGCTGTGTCTTTTCCCCCCCGGGCTGTGTCTTTTCCCCCCCCGGGCTGTGTCTTTCCCCCCCCCGGGCTGTGTCTTATCCCCCCCGGGCTGTGTCTTATCCCCCCCGGGCTGTGTCTTATCCCCCCCGGGCTGTGTCTTATCCCCCCCGGGCTGTGTCTTATCCCCCCCGGGCTGTGTCTTATCCCCCCCGGGCTGTGTCTTATCCCCCCCCGGGCTGTGTCTTATCCCCCCCGGGCTGTGTCTTATCCCCCCCCGGGCTGTGTCTTATCCCCCCCGGGCTGTGTCTTATCCCCCCCCGGGCTGTGTCTTATCCCCCCCCGGGCTGTGTCTTATCCCCCCCGGGCTGTGTCTTATCCCCCCCGGGCTGTGTCTTATCCCCCCCCCGGGCTGTGTCTTATCCCCCCCCGGGCTGTGTCTTATCCCCCCCCGGGCTGTGTCTTATCCCCCCCCGGGCTGTGTCTTATCCCCCCCCGGGCTGTGTCTTATCCCCCCCGGGCTGTGTCTTATCCCCCCCCGGGCTGTGTCTTATCCCCCCCCGGGCTGTGTCTTATCCCCCCCCGGGCTGTGTCTTATCCCCCCCCGGGCTGTGTCTTATCCCCCCCGGGCTGTGTCTTATCCCCCCCCGGGCTGTGTCTTATCCCCCCCCGGGCTGTGTCTTATCCCCCCCCGGGCTGTGTCTTATCCCCCCCCGGGCTGTGTCTTATCCCCCCCCCGGGCTGTGTCTTATCCCCCCCCGGGCTGTGTCTTATCCCCCCCGGGCTGTGTCTTATCCCCCCCCGGGCTGTGTCTTATCCCCCCCCGGGCTGTGTCTTATCCCCCCCCGGGCTGTGTCTTATCCCCCCCCGGGCTGTGTCTTATCCCCCCCCGGGCTGTGTCTTATCCCCCCCCGGGCTGTGTCTTATCCCCCCCGGGCTGTGTCTTATCCCCCCCCGGGCTGTGTCTTATCCCCCCCCGGGCTGTGTCTTATCCCCCCCGGGCTGTGTCTTATCCCCCCCGGGCTGTCTTTTTTTTCGATTTGAGATGCGATTTCACAATCGGCGGCAATTGCCAGCAATGACACCGTCCTAATCGGTGCGACGCCGCATCTGCGGCGCTGCACCAATTTCAAAAAGTAGTTCCTGTACTACTTTTTGCGATTTCAGGACGCGATTTACATTGACCTCTGTGCAGAAACCTGCACAGATGTCTCCTAAATCGCGCCGAAATCGGGACTGCCAGAGGGAGTGAAATCGCACGAGTTCAGCAGAAATCGCGCAATTTCACTCCCGCAGCCCAGTGTGAACCAGGGCTAAATCTGAGGCGCCGTACACACAGCAGAGAACCTAGACGGGCAGAACACATCGTTCCGCCCGTCGAGGTTCTCTCCCGACCGTCGGATTCGGCGACCCGCCCGTCGGGAATGGCAACCAGCCATTCTTCCAGGCGGGCCGTCGAGGAAATAGAGAGCGTGCTCTCTATTTCGGCTCGACGGGCTTCCCGACGGGAAGCTCGCTGAGACCGTACACACGGCCGAGGTCCTCGCTGGAATGTGCATTCCAGCGAGGTTCTCGCTGATTTTCAGCGAGAACCTCGGCCGTGTGTACGGCGCCTGAGAAACAAAGTAGCCAGCCCGAAAAATTTCTGTCAAATAGCGGCTACATCCAGTCAAATGCAGCCCGTGTTCAGGTATTCTGACAGCTATGGGTATCGAGAGAGAAATCTTAAAGTGCATGACCGGCTTAGATTTAGCCTATAACAAGTTATAGATATGCTTAAGCCGGCCATAGAGTGAATTTCTTTCCTACAACCATGGTTTGCAGAAAAGAAAATTGCTTGATTCCCCCTTCAACACTGATTGTGAATCACTCCTGCGGAGCTGTTGAATTCTCCTGACAGGGAAGCCATCGTGATTATTGCTAGCAGCTATAACTGCAATAATCGCATGTAAAATCCGACACACTCGTTGTTCCCAAGTTAATTGATCGATCAACTTGGGTACATTCAGCTTTGCCCATACGTGGTTCGAATCATTCAGCAGGAACCAGGCAAAATTCAAGCCATCTATGGCCGGCTTTACACTGCTTATCAACAGCAGCATTGCATCACTATTCATGTAGAATACAGAGAAAGTTATGTTTTTTTTTTTTTTTCTGATGAGAAAATGTCTATTGATAACTTGATGAACTGGTGTTCTGTGATGATGAATACAAGAACAGTCCGATTTGTGCATTTTGATTTCAGAAATACAAGATGTAAGGATGCAGCTCATTCCCCATAATTCACACCAGCAAATGCAGATACAACAGACGCCCCTAATCATAGCCCAAGGCATCTTCCACCATCAAATAATTACTCTAATTGGTTCAATCAGACTTATTCATGTCACATTTCAGTACATGTTATAGGTAAAAACAGAATCTTGAATCTGTTATCAAACATTTGCATGATTATATTTACATATAAACATACATTAATGTACTGGAAAATTGTCTTTTTTTTTTTTTTTATCATGTTGATATACTTGCAGAATATTATTCCTAATGTAATGTTAGTTATTCTTAAATATATTCTACTAAATTAATTAGATGTCTGACACATAATGACAAATTTACCATGTGATGCACTATTTATTTCATCACAAAGGATTTTAATTTTTTTTTAAGGAACACGTAAAGTTAGAAATATAGGGGGAAATGTATTAAAACTGGTACACACGGAATCTGGTGCAGCTGTTCATACTAACCAATCGGTTTCTATGTTTTATTGGCAAAGCTTAAGGGCCCTTTCACAACAGCGGACTGTATGTCCGTTTTTTCATCCATCCGTTTACGTATGAAAAAGGGACATACATTAATCCCTATGGGATAGCGGGTGTCAGCGGATGAACATCAGCTGACACCAGATCTCATGGGTGTCCGCAATGCTCCGATTCTACAGGTGGAGTAAAATCCTATTTTTCCATCCGTCATCGGATCGGGTGAACACGAACAAGGACAGAATACGTCCGCCCGATATGTCTGCTGGTTAGTACGCTAACCAGCAGACATATCTTCTCGCACATGCGTCGAATGGATTCGACGCATGCACGGAAGTAATTTACTTCCTGGTGCGGTGACGTGGCGGCGTCAACGTCACCGCCACGTCACTGCGCTGTCTGCTGGCGGGGATTTTGGTTTGATCGTGTGTACAGCGATCAAACCAAAACGGCCAGCAGACAGATTTGTTCAAATCGGTCGGTCCGACCGATTTGAACAAATCTATTTGCTCGTGTGTACGGGGCCAGAGAGTTGAGTATAAACCTTCATTTTTTTTATCATTTTTTTTTCTAATAAGAGACTGTTGCTTTAAGAACAAAACATACATTATAATTTCCCTACAGTAAATTTTTCGTGTAAAACGTTATTTAAAATGATTGTAAAGTCTCTTTTATTTGTATATAAACATGTTATACTTACCTGCTCTGTACAGTGCATTTGCACAGAGCAGCCTGAATCCTCCTCTTCCTGGGTCCCTTTTTGGCGCTCCTGTCCCCTCCTTTCTGTCCCCTCCCTCCTGTCGAGTGCCAACACTGCAAGCAGCTTGCTATAGGGGCACCTGATCTATAGCTCCCTGTGTCAATTCTGACCCTACCATCTGAATGTCACAGGTGAAATCGAGACTCATCAGATCAGTCAACGTTTTCTAATCTTCTGTTGTCCAATTTGGTGAACCTGTGTGAATTGTAGGCTCTGTCTCCTGTTTTTAGCTGACTGGAGTGGCACCCGTTGTGAACTTCTGCTGCTGTAGCCCATCTGCTTCAAGGTTTGAAGTGTTGTGCATTCAGAGATGGTATTCTGCATACCTTGGTTGTAACGAGTGTCATTTGAGTTATTGTTGCCTTTCAATCATCTCTAACCAGTCTGCCCATTCTCCTTTGACCACAACAAGGCATTTTTGTCCACACAATTGACGCTCTCACTGGATATTTTCTGTTTTTAAGCCTATTCTCTGTAAACCCTAGAGATGGTTGTGCTTGAAAATCCCAGTAGATCAGCAGTTTTTGAAATACTCATACCAGCCCTTCTGACACCAACAACCATGCCACATTCAAAGTCAGTTAAATCCCATTTGTTCTGCATTTTGATGCTTGGTTTGACTTTCACAATTTCGTCTTCACCACGTCTAGATGCCTAAATGCATTGAGTAGTTGCCGTGTGGTTGGCTGATTTGCAATTTGTGTTACCAAGCAATGGAATTATTGTACCTAAAAAAATGGGCGGTGAGTGTATACCATAGTTTGTAGCATCTACAAACTATGGTATACACTCACCGCCCATTTTTTCACACAAACCAATGAATATGCACTTATTGGGATTTTCTTTCTTTTTTTTTTTTTTACCAAAAGACAAGTAGCAGAATAAATTTTCCCATAAATGTATTAACAAATTCTTGGTCTGTCTTGTTTATATAATTTAAAAAAAACAGTGGTGATCAAAAATCACCAAAAGAAAGTTTTATTTGTGTGAAAAAAAAATAATGATATAAATCTCATGCAGGTACAGTGATGCATGACTGTCCAATTTCCAGTTAAAGTAGCACATTGCCAAATGGCAAAAAAATGCCCTGCTCAAAATGCTTTTAAATGTTTTTAATAGTGTTTTTTGTTGATGATTTGATTTTGGGTGCACTTTGGTTGTGTTACGTAGAAGTACACAAAAGTACGAGACAAGATTACACTTCTCACACTCGTGAACAACTGCTTGCAGATTTGTGCATGCCACCTCTGCGAACTCATTGATGTGATGTTATATTGAAACAAATTTATAAAAATGCCACAGTGCCAGTTAGAGGTTGTAGCACACCAAGTACTTGTCTGCTGCCACACTCTGTGTAGGAGATTGTTAGTTACTAAAATGTATATTGGTATGTAGTGTTGTTTTCTTTCATTGTAAGCTTGGTGTTGCATCGGGCTTTCTTTCAGAGATCTGAGCAGAAAAAGAAGCCCCTATAGCTGTGTAACTGATCTGCCACATGTATGGCTATCTCCAGCTTAACCGTTTAAAGAACAGCAGTTGTGCTCCTCCAGTGCTTTGCTGGGCGGAGGAAAGCCCTGCTTAACAGCTGTCATAGCTTGAGGGTGGGCTGGCGTCTGGAACAGAGGCCAGAGAGGGAGGATGATGGAGATTAATTATATATCATCATTCTTTCACTTCCAGCGTGTCCATGGATTGGTTTTAATGTCCATGATTCTTCATCAGGCAGACGGCAACTTCTACTACAAACAGTAAAAAAAAAATAAACAAAAAAAAAGTTTCTTCAACTTTTTCTGTTTTGTTTCTATTTATCTTAAAGAGGATTGGACACACTTGGATCCATCCAGGGTTTCATCAGTTATTACTAGGAAGATTTTCACATTGATTATACAGCATTGTTATCTTGTGATTTTCTAAAGCCGTACTGGACATTGTATGATCTGCGTCCTCAGTAATCAGGCAGAAAGTATATTCTAGTAAAACAATTCATATGCTCATCTCTCAAGCCGTCAGCAATATGACTTCTGCTCCCCCCTGTCCCAGTGGATCTCTTGTTCAGTGTCAGTTCCCCCTCACTCTATTGTTACTCTATGCTACCCCTCCCTCTCACCCCCATTCATTTCTGACCTATTGTGTCCTTTTCCCTTCTAGATATCTTCTCCCCTTCTGTGCCTACATCTGTTCCCCCCTCCTTACCTTTTCTCTTTGTCCACCCCAAACATTCCCTTCTCTAAACCTTTCAGACGTATTCTTCTCACCATCAAAGGAGGTGAATTCCCTCCTAGAACAGGACATTTTTTTGTCTTTGTGAAGCTTTGTTTGGTTTTCTGTTTCTCGTGTGTACTATAGGTATGTTCAAACTAAGCAATGCCTTGCTGAGAGGCTCAGACATCCAGGCTTATTTAGTAAGACACGAAGTTGTATGCAAAGTGGTCTAGCCCCATTGTAACTCAATTTCCCTTCTTTCTCCAACCTGACTCCAGAAAAGAGAACTCTTATGCCGCGTAAACACGACCGTTTTTCATGCCGAGAACAATGCAATTTTTTTAATTGGTAATTAAAAACGACCGTGTGTAGGCTCCAGAGCATTTTTCTCGACGTGAACAATGGCCATTAAAAATTTAGAACATGCTCTATTTTTTCTCATAGTTTTTCACTTGGGGGGAAAAAACGTGCATGCTTAGAAGCAGGTTATGAGAAGGAAAATTTGCATGATCAAGCCAAACAAAGGGTGTCGCCAATCGAATGGAACTTCCCCTTTATAGTGCTGTCGTACATGTTGTACGTCACCGCGCTTTGCTCAAGCATTTTTTTCACGAACGTGTGTATGCAAAGCAGGCTTAACAAGAATCACGTCAAGAAAAACGTTGTTTTTTTCCATGACATGAAAAATGGTCGTGCGTATGTGTCTTTGCTGTTTTATGGGTTGCTGCATTTTGCACATCTTGACTGCTCTTTGCCTTGCCTTATTAACGTTTATGTAAACCAAAAACTGTTTTGTAAGTATGATGCAGCTTGGGCACTCTTACATTCTTATTTGCTCTGCTGAGCTGATTTATTATGTTTAATTTTGGACACTTACCCCTGTTTTAGTGTGACAACACTCATCCACTGCCCTATATTGTAGTCCTGGCATTGTCAACCCTGCATGCTACCACAGGGCTTCTTGAACACTGCCTCTCTGATGTAGAGTGTACCAGTAAGGTTTCAAGAGAATGACCAGTATCTGTGGCCACAGTACCACCCATCATTGACTGCGGTGTAGGCCAATAGCAAGGAATGACAGAAGTGATTATATGCTGCTTGTTCTTCGTACACACAGGCATGACTCCACACTGAAAGAGCCCTACTGTAAACAGTCATGTGTTGGCTAGAAAATTAATACAAAATACATTTTTTGGATTTACGTGACCATTATAGAAGTCATTGAATCTCCTCCTTTATTTCACTATTCTATTGTGTTTATGTCCTGTTATGATCATGGCTTTGTATCAAGAGATCCCCAAATTTTCCACTTAAGTGATTGATCAGTAGTGTTGAGCAGAATATGCCATATTCGATTTCGCGATATATCTCGAATATATAGTCGAATATTCGAGATATATTCGCTAAATACGAATATTCGTGATATTTTTTGGAAATGAAATTATTGCGAATTTTCGCTATTGCGAATGCGAATTGCGAATTTGCGAATGCGATTGCGAAATTTCGAGAAATGCGGAATGGAGCACTCTGATTGGCTCAGAATATTCGTGATATTTTACAATACAAAATAATTGCGAATATTCGAGAAATGCGGAAGGAGCACTCTGATTGGCTCAGAATATTCGTGATATATTACAATACACAATAATTGCGAATATTCGAGAAATGCGGAATGGAGCACTCTGATTGGCTCAGAATATTCGTGATATATTACAATATAAAATAATTGCGAATATTCGAGAAATGCGGAATGGAGCACTCTGATTGGCTCAGAATATTCGTGATATATTACAATACAAAATAATTGCGAATATTCGAGAAATGCGGAATGGAGCACTCTGATTGGCTCAGAATATTCGTGATATATTACAATATAAAATAATCGCGCGATATCGCTATTGCCGAATAATCGCATTGCGATTTTTCGGCAATATAAAATGAGCGCTGCAGCTACTCGGCCCAAGGTCTCTAATCATACCAGCAATGCTTTTAGACGTCGATGGGGATCTCTAGGATGTGATCTGTTCTAAAAAAAAAAATAAAAAAATTAGAATATTCGAAATAGCGAATATTCGCCGCGATATTCGTGTTATTCGCGAATACTCGAATATGCAATATTCGTAGCGAATATTCGCAATGCGAATATTCATGAGCAACACTATTGATCAGTACTGACTGACATATTCAAGGCTTTGGATATCTTTTATATCCTTTTCCATTTTTGTAAAGTTTCATTACCTTGTTACGCAGGTCTTTTGACTGTTCTTGTCTACCTCCTCGTGGCTCAGTGTTTAGCCTGCGAAGTGCATCCATGTGAGAGCTAACAAACTCATTGACTATTCACAGACACTAATTGTGATTAAAAATCCACAAATGTGAAAAATTAACCTTTAATTGCCATTTTAATCTGTGTATGTAAACTTTTTTTCAGTGCCATTTGGGTGATTTAAAAAGGATCCAAAAAACGATGCGATAATAAATGGCTTCATGTGATTGCTATCCTTCAATAAAAGCCAGTTTTTGGTAATGATTAGTCATATTTTCAATAATAATGTCAAATTTCACAATTTCTGCCAGGGTGTGTGTATATTTATATACTGTATTTATTGGCGTATAACACTCACTTTTTTATTCTGAAAATAGATGGTAAACTGTGCCTGCGTGTTATACGCGGGGGGCTGTGGAAGGTTTTTCCCTGAAACTTTCCTCTTAGGCCTCGTACACACGAGGCAATCTATTTGTTCAAATCGGTCGGACCGACCGATTTGAACAAATCTGTCTGATAGGATTTTGGTTTGCTCGCATGTACACACGAGCAAACCAAAATCCCCGCCAGCAGACGGCGCGCTGGCGTGGCGGTGACGTTGACGCCGCCACGTCACCTCACCAGGAAGTAAAACACTTCCGCGCATGCGCCGAATCCATTCGGCGGCGGTGCGAGACGACATGTCTGCTGGTAAGTGTACTAACCAGCACACATGTCGGGCGGACGGATTCCCACCCGATAGATTTCAAAGCATGCTTTGAAATCTGTCGGGTGGCCAAATCCGTCGGCTCGCCCGTACACACGATCGAATCTGTCTGCTGGGACGGTCTAGCAGACCGTTTCCAGCAGACAGATTTGATCGTGTGTACGAGGCCTCAAAGTTAGGATGCGTGTTATACGCCGATAAATACGGTATATATATTTGGCCTTAAAGTATAAGTTTGCCTTTGTAAAAAAAAAAAAATGAACATCTTTTTGCAAGTAACAAAAATTTGCATTTATTGTTTGTTCTTTTTACTATTTTTAATGTTCCTCCAGCTCCTCCTTGTTAGTAGCACTTACTTTGCCAGCTTTTGGTTGCCCTTTCCCAACTTTTTTAAGACGTGTTGCTTCCAACAATTTCAAAATTACTTTATTTATTTTTTCTTAAAGCGGATGTTCCATTAAAAAAATTAAAAGTCAGCAGCTACTAACACTGTAGCTGCTGACTTTTAATAAGGACACTTACCTGTCCTAGCCGCAGCGATGTCGGCCCCCGCTGTGGCCGATCCTCGATCCTGGCAGCTCGAGGCGCCGCCAACCACAGTAAGGGAAACAGGCAGTGAAGCCGTGCGGCTTCACTGCCTTTTCCTACTGCGCATGTGCGAGCGGCGCGGCGCTTTGTGAATGGGCAGGCTGCTTTCTGGGACACACACAGTTCCCAGAATGCAGCGCGCCCCATTCACAACAAGACACCGAGTGTAGGAGAAGGAAGAGAATCCACCGTGGAGGATGAAGAGGCAGATTCGGCACTTCCGCATAGAAACAGCTATTTAGGGTGAGTAAAAATATATATTTTTTCCCATTTATTCATTTTTTATTTACTCTTAGATTTTTAGTGGAAATTTTTTTTTCAGGTGGGAACTCCACTTTAAAATAGTACATTTTCTTTCAGTTTCACCACTTCAATACTGGACGCTTTCACCCCCTTCCTGCCCAGACCAATTTTCAGCTTTCGGCACTGTCACAATTAGAATGCTAACACTGTACCCAAATTAAATGTTTAGCTTTTAGCCATTGTGTACTATTGTAATGGCTGTGATTGACCACAGCTATCATATGGTACAGGTCCATTGTGATCAACCCTGTATTATGTGGTTACTGTGACCAATCACCTTGATCCCAATAGTACACAATGAATGGCTAAGAATGAAAGCCATTGTGTACAACTGACATGTGATCATTGTGATTGGTCACAACGATCACCTCTCAGGGCCGGCCAGGTACAATGATCTGTGTTCTGGTGTGTCCGGTGGATAAAGTGGGTCATAGCTCACGCTGTTAAGCAGCCTCTAGGGCACGCACAAGGCGCACAAATTGGAGGACATCATATGATGTCCACCCGAGATAACAGTGCTCTGGCCCGGACTTATTTTTATAATAGGCCATGCGGGAGGTGGTTATACATTTAATATGTTTTCTATTGTAAATAAAATATGGGTTTATGAGATTTAAAAGTCATTTGTATTCTGTTTTTATGTAGATTTTACCCTGCGTCTTTACTTTTCTGAAATTGGGATTGTATATTTAAACTTAGGATTAAACAGGGTACAATGTATAGATAACTGAAACCAGAAGACACCAAAAATCAATATAATAGCTCATCATTTGTTGTCTGAAATGTTCATCTGTTTTCTTGTTTTAAAAGTTTAAAGGCCCGATGCTGACTTATGAACTAAAAAAGGTGTGTCTGCCAAACGGTGCAACCAAACACAGTGTACATTCACAAGTAATCCTCTATTTTTATTGTTTACCACCGATTGTAATATTTTAGCTGTCATTCCTCAAGGATATTGTAGTGATCCTGATTTGTGATGAATTTTTTTCTGAGTGATTCCTAATCTATAAGTAGCAGGTGCAGCTAAGAAGATCATGAATGGCTTGTTTCTAAGCTCTTAAAAATGAACTCCAGTCCTTACTTCAGTCTATCAGTTGTACAGACTCTTCTCCTGTTCTGAAATGATGTACTCTAATATCACTGCACATTTAAAGCTGCAGCCAATCGCATGGATTGCCACCCCTTTTTCTGGCTGGAGAATGTCCAACATCATCCAGCTCTTTCCTCCTCGGGCCTGGGCAGTCTGCCTAGACACACCTATTTCTCCAGAATGACATCTACTCATTGAGGCACTGTAATATTTACCTGATTCTCTCAGAAAGCCAACTCACTGCTTGCATCAGGGCTGAGAGCTCTTGTGAGGAATACTGGGGCAGGGTGCTGTGATGTGTTCAGGCAGCTGTATACAGCATCCTGCAAGCCCCTCCCACTCCTCAAGGTCTGCCTGCATTGCATAGAGAAGCTTGGAGACACAGTGATGATGTCAGAGTTTGAAATAAGGTGTGTAATGAAAAGGGAAGGTTTTATTTAAAAATGTCCTGTACGTAGGTTGGGCATAGATGCATTTTATGTAAGAACTCCAGGAAAACCACAGCACCCGGCTAACCATTTTTAGTTTCCATTTTTGCATAAATCTTTTGTAATAACAGCTTGTCGGGACAAGCTGAAAAACAGCATCTGATCAGAACTCTCAGCCAGTCCTGATCAATGTATCGTATTGGGGGGGGGGGGGGGCGAGGGCAGGGTACACCTGCCAGAACACAAAGGCATGGAGGGAGGAGATCACCTCACTAACACGTGTGTTAGGTTAGCAAACTGTCAGTTTTTGTCCGTTGAGGTTGAACGGGAAAAAAAAACTTCATGCGTGTACCATACTCTACCAGCGGGACATACTGCCCCTCAAGAACCTCCTAGCTTCTGACTGTTAAACATTGATGTTTCAGTAAAGTGCTCATTGAGAGAAGTAAAAGCGGCTGCTTGAAGTGGTGATAGCATGATGATAACTTGGATCTCATAGCGATTTATGAGAAAAAGAGGTTTTCATCAGCTAAATAACTTTCATGGAAGATAATTGCACACCTATGCAATATTTGTGACCTTTTTTTTTTTTAAGAACATTGATGTGAAGTGAAATAAAATAACTTGTACAGCTAAGTGCATGTTTCTATAGTTTCATAGCCAAGTTTCTAAATTAAATCTGATTGCATACTATAAAGCCCTGTACACACAGTCGGACCTTTGTCCGACCAAAATCACATCGAAATTCTGACAGAATTTCATCGGAGTAAAAGAGAACATCTAAATTCTGACGGAATTCCTCTGAATGGAAATAATCCGATGGGGCATATACACGGTTGGAATTTCCAATGGAAAAAGTCTGTCTAACTTTTTCCATCGGAAATTCCGATTGTGTGTATGGGGCATAAGGCCCCATGTACACTGCTGCAGCTAAACGGACATTCAGAGGCAGTTGGACACTTTTTTCCACTGCCCCTGAAGTCATTCATTGTTATCTTATGTGTACATGTGCACAGGTTCGTTTACTGTCGTTTTTAGGCAGTTGCGTTTTATAGAAGAAGAAACAAAAAAGTGTAGCGCTGTTTTTCAGAATTGATCTAGTTCTGTAGTGTTGGCTGCCATTTATATGTTTGTACTAGTAGCGCGGTGAATTATATACTTTTGTATATTGTGTTTTATAGTTGCGTTTTTTAGGACTTTTTTTAAGGCAAAAAAATGTGTTCAGACGCTGAAGTTTCAGATGCAAACGCAGCATTTAAACGCGGCTAAATGGACCTTTTTAGACACTAGTTTCTAACTGTCACGTTAAATCGTTCAGGAGAAGTTGAACAACATCCCATGTACATGAAGCCTAACCTGTAAACAGTTTTGCTTCACTGCTGAAGTGGAAGAGCTGGTGATATGCTAATTAACTGCCAGACAATCAGATTAATTAGTTGTTTTGCCCTTCCTGCTTTAAGTAACTAAGAGTCAGTGGGAGGCTTATTGTGTTTGTGTCTGCTCTTTGCTAGTAATAGCTATGAGGTGTTGAAGAGGATTGACTCCTACATTTTTTAAATTCTTCCACATGTGAGTGACTGGTAGGAGGCATGGGCACCCTATACCACCCCCCCCCCCATTTATTTTGAACACAGATTCACTTAATTGACCTCGCTTTAGAAATCAGATCTTTTTTATTTATTTTTTTACTTGAAACATCAGTTTTCCAACCTTTTTTATTGTCATATATACTTGGGATGTGATGTAATCATCCCTAGCAGAATGTAAAACAAAACAGAATGCCAGGGATCTTCGTGTCTTTTCTTGTAATTATAAAGGATTATGGAATTGTGTTCTAGGATATAAACTAATCCCTTTGACACAAAAGGAATGATCTTTTTTCCTGTGTTTATAATTCTTAATGAAGGCCAAGAAAAAATACATTAAGAAGTGACCTATAAATATTTTGTCTGCATTTCTGTGTAATGTATTGTTCTTTCTTTATTGATCTCTATTCTATATGCCTGCTATTGTACAGCATATGTGTCTCTACATATTGATAATTGTATTCCTGAATGCTAGCGTCACTGCTATAGAGCAAGCTTTCTCAAGCTTTTTGCTATGGAGGAACCCTTGCAACAATTTTCAGCTCTTGGGGTACCCAAGCTAAAAGTTATTTTGTATACAAATCTCGGTGCGTTTGCCACATCACATTGGTGGTCATTGCGAGAAGGTCCCCTTGCACTGGTGGTCGGCATAGTGCCCCCATACATTGAGTTACAGTGGGAAGAATTCTCCTTATATTGGTAGTCAGTAGAAGGAACCCCCCCCCCCTTCCCCTTAACATGCAGATACTTGACTTAAAAAAAAAGACGAGAAGCTCTACTGGTACAATGCTGCTGGCCCTGCAGGCACCATGAGGTGGTCCACCACAGGAACCCATGCCAACCTCTGGAGTAGAGCTGGTCTAAGAGATAACAGGAAATTCAGCTCTCCTTAGGGCCCTGGTTATCACAGTGGGACACAAGGGTATATCTCCCTAATGGAATTACTTTTTTTAATAACAGCATCGCAATCCCTAAGCTAACAATAAAAAAAAATGTTTTATTACATTTTGAGTAGAGTTCTAGTTTAACTTTTTTACAGATGTAATTTTAACAGAGTTCAGCTTTTAGCAGTTAAAATAGTACCTACTTGTGGTTTGTTACGTTTTTTTTACTCCGTTATTTAAAGCTGAACCAAAGTTCTTAGGGCTTTTGCCATATTGTACAAATATGTACAGAATTTTAGCAAGCTTACCTGCAAAAGTCTGCAGTCGTATTTCTTGTTCACTATTATTGGCCTTCTCGATTGGCCAGCCAGAATTGGGTAACTCCTGTGTATGCACACAGGAGATAATTTATTAGGCACCTGACAGATGTTGGGATTCTACACTGAGCTTCTCGCTTAAAGCTGAACTCCAGGTTTTGTTACACTTTACATAGTTTGGGCCAAGTTGGCTCAAGCAAACGATGTCCCTCACTAAGACGTGAGGCCACTGCATGTGCTGTATAAACTGTATGTATCTGCGGCTCCATACAGCATACTGTGTTGTGTTCTGGGTGCAAGCCGAGACTTCTTGTCTTATACTGGGAACACAATAAAATAGAAAGCAATGTATTCTAGCAAGGAGTCAGGGGTTATGACATCATCAGCCCGCCTCTCTGCCAATCAGAGGAAGATTTGTATTCATTGCTAGAATACATTGGAGAATACAGTATATACAGCACATCCAGTGGCCTCACATGTTGGCGAGGGACACAGTTCATTTGGGCCAGCTTAGCAAAGTAAAGTAACAATACCTGGAGTTCAGCTTTACTGTACATCTAGAAAGACACATTGGCGCGGGTATGCAAGATGCTTTTTCTGTAAAAGACTTCTGTAAAAGAGTCTTTTCTACAAAGAAAGTATACATACCAGTAGTGCTTTTATTTTGATTGGAGTTTAGTTGTGTTTGTTTTTTTATCTTTACTTCTTTTTTTCTTTTTAGATTGGATTGGAGCTGGGCCTGGTTAAATCTCTTGTCCTATTTTTTTACCATCTTGGTCATCTTAGGGAGATTCCCTTCAATTTGTCTCAACACAGAGTGAGAGGAAATCTCTAATTAAGTGAGGGAAATCTCCTCTTAGACAGTTATCACTAGAAGAAGTGTTCCCAGTGAAACATTTACCCTCTATTCCTGTCCCGGAGACAACTCAACTCATTTTCCTTTACTTTAATTCTGGGTGACAGTGATCACCATGACAAATCGAAAGGGTTAAATTCCCCATTGTGGAGACACAGACAGCAGATAAACTGAGGTACTCGGCTTATGGTGACACTGTGTCATATACAGCCTACACACCACCCATGTACCTCAAATGTATAGAGGCCAAAATGCAAAAGTGGTCGCATAAAAAATAAAAAGGCACATAGCATCCACTACCAAAAAAAGGGGAACATTGGTAAATAGGTGGTGCAAAGGATGGTCACTGTCAAAAATTAGAAAACCCACCAATTCATTCAGTAACTTACCCATTCGCCCAATGATTGGGTCCACAGCTTACAGTCACACTGTAAAACAGCTTGATTACAAGAAATAGTCAGAACACCAGTCATGGATCTATCTAAATGTTTGGGGTATGTAAGTGTAACTGAGCAATAACATGGTGTCACCATAAGCTGAGCACACATGCATTGGGCTAAAGGGTAAGGTGCTGGATGGATTGGACAGTTTTTGACAGTGACCATCACGTGCACATATTTACCCACAACAACCCCACCTTTCCCCCTATTTTGGTGGTGGGTGCTATGTGCCTTGTTATCTTTTTTTTTTTTTTTTATGTTGGCACTTTTAATTTTGACCTCTATATTTGAGGTGCGTGGGCGGTGTGCTAGCTATTTCATGTAACTGAGCAACAACACAGTGTGCGAATAAGCCAAGCACCCCAGCATTAGGCATATGGGTAAGGAGCTCGAAAAACTGTTGTTTTTTTTTTTTTTTTAGGGGGTCGGTCCCTCACTAGCTGCATCAATCTGTTTACTTAAACTAAACACATTTTGGTTATGCAGCTAATCCTTTTACAGTGTGTATGATCATTAATAATATGTAGAGATTTTTTGATTGTTAAACATTGCCACTGAAATCTGCATTTATTTGTCATGATTACATTAGTTGGACCAGTGAAAAATGTATTCTGGTTGGTTACTTTGGGTTGTTTCTCAGTTTATATATGCCTGTTATGGGAGTCCTCCACTTTGGTCAAAGAAAATATGAACACCTTTAGTGCTGCTACTGTTCTAAACCTAAAGCCCTTGGTGACAACAGGATTGGCAGCATCCACAGTATGACCCCCAATAGGTGTAGGTGCTGTGGGTAACCTCTTCTGCCTATTCAATATTCCGCTAAAAATGGCTGATGCAGCTAATGTGTTGTGCTTAACGCCGTCTTGTGTTTTTCTTTGTTCTTTTCCTTCTTTTAGATTAGAAAACTCTTTACGGTAATGGCAAAGGTAAGACTTCTGCAATTGGGAAACTGCACTGGTTACCCTGGCTTGTTTCACAGTGGCTTTTTTCCATTCGACTTTTATTATGTGTTTTGTAAGAGGGGGATGAAAAACAAAAACAAAAATCCCTTTCCATCTAAAGAAAGCAAATTTTGCAAAAAGCTTCTCTGAAACAAGTGTTATTGGGAACGAACACCTGACTGTGTAGTGGCACTGACAATAACTCTGCACCATTAGTAATTCCCCCTGCCCCTGCATGTCTGAGCTTCAACGGAAAGGCGCATTCTTTTCCTCTTTTCTCCTGCTTCTGTTTGCTTGGGGCGGAATCTGACACCAGCACCTGCCATACTGGAACATGTCTTTGTTGCTTTGCACTTTTGTTTGAATTGCTGCAGGGACGCCAATGGGAGTTAAAATCCATTTACTTTTTTTTCTCTCTCTCTCTCTTTCTGTTGCCTCGCTCTCGTTCCCTCTGTAAGCTTAAGAAGCATAGAATAGGATCTGCAGATACACAGATAAGAATCGGCACGTGCTGTGCAACTCTAGCCCTTTGAGTTAGCTAAACTTAATAAGTACCTTTCTTTTTTTTTTTCTTTTTTTTTTTTCTGGGGGGAGGGCAGATTGGGCTTCTGAATGGAACAGCTGGGAGAGGAAAGGCAGACAAAAGAAGGGGAAACATTGAGTGCTATGAACCTAGAGATTGGAGGGAGCAGTCTACAGAGCAGGGAGCAGGCTGGCCACACGCCAGGTGTGACCTTTGCAGGCTCATTGGCTCTGCTTGTTTGTCTGGGCAATTTACAATTCAGCACTAGGGCTGAAAGACAGTGACAGCATACTTGTTGTATATAATAAAGGATGCAGAGGAGGGCTGGTCCGAGGCATAATGATCACAATGAATGCTGTAAACTCACCAGGGGACAGTATACTACATTATTCCCCTAAAGAAACAAAGTGCGTGTATTAAAAATCACCAGTTATTAGCTGGATTTCATGCATGGCACAAAAGTCCTGGAGTTAAAAGAAATTAAATAATATAAAATTGCACAGGTTTAAAACCGATAAAAGTACTCACGCAGTTGTTACAACTCATTACTTGTCCCCATATTTTATGACGCTTTGCAATCTGTATTAATCAGCAATAAAACATGTTCACATTATTTACTGAAATATAAGCTGAAATGTTAGAAGATTTGTTCTACAAGAGCTGACCATCTAAAAGAAAAAGTGGAGCCGAGACATGAAGAACAGGTATATACAAAGTCATATTTAGGTATAGAACATAACTGTTTATACTAAGGCTGCTTGTGAATTATATGCAAGCACAGACAATAAAGGCTGGATGGATTAATATATTCTTAAGAACTGGGTTCCTTCCACAATCGGATTCAAATCTTCCCTGCAAGTTTGAATCTTATTGGTAGCTGCAAGGAAATAATGCAATTTAGTAATGGGGAGTTATTACATCAGTATTCGATGGGGCAGAGGGCATAGTGCAAGTCGGGGAAGGGTGGGAATAATTGGAGAGAGTATAAAGATATAGGGTGTTTTCTGTTTGAAAGGACTCTAAAAAACTGCCATCACTACAAGATTTGGTGATTGCAGCACATTCTAGTAAAATATAGTGTCCCATTTTGCCTCACAAGAAACATAAAAATGAGGATAATTACAGTTTGCTATGTATGCTCTTAGATGTCCATGTCCAAATCATTACTCTGTCAGGTTTTGACTAAACTGGGACCTAGAGCAAAGAATAGTGAAGCTGTTGCCTATAGCAAATGGGCAAAATCCAACTTCTCTTTTCACCATGCAGAAGAGAGAATGATGAATTTGAAGAATTTCAGTTGGTCATAATCACATTTGCATCTTATTTTTTTTATTTTTTAAATAAGATCTATTGTATTCAAAATTATAAATATTTTAGTCATTAAAGTGTAAGTAAAACCCCCCTATCGTTTTTAGCCAAGGAAGCTGCCATCTTTGTTTAATCTACAACTGCCATGATGCTGCATATGTGATCAGATAGGCCGTGTACACATGATCAAATCTATCTGCTGGAAACGGTCGGCCCGACCGTCTCAGCAGACAGATTCAATCGTGTGTATGGGCGAGCCGACGGATTTGGCCAGCCGACAGATTTGAAAGCATGCTTTCAAATCTGTCGGCTGGGAACCCGTCTGCCCGACATGTCTGCTGGTTAGTACGCTAACCAGCAGACATGTCTTCTCGCACACGCGTCGAATGGTTTCGACGCATGCGCGGAAGTGTTTTACTTCCTGGTGCGGTGACGTGGCGGCGTCAACGTCACCGACACGTTAGCACGCTGTCTGCTGGCGGGGATTTTGGTTTGATTGTGTGTACACGCGATCAAACCAAAACGGCAGCAGACAGATTTGTTCAAATCGGTCGGCCCGACCGATTTGAACAAATCTATTTGGTCGTGTGTACACGGCCTTATGATACCAGCCATTGGATGGTTTGACAGTTTGGTTGCGAACACAGCCAATGGGAGTGTTACGTGCTGGAAATGAAACAGTTGTATGGATGGGTTTACTTCTGCTTTAAGAATGCAAAAGGAATTAAAAAACCTTCCACTAAAATACAATAAAATATTGCAATAAATCTTTAAAATGGAAGATATTTACGCAACATCAATTCCTTAAAAAAATTGAGAAACTTGCTATGCTTTTGAGAAAAGTGGACAGGAATATGCAAATGCAGGTTGTTCCCTTGTATATAGCCAGAACAGCACAAATGGAGATTAAAACCAAAAATAATGTCAACCCCCAGTAAATATATTTTTTTCAAATCTTTTCTTACAAATTGACTAGTGCCAATATCTGAAAAAAAGTTGTTCTTAATTAATAAGGCCTTTATTATATTGGGGGGAAAAATATATAATCATGTACAAGTATGTAACAAGGAAAAAGACTGCAAACTAATGTAGAGGCCAGTTTATTGCAAACACAATCTGATAACCGTTCGGAATCTATTTGTGCCTGCTCATCCCTTAACATAAATGGTTGCACGGGACATCTATTTGAGTGGAGCATGCTGTGGGAGATGTTCTGCAATAGCCAAGAAAGTTTTCTAACTCCCCCCCCCCCCCCCCACCTATAAACCTTGACCAGTGGTGTCCACAGACGCTCCATACACTAGATTTGGATGGTTTGGTGGTGGTTTGTATTAATAAAGCTTTACTCTCCCATGCTGTCACTAAATTTCATACCTGTACACTGCTACCTCTGTTGTCTTTGTCTCACTTTGCTCATCAATCTCTCTAGAAATTATACAGTTTAAGAACTGCTTCATCCTATATGGTAGGTTTGTCATGTGTTCCACAGTTATCTTGTACATGTATTTTACTATAGATATTTTAATATATTTGCAAATGATATTATCTGGAAACAGGTGATGGGAAACTAATTTAACAATCACTAGAATTTAAAGTTTTCAGCTTACTGCTGTAGATAAGAAATTGGTAGCTATTTTTATTAAAACGTTTATCTGTTCTGTTAATATGGCAGTTCTTGAATGATGAGTTAGAACCTGATTTTCAATTTGTGAATCAAAAATAGCTATGGGTATGAAATCCGATTTGATATGCTAAATACCGGGAAAATGATCTACTTAATTTTTTGAGTGTTTGCTTAAAGTGAAATTCTTTTCTAGCCAGAACGTAAATACAATATTTTTTTTATGTTGTCCAGTATTCCTCTAGTTTACGCTAAACTGTTTTATTTATATGTCCCCTTGTTACTAACTTGATGAATAATAATGTCTCTTTTAGTGCCTTATTTCAGTCACAGCTAGAGCACCCTGTCTGGGACGAAGCGGGTTAATTGGTTTACAGCTTGGTGTGGAAACAGACCTTCAAAGTTTCATTACAAGAAAAAGGCCAAGTAATTAGAGTTCATGCCAGGCAGCTTGCAAGTGGAATTACAATATTTGTATGAAAGGCTTTATTTTCTGTGGTTATTACTTGCTCGTTGTGCAGCTGCTGTCTCTCTATCAATCAAGATGCTTCACAAGAAGCTTCAAGGTTGATTGCATAGTTAAGGATTTTCTAGAAGAAAGTTTGGACTGATGGAATGTGCAAAGTTTTCGGGCTAATGGAATGTTGTGAGTACTTGTAAGCACCTAGGTGTGGCTTGTCTTTACACAATCCTGCCTGTTTGGACTGCACTGTTCTTTCTACGCACAGGAGCGATATTGTTGAATAGCTCACATCAAGGCTGCTTGAGCTTGCCCAATTGGCTGAATTTGTATTAATTTGACCATCTGCCATTCTGTTTAGCTGCAGGAACATATGATACAAAAAGCCTCTCCCTCCCCCATCCCCATGCCCCGAGGGAACACGCACAAAAAAAAGAGGATAAAGAATTTCCATTCCTAACTCCAGACTAAGCATCTGCATTTTTTCACAGATCGGTTTTCTTTTTGTACTATCCATTACTGATTTAGATTGTTGTCTTGCTTCATCTGCTTTTCTTTAGGCTCCTACCATGCCTTTTTTTTTTTTATTTAGACGTGTTAACCTTAATTTTTTTATTAAAACTTCCCCCCCTCCCCCAGACAATTATATTTACTTGGGGTATTTTCCTGTGTTCATAATGATTCTTAAGACACCTGCATTTGTGCTTGATCTGACCGTTTATAGTTCAATACAGGAATGTTTGTCTGTAGGTCTTTCCTGGCTGGCCTGTCTCAGGAAGGGAGCAATTTATACAGAATTAATTTCTCCTGTTCAATAACCTTTATTACCCTAAAGGCCCAATGAGTCCATCCCTAAAGGAACAAGCATGCATGTGGACATTTTTAAAGTATAACTGAAGGCAAAACTTTTGTCCGTTTTGGATAGAGTGAAGAAGGATTAGAACACCTATAAGGTTTTTGCTGGCTGTGTCCCCCTGTTAAGGAGATTTGCCCTCTCTATTTGTCCTGTGTACCGTTAACATTGAACGTTTTTTGTCCCCACAAAAGTAATAGAGGGGAAATCTTCCAATGGGGACACTAGTTCTGGTGACCTGGGGGTCCCCAAGAAGATCCCCTAATTTTCAGGGATTTACTTTCACTTCCTGTTTGGCTATGGGACAGGAAGTGAAGGGAAATCTCTACAATGGAACACAGATGACGAAAATCTGACACAGGTTATAACCCTCCCTTACACTATCAAAAATGGGAAAAAAATGCCTATAGCACTACTTTACACTATCAATAGTCAGGGGAAGTCTCCCTGGAATGATTAACATATCTATAGGAGACCCCAACCACATCAGCCAGCCACTCTGCTCTGATTCTTACTCTTCTGTCTGGGTATTCTGCATTTATCTCCCACCTCTAAAGACACATATAGTAACATTCAGTTGAGCACAGGGTTCCTGTTTACGGATATAGAAGTTGTCTAAAGCAGCGGTGGTCAACTTTCTTGGTATAGGGGATCTCAAGTATGGCCCCTGCCAAAAAAAATTGTACATAATATTTACAACAATTCAATCTTACCTGATGGAGTCCCTTTTCCAGCTCTGAAACATTGCTTACATGTGAAAATCAAAATTACTTGGCCAAGCATTTTGGTTTGCTGATAAATTGTAGTGAGCTTGGCGGTCTGAGACTATATGCTCTTTATACGAAACTGCTAGAGATCACTGCTATTACTGCCCCCTTACAAAACCGTGCTAGAACATTTTGCTCCCTAAAGCCCCCACTGAAAAATTATGATATTGCTCTCGGCAAAAACCATTATAAAAGATCAGAGGAAAAACAAAAACTTACAAAGAGAGAAAAATAGACAGCACAGAAAAAAAAGTAGGAAAGAAATAAACTAAGCCATTTACCTACTCAAACTCAGTCTAAGTATTTTTTCTTTCGCTGGTCTAAGATCCAAGCTAAGAAAAAGGCAAAGGCCACACACGTGTCAAAGGGCTGCATATTTATTGTGAACGATGAACCTATACACTGGAGTGTCACAATTGACTGTTTTACCTCTCATTCACACACGAACAGCAGAATGGCACAGGAAGATCTTTTCCACTCTTTTCCAATGTTCTCTTACCTGCATTAACCACTTGCCCACGGCGTCATGGTAAAAAGACGTCATGTTTTTAAAGATGGATATCTCGGTAACAGCAGCAGCTGCTGCCACAACCGAGGTATCCATCTTTTCCGTGGGCAGTCCTTTACACGATAATAGCGGTCTCCGCTGCGCATTTGCGCAGTTTGGGGAAGGCCATTTTCTGTTCCATTATGACTGTGCCCCAGTGTTAAAATTCAGCTCTATAGCTTGGTTTGATGACTTTGGTGTGAAGTCCTGCATCTGTGACTGCAATGCTATTGCTATTGACACCTATGGCATGAATTAGAATGGTGGTTGTGTTCCAGGTCTTTTAGTCCAAAATTAGTACCAGCCCTCACAGATGCTCTTCTGACTGAATGAGCATAAATTCCTATAGACATACTCCAAAACCTTGTGAGACGCCTTCCCAGAAGAGTGGAAGTCTTTTATACCTGCAAAGTGGTGGCCAACTTTCTGGTAATACCAATGGATTTGGAATGGATTTCTAAGAAGCTCATATAGATGTGGAGGTCAGTTGTCCACAAGCCATATAGTGTTTTGCAGTTCAGGTCATGTGACATTCTTTTTTTTAGTAAATGAATACACAGCAGGCTAAAGTGTTTTTTTTTTTTTTATTATTATTTAATAGCCCAACAGGGGGATATTTCCACCCTTAGTGCATTTTATATTGTGGATGAAGGTAACTGTTTTTATGAAAAAATCTTTTAGTATGTGGCCACCTTTTTTTTATTATTTAATATACTCATTTCTGTTTAAGGGCCCTTTCACACAGGCGTATCCCATGACGACCCGTTCCTTATATATCCGCTTGCTCAGCGGGAATCGCTCCGTTTATCCATGCTGAGCCGGCAGATGACAGGGTGGTCCCTGCACATTGCACAGGGACCACCCTGTCAGATCTCCGCTCTCCTATATGGGGGATTGGGTGAACACGGACCATTTGTCCGTGTTCATCCAATCCGCTCTGCAGACGGATGGAAAAATAGGATTTTCTTCCGTCTGCAGAAACGGAGCATAGCTGCGACCGATGAGATTGGGTGTCATCCGCTGATACCCGCTATACCATAGGGATACATGCATGTCCCTTTTTCATCCATAAATGGATGGATGAAAAAACTGACATACTAGTGTGAAAGGGCCCTAAAGTGTATCTATTCCAATATTTGATAGAATGTAGAAAAGTACCACTATCACGTTTTTATTCTTTTAATTCATTACCTATAGAATGTGGTTGAAAGCATAATAAATAATTGGTATAGTGACCATTACAAAAGGTTAATGAGCAGATGAATGGATGGTATAGCTTTAGACTGTATCAGGGTTATGATTTTTATTTTTATGTCTGTGATTTCTTAGAACATTTAAACTTGTATATGTTCTAGTACTACCCAGACTGTGATTTATAAGAAGCCATATTGTAGGGTTACAGTAGTTGATGTTTGGTGAGAAGTGGACACAAAAGTTATGTCTATGATGACATCAAAGTAACTGGAAACCAGTGTGCCAGATGAAGGCCTTGACCAAACAAAGGCAATCTGTGTAGGAGAATTTTGAAGATAGTTTTTTTAGGATAATGGCATAATTGCATTCAGTCAAGTCTTTCCACAATGATCCATTCAGCTCCAACAAATGAACAGAAGGAGGAGTGTTAGTTGCTTTGTGTGTCTATACATACTATGCTGGTTGGACCATATAATGGTCTGGTCTAACAATAAAGCTGTGGGTGGCAGGTAACATCAGTGACCTCCGGATTCCTCCATACTGTGGAGTGTTCCAGCAGTTCTGATCAGTGTTGGTATTTTAATTGTTTTTAAGATTACCACACACACACCTTTTCCCAAACACGCAAGACCAGTATATTTTACAAATGGTTTAAAAGCACTAACATGATTGTGGTCCAATCACATGTCTTTGGCCAGAGTAGACATTGTTTAAAATGTTTATACCTAGCTGAAAACTGTAACGGTCAACTGTTTTTGGGTGAAAAATCGATTGATGTGGTTTGCCAAGCATCTTTGGTTGACTTACTGTAAAATATCT
This sequence comes from Rana kukunoris, assembly GCA_029574335.1. Taxonomy (NCBI): domain Eukaryota; kingdom Metazoa; phylum Chordata; class Amphibia; order Anura; family Ranidae; genus Rana; species Rana kukunoris. Next base: position 472,347,543 of record CM056052.1, read on the forward strand.
AAAATCAAACTTTCTTTCTCGTACATCACGGGACACAGAGCGGCATATTCATTACTATGTGGGTTATATGGAGTACCTTCAGGTGTGGACACTGGCAATCTTCAAACAGGAAGTCCCCTCCCTATATAACCCCCTCCCCTAGAGGGAGTCCCTCAGTTTTTTTCGCCAGTGTCTTAGGTGTTGGTCACGGAATAGCTTTGCTCCACATCCTTGGGATTAAGGGCGGGCTAACCGGATCTGTCCAAGGAGCCTCAGTGCCAAAGTGGACAGTACCCGGGCCCCAGACCGTGGGGTTTTGCCTATAATGCTCCTCTTTGGAGGGCTGGACCCTGGGCCCAGGACTTGGAGTTTGCAAAACCATAAAGTTCCTGTTTGCCAGGGTGCTATATAGGTCCAGGACAGTGGGTACCTTCATAGGACCCCAGGGCCTGAAGGTCTACTACGCTACCCACGGAGATGGGAGAAGATTGGATCAGTTTGCTGGTCAAACATCCTGCAGCATGGAGCAGGTAAGGGGGAGCCTGCGGGACTTGGTTCGACAGCAGGCTCCCCGGGGTAACCTAAAAGGGGGGATAGCCTAAGTATGCTCTGCATGGGCAACCGTGATCACTATGTCTAAAAGACAGGATGACACCCTTTCTCCCCCCATCACTAGGCCCCCCTGTTTAAATATGTGTTGCTAGCTAACCTGCTGTTTCTTCCTAGGGCTAGTAAGGATCCCTAGGGGCCTTGAGAGAGTCCTACCTGGCCGGGGGTTTGAATCTGCCGCCTGTTTCTGCGTGCCTGGATCTCCAGCAGCGCGGCTCCTCCATGTTCCTCCTGTTTCCGGCATACGCGCGCGCGCGCGCGTGCGCGCGCACGTCTTATTGACGTTTTTCGCGCCGTCCAGACAGGAGGGCGGGGGGGGCGGGCCTGCGGCGTCATACAGGGGCGCGCCTTTGTGCTGTTATAGACAGCAGGCTTTGTCAGTGCTCAGTCTGAGGCTGATCTTTCAAGGAGAGGACGCAGAGCGGCAGAACAGTGACTCCCGGTGGCGGAAGAGGGGTAGTACATGTGGACTTTGTTCCAATGCCTTTATTGTTAAGCCAAGAATCCCCCTTATTTTGCAGCAGGTTGGAGGCTGGCAAACTTAAAGTAGGGTCACTGTATGTTGTCAAGGAAAATATATAATATATAATATATAATTATTTAAAAAAAAAAAAAAAAAAAAAAAGAAAAAACCAACATACGGGCCCATCAGTTTTTGGGGACACTAAGTGATCTATTCTCCCCTAAACTCTGAAATTTGTACTCCTGCCCACTACAGTCTGTTGTGTGGGCGGAGTCCCTCGATTTTGTATTATGGCTTCCAAGGGTTCGGGGTCAAAGGGTACAAAAAAGACCAAAAAAAAAAAAAAACAAAAGGGTTCCCTTTCTGATTCTGATATGCCGATTCTTTCCCCGCAGCTTATTAATTTAAGGAGCGCCTTGGATGAGCCATTAGGGGGATCTGGTGCGGAGGCTGGCCCAGATCAGCCCAGCCCTGTGTTTATCACAGAGGAGATGCTAGCCGTATCCCTAGGGGGGCTAGAAGAGAGAATAGCGGCATTGATCGCTAGAGCTATTCCTGGTAAGAAACGGGTTAGATCCCCATCACCAGGGGGTGTATCCTCAGATGCTGAGATTCTCTCTCCGGAGGAATTAGAATCACAGGAGGATCAACTGGACCTGAACCAAGAGGGTTCAGGGATGGAGGGGTCTACCTCTGAGGAACCATTTTCAGACTCCCAGACAGAGAGACTGTGGGTACAGTCTTTGACGGACATGGTCCGCTCGGCATTTAGTTTACCATTGCCAGAACCTCAGGTTCCTCCGGTATCCTCTCTGGGCTCTTTGAAAGCCCCGTTAAGCAACGCAGTTTTTCCGGTCCATCCTCTCTTGGAGGAATTGATCTTTCGGGATTGGGTACGGCCGGACAGGATTTTTCTGCCACCGAAAAGATTTGCGGTCATTTATCCCATGGAGGAAAAATTCTCCAAGAAGTGGAGGCTCCCAATAGTGGATGCAGCCATCTCGTGTGTGAATAAATCACTAACTTGCCCGGTGGAAAACATACATATGTTTAAAGATCCGGTTGATAAAAGATTAGAGACACTTTTAAAAGCATCCTTTGCTACGGCAGGAGCAGTGGTGCAGCCAGCGGTAGCTGCAATTGGAGTTTGTCAGGCATTAAAAGACCAGACAAAAGAGATGTTAAAGGACATGCCTACCCAACAAGCAGAGGAGTTTGCTGACATTCCCAGAGCTCTGTGTTTCGCGGTAGATGCTATAAAAGATTCCATCCAGCAGGCTTCTCGTTTATCACTATGTTTGGTGCACATGAGAAGGCTCTTATGGTTGAAGAACTGGGCGGCGGAGCCCCCATGCAAAAAGCTTCTGGCAGGATTTCCCTTCCATGGAGGACGACTCTTCGGAGAAGATCTGGATAAATATATTCAGACTATTTCAAATGGCAAGAGTACCCTTTTACCGGTCAAAAAGACATTCCGGGCTCCTACATTTAGGAGGCAGTTTTTTCCTGTCTCGGGGCCCTCTAATTCCAGGCAGTATCGACGGCCGCCTGCACGATCCAACGTTATCAGTAGATCGCAAGGACAGACCCCTGGGGGTAAGAAGCCGTGGTATCGCAAGCCGTCAAAGACAGCCCCTAAGTCTGCATTATGAAGGGGCGCCCCCACTCTCAAGGGTGGGGGGAAGGCTTCGTCTCTTCTCAGAAGTTTGGGAAGCCAAGATCCCCGACAATTGGGTCCGGGCATCTGTAACCACAGGTTACAGACTGGAGTTTCTAAGATATCCTCCGCCTCATTTTCAAGAATCAAGGCTACCAAGTTCCAATCTCTTTGTCATACCAAAGCCCAACGGCGATGTCAGGCCAATCTTGGACCTAAAGAGGTTAAACGGTTATCTAAGGGTGCGTTCCTTCCGGATGGAATCCATCCGGTCAGCAGCCGCCGCGCTTCAGAAAGACGATTTTCTGGCCTCCATAGACATAAAAGATGCTTACCTTCATGTACCAATCTTTCAGGCGCATCAAAGGTTTTTACGCTTCGCGGTGGGGCAGCGGCACTTCCAATTCAGGGCGCTCCCTTTCGGGCTGGCCACGGCCCCCCGGGTATTCACGAAGATTCTAGCCCCAGTTCTGGCCAATTTAAGGATCCAAGGAGTCACAGTCCTAGCATACTTGGACGACCTTTTAATCATAGATCACTCACGGACGGGTCTGCAAAAGGCAGTAAACCTCACGGTTCGGTACCTCGAAGAATTCGGCTGGGTCCTAAACCAGGGAAAGTCAGCATTCCAGCCTACAAAGCAGTTGGAATACCTCGGCATGAGGTTAGACACAGAACATCAAAAGGTGTTCTTGCCCCTTGTAAAGATCAAGGCGATCAAGGGGTTGGTTCAGTTGGTTGTAAACAAGAAAAGACCAACTATTCGCCTGTGTATGCGATTACTAGGCAAGCTAGTGGCCACATTCGAGGCAGTACCATACGCTCAGATCCACACTCGCGTCCTACAGGCAGCCATTCTAGCAGCCTGGGGCAAGAGGGCACATGCCTTAGAGTCCCCTTTGACGCTATCATCAAGGGTCCGACAAAGCCTGGCCTGGTGGTTGAACCCTCAGAACCTTCTAAAGGGAAGATCCTTCAGCCCTGTTGTCTGGAAGGTAGTTACCACAGACGCCAGCCTGGCAGGCTGGGGGGCGGTCTTCGAGGGGTTCTCCCGCCAGGGAACTTGGGTGAAAGCAGAGAGGCAGCTCCCCATCAATATCTTGGAAATCAGAGCTGCTCGCCTAGCCCTGTTGGCGTGGACCTCCAGATTAAAGGGGTTCCCGGTGAGAATCCAGTCAGACAATGCCACGGCGGTGGCATACATAAACCACCAAGGGGGAACCAGGAGCCAGGCCGCTCAAAGGGAAGTGAACTTGATTTTTCAATGGGCAGAGGTTCATGTACCCTGCATTTCAGCGATATTCATTCCCGGAGTGGACAACCTGCAGGCAGACTTCTTAAGTCGCCAGAGTCTGTTGCCAGGGGAGTGGTCTCTGCATCCCCAGGTCTTTCAGACAATCTGCCAGAGGTGGGGAACGCCAGACGTAGATATAATGGCATCCAGGTTCAACAAGAAACTAGACAGGTTCGTGTCGCGAGCGAGGGATCCTATGGCCTGCGGAACCGATGCGTTGGTTTGCCCTTGGCATCAATTCAAACTTCTATATGCGTTCCCTCCACTACAGTTACTCCCCCGCCTGTTGCGCAAGATCAGAGTGGAGCACAAGCCAGTCATTCTAATAGCTCCAGCTTGGCCCCGGAGGGCTTGGTACTCACTAGTCCTGAATATGGCAGTGGGAGACCCTTGGACTCTTCCTCTACAACCAGACCTACTCTCACAAGGCCCGATCCTCCACCCTACATTACAGCGTCTAAATTTGACGGCCTGGAGGCTGAACCCCTGATTCTCAGGGGTAGGGGTCTGTCTAGGCAGGTAATCCCTACCCTGATTAAGGCTAGAAAGCCGGTCTCCAGGGTAATTTATTACAGGGTGTGGAGGAACTATATAGGCTGGTGTGAATCCAAAAGATGGAATTGCCGCAAATATACTATTGATAGGGTGTTAAGTTTTCTCCAGCTAGGAGTGGATAAAGGCCTGGCACTAAGCACAATCAAAGGACAGATCTCAGCTCTGTCAGTGTGGTTTCAGAGGCCGCTGGCCACCCACTCGCTGGTAAAGACCTTCTTACAGGGGGTCTTGCGTATTAATCCTCCTGTCAAGTCACCAGTTTGTCCTTGGGACCTAAATCTTGTCCTGTCCACTCTACAGAAACAGCCTTTTGAGCCTTTGGCTGAGATTCCTTTACTCTTACTGACAAGAAAACTGGTTTTCTTGGTCGCCATAGTTTCGGCCAGGAGAGTGTCAGAATTAGCAGCCTTATCGTGTAAGGAACCATATCTTGTTCTGCATAAGGACAGGGCAGTTCTCCGGCCCCATCCTTCCTTTCTACCAAAGGTTATATCCAAATTTCACTTAAACCAGGATTTGGTACTTCCATCCTTCTTTCCAAAACCTACATCTAGAAAGGAGGGGTTGCTGCATACCTTGGATATTGTCCGGGCCATGAAGGCCTATCTTAAAGCTACGGAAAAGATCCGGAAAACAGATGTGTTATTCGTTCTACCAGATGGCCCCAAGAAGGGGCAGGCAGCTGCAAAATCCACCATCTCGAGATGGATTAGACAATTAATCATTCAAGCCTACGGATTGAAGAGGTTGCCCCCTCCGTTGTCGGTAAAGGCCCATTCTACCAGGGCCATGGGCGCCTCTTGGGCAGCACACCATCAGATCTCTATGGCTCAGATATGCAAGGCGGCAACGTGGTCATCAGTCCACACGTTTACAAGGTTTTATCAACTAGACGTGAGAAGAAATGCGGATACTGCCTTTGGTCAGGCAGTACTACAGGCTGCAGTTTGAAATCCTCGGGATCAGAAACACCCTTGGTTATATAAAAAAAAAAAAAAAAAAAAAAAAGAAAAAGGTTCTTCTTTCTTGACTAATTTGGAAATATTATTATGATTTGAGTTTAGCTCTAATATTGAATCCTTCTTTGGAAGATGTCTCCCTCCCCTCATTAAAGCATTGCTTTCGGACATCCCACATAGTAATGAATATGCCGCTCTGTGTCCCGTGATGTACGAGAAAGAAAAAGGGATTTTTAAATACAGCTTACCTGTAAAATACTTTTCTTGGAGTACATCACGGGACACAGAGCTCCCACCACTCTTTTGGGTGACCATTTTGGGAGGCATACTGCTTGCTACAAAACTGAGGGACTCCCTCTAGGGGAGGGGGTTATATAGGGAGGGGACTTCCTGTTTGAAGATTGCCAGTGTCCACACCTGAAGGTACTCCATATAACCCACATAGTAATGAATATGCCGCTCTGTGTCCCGTGATGTACTCCAAGAAAAGGATTTTACAGGTAAGCTGTATTTAAAAATCCCTTTTTTTTGGGGGTTTGGAGTGTTGAAGGGTCAAAACTTCTGTCAGGTCATAATTGCTGTTTTTGTTTCCAGTGGGGTGATTCAACCCTATGTCCTGGAGACCATCGTCCTCCACAAATTTACAGTTGTCATCTGAAAACGGGGGGGGGGGGGGGGATCTCTCAACTGCAGGCACTTCCTAAAAGTGATAACTTTTAGGAGAGGATTTCCACTTTATTTAGAGATGTCCCCTTTCATTTCAGTATAGAAAGTGAAGGTGACACCAAACAATATCCCTATTCTCCAAAAATCTATACACATCTACTATTTAAAGCGTTTATAAAAGTTTACATTTTTTTCTATTAAAATAACACATATGTTATACTTACCTGCTCTGTGCAATAATTTTTCACAGAGCGGCCCTGATCCTTTTCTTTTTAGGTCTCCTACCAGTGCTCCTTGCCTTTCCCCCTGCTGGGTACCCCCATAGCAAACCTCTTGCTCTGGGGGCACTCATGTGTGCTCACTCCCACCTCTGTGTGTCTATGAGAGAGACCGAGCATGGTTCGGTCCTGCCCCCTCCTCTCTCGACACTGGCTGTGATTGACAGCAGCGGGAGCCAATGGCTTCCACTGCTGTGTCTCAGTAAGTGAGGAGATAGAGATCCGGGAGAGCTTCTGCTCTCATGCATGTTGCTGGCTCGGTTGAGTTTATAAGGGGGGACTGAGACTGGGACTGATAAAATAAATTTGTATTATGTAATAATCATAGGAACCACAGCAAACATTTTGTTTCCACATTTTTTTTCCACATTTTGGGCCAAATTCAGGTAGGATAGCGGATCTTTATTCTGGCGTAACGTTCGTCATTTACGTTGCGTCCGCCGAAATTTTAGGAGCAAGTATTGTATTCACAAAGAACTTGCTCCTAAAGTTGCGATGGCGTAGCGAAAATGAGCCGGCGGAATTCAAATTGGGCGGGTAGGGGGCGTGTAGTATTTAAACTAGGCGCGATCCCGCGGCGAACGTACTGCGCATGCGTCGGCTGTCAATGTATCCCAGTGCGAATGCTCCAAATTCTGTCTGTGTTTTCGTCGTCAACGTCAATGACGTCAATCCCTATTCACGGACGAGTTACGCAAACGATGTGAAACTTTTTCAATTCGACACGATCACGACGGCCATACTTAACATAGGATACTCCACCTAGGGGGCATGTTTTTCTTTACGCCGCTTATCTCTTACGGAAACGTCGGAAAGTCACTGCGTCGGGCCCGCGTACGATCGTGAATTGCCGTATCTCGCTGATTTACATATTCTCGGCGTAAATCAGCGGGAACGCCCCGAGCGGCCATTTTAAAATTGCAGTTCCGATACGATGGCGAAATACAATTACGCCGCTCGTATCTGAACTGAATCCCGGCGTATCTTGTTTTCTGACTACAGAAAACCGATACGACGTCGTAGGTTAGAAGTCTGGCCCTTTGTCTTCATCAAAGAGTGGACAAGGGTGAGAGGGTACTTTTTTCATTAATAAATATTTGAATAGAATGTGTATTTATTTTAAACTAGAGTTTGGAGTCACTTTAAGGGAAATCTTCCTAACAGGACATGTGAAGCAAAAAAAAAAAAAAAGTACTTTCATCTCCATATAAAGATTGACCTTCACCTAGAGCACTGGTTGGTGAAAGATTTTTTGGATTCTGTAGTATCACTGCATTAAACCCCTTTCACACTGGAGCGCTTTTCAGGCATTTAGCACTAAAAGTAGTGCCTGAAAAGCTCTCCTCAGGCCTCCCTACTGTGAAAGCCCAAGTGCTTTCACACTAGGGTGGTGTGCTTGCAGGACAGAAAAAAAAGCTTCTCCTCCACCCCTGTTCATTGAAATGAATGGGAAGCGCCTGCAAAGTGCTACAAAATGGGTACCATTAACCCTTTCCTCAGCTGCTAGCTGGAGTTAAAAGCACCCCTCTAGCAGGCGAAAAAGCACCGCTATAACAGCGGTAAAGCGCTACTAAAACTAGCGGCGCTTTACCTCAAACGCCCACACCGCTTCAGTGTGAAATTGGTCTTACTGTAGTTGAGTGTGTTGATGATCTATAGCAGGGGTCTCCAAACTTTCTAAACAAAGGGCCAGTTTACGGTCCTTCAGACTTTAGGGGGACCAGACTAGGGCCATCGGGAGTAGAAATTGTCCAAGTGTCCATTGGGAGTAAATAATACCATATCTTGGTGTCAGTGGGAGGACTAGTGCCCCATCGTTGGCCTCAATGCAAAGAATTGATGGGGTCAGTTGGAGGAGTAGTTCCCCATTGTTGTCAGCAACAAGAATTATGCCCCATTGGAGCTGGATGAAATAGTGTCCCAAGGGCCGCATTAAGGCACGCAAAGGGCCGTATCCGGCCACAGGGCCGCAGTTTGGAGACCCCTGATCTATAGTACTAATTACTATAAATGCCATAGAAAGGAATGACAGCTAAGTTTTCACAACTTATACAGAAATCTCTGCAATCACAAGCAATTCCTACGTGTTAAAGTGGTCCTCATCATTCAGGTGGTGACCCCTTACAAGTTCCAGCTGTCGGAAGCTATTATCAAGTTGGTTGCATCCCTTGTAAATGTTGAACCTTGTATGATATTCCTAATTAAGGAAATAAACATCACATTGGTATCTGGCAACAGATCATTGTATATTTCTTTTATCCTGCGAATACAGTTATGAAGATAAATCTAAACTGGCCATTGTACTCTGTTGCCTCAGATTTGTTGAACAGAGAACAGTCTAAGGATCTCTGAAGGAGCCTATAGGAACATCATCTGAAGAATCCAGTAGTAGTCATCTGTACTACAAAAAGTAAAGCTAACCATACACAGAGCAAACTTTATCCGGTTTCATGTGAACTGGACACATTTAAGCTGTGGGTGGGCCTGTTGGCTTCCTCCCACCTGACATCCTTTCTGAAAGTTGGTGGAGCTGGGCAGAAAGTTTTGGCCAAGCGGTAACTTTATCTAATCAGATGTAGCCACTGTTTTAATTTTTAAAACAACTGGTGCTGGTTGCCAGATTACAATAGCCGGCAGGAGAGATTTGTCCATTCATGCGGTTTAGTTTGGATTGTGGAATTGGTTGGTTTCTCTTGTTCCGCCCACAAGAACAAACAGGAGACATGTTACAATGTACAGTGCCTTGCAAAAGTATTCACCCCCCTTGGCATTTTTCGTGTTTTTTTTGCCTCACAACATTGAATTAACATGGATTGTTTAAGGATTTGCATCATTTAGTTTCACAACTTGCAAATTTGGTTTTCTTTAATTTGATAAGCCACTATGCTGCTTGTTTTTTTACAAGAAATTCTAAAACAATTGCATCTTTTTTAATTGTTGCCATTACCCTAAACGACAAACGAACTAGATGAGCCTGGTAGATTATTGTCAGGAAAAAAATCATCCCGCCAGGCTGGAATTTTCCAGCTGGTAGGAATTTTGTGTCTTGGTACTGAAGCTTGTGATGGGTAATAGAGAATGAATGGATGTGCTTGCACGATCTGGCCAACGCCAAAGTCTTTTTGACCAGTTCGTCATTAAACAAATGCTTAATTCACAATGGAGTTCAATGGAGTAAGGTGTGGGAGCCATGGGCAGACAGCCCCAACATTGGGTAAACCAATAGCGATCATGCAAGATCTTCTAACCTGCCCAATCTCAATGTTTCCCAAGGCTATCATGTGTTGCCCTGTAAACACTGAAGAAAGAAAAAGCCATATCAGAAAATGAATAATCTAATGTCTATGAAGTGTAAATATTCATCCATTACAATAATGTTTAAAATACTACCTGTTCAAGCAGAACTCCAGGCAAATTTGTCTTTTCCCTGTGCAGTGGGGCTGTGCCCACACCCTGGGGGTTAACTGCTCATTTTGTTCTAGGGGAGAGGACAGCAGAGATATACAGTTGTGCTCATAAGTTTACATACCCTGGCAGAATTTATGATTTCTTTCTTTCAGGGAATATGAATAATAACACAAAAGCTTTTCTTTCACTCATGGTTAGTGTTTGACTGAAGCCATTTATTATCAATCAACTGTATTTACTCTTTTTAAGTCCTAATGGCAACAGAAACTAGCCAAATGACTTTGATCTAAAGTTTAAATACCGTGTATTGCCCCTTTTAACATCAATGACAACTTGAAGTCCTTTGTGGTATGTGTGGATGAGGTTCTTTATCTTCTCGGATAGTAAAGCTGCCAATTCCTCTTGGCAAAAAGCCTCCAGTTCTTGAAAATTCTTAGGCTGTTTTGCAAAAAATGCACGTTTGAGATCTCCCTAGAGTTGCTCAATGATATTGAGATCAGGAGACTGAGATGACCACTCCAGAACCTTCACTTTATTCTGCTGTAGCCAATGACAGGTTGACTTGGCCTTGTATTTTGAATCATTGTCTTGTTGGCATGTCCAAGTACGTCCCATGCGTAGCTTCCTGGCTGATGAATGCAAATGTTCCTTTAGTATTTTTTGATAACATACTGCATTCATCTTGCCATCAATTTTGACCAAATTTCCTGTGCCTTTGTAGCTCACACAGTAGGAATGGTGTACCTTCCATCATAGGCCTTGTTGACTCTTCAAATGTAGTGTTTTTGGTTGTGGCCAAAAAGCAAAATTTTGGTCTCATCACTCCAAATGTGCCAGAAGGTTTGAGGCTTGTCTCTGTGCTGTTTGGCGTATATTGTAAGCAGGATACGTTGCGCCATTTGCGTAGTAATGGCTTTGGGCAACTCGACAATGCAACCCATCTTTCTTCAAGTGCCTTTTTATTGTGCATCTTAAAACGGCCACACATGTTTTCAGAGAGTACTGTATTTCACCTGAAGTTATTTGTGTGTTTTTCTTTGCATCTTAAACAATTTCTTGGCAGTTGTGGTTGTAATTTAAGTTGGTCTACCTGACCGTGTCTTGGTTTCAACAGAACCCCTAATTTTACACTTCTTGATTAGAGGTTGAACACTGCTGATTGGCATTCTCAATTCCTTGGATATCTTTTTATATCCCGTTCCTGTTTTATACAGTTCAACTACCTCTTCCCGCAGATCCTTTGACAATTCTTTTGCTTTCCCCATGATTCAGAATCCTAAAAAGTCAGTGCAGCACTGGATAAAAGATGCAAGGGTCAGGAGTCCAGAAACTCATTGACCATTTATACACATATACACACTAATTAAAAGCAAACAGATCACAGGTGAGGATGGCTGACTTTAATAGCCATTCGAACCCCTTTGTGTTAACTTGTGTGCATGTTCTTAGACCAAAAATGATTGATAATAAATGGCTTCAGCCAAACACTAACCATGAGTGAAAAATGTTTTTGTGTTATCATTCATATTCTCTGGAAAATGGCCAAGAAATCATAAATTCTGCCAGGGTATGTAAACTTAGAAGCACAACTGTATGTATATACTTGACCCACTGACCCTCCCCCGCACAAGACTGGTCCAGCACCCCCATGCTCCAACGGTCTTGAAAATGGACTGTTACTGATGTTAGCACACTCTATAGACAGGAACAGTCCACCTGGGCCGTGGGAAAGAGCAGTTTTCTGGAGGATCATCAGATCAGGCGAGTATGAACTTTGTGCTCACCCCTAGATTGCCTTCATTGGCTTTATAAATCTTTAGACCTGGTGTACTAGCAAGATGTAGTATTTTAAATCGAAAACTTGCATTAGTATTCTGCAGCTCAAAAATTCCAAGGCATGGACTTCATTGTGTCCTCCATTCATTGGACAGAACAGGGAAGAAGTGAGGTTTTTACGCTGTACTTGTTTGTGGCATTGGCTCATGATTTGAAGATAATGCAGACAGATAGTAAGTGATGAAATTAAATTCCTTCTTACCTCGCTGCCCGGGGAGACAGCGCACAGAGAAAGCAACTACAGTCCTCGATTGCAACAGACATTGCTGAATTCCTTGGTGCATCTTTCTAATTGTACTGGGAAAGATTTGTTATACACAGGCTTTAATTTTATTCATTTTCTGGTGTGTTTAATAGCCGCATCCTCATCTGGTCCCATTCAGACAAGCTATTTTGTTGTGACCTTCAGTCATCTTCCTCTTCAGGGAATAATTGCATTGCAAGTTAATGTTTAAAATATCAGCATGTGAGCTGAAGGAAGCCGCTGCTGGCTCAGCCTGCTATTTGCCCTGCTATAGCATGTTATCGTCTTGCTGGTTTTGTTGTATAATTTATGCTTTATTTGGGTTTTAGGGGTGAGGTAAACAAAGCTGTCATCCTGTCACCTTGTCTGCCTCCCTTTATTAATGCCCTTTTCCTATTTTCTATGAACACAGAGCTCTGCAGCAATTACCAGATGAAACCCAGGTGATTAACATACCCAGAAAGCATAGCACTGCTTGGCATAGCATAAATGAATCACATGGCAAGAAGGTTATACGTTTCATTTATGGAGCATGTACCACTTTGCACGGTTTAATTTAACTTAATGTACATACATTGTTTAAGCTGAACTGCTGGCATGAACCAAAATGCACAGTTGAACTACATCTTTACCTAATTTATTCTGTTCGACCAGTCTTGTGGTGCAAGCACCTCTGCTTGACTTGTTTGCATGAACGCAACCTGGCACGAGAGAACCCTGGAGGCTGCCGCTGATCACCTCCGATTCTGAAAATGCTATACTGCCTCTCTGCATTTTTGTATTGAACAAAATCCCATTCTTCTGCTACCTCCACCAACACCGGTGAAAGGAACAGTAATTAGATATTCTACAACAATAATGCTGTTGAGATTTGCAGCCTGTCCCTGGCAGTCCTTTTGGTTGAAGGATTGCCTGTGTAGCAGCTGCAGTCATTATTGCACCTTGTGTGGTTTGGGTCACATTTTTGCATACAGTGCTTAGACTGCCGAGAATTTAGAGAGATTACATAACTTGCATAAGGTGTAAAATTTACCACTTGTTCACATCTGAAACACGATCTTTCACTTTTCCACCCTGACAGATCAGCAATGTGCTTTTGTTACATCGGCACACCTCTGCTCCGTCTCTTCACAGAACAATTGGTGGGTCGTGGCGGCCATCGCGACCACCGGACACGTTGATTGGCTCCCACTGTGTCCAATCACAGGGGGAGCAGCGAACCGCCCCTCCCCCCCCAACCTGCATGCACAAAATCACGTACAGGTGCATAAATTTGCAAACCCGGGCTGTCCTGCCACAGTAAATGTACATGGGGCGGTGTGGAAGTGGTTAAGGACCAGGCCTATGCTGACACTTTTTGTTTGTACAAAGCTTTTTTTTCGCTAGAAAGTTACTAAGAACTCCCAAACATTATATATATATCTATATAAATATATACAGTTGTGCTCATAAGTTTACATACCCTGGCAGAATTTGTGATTTCTTGGCCATTTTTTAGAGAATATGAATAACACAAAAACTTTTTTTATCACTCATGGTTAGTGTTTGGCTGAAGCCATTTATTATGAATCAAATGCGTTTACCCCTTTTAAATCATATTCACAACAGAAACGACCCTAATGACCCTGATCAAAAGTTTAAATACCCCAGTTCGTAATACCGTGTATTGCCCCCTTTAACATCAATGACAGCTTGAAGTATTTTGTGGTATTTGGATGAGGCTTGTTATCTTCTCAGATGGTAAAGCTCCCCCATTCCTCTTGGGGGAAAAAAGCCTCCAGTTCCTGTAAATTCTTGGGCCGTCTTGCATGAACTTTGAGATCTCTCCAGAGTGGCTCAATGATATTGAGATCAGGAGACTGAGGTGGCCACTCCAGAACCTTCACTTTACTCTGCTGTAGCCAATGACAGGTCGACGTGGCCTTGTGTTTTGGATCATTGTCATGTTGTAATGTCCAAGTACGTCCCATGCGCAGCTTACTGGCTGATAAATGCAAATGTTCCTCCAGTATTTTTTGATACCATACTGCATTCATTTTGCCAACCATTTTGACCAAATTTCCTGTGCCTTTGTAGCTCACACATCCCCAAAACCTCAGAGATCCACCTTTTGTGTTTCACAGTAGGAATGGTGTACCTTCCATCTTAGGCCTTGTTGACTCCTCTCCAAATGTAGCATTTATGGTTGTGGCCAAAAAGCTAAATTTCATCTCGTCACTCTAGTCACTGACTTTGTGCCAGGTTTGAGGCTCTGTGCTGTTTGGCGTATTGTAAGTGGGATACTTTGCAGCATTTAAGTAATGTTTTTCTTCTGACGACTTGACCATGCAGCCCATCTTTCTTCAAGTGCCTCCTTGTTGTGCATCTTGAAACAGCCACGCCACATGTTTTCAGAGAATCCTGTATTTCACCTGAAGTTATTTGTGTGTTTTTCTTTGCATCCCAAACAATTTTCCTGCCAGTTGTAGCTGAAATTTTAGTTGGTCTACCTGACCGTGGTTTGGTTTCAACAGAATACCTAATTTTCCACTTCTTGATTAGAGTTTGAACACTGCAGATTGACATTCTCTATTCCTTGGATATCTTTGTTGATCCCTTTACTGTTTTATACAGTTCAACTACATTTTCACACAGATCCTTTGACAAATCTTTTGCTTTCCCTATGATTAAGAATCCAGAAACGTCAGTGCAGCACTGGATGAAAGATGCAAGGGTCTGTCAGGGGTCAAGAACCTCATTGACCTTTTCTACACACACACACTAATTACAAGCAAACAGATCACAGGTCAGGATGGTTACTTTTAATAGACATTCAAACCTTTGTGTCAACTTATGTGCATGTTATCAGCCCAAAATTACCAGGGTATGTAAACTTTTGATCAGGGTCATTTGGGTCTTTTCTGTTGTCGTTATGTTTTAAAAAGAGTAAACACAGTTGATTGATGATAAATGGCTTCAGTGAAACGCTAACCATGAGTAAGAGATGTTTTTGTGTTGACATTCATATTCTCTTGAAAATGGCCAAGAAATCATCAATTCTGCCAGGGTATGTAAACTTATGAGCACAACTGTATGTGTGTGTGTGTGTGTGTAATAATAAAAAAAAATATATATATATATATATATATATATATATATATATATATATATTGTTTTATCCTTAGGCTAAGGTTGTTACAAAAAATTAGCAAAAGTTGACTATTGTGAGTGCAATTAGATGGTTTGTCTCTACCCTCTAACTGAAACGTTGTTTGGACAGCTTGTTAACCACTTGCTGACCGCCCTATAGCAGATTTACTGCTACAGGACGGTATATATATACGTGATCCAACTCTTCTTGGTAGCGGACACCTGCTGCCAGCGGTTAGCTCTTGCTGTGATTATACATAGTGGGAGTCGTGGACTCGATGTCCGCCGGCACCCGCTGATCATTCGGTACACAGGCAGAACAGCAGTCTGCTTATGTAAACAAGGTAGGTTGCTAATCTGTCAGTAGGAAAGGCATGGATCCTGTGTTCCTGCAAAGAACATGGATTTGTGCCTTCTCCTGTTAAAAGCACCTCCCCACAGTATAAGAACACTGGCTAGGCACACAGTTAACCCTTTGATTGCGCCTGATGTTAACCCCTGTCGGTTATTGTTCGATTTTTCTGCCACAATATTGCAGTCCCGCTATAAGTCACTGATCGTCACCATTACTAGTAAAAATAAATAAAAATTCCACAAATGTATTCCATAGTTTGTAGACGCTAAAACTTTTGCGCAAGCCAATCAATATACATACGCTTATTGTTATTTTTTTTTTACCAAAAATATGCATCAGAATACATTTTGGCTTCAATTCGTGAAGAAATGTAACTTTTTATTTTTATTGGATATGATGTATAGCAGAAAGTAAAAAAAATATATATATATTTTTTTTTTTCAAAATTTACATTTTTTTTTGTTTAAAGCACAAAAAAATGAAAACCGCGGAGGTGATCAAATACCACCAAAAGAAAGATCTATTTGTGGGGGGGTGGATTTTATAGCATCGCACGACCACGCAATTGTCAGTTATTGCAAAAAATGGTCTGGTCATGAAGGGGGGTAAATCCTTCCGGAGCTAAAGTGGTTAAAGGAAGTTGAAAAATAACAGACTTGCAGACTGGGTCTCCAGGTAAAAAAAAAGGAAAAAGGTTTAAGGCCCCTTTCACACAAACATTCCAATCAGGTCTGCCTGTCGGCTTTTCAGACGGACCCAATTTTCCTTGATGGAGCGGCTGGTGTAAACGGACATATGATCGTTTACACCCGCCAACATCCAATCTCATCTGTTCCCCATACCGTCCAGCAGATCAGATGGCAGTCAGGTGTAAACAGACAGGCGGTCCATGTACATCCAACCCCCCATAGAGGAGATTGGGCTGTGTTTTAATCCACTCTGCATAAGCAAAGCAGACAGGGACCTATGCAGCCACCACATCTAAGACCTGGTAAACTGCATAAAAATGAATTTTTGGGGGTTAATACCACTAAGACTCTCCAGCATTTGCCAAATATGAAAAAAATGTGTTTATTTGATATGCACAATGAGAACAGTTCTTGCTTCAGATATTTAATAAGTCACAGTGAGTCATAAGAAATAAATGCATTCTCAATGGTGACTCATTCTTAAAATCGACAAAAGGTGTACCAGTGTTTCTCTGTACGACAAATATATGGGCAGCTTTTGAGGACTGTTAGCTGTGACCTCCGAAGCATTGCATTAGTCTGAAAGAATGTCTAACATTAGAGGGCCTTTACATATGAATTTCTATTAAATAGCATCACTCGTGCGATACTATGTGCTATCATGTTTCCAATTTCCATGTAAAGCTGTTGGATTTGTCATTTATTTGTCGGGGCCTGTTCTCCTCTTTACTCGAGAATCTTATTAACATGCTCTCTCACTCTGCTTTTCCTTCTAGGTCTCCCATCAAGCACCAGTTCCGATCTGTCAACAAATACAGGAGCAGAGCCGGCAGAACCTACATCTCCGACACTAACACGTGCCACTAAAAGCAAAGTCTCGGGAAAGCTTCGTCGCTCTGCCAGTGCTGTCAGCAAATCTTCCAATTGAAGCACTTTTTTTTATATGAACTCTAGTACAGAGCTGTTTTTAATCTAAAGAAAAAAAATATTGAAAATATATCTATATATATATATAAATATAACTTTGCACCTGTGAATAGAACTTTTTAAGCTGTGCAATGTTGTAATTTGTGTCTAGCGGGGCAGGACCCCCGGGTAGGTTATTAGTAAGTTATCCACTAGGCACTAAGATATGATGCAACCCTGGTTGTAACACTGATGATGGCAAGAGGATTGTCTGACGAAGCGTAATGATGCAACAGCACTAAATGACAAGGGACCACGTAACCGGCATGCCAGAATCACAACAATCCCTGCAAGAGTCTTAAGTGACATGGATTTCATTGCCTCATTCTGAAGGCTGTTTGTGTAACACTTTCACTGCTGCAATGTTTTCTGATGCCAGGGAAGACGGCATAGAGCAGTGGTGCACTGTGTGTCTTCAGAAGCGTATGCAAGCTACAATTACCTACCTGCTTGACAGACGTTCCATGGAGAGCCTATTGCAACTTGCTCCCGTGGGAACATGGCCTTAAAATGTGAATTTTTCCACAATTTATTTTAACAGCCTGAAATAATACATCCTTAAAAACAGTTTGTTTCGTTATAATAATGCTGTTTTCTTTTGGGGCCTTTTTGAGGCTGATTTATAAAAACTAGTGGTATGTAATACTAGAGTGATGGCCATTGCAGTCAATTGGGGGCATGCTTTTGTTTTCTAATTTGCACTAGAAAAAATGTCAGATGGAATCTGATTGGTTGCAGTGATCTGAGCAGGACATCAATTTCATCAGGTGTGCGTATGCAACAATTTAGCTTTGTACACTTTTTCTGCCCTGGGCATCCTGGAGCCCTTAGCCGAGGTTAGATGCACATGCCAGATACCCCAGTTTGACACTTTTGTGTATGTGGCCCATGTTTTTTTAAATATGCCCCTTTGAATAAATCTGATGTACCTTGATCCTTAATATGCCATAGTTCATACTTTATTTTGAAAGGTTCAGGATTATTGTTGTACAGATCCTTTTTAACTGTTTTATTTCTGACCAACCTTTACCAGACGAAGAAGGCTTTTTTTTCCCCTGAAGACTGAGGTGTTTTAATGTTAATGTTTAATTGTTCTTGCTGTTGCCTTGTATATTTTTCCACGTCTGTGTAGTTGATGCTACTTATTTTCTGTGGTCGTTTCCAGATATTTAAAGTCAGTCAGTCATAATTGGCAGTTAAGAAGTTTTTGCTGTGATTTCCTTTATGTTCCAATAGATGAAGTAGAGAAAATGCACAAAAAAAATGCACATGTGGGCACTTCTGTTTTTTGTTCCTTTATGTGTGTCAGTTGATTTTTGCACTAATTGCTCATTTAAAGAGTGTCTGTCACTCTTGAGGCTTGATAAAACTTCCAGCCAGTTTTCATCTAAGATTTCTTTAAATGTGTGGAGCCTACAAAATTAGGTCCTATAGAATGTGGGTAACAGGTTCACTTCATTTTTTTATATATATTTTTTTTTTATTTGTTCAGGGTTGTACCAATACAGTTTTTGTGTATATATAGAGTATGTTAATTACTGAGAATTTTTTTTTTTTTTACTTGTGCTAAGTGAACTTTAAGTGAAGAGTTGAAGTTGGACTCCAGTCAGCAACTGAAAAGCATTAGGCAGTGTGTTTCCCCCAGGCTATATCAACAGATGTCTTCACAGAGATAGCCTGCTACTGTTCTAGGCCTTGCAAACATTTATTCTGCCTGAGCTTCTGTCTCCCGCCTGTGTGTGGCAAGTTGGCTTCAAATTAATAGTAATTCTGTCATTTGCATATCAGAGGTAGGATTGCATTGGTTTAATAATTACTTGTAATGGGAAATTGGGTGTTCTTACTCTCTAATAATGAAGGATGTTTTTTACTGTTAAAAACCTTTTAATTGCCTTTAATGTAAAAGCCTACAAAATGAGAAATTGATAGAAAGCCCTTAAAATTAATATCTATAGGAAATACATTGTGTCTAATAGTGCATTTGTTTTGGTACAACATTTATACTTGGCTTCACCTTCATTGCAGACCTCTTTCTTTAACTTTCAGTTGTCTGGTTGTCATGTTGAACCAGTGGCTTTACTACTTTCTGAGCTACAAACACACAACAAGAATGTTGTTTAGAAGTTCTGTCACTACTTTTCAGGGGTAAGTGACTGAGTCTCTAGCTAGCCATTCCCCTAGCCATTCCCCTTGTATACTCTCATTCCTCCATCACAGCCACCACAAAATATCCTGAGCTTCAGGCTATGGGGGGGGGGGCATGTGATCTTCACCCATATTATGGTCCTTGGAGTGTAAACTCCATTATGATCTGACACAAAGCTCAACCAAAGTATTCTGTGAAGGCTGCAATGGACGAATGCAGTGGGAGAATGTACTTGTGGCAGAGAGTGGCCCTTAAAAAGCTGAAATAGGAAAGGGTAGAGCCGGGCAGCTAGAATTTTCATAAGTAGGTCAGCAATGGCCTTGATATTTCAGGTTTCCTTTCAGGCAGCTATTTTTGCGGCTCAATCAGATGTGACCTATCATAAATGTACCAGAGCCAAATAAAATAAGGATATTTGTGGGCATCTGATAAAAAGCTTTGCATGCACCACCATTTCTTGTAACCCTTGATGTGTAGTACAGTTTTTCTCACACATCGGTCATGTACAGCAGCTTCTAGATTTTCCTTTATTTAGATAACTAGAGAAGTCTGTAGCTGTCAATGAAACTTAAAGTATTAATGATTGATAAAGTGCGTGTAGGCCTTCCTGATGTACATGGCAAGCACTCTAATCTGCTTCTGAGTGAATAAGGTCCCAGGCAGCTATCATACCATGGTACATCTGTTGTCTTAACTGAGCTATTTCTCCACCCCTACCAACAGATCACGAAAGATGATGTTGATGTCGTAGAGGAGAAAGGTGAAATACAGGAGAAGAAAAGACTGTTTCTCTGGGGAAAGTGCCAGAAAGATAACGTAACGTCTTACCAAAAAGTCCTTTGGTGACATACTTTCACCTTACTTATGATTATCCCATTAATATGTTTTGGTTTCATCTACACTCATGACTTGCCCTCTTTAGACTCAATCACAGTATTGGACCCTAGGCCCTGTCCAGTTTCCAGCACTCAATAAGCACAGCAACATTTAAAGTTACATTCCTGCAGCCTGTGCATTTGAGGGTAAGTGATGTCACTAAAACCTGGCAACATCTTATATGAATAGGATGAAAGCTCCCATAGTTGTTGGGGTTTATGCCTGGGAATCAGTTAGCGGTTTGATGTGCGGTCAATACTACATATAGAATTTTCTGGAATACAGTGAACCAGCGTAGAGGTGAAAAATTGTACAATTGTATAAGCATATTTTGAGTTTCACTGTAATTTATTTGCACTGAGCAGTAAAAGGGTTGCACAAGGTTTGGTAATAGTTTGGACTCTTCATCTCAGTCAGAGTTATACAGCTAAGATTTCCACTCAGGGTGATGTGAAGGAGAAGGATTTAAGCAATTTGGCTGTCGCTTCCGCTGGAATTATACAGGTGATGCCAGTAAATATGAGTCAGTGTAAAATTACAGATCATTCATCTTGCCTGTCTCTGTTAAGTTCTGTTTTAGAAGCTGTCAGTCTTTTTATTCAGTTCATACCACCCAGTCCTTACCTAAGTGTAAACTACATATAAAAACAATTCTAATGGACCAGAATGAGTTTTGTTTCTTAATATATTGTTTGTACTCTATCTTTAATTACTAGGAATGAACAGGGTCTTTTTTTGTTCCTGTGGATTGTATGTGAAAATGATATTCTAGGCTTTAAGGCCTTGTTCTGTGTTAAGGCCTCCTTCTTGCAGGCCATCTTCTTATTACCTGAGGAGGTGCTTGAGTGTGGATAATCAGTTTTGGATGTTTTGTTGAATTCTATTAGACGTGGTATGTACATAGCAGTATATCTGTACATTAAAAATCTTGTTCTTTCTAATGAGGGTGTGCTTTAAGAAACGCGGGTCCTTAAATTCCCCTTTTTGGTGCATTAATTGTAATATTTGTAACAGAAAATATATGCTTGAAATGTCCATCTCTACTGCTGACATATCAGTTTTTTAATTTACTGAAATTATTTGTGTTATTTCTGAATCTCAGTTGAATTTAATTAAAAGTATTTAAAAGTCAATGATTATGTTGTGTGATTCTTTATTTGTGAACAAAAAATAACTGATACCAATTATGTCCCTTAAAGGTGAGGTGACATGAAGATGTGCTTCTGCAATGTAATATAACCCCAGAGTGCCTTATTTAGGTGGCCATACCTAAGGTCATTACCCATTGCTGGAGATGCCCTCATGTCTGTGGACACCTGCAGACACCACCAGCTTGGAGATCTCAGAGGAATAGTGATTAGACAGTTAGAAGACCTTACTCAATCACCTGCAGCTAGACCAGTGCTAGAAGTATCTTCATACACTGTTATGCTTAGTAGCATAAAAATTAATATTTGTGTATTTTGATGCTGTACTAAAAAACATTAGTTCATGCCTGCACCTTCAACCATGGTCTGATGTCTATGGCTAGCTTTAGCCTTCACCTGTGATTGTATTGTTTCCTGCAAGTGCAGTATTGGATTGGCTTTTGGTAGAAAGCTTAGAGTGTACCCTTGTACACAACCAACTATTTAATATATTGCCGCTTATATGTCATTAGGGGTGATGCCTGCATTAGTTTACTTATTTTTTTTCCTTTATAAAGTGGCGTCACTAGGGGGAGGCTTTTGGGGCTATAGCCCTGAGTCTCGGTAGTGGTCCCCAAGCACAGAGCCACGGCCCATTAACGGGCCGTGGACTCTCTGCAGCCAGGCCGCGAGTGCGGCGGGCAGCATGGGAGAGCCGGATTGCAGGCAGGACGGAAGAGCCGGGCAGGCGAGAGAGCAGAGGGATGACATCATCTCTCACCGCCCGCTTTGCATCACCGATGTTCTGCCGTCACTGTGCAGTCATGGGCAGCAGAGAGATTACATCATCTCTCACTGCCCACCCTCTCTGGTGACCCTGATGTAAGCAGCTCTCTGGGGACTCTGAGGTAAAGAGGGGCTCTCTGGGGTCCCTGATGTAAGAGGGAGGCTCTCTGGGGACCCTGATGTAAAGGGGTCTCTCTGGGCACCCTGATGTAAGGGTGGACTCTTTGGGGACCCTGATGATATATGTAATATATAATGTAAAAAATATATATAGTATCTGACAAAAGTGAGTACACCTTCACATTTTTGTAAATATTTCATTATACCCTTTCATGTGACAACACTGAAGAAATGACACTTTGCTACAATCTAAAGTAGTGCGTGTACAGCTTGTAGAACAGTGTAAAATTTCTGTCCCCTCAAAATAACTCAACACTCAGCCATTAATGTCTAAACCGCTGGCAACAAAAGTTCGTACACTCCTAAGTTAAAATGTGCAAATTGGGCCCAGAGTGTACATTTCTGGTGTGGCAACCATTATTTTCCAGTAACCAAAAAATGAGATCGCGCTGAAAATACATGTAAATAACTCCAAACGGCTATTATAACATGTATACAGATAAATATTATCTAAGTGGTTTAGCTAATTCAGCATGTGCACAGATAAAACATTTCCAAAATGTAAATAAATATCTCCAACGTAAATGTCCATCAGCATATGGGTGAGTTCATCGATATATATTCCCACAGGTGCCAAAATCACACGGTTGGAAAAGTGTGGATAGAAAGAACCTCCACGAATCATATAAAGCCTCTACCAGACGGACATATATTATGGGCATAATATAGTTAATGCGCCCTTAGCAATCAGGGAGAGATCCAATGCGGCAGCCTGGTTGTCAGATTTAGGTATGAGGTGTCTCCGAATTATCCACAGACATAAAAGGACAAGAAGCCTCACTAGCATAAAATCCTTATTTATTTGAATAAAACAAGAAGTCTTGCACTTACTCAAGTTGCAGAAATCGAGGCGAAAAAAACACATCAGCCGGCCGGCTTGAATACACAGCCCGTATTCCGGGTAGAGAGATGGAAAACACGCGGTACGTCAGAACGTCTCCTCCCACGTTTCTCTGAACAGACTGATCACGGGACACAGGCGGCGTTCTGACTCACCGCTATAAATGTAAACAATACGTCACGTGCAGCCTGATGTGGGTAAGACACAACGCTGCACGATCGCCATGTTGGTTTCTGGATGTAAAGTAAGCAATGACGATATGAACTGCGACTGCCCATACTCTCAGAAATACATGGAAAAAAGTATATATAACCATTAGAAAAGAAAAAATGTTAAAATGAATTAACATATGATCTAATCAATGCCGATAATCAATTTAAATAATTAGAAAAGAATCTTTTTAAAATCCATAAAAATGAAATTAGAATTAAAATTGAAAATAAAAATAAAAAATAATGACAAATGACATAAACCTCTATGTACAGAGGAAATTTATAATGTCTGGATGTAGTACATTACATATGGACTATGAGTCTATGGAACTTCACAACAAGGAAAAAAAAAAAAAAAAATTTCCCCATATGCCGGGGGAGGCCCAGGGGGGGGCTACATCCACCCAAATAGATAAATAAACCAAAAAGGGGTCCTCAGCGTTGGCTCCACTTCACTCGAGACCCCAAAGTGAAGAGCATAATAGTTTTATCCAAAAAAACAAAAAACCAAATCACATGTCTGTCAGGGAGATGAGAACTCTGATTTTTATGACTGTGACTATTAAGGAACAAACAATATAATGCATAACATTCATGAATTGGCTATAAAGCAGTTAACGTCAACTTCTATATTTAAGCCAAAAGGTGTGTAGCTTTTTAGTTTTGAACCCAGGACAT
Source organism: Rana kukunoris (assembly GCA_029574335.1). Taxonomy (NCBI): domain Eukaryota; kingdom Metazoa; phylum Chordata; class Amphibia; order Anura; family Ranidae; genus Rana; species Rana kukunoris. The sequence continues at coordinate 472,371,476 of CM056052.1, forward strand.
TTCAAGTTTAGGATAGTTCTCCCAAATGACTCCCTCTCCAATGGGGATAAATTTGTCTATTCCTAGAAATATGGTGCCCTTTGGGTTTCTATATGTGCGGTAGGTAATGTTTTGTACCGAATGTTTGGTGAACCCCAGGCGGATGTTATATATGTTCGTTCAAACGAACTTGAAGGGGGCGTTTAGTCCTGCCCACATATTGAGGCCAACGGAACTGTGTAAATAGACTACCCCTGTAGTAGAACAGGTAATAAATGGTTTGATGGTATAATGTTTGGCTTACAAGTGGAACAAAAGTGATAGTTTCTTGAACTACACCCATTAAGAGAACAACTTGGCATTTACCACATTTTAGTAGCCAGTAAGTTTGCAAAAAACCTGGAATCCGAACTAGGAGGGTTCAAAATTTGGGGGCCAGTTTTTCTTTCAGACATGGAGCACCCCTAAAAACTACACAAGGTCTGTCTGGTAATAGTCCTCCCAGGAACTGTCGTTTTTCAAAATGTGCCAATGTTTGCCAACAATGTGCTTTACTTGGCATGCTGACACGAGTAATTGGTGATAAAGGGGCTCGAAAGTGATTATTATTCTCTTTGTTTGATCTAACCGTCAATAGATCTGCCCTATTAATCTCATGTACGGCAGTCAAAGTCTCGGACAAGAACTCACTAGAGTAACCCTTCTCTAAGAATCTTTGAGTAGGAATCAGCTTTTCATGAAAGTTGAATTTTCAGTACAATTCCGTTTTATCGAAGGTACTGACTTTTTGGCACTGATTTTAACCAAGAACATGATGACAACTGGTGTTGGGAATGAATGCATTTCTGTCAGTGCCCTTAAAAAATGTTGAGGTAACAAACTTGCCGTTAGAGATGGAAATGGTCAGTCAAAAAATTAATTTTATCGGGGCTGATCTCCCTACTCAAACGGATACCCCTATCATTTAGATTGAGGAAGTCCATAAAGGCCACAAGATCAACCTCTGGACCGTCCCACAGGAGGAGGATGTCATCTATGTACCTAGCCCACAACACTATTTGGGGTCTAGTTGTTACACAGACGACATCCTCCTCCCACTTGGCCATGTACAAATTCGCCAAACTGGGGGCGAACTTAGCGCCCATGGCGACACCCTTGTCTTGTTTGTAAAATTGTCCATTAAACCAAAAAAAATTATGCGAAGCTGCATAATCTAATAGTTCCATGATGTAAAGGACTTGTGCATGAGGCAAACCTGAATCCCTTTCCAAATAATACGATACTGCATCCAAACCCAAATGATGCGGCAGCACTGCCTTAACCCTCTTGGGCATGGAGTTCACCAGAACTTCACAGGTTGCCATTGGAGTCCTCTTCCACTCATCTATGATGACATCATAGAGCTGGTGGATGTTGTAGACCTTGTGCTCCTCTAACTTTCATTTGAGGATGCCCCACGGATGCTCAATAGAATTTAGGTCTGGAGACATGCTTGGCCAGTCCATCACCTTTACGCTCAGCTTCTTTAGCAAGGCAGTGGTCGTCTTAGAGCTGTGTTTGGGGTTGTTATCATGCTGGAATACTGCCCTGTGGCCCAGTCTCCGAAGTGAGGGGATCGTGCTCTGCTTCAGTATGTCACAGTACATGTTGGCATTCATGGTTCCCTCAGTGAACTTTAGCTCCCTAGCGCCAGCGGCACTAATGCAGCCCCAGACCATGACACTCCCACCATCATGCTTGATTGTAGGCAAGACACACCTGTCTTTATAATCCTCACCTGGTTGCCTCCACACACGCTTAACACCATCTGAACCAAATAAGTTTATAAGTACGGGTCCATGGCCTGTTGTCGAGCGGGCTGCCATCAGAGCAAGAGGTGAGCCCTCTCAAAGGACCACAGTATAGTTAGAAGCCTGTGTGTATTCTGTCATTTCTTCAGAGGGGCCACCGATGTCCGCCTATTAGCAAGGCAGTGGCCAGCATGGCTGGAGATCGTGACAACGAGAGCTGCCAAACTTATATTAACAAGCGGGCTATTACCCGCTTGTAATTATGAAGAGTCTCTCGCTCTCTGTCATGATCTGCAGCCGTCCTGCCCTCTGCCTCTGAGAAATGGCCAAGAAATCATAGGGTATGTAAACTCATGAGCACAACTTTATATCTCTCCGACCAAAAAGCTTGCTCAATTCATTCTTGGCATTGGTAAAACACTGAATATAGAACAGCAGGAGTTGCATCATCAATTGCCACCAGTGGACGAAGTAAGAAGATGCTGACCTCATAAGAATGTCTAAAAGATGCAGATGGCAGTAGCAACAGTGAGTGGGGATCGTGTTTTTTTTTAATCACAAAGAAAAGTGTATTGAACAAAATATAGAATCTTGCATCATACATACTGAGATGGGTACAGCAAAATCAGTCCTGAATCATTTCATCATAAAATTATAGAAAGCTGAGATGCATCTTGACTAGGAATGAGAAGGAACACCCCCCCCCCCCCATTCGGTTCACACCAGAACCTTCGAATGGACCTAACGTTCGCGCAAACTTTAGAACCCATTGAAGTCTATAGGACTGGAACGTTCAAATTCAAAAGTGCTCATTTTAAAGGCTAATTTGCAAGTTATTGTCCTAAAACGGGTTTGGGGACCCGGGTGTTGCCGCAGGGAAAAAGTATCAATGCAAAATTTTTTAAAAACAAAGTTTTTTCGGGAGCAGTGATTTTAATGATGCTTAAAGTGGAAAAAAAGTTGAAAAATCCCTTTAAATATCGTACCTGCTGGGTGTCTATAGTATGCCTGTGAAGTGGCACGTGTTTAGAACTGTCCCTGCACAAAATGACATTACTATAAGAAAAAAATCATTTAAAACTGCTTGCGGCTTTAATGTAATGTCTGGTCCCTGCAATATGGATGAAAATCATTGAGAAAAAAAGCATGGGTTTCCCCCCCTCCCCCCAGGTCATTACCAGCCCCTTTGGCCCTGTATACTTTGAACAGCAGTATACAGGCTGCACAAACAAGACCGGGACTGTAGGTTTGTTGTTAAGTAGAATCTGTTTGTAATTTTGAACTGGTACTTTTAAAAGTGTAGCTCCAGCCAAAAAATCAGCTTTTCAAAAAACATAGAGAAGTGTTAACACCCCTGTAACATTTGTTTTGCTGTCTGTGCGCATCTGTTCAGAAGATTGTACCTCACTTTCTGTCCCAATGACAAATGATTTTTTGAAAAAAAAAATTTTTTTAGTGAAACAAGGATTGGTGATAAAGCATCAGTGAACAGGAGACACCTCTTACAGAAGAGAATTTTCCTTCCTAGGAGTAGATTTCCTCTCACTTCCTGTTGTGTCCTTCTGTTTGCAAGTAGGAGTCGTTTGCAAGTTGGATTTTTGACAGTAGGGGCCTGCCGTATATACTCTGCAGAAATTTGGGCCCTAGGTGTTGGTGTTGCCGCAACACTGTAAGCCCTCACAGTTAGTCTTGGTGAGCGCTGGACCACCCTGCTGTGAACTATTATATCAAGAATTGTAATTACATGCCATTGTTGAACAGTGGTAGAAAAATTGGGCCTTTGTTGCTGGTGCCAAAACACTAAGTCCTCACAGTTACTCTTGGTGGGCACAGGTATGGGCCCTGCTGTGAAATATTAGATCAAGAATTGTAATTGCATGCCCCTGTTGAACAGGGGCAGACAAATTGGGCATTTGTTGGTGGTGGTGCTGGTGCCACAACGGGATATAAAAAGCCGCGCCACACAAAGGTTGATAACACCAGTGTCAATGATGGTAAAATTAATATAATGCTAAAGTCCATTAAAGTCCATAATGATGGAAATAATGATGAATCTCGGAAATGATCCTATGTGAAGTGTCACCAAACGCACACACGTCAAAAGGTGCACCCGCCACCACGTGAATAAGCAGCTTACCAGAGGTCAGACAAATGCTAGCGTCTGACTATAACCCAGTCAACGGCCTTTAGATCCTTGAGATTCCCACGATTAACTCGAGTAGACCAGGAGAGGGACACTTCTTAAACTCCGGAAGAAAAGAAGGCGCACATAGCATAATTCCGTGGCGAAAATTTATTGTAAAAAGTAAAATTGTACTTACACAGCACATGTGGTAAACGAGCATAAAAAACAGATACAGGTATTGCCGGCCGGCATGCAGGAGCCCTTCCTCCTCAGCGTGGTGACGTCACTGCGTCGCCTCCCAGACGCGTTTCGTCACAAGAAGGACGTTTTGAAAACGTCCTTGTGACGAAACGCGTGACCTCTGGTAAGCTGCTTATTCACGTGGTGGCGGGTGCACCTTTTGACGTGTGTGCGTTTGGTGACACTTCACAGAGGATCATTTCCGAGATTCATCATTATTTCCATCATTATGGACTTTAATGGACTTTAGCATTATATTAATTTTACCATCATTGACACTGGTGTTATCAACCTTTGTGTGGCGCGGCTTTTTATATCCCATTGTTTCCTGTTTATCACACGCTTGCTGCAGCCTGTAGTCCTTTTGGGGGGAGGGGGTTTCCTAGCGCGGTTTTTTGTTTTATATTATGGTGCCACAACACTATGAGCCGTCACAGTTACTCTTGGTGGGCGCAGAAATGGGCCCTGCTGTGAAATATTAGATCAAGAATTGTAATTACATGCCCCCGTTGAACAGGAGCAGAAAAAATGGGCCTTAGGCACTGGTGCTGGTGCCACAACACTGCAAACCCTCACAGATACTCTAGTTGGAGCACAGTAATAAGCCCTGCTGCAAAGTATTGCATCAAAAATTGTAATTACATGCCCCTGTTAAACAGGGGCAGAAAAATTGGGCCTTAGCCACTGGTGGCGGTGCCCACAACCAAAAATGTTCTTACAAGCTATCAGCATGATCATTGAGGAGGGAAAAGATAGTCACTCAGCATAGGCAGTCGTGATCATAGGGTCTGATCTTGCCCCTAGGTATTCCTGCACCATGTAAAACAGACGCTGGCGATGGTTGCTGGAACCAGTCATACCTTGGTGCTGTGGACTTAAAAATTGTCTGAACGCATCAGTCAGATGGCCACCTTCTCCACCACTCCTTCTGTGACTGACCGAAGCCTCAGCAACACGTTGTCCAGGACCAGGATTTTGTAACCTCCCAGTCTCTGGGAACGCGTTTGCACAGACCTTTCTGCAAATCCTCCCAAAGATGTTTCATGTTCTGCTCCCTCTGCGTGGCAAGATAAGGTCCGCAACCGTACTCTTGTAACATGGATCAAGGAGGGTTGCCAGCCAGTAATGATCCTTCTCCTTGATAGCACGAATACGAGGATCCTTCCGCAGGCTTTGCAGGATCAGGGAGGCCATACAGCATAGGTTTGCTGAGGCATTCGGTGCGGAGTCCTCTGGGTCACTGAGGACGACAGGATCCGCAGCAACCTTGTCCCTGGTACAATCTGACGTCGGTGTACCGATAGTAGATTGCCCGCAAGTACTTGTCTGTGACACTTCTAATTCTACACCTTCAGTCCTATCAGTGCATGCTTCAGAGAGGACTGAGGGTATAGTGGGGTTGGAGATCCCAGTTGATGAGGAGCAAGGAGAGGTCTGCTTTGTTCTTTGGTGTGGGTCTTTGAGGTACGCTTGCCAACGAACTGCTTGGCAGGTCGACATATGTCTGGTCAAGCGTGATGTTTTGGCCACGCGAGATATGCTTGAGACATATGTTGCAAATAGCAGCGGTGCGATCTGATGCACTCGTCTCAAAAAAGGCCCACACCAAAGAACTTTTGGAATAACGCTGAGACAGCAGCGCCCTGTACATGCAGAGCTCTGCGTTGTGATGCAGTCGGTGTGCTGCCCTTAAGCTGGCCCCTGGAGGGCATCCTGCCTCATTGGAGATGTGCTTCCTCCTCCTCCTCTTTCCTATTAGGCACCCACGTGGATTCAGTGACCTCATCATCCCCTCCCTCCTCATCACTGTAGAAAACCTGACAGTATGCTGCAGCTGGGGGAACATGACTGCCAGATTGCTGTCCTTCTTGTGCACCACCCCTTCTCTCTGGGCTCACGTTAATGCCTCCCTCTAGCTGTGTACCATCATCAGAGCCTTCAAAACGCTGCGAATCCTTCTGCAGCATGTACCCAACACTGTGGCCAAACAGTTCGGGGGACTCCTCAGGAGGACATGGTGGGGCTAGGGAAGGAGTGACTGATGCCATTGAGCAGAGGGAAGAGGCCGCGTTGGCAGCTGCTTTGCCAGACAATGTATCCTGAGCCTGGGTGAGAGAGGATGAGGATGGCTTAGTCATTGACTCTGTTGCCTCTAGATGCAGAGCATAATTGCCCTCTTTTATCGGCTCCTGATTCTCTGCCTCTCCTTGTTGTCCCAGTCATACTATTGGCCTGCAGGGAGATATAGCTGCACAAATACAGACAATACCTGCTGATCCCTTCCTGTGGTATTAATATGAGCAGATCTCTGCCTGTAGGAATTAGTATGAGAACACCAGCTTTACGTACACACTGTGCAGAGGACATAGACAGTACACACCAGAGATGTATTATGGCCTAGGCCAGGGGTCTCCAAGCATTCTAAACAAAGGGCCGGTTTATTGTCCTTCAGACTCTTGGAGGGCCAGACTTTAGCCAGCCAGATGTTAGTCAACATCTGGTATTAGGGGGAGGAATAGTGCCCCATTGCTGGTATCATAGGGAGAAATAGTGCTCTTAGTTGTGTCAGTGGAAGAAATGGTGCTCCATTGTCAGTGGAAGATGGCAGAATAGTGTCTGGTATCAGTGGGAGGGATAGTGCCCCAAGGGCCGGATAAAGGCAAGCAAAGGGCCGCATCCGGCCCTCGGGCCGCAGTTTGGAGACCACTGGCCTAGGCCGATAAGGCCCAGGCCTAGGGCGGCACTTTGCGGGGGGCGGCAAAAAAGTGCACCCTGCCCCCCTGTGCTCATCCCACCCTGTCCCCCTGTGCTCATCCCACCCTGTCCCCCTGTGCTTATCCCACCCTGTCCCTCTGTCCTCATCCCACTCTGTCCTCATCCCACCCTGTCCCTCTGTCCTCATCCCTCCCTGTCCCTCTGTCCTCATCCCTCCCTGTCCCTCTGTCCTCATCCCACCCTGTCCCTCTGTCCTCATCCCACCCTGTCCCCCTGTCCTCATTCCACCCTGTCCCTCTTTCCTCATCCCATGAAAATGACAGGACGGGTCTTAAAAAGGGAAGGGGTGCGTCATATATAAAGTAGGGGGTGCGCGAGTTTCACCAGGCCTAGGGCAGCACAAAACCTAAATACACCCCTGGTACACACACCACGTAGCTTTAGTTGCACAATGTACAGAGGACACAGACAGTACACCACGTTAAAGTACTTGCAGAATGATCCCCTGCCTGTGGTATTAATATGAGCAGATCCCTGCCTTTGATATGAGAAACACCAGCTTTACGTAGCTTTAGTTGCACAATGTACAGAGGACACAGACAGTACACTATGTGAAAGTACTTGCAGAATGATCCCCTGCCTGTGGTAATAATATGAGCAGATCTCTGCCTCTAATATGAGAAACACCAGCTTTACGTAGCTTTAGGTGCACACTGTACAGAGGACACAGACTTTAGACCACTTGAAAATACTGCAGCTAACACAATCACCTGCCTGCCTGTCAGTATTTTAGGAAGAGCAGATCTAGCTAAACTCAATACAGTGTATAAATATATATAAATATATATACAACACCTGGGATGCATATATATCCTCTACACACTGTCACTCTGACTAGCCTGCCTCCCTGCTTTATCTAACTGCAAAAAAATGACACTCTCTCTCTCTCTCGTCTCTGTAATCCAGCGCAACACACTACACAAGGCTGCCAGGGAGGCGGCCTTATATAGTGTGGGGCGTGTACTAAACCCCCCTGAGGCGGCGTACAGACGATCGGACATATCCGATGAAAACGGTCCGCGGACCATTTCCATCGGATATGTCCGATCGGGAGTTTGATCCGATGGCGTGTACACACCATCGGATCAAATTCCCCGCCGCCGGACGGCGCGGTGACGCGGCGGTGACGTTGACGCCGCCGCGTCACCGCCACGTCACCGCACCAGGAAGTAAAACACTTCCGCGCATGCGCCGAATCCATTCGGCAGCGGCGTGGCGGCAGTGGGGGCCGACATGTCTGCTGGTAAGTGTACTAACCAGCAGACATGTCGGGCGGACAGATTCCACCGGATAGATTTCAAAGCTTGCCCAAATCTGTCCGCTAGCCCATACACACGAGCGGAGATGTCTGCTGAAACGGTCCATCGGACCGTTTTCAGCGGACATATCCCCTCGTGTGTACGCCGCCTGAGCCATAATTGGCCAAAGCCACCCTGGCTTTGGCCAATTATGGCTCTCCGTTTTTTGCAAGCTGTGATTGGTCAAGCATGCGGGTCATAGTGCATGCTTGGCCAATCAACAGCCAGCAATGCATTGCAATGTCGCAGTGAATTATGGGCTGTGACACGCCACTCGAATTTGACGCGAACGGCCCATAACTTTCGTTATTCGATGAACGGTCGAACATGTGTTCGACTCCAACACGAAGCTCATCCCTACCCGTCGCTTGGTTACACATTGTGCACGAGGTAGAAGACTGTTGTCTAAAGTGGGCGATTCTTAGGGGGGTGAGATATGCTCAGTGCACCACGTGTAACTGGGTTAGCCTGTCGGAGAGCTTGGGGGATACAGTCTTGCATGTGCTTCAAGCCACTCCTTATCCTCCATCGGGCCCACCTCTTTTTCCCATTCTGTGGGTGATGATATACAAAGATTTACAGTAGGTTGATTTCTGGACAAATTTCGCTACTCTAGATACATTTAAAACTGCACTGAATGGGTTATTAAATAATTTGCTGCTTTAAATTGCATTTTAAATACCTACATCAGCTTTATAAATAACTATTGTAGTTGAAAAGTAAAGTACAGCTGTGAATTTCCTTCCTGTCACATTCCAGATCTGTCTCTCAAGGCATGTTGTAGAAAACATTTCTAGGACAGTTACACAGTGCTTTTTTCTCCCTAGACACCAGTCCTGCGTACAGTCAACACGCCACGTCATGTTCACATGGGATTCTTAACCAGGTTTTGCTGTTAGTTACAACACCCTCTTAGCACTTCTTCTCACATTTGAATGTGTGTTTTTTATTATGATATACTGTCTATAAGAAGGCATTACAATGTACCTCACAATGGGGTTTCCATACGCATGAAAGCGGCAGACTAAGGAAAAAAGGAATTTATTGTTTCATGAGGAGCTGGTGAAGTCATTAGTTGGAACCAGTTTTCTGTGTCTGCCTTTTTTGTAAGTAGTGAATATGCAGGTCCGTAAGTAACGCTCTGAAAAGTCCTGTCAGCTATCGTGCTCTAAAAAATCAAACCAGTCCACGTTTCTTTACAAAGGCCTGCAGATTTCAGTTTAATTTTTCTTTTTGAGTCTGCTCATTGTAGCTAATATATAAAGTTCAAGGCTGTTTTCTGAAGTGGAAAGGTTATAGTTCTTTACACAAAAACCACCAGGCCAGGGTTGTGGGAAAGAGACCCTTGTCCTCCTCAACACGGGGACAAGGTACTTTGGAGGGGAACCCCCCTGCCTCAAAGCACCCTCCCCCTATGTTGAGGGCATGTGGCCTGGTATGGTTAGGAGGAGGGGGGCGCTCGCTCACCCCCGCCTTTTCGTGGCCTGCTGGGCTGCATGCTTAGATGAGGGTCTAGCATGGATTTTGGGGGGCCACGCCAATAAAAAAAAAATGGTGTGGGGTCTCCCTTAAAATTCACACCAGACCTGAAGGGCCACTGTTTGTTTTCTTAATTTTTATATGCCGTCAATTTTTTGTTTACATTCTGCTGTCAGTGGGGAAGCCTGCTAACAGCAGATGAGTCAAGTCTGCTCCTTGACAACCATGCCATTTACTGTTTGTTAGGGACGCTCGCGACCACCCACTCCTTAACCAGATTTTTTTTTTGTTAAAGTACCGCTAGTTTTTACTACTAAAATACTGCACCTCTTCATAAAATAACTCATGTAGTATTTAAGTAGTGTTTCTTAGTGAATTGTAAAACATTATTAGAAAAATGCTTAGCAGTATTTTACTGCAGTTCTTGACCACTGACTGACCACCGTGCGCAAGATCACGTTCGTGCGCTCGTAATATATATATATATTTATATATATATGTGTGTGTGATTGTTGTACACATCCACTAGCAGCTGCTTCTGCTGTGCACATTCGACCCCTCCCTCTAAATGCGTGTCGGCCTCTCATTGGCCTTCATCAGTAATGAAGGCCAATGAGAGGCCGACACGCGTTTAGAGAGGAGGAGTCGAATCTGTGATGTCAGGCGAAGCACCGTGAGTCTAGATCTGCGGTGAATGAGCTGGTGATTTGATACATGCCATTTTATTATTTCTTGTAAGTGTAACTTTTTAGGGGGGCTTTTTTTAATACATTTAAAAACAGAGAACACTATGGTACTTGTGTTTTTTCTTTCATGTCCTTAACCCCTGGAAATATAAGTGGAATTGATTATTAAAAAGCGAATGGAGGAAGGTGGTGTTTGGAGACAATTCAAACGTTGATTACCCACACAGAGGAATTACTACCATTGGTAAAGTGGAATGATCGTGGTGTACACAAGGAGTGATCTGTCTGAGTTTTATACATTTTTGGAAACCTACATATGAACTGTTTATTTATAATTATTTATTTTTTTCATAAATTGCTTTATGGAATGTATAATTTTTTTTTTATATATATAAGATTTATAGTTACGCAGCGTTGCACTATTTTCACAAAATTAATATTGCAATAGGTGTGGTGTATCACTATAAGTGTTCAGCAGCTGTGTAGACACCCAGAGGAGTATATTTGATTTATTTCACGTCATTATAGGAGTAATTTATTAGCATTGTGGCACTGATTGTTTTCCTCACTATATATATATACAGTGCAGAAAATAAGTATTTGAACACCCTGCTATTTTGCAAGTTCTCCCACTTGGAAATCATGGAGGGGTCTGAAATTGTCATCGTAGGTGCATGTCCACTGTGAAAGACATAATCAAAAAAAAAAAATCCAGAAATCACAATGTATGAATTTTTAACTATTTATTTGTATGATACAGCTGCAAAGAAGTATTTGAACACCTGTCTATCAGCTAGAATCCTGACCCTCAAAGACCTGTTAGTCTGCCTTTAAAATGTCCACCTCCACTCCATTTATTATCCTAAATTAGATGCACCTGTTTGAGGTCATTAGCTGCATAAAGACACCTGTCCACCCCATATAATCAGCAAGAATCCAACTACTAACATGGCCAAGACCAAAGAGCTGTCCAAAGACACTAGAGACACAATTGTACACCTCCACATGGCTGGAAAGGGCTACGGGGAAATTGCCAAGCAGCTTGGTGTAAAAAGGTCCACTGTTGGAGCAATCATTAGAAAATGGAAGAAGCTAAACATGACTGTCAATCTCCCTCGGACTGGGGCTCCATGCAAAATCTCACCTCGTGGGGTCTCAATGATCCTAAGAAAGGTGAGAAATCAGCCCAGGACTACACGGGAGGAGCTGGTCAATGACCTGAAAGGAGCTGGGACCACCGTTTCCAATGTTACTGTTGGTAATACACTAAGACGTCATGGTTTGAAATCATGCATGGCACGGAAGGTTCCCCTGCTTAAACCAGCACATGTCAAGGCCCGTCTTAAGTTTGCCAATGGCCATTTGGATGATCCAGAGGAGTCATGGGAGAAAGTCATGTGGTCAGATGAGACCAAAATAGAACTTTTTGGTCATAATTCCACTAACCGTGTTTGGAGGAAGAAGAATGATGAGTACCATCCCAAGAACACCATCCCTACTGTGAAGCATGGGGGTGGTAGCATCATGCTTTGGGGGTGTTTTTCTGCACATGGGACAGGGCGACTGCACTGTATTAAGGAGAGGATGACCGGGGCCATGTATTGCGAGATTTTGGGCAACAACCTCCTTCCCTCAGTTAGAGCTTTGAAGATGGGTCGAGGCTGGGTCTTCCAACATGACAATGACCCGAAGCACACAGCCAGGATAACCAAGGAGTGGCTCTGTAAGAAGCATATCAAGGTTCTGGCGTGGCCTAGCCAGTCTCCAGACCTAAACCCAATAGAGAATCTTTGGAGGGAGCTCAAACTCTGTGTTTCTCAGCGACAGCCCAGAAACCTGACTGATCTAGAGAAGATCTGTGTGGAGGAGTGGGCCAAAATCCCTCCTCCAGTGTGTGCAAACCTGGTGAAAAACTACAAGAAACGTTTGACCTCTGTAATTGCAAACAAAGGCTACTGTACCAAATATTAACATTGATTTTCTCAGGTGTTCAAATACTTCTTTGCAGCTGTATCATACAAATAAATAGTTAAAAAATCATACATTGTGATTTCTGGAATTTTTTTTTTTGATTATGTCTCTCACAGTGGACATGCACCTACAATAACAATTTCAGACCCCTCCATGATTTCCAAGTGGGAGAACTTGCAAAATAGCAGGGTGTTCAAATACTTATTTTCTGCACTGTATATATATATATATATAATATGCTAGTTTATATGCCATAGTTTGTAGATGCTACAACGTTCAAATAAAACAATCAATATACGCCTATTGGAATTTTTTCTACCAAAAACATGTAGCAGAATACATATTGGACTAAATTTACTTTTTATTGGATATGTTTTATAGCAGAAAGTAAAAAATATTGTAAATGTCAGTTAAAGTAACGCATCGTAAAAAGTGGCATTGTCATACATCTTCAGGAGGTCAAGTGGTTAAAGTGGTAGATGCCACTTAGTAAATTGAGTCCAGTAAAACTTTAAAAAAGTATATATAAAATTGCAGATTACCTATTTAAAGCGGAGTTCCACCCTTAAAACCACTTTGTTTCATCCCATCCAGCATACTGGCGTCAGCGCCAGTACGCTGTTTTTTTTATTTTTTTATTCCATGTACTTACTTTATAATCGATCATGTAATTTTGGGCGCACCGCGGTATGTCGCCGCTATAAGGCGTCACGCCTTCCGGAAACAGCCGATTAGCGTTCGGCTCTTCTCGGCGCCTGCGCACAAACCCAGGAGCTGACTGCGCAGGCGCCGTAAATAGCCGGTCCTAGTTCGGCTTTTTTCGGAGGGCGTGCCGTGGCTATATATAGCGCCTGCGCAGTCAGCTCCTGGGTCTGTGCGCAGGCGCCGAGAAGAGCCGAACGCTAATCGGCTGTTTCCGGAAGGCGTAACGCCTTATAGCGGTGACATACTGCGGTGCGCCCAAAATTACATGATCTATTATAAAGTAAGTACATGGAATAAAAAAATAAAAAAAACAGCATACTGGCGCTGACGCCAGTATGCTGGATGGGATGAAACAAAGTGGTTTTAAGAGTGGAACTCCGCTTTAAGGAATGTGTTACCCCAACATTTCATATTCCTGGTAAGTGATATCCTGTCCTTGTATTCTTGTATTGCTCCCTTTGTGTAAAATACCTGGTGATCCTGCCAGTCCGTCTGCGTGTGCTGTGATCACTAATGACATATATCTTAAGCCTAGTACACACGGCCAAATGTCGGGAGACATCAGCCAGTTCAATTAAAAAAACAGCCGACATTTGGTCCGTTTGTACTGCTGCTGGTCCGACAGAAGCTGGACATTCGGACGGCTTCTGTCGGACGAGCATGCTGGAAAACCAGCAGCCAACCGAAACCTGATCAGTCGGTGGGCTCGTCCAACAGAAGCCGTCTGCTGAACTACTTTTTCATATATTTTGTTTCAAGATGCGCCAAATGTTTTCAATTGATGAAAGGTATGGACTGCAGACAGGTCAGCTAAGCACCTGAACTCTTCTACTACGAAGCCAGTCTGTTGTCATAGATGCAATATGCTATTTAGCATTGTCCTGCGGAAATATGCAAGGCCTACCCTGAAAAAGATATCATCTGGATGGGAGCATGTGCTGTTTTAAAACCTGGATATTCTGTATCTTTCAACATTGATGATGCCTTTTCAGATGTGCAGGCTGCCCATTCCATATGCAATAACGCACCATCACACCATCAAAGATATAGACTTTTGAACTGAGCGCTGATAACAAGCCAGAAAGTCCCTCTCCTCTTTAGTCTGAAGGATGCATCATTCATGGTTGCCTAAAAGAATGTCAAATTTCTTGTCTAACCACAGAACAGTTTTTCACTTTGCAACTGACCATTATAAATGAGCTTTGGCCCGAGGGAATGGCAGCATTTCTGGATGGTGTTCCGATATTGCTTCTTCTACACATGATAGAGCTTCAACTTGCATGCTTGAATGGCATGGCAAACTGTGTTCACAGACAGTGATTTTTGGAAGTATTCCTGAGCCCATGCAGTGATGTCCATCACAGAATAATGTCTGTTCCTAATGCAGTGCCGTCTGCAGGTCAGAAGATCACAGGCATTAAATGATGTGTTTCAGTCCTGACCCTTGCCCACAGAGATTCCTCCAGACTCTCTGAATGTTTTACTGATATTTTGTACAAGCGGTCCCCGGGTTACAAATAAGATAGGTGCTGTAGGTTTGTTCTTAAGTTGAATTTGTATGTAGGTTGGAACAGGTACAGTTTTTAAGTGCAACTCCAGCAAAAAAAAATAAAAAAAGTGTTGGATAGCATAGAGAAGAACTAACACCCCTGTAATGTTTGTATTGCTCTGTGCCCCATTCAGAAGATTTCTCCTCACTTTCTGTCCCTGTGAAAATTTTAGGTTGCCATGGAAAATGAGGATTAGTGATAAAGCTTTAGTGGAGACACCTTTTTCCCATCATAACTCTTGCAAGAGTGAATACCCTTCCTAGGGGTAGATTTCCTCTCCCTTCCTGTTTCTCCCTCCATTCTTAAGTACAAGTCGTTCGTAACTCGGGGACTGCCTGTACCGTAGTTGATGATATACTTAAAGTGGAAGTAAACCCTTCTATCATTTTCAGCCAAGGAAGCTGCCATCTTGGCCTATGTTTAATCTTCAACTGCTGTGGTGCTGCACATGTGATCAGTTATGACACCAGCCATTGGACAGTTTGGTTGAGAGCACAACCAATGTGACAGTTGGCAATCTCGGTGACGCGTCATATTCGGCTCCCCCATCACAGACTGCTCCGGAAGTGCTGTGGTGGCCAACTGCGCATGCGCGATGCGTTCCAAACGCATCTGCAATGCGTTCCAATGCATTTACGACACTGCACACCAGCGAAGCCGTCATTCAGAGTGACGTGGACTTAGGGGAAAGTGGCAAGTCGGCCTCATGTCCTCGCTTCGCTTGGACGGCTCTCTCCGCTCGCTCGGCCTTCTGGCTCTTTTTTTAACATCCTCCAATCCACAGGGATGTTAAGGAAAGAGCCTGGATGCTGAACAAGGTTTCGCTGGTGTGCACTGCCGTAAATGCATTGGAACACATCGCAGATGCTTTTGGAACGCATCGCGCATGCGTTTGGAACGCATCGCGCATGCGCAGTTGGCCACCACAGCACTTCCGGAGAAGTCTGTGATGGGGAGCGGAGTATGACGATACACCGGCATGCCGGAAATGTAACTGCTTTTTGAAACTGTTAAATCGATGGGTTTACTTCCGCTTTAATGTTTGCAATTTTACATTGAAGAACATTATTCTAAAATTGTTTGACAAATATTAAATGCAGCTCTTCACAGATTGGTGAATCTCTGCTGATCTTTATTTCTGACACGTCTGAATCTCTAAAATGCTCTTTTTATACCAAATCATGTTACTGACCTGTTGCCAATTTAGCTACTTAGTTGCAAATTGTTCTTTCAGCTCGTCCTTGTTAGTGCCACTTACTTTGCTAGCTTTCAGTTGCCCAGTCCTACATTTTTTGAGACTTGTTGCAGCCATCAATGTCAAAATTACACTATTTCTTTCTTTAAATTGTAAATTTTCCCTGTTTAAACATTGGATTTCTATTGTCAATTGTGAATAAAATATGGGTTTGAGATTTGCATTCTGTTTTTATATAGATTTTATACAGAGTCCCAACTCTTTTGTAATTGGGTTGATGCAAAGAAAATGATTCGGTTGAGTGTGTTGATGGGGGAACCTCTCCCACTGTGCGCTTGTATTCTGACAGCGGGAGGTTTCCCCACTATCGGAATACAATGGCTATACCCAGCTGTAGCGATCGTATGGGGGAAAAAAACAGACAAGCTGGTTGTACTGATAGACTTCAGTACAACCAGCCTGCCCTTAGATGGATGGAAATCTGGTTGGTTCCTGCTGAACAGGCTGACTTAATTTTTGATCAGTCTATGTCTGGTTTAAAGCGGGGGTTCATCCTTAAAAAAAAAAAAATCTAACATTACATTGAGCCGACTTTTGAGACTGACAGTATGCTGGTGTTTTTTTTCCGTACATACCGTTTTAGGGCTATTTTCACCCCCGGCTTCTGGGTAGTGAATCCCGCGGGAGTGGGCGTTCCTAGTCACAGGCTGTGATTGACGTGCTTCCGACCGGCACATACTGCGCGTCACAAGTTGCCAAAAGAAGCCGAACGTCTGTGCATTACTCATACTGGATGGACTGCTGAGGAAGCTTGCAATCACTGTAGTAGACTGCACTACTGCAGTGATAACCGCAATCTTCCAAGTCCAAGATCCTGCTTGGGTTCTGTGCAAGTGGCTGTCCCTCTGCACACTGACCACCGGGGCTTGATTGCCACTGCCGCCACTTAAAGCGGAGCTCCACCCTATAGTGGAACTTCCGCTCATCGGAACCCATCTTTCAGGGTAGAGGGGGGTGCAGATACCTGTCAAAACAGGTATTTACACCCACTTCCGGGAGTCCTCTCTGCGGGGACTCTGCTGGTAGTATGTAATTTCCCGCCCCCGCCCGTTGTGTTCTGGGAAACACTCGGCTCCCCGAACACAACGAGAACCAGTGAATCAGGCAGTGAAGCCAAGGATGGCGGTGGGGGCAGCAGAGTGACACACGATCACTCGTCCTCTGCTGCCAACGTCGCTGGACTCCAGGACAGGTAAGTGCCCCAATATTAAAAGTCAGCATCTGCAGTATTTGTAGCTGCTGGCTGTTAATATTTTTATTCTGGCGGAGATCCGCTTTAAACCCTAATACGAGACATTCTCTGATTGGACAAGATGCAGAGGAGGGATGTTGATGTCACAATCACAACCTCACCCACCTATTCTTTTTGGTCATTGTGCAGTGGGAAAGGACCCAGAAGATTGCAGTTAGTGATTTTCAGTTTCCCCAGAGGTCCATTAGTAAGTAATACACGGTGCGAATATCTTTCTTGCAAACACAGGTTGCAGGAAGGAAATTCACACGATTCACCTATCAACACATACAGTGCTGACGGGGAAATCCCTCCTGCCGAGCAATGGTTTTCTCCCGGTGGGGGGCAGTTGGGGGAAGCCGTCCCCGCCGGTAGAAGACCGTGAATATTTAGTGGCTAAAGCAACCACTAGTGATTATCGTAAGAGAAGATGGCAGATTGGTTGTACCCAAGTTGATCGATCGACACATTCAGCCATGCCCATTAACTGTTTGAATCTCGGCCAAGATTCGAACCGTGTATAGCCAGCCTAATGCATACCAACCATAGTTCAGCTTACACTTATTTCACCACCCTAGCAGAACTTGCACTATATTGTCAAAAGTATTGGGATGCCAGCCTTTACACACATGAAATTTAATGGTTTCCCAGTCTTAGTCTATAGAGTTCAGTATTGAGTTGGCCCTTTGCAGCTATACCAGCTTCAAATCTTCTGGGAAGGCTGTCCACAAGTTTTAGAAGTGTCTATGGGAATGTTTGACTATTCTTCCAAAGGCACATTTGGGAGGTCAGGCACTGATGTTGGACTAGAAGGCCTGGCTCGCTGTCTTCCCTCTAATTCATCCCAAAGGTGTTATATCGGGTTGAGGTCAGGACTCTGTGCAGACAAGTCAAGTTCCTTCACCCTAAACTCGCTCATCCATGTCTTTATGGACGAATATGGCGAAATTTCCACATTTCGTAATTTTACAACCAAAGACGTAAATGTATTTTATTAGGATTTTATGTGATAGACCAACATAAAGTGGCACATAATTGTGAAGTGTAAGGAAAATGATAAATGGTTTTCCAAATTTTTTACAAATATCTGAAAAGTGTGGCGTGAATTTGTATTCAGCTCCCTTTACTCTGATACCACCAACGAAAATCTAGTGGAACTAACTGCCTTCAGAAGTCACATAATTAGTAAATAGAGTCCACCTGTGTGTAATTTATTTTCAGTGTAAATACAGCCCTTAAGAGGTTTGTTAGACAAACTTGGTGAACAAACAGCATCATAAAGGCCAAGGAACACACCAGACAGGTCAGGGATAAAGTTGTGTGAAGTTTAAAGCAGGGTTAGGTTATAAAAAAAATATCCCAAGCTTTAAACATCTCATGGAGTACTGTTCAATCCATCATCTGAAAATGGGAAGAGAATGGCACAACTGCAAATCTACCAAGACATGACCGTCCACCTAAACTGACAGGCTGGGCAGGGAGAGCATTAACCAGAGAAGCAGCCAAGAGGCCCATGGTAACTCTGGAGGAGCTGAAGAGATCCACAGCTCAGGTGGGAGAATCTGTTCACAGGACAACTATTAATCGTTCACTCCACAAATCTGGCTTTTATGGAAGAGTGGCAAGTAGAAAGCCGTTGTTGAAAGAAAGCCATAAAAAGTCCCATGGTGTTTTGGTCAGATGAGACCAAAATGTTACTTTTTGGCCTAAAAGCAAAATGCTACATGTGGCGGAAAACTTACGCTGCACATCACCCTAAACACACCATCTTCACCGTGAAACATGGTGGTGGCACCATCATGTTGTGGGGCTGCTTTTCTTCAGCAAGGACAGGGAAGCTGGTGAGAGTTGATGGGAAGATGAATGGAGCCAAATGCAGGGCAATCGTAGAAGAAAACCTGTTAGAATCTGCAAAAGACTTGAAACTGGGGTGGAGGTTCACCTTCCAACAGAACAATGACCCAAACAGCCAGAGATACAATGGATGGTTTAGATCAAAGCATATTCATGTGGTAGAATGGCCCAAAGTCCAGACCTAAATCCAATTGAGAATCTGTGGCAAGACTTAAAAATTGCTGTTCACAGACGCTCTCCATCCAATCTGACATAACTTGAGATATTTTGCAAAGAAGGATGGGCAAAAATGTCACTCTCTAGATGTGCAAAGCTGGCGGAGACATCCCCAAAAAGACTTGCATTGCAGCAAAAGGTGGTCCTACAAAGTATTGACTCAGGGGAGCTGAATACAAATGCACACCACACTTTTCAAAAAAAAATTGTAAAACATTTTGAAAACCATGTATCATTTTCCTTCTACTTCAGAATTACAGTATGTGCCACTTTGTGTTGGTCTATCAAATCCCAATAAAATACATTTATGTTTTAGGTTGCAACATGACAAAACGTGGAAAATTTCAAGGGGTACGAAATACTTTTTCAATACACTGTAGTTTTATTTTAAGAATGTAAATAGATGTCTGTGGCTGGATTTGCATTTTAATACTCTTACTAAAACTGTTCAGGAAAGAAAAGTAAATCACCGAACGGCCAACCAGAAATCTGCTTTTGACAGCTTTTTCATTGGTATGCGAAGTGTAACTGCACCAGTTCTACTTGTGATTTTACTAATATGAGCTTATTCAATATTGTAAGGACCAATGGAGAATTGCAGTAACCAAATACAGTTCATATTTTACTCATCTCACTTGCATAAAGTGAATTATTATCTGCTCATCACACTGCTTTATCAAAGAAGCATAAAAGATCTTAAGGACCAGTTCACCCAAAAGTTGGAGCACGGCGGGCAAAGTCAGCCACAGGTTTCTCATTTTTTCTTGAATTCTCATCACAATTACAGACTCTTTCCCATCACTGAATTTTCCAGCATCATCTATTTCTTTCCCCACAATATAAAAGCCCAACAGAGATTCCAACTTCTCTTTTAAGGTGGCTGCACTTAATCCTCCACTGTATGTAGAGGGGCAATGTAGCCACCCTTGGTCAGCACCAGTCTAAATTATTGAAGAGGGTAGCTGTAAATGGACTAGTGGATGTAGATAAAGTTTGCATAAGCAACTAACAAAGTAAAGCCTAAGCAGTTACAGAAACAGTTTTTTCTTCAACTGTCAGTGTTACATGGGTTTGTCTCAATCCTCCAACTGCCACTTTAGCAAAACAAGAGAAGAAAAAACTGTCAGCGCAGAAACTGGTGTACTTATATAAGTTTAACAGACAATGTTCTATCTATGACCGTGGCAATTCATTAGTCTATGTGCCATAGTGGCATACAATAAAATAAAAATGAAGTCCTTAAGGGGTGGTGGTAGGCGGCGGCTGTCCTCAGAGGAAAGCCGGCTCTGCAGGTAGGGAGACAGGAAGCGCTACCTAAGTGTAATATGCACAGTAACATTTATTGGTTCAGCATTTAATGTACTTACAAGAAGTAGTAAAAAAAAAAAGGGCTCATCTGTGTCTTTAGTACACAGTGCAATACAGTCCCTGGTGTTTCTCTTCCATGGGTAGGTAGATATTCAGGCAACAACAGCAGTCTATCCTGTGGCCACCAGGAAGTCAGCCAGGTTCTCAGTGCTTCCCCTGTTTCCCCTTCCGGTGACCTCATCTCCTGGTGGCCACAGGATAGACTTCTGTTGTTGCCTGAATATCTGCCTACCGTAGAAGAGAAACACCAGGGACCAGATCGCACTGTGTACTAAAGACATAGACAAGCCCTTTTTTTTGTTACTACTTCTTGTAAGTACATTATATGCTGAACCAATAAATGTTACTGTGCATATCACACTTAGGTGGCGCTTCCTGTCTCTTTCTCTTGTCACTTTAGCAAAACAGCTTGGGCTACTTATGGAAGGAAAAATATCAGACATACTGGACAGATCACCAAGTTATATAATTATGTTATTATTATTATACAGGATTTATATAGCACCGACAGTTTACGCAGCACTTTCCCATAACTTTTATATATATAATGTAAGTTAGTCAAAACCCATAAATTAAACAGTTTCAAACAACAGTTACATTTAACCACTTACGACTGCACACTGCAGGAATACAATGCTACTTTGAAGAGGCATACTGTTGTTATGGTAGCAGCTAGCTACCAAAATCCTGCTACCCTCTTCAAGAGCGGGCAGTCCACTGTTAGATAAAAGTGGTCTTTATTCGCCGCAAGATCACTTCTATCAAGGGCGGGAGAGGGGTCCCCCCTCCCGCCACTCTCCGATTCCCTCCGCCGCTTACCGGAGGCGTCGGCAGCGGTGGAGGAGATCCAGTCCTGTCACTGGGCTGACGAGGTTATGAGTGAGGGGAAGATGGCCCCCATCCGTCTCCATATCATTGCAGGGCGGAAGCGACGTAAAAACGTCACTATCGCCCAATGCTCTTAAAGGGAATTTTTTTTATTATTGCATTTTAGTGTAAATATGAGATCTGAAGTCTTTTTGACACCAGATCTCATATTTAGGAGGACCTGTCATGCTTTTTTATATTACAATGGATGTTTACATTCCTTGTAATAGGAATAAAACTGACCCCAAAAAAAAAACTGTCAAAATAAAAAAATGAAAGTAAAATAAATAAGAAATGTTCTCCTCCTCTGTAACTCAAAACATGCAACCTGTAGAATTTTTTAAACGTCGCCTATGGAGATTTTTAAGGGTAAAAGTTTGTCTCCATTACACGAGCGGGCGCAACTTTGAAACGTGACATGTTGGGTATCAAATTACTCGGCGTAACATTATCTTCATATATATTATATATCTATAATTAAAAATATTGGGCTAACTTTACTGTTGTCTTATTTAGATTCAAAAAAGTGTTGTAAGACCGCTGCGCAAATACGGTGTGACAAAAAAGTATTTCAACGACAGCCATTTTATTCGCTAGGGTGTTAGAAATAAAAATATATAATGTTTGGTGGTTCTAAATAATTTGAGCAAAAACATGTTTTAACTTGTAAACACCAAATCTCAGAAAGAGGCTCGGGGCTTAAGTGGTTAAAGAAGTATAGGATGCATTAAGGTGAAAAAACACGAACCTTTACAACCCCTTTAAGCACAGATGACCTAGGAAGAAAATATTGAATTGCTGTGTAGTATATTTGGAAAGATGATCCAGTGACTGGAACATGACAGTGTGACTATCAGGACAGGTGTTTTTGAGTGAGATATTGCTCAAAGCAAAAAAAAATGTTTAAAGCACTTCATTTGATGCCATTAATGTAAATATTAACCCTTTACTAGAGTGCACAACAGTTGCTGATCATAGATCTGTTAAATCAGACTAGAAGACCCATGGCCAATATGAGATCAAGTCTGACATCACACTTTGACATTTCCATGCACTCTAAATGAAGTCTACGGAGCGGAAAGAGCACGTTGTGACACCAAAAAAAAAAATCTAAATCTCACAGGTGTGAACAAGGATTAACCCCCTCTCGCCATATGTGCATGCAACCATTTTTCTCTATTGTATGGGCATGTCAGATCATTATTAGTAAGAATTTATTTAGCCAAATTTTCCTACACAAGAGTAACACAATAACCTGTTGCCGAAACAAAACAAAGTAATACCACCTCTCTTACTTTTTATCATCTATTTACAAACACAATCTAAGTGTAAAGAAAAGCATTAAACACAGAGTGCAGAATATTGGGTATTTATTGCTGCATGTGTTTCTTTTTTCTTTTTTTTTGTAATCATACATTTGACCATCACTAAGGTAATGTATAGCAGGAACTTGGATTTTGTTTTGTAATATGTAAAACAGAATACTAAGCCTTTAAAATTACAATTTTTTTTAGCATTTAAAAGAAGAGCTCTATTATGACCTTGTTGCACAATTTAACAGTTGTCTAGTTATTTTTTGTTATTAATTTTGAATCACAATTACTTAAATTACTTGACTCTCAAAACACAAATTTTACCTGTCAGTAGGGAGGATTTACTTAATGCGATAAAGTGGTGTTTACTTTAGTCAACCAATCATACTGCAACAATCCTTTTTTAATTTCCCTTGCACATTATCAAAATGAATGCAAATTTATCTTATTTGTAAAGAACACCTACACTTTTTTAAAGTTAAAGTTTCCTGTTGCAAAGTGACCAGCCTCTATGCCCTTAGTAAATCAAATGCTAGTCTTATCATAGGCTTTTGCAGGAACACAATTTAGAAATATGACCGTCCAGCACCTAATCAAAATACTTTATTCAGGAAAAGTGTAAAGAAAATTAAGGTTAGAATAATTCTAGTATTGCAAGTTAACTCACTGCTGATAAACATGTGTTTCTATATGTTTAACTTCTCATCAGAAACCAACAAAATTATTTCGGAATATGTACTCAATACAGAAATGTGTGTGTAAATTTGTGGCATTTCAGTTTGATTTTTTTTTCCCTTTTGCAAAAAAATGTTTTTAAATAAAAAATAAAATTATATATAGATGGATAGATAAGTACAAGCCAATCAGGACAGCACAAACCAGATCCTTCAGCACCCAAACTCCAATGTATAGATAAACAGTCCAAGCTGCAGCACCTTGTGAATTTATTAAGAGAGTTAAAATCTCAAAGTTATTTAATAGATTTTTAACTCTTAATAAATGTAAAAGATGCTGCAGACTTGGGCTTTTTTGTATATATGTGTGTATATATAAAGAAATCACTGCATACTGCAAATGTTCACCAGCTTATTTTTATATGGATTGAACTTGAATTTGTAAATCTGCAGAGACTACTGAGTGAACTTGTAAAAAATACGTGTTTTTTTTTTTATTATTATTTAAAATATATCGCTGCATATTGCAAAAAAAAAATAAAAATAAATAATGATTGAAGTTTATTTTTTACAGTTGAACAATGTTATTTTTCAAAGTTCAGTAACTCCAACCAATCAGCTATTTACCTTGAAGCTGTCAGAACAATGGCTGCTGTTGGTTGATATGGGCCATTTATTAAATTGTTCTCCAGTTTTAATACCCATTTTCTACCCATGATTTTTTTTTTTATTATTAGATTTTATTTAGAAAAATGTTTCAATCTTAAACACAAAGCACACAGAATTACTTTGTAACTCATTTGATTAATAAATAAACCTGTATAAACACATCTTTAGTTAACCCATTCATATTCTAAAAATGACAAAGCTTTTGAAAAAAAATGTGACATGCCCATGATAGTAAAGACACTCTGCACTGCATAACTGAAGACACACAGAAAACAAGCCAACGGGTATGGATTTGAATTTGAAAATATTTTTTATTTGAATAGCAAATTGTTACACAGTTGAAACAGTTCTATTGAAGCTCTCTATAAATAGCTAGCAGTTAAGAAAATAATGTGTGTAGAAAAGAGATTGCTTCTAGACATATAAGAGCTATCCGTTTAACAAGAGCCATCTGCCCCTTAAAGCACAGTTAATGCAAATAGCCATTTTTTTTTTTTTTTTTTGAGGAATGTATCAAGGCGCAACCTTTCATTTTAATGTAAGAAAACAAATATAAATAAAAAATAAAATGGTTGCAACTCAGAGCGGAATGTCATAACATCAAAGGAAAAAAAAAAAAAAACTCCAATACAACCTTGATCAAATAATATATCTGTCATTCACATGAATAAATAAAAGAATAAATAAACATAATTAAATATTAAAATTAACATATACATTTGGATAGTAAAGCATGTATGTGGTCCCACCAGAAAATATTTGGAGGAGCATAATTTAAAAAAAAAAATTAAAAAAGTTTGTATTTAATAATAATAACATAAAAACAAAAAAAAAGTTGTGATGTTGTGTGATGTGATTCCTGGCTGGCCCCTACATTGATGAAGTCATAAAAGGCAGTTTGTATTTCTTTCTCTACAAAGTTAAAAGACAAGGCATTTGTGGCTAAAGACTAAATAGATGTCTCCCTCTCCCAGTCCTAAGCAGACTTGTTCACAGAAAATAGAAAGTCTACAATCCAGCAGTTCACAAGTCATTATAAAGCTAATTGTGTCAGTCATTTCAGTTAAAAGGCAGTTATATCTCAAAGATCGACTGAAAAAACAGGAACCCGTAGGCTACGAAGCACATCGAAAAAAAGACGAGAGCCAAAAAGGAGACGAAAAATTACAAGAAAACAATAGAAAGACCTTCACCCTTGTCTACTGCTAAAAGAGTGGGCAACGTTGGCGAGGACGAGAAGAAAGAGCCCACCCTGCAATGACCTGTAATTTAGCACACCAAATACATGTAGAATCATCTGTCATCTAAGCATACAGCGTTTGCTTCATCCCCCCCACCACCCCCCCAAATGACAAAATAGACAATTTAACAGGTATCCTCGGATGCCAGTATCATGCCCACTGGCATACCAATTAAAAAAAGGATATAAGACACAGAGACAACACTATTACATGTTTGCATCACTAGTGTTTTCAGGGGGATGACAACACAGGTCAAAGAATTTATTTTATACAAAAAAAATCATTAGCAGAAAGCAATAATGTTACCCCTTTAGGGTGGGCGAGATGGCCCGGCCCTGCGGCAGTGCAAATATCAATGATTAAAAAATGTGCCTCCGTATAGTGCCTTAAAAGTTTACAGAAGGTCTGGAATGTAGTCATGAAGAGGACATTATTGCTTTGTTACTGCTAGTAATCCTTACTTGGTACACAGAGAGATGCCATGTGTTCAGAGTGCTTGTTCCCTTGTGGGCACAGCAGAAAAACAAAACAACAACAAAAAAAAACAACAACTTACAAAGGTTGACCCACTGTGCGGTCTCCCCTTAGTGAATTGCTAGGCAATGCTGTCTTGCTTTAAAGCACAATAACCACATTTTAATGCACTTCAATCTATGGCTGCTACAATGTTTATCTTGGTTTGGCAGATCTGATGGCTGGCAGACCTCTTGTCTCTAAAGATGGCAATTGGCTGCATCAAAGAAGGCACAGTTCTCTTCGGGGGCCACAGTGGCAGCAGTCCATAGTGATTGGTGGGCACTAAGAGGGCACCGAGTCATAACTCACAAGAAGTCCCCTTTGGAAGGGCTAATACATGTGCAGCACCCTGTGTGGACTAAGCTGGGTTGTGCCCTCTGATCAGTGCCCAACCTGGGTGGCACTGGTACCTTCACAACCCCCCCTTCAGTCTTTGAACTGGTCAACAGGCTCGGAGGTGCCCTCTGAGCAGTGCCCAACCTTGATGTCTGGGGGGCACTGGTGTAGTCTTTGGACTGGGATTAAGCTGGGTGGTGCCCTCTGCAACCTGAGGGGCACTGTCCCTGGCAAAGTCTTTGAGCTGGGTGCCCCTTATGTTGATCTTTGGGTGGCACTGGAATCTTCAACCCTCCCAAAGTCTTTAGACAGGGACTAAGCTGGGTGCCCGTCACTGATTTCTTGGTGGCACTGGCATCTTCATCCCTGCCAAAGTCTTTGAGTGGGGACTAAGCTGGGTTTCCCATCATTGGTGTCTGGATGGTACCTTCAGCCCTCAAAGTGTTTGGGCTGGGACTAAGCTAGGTGCCCATCAATGTCTGGGTAGCACATTCACCCTCAAAGTCTTTAGGCTGGGAATAAGCTTGGTGCCCATCACTGATGTC
Organism: Rana kukunoris; assembly: GCA_029574335.1. Taxonomy (NCBI): domain Eukaryota; kingdom Metazoa; phylum Chordata; class Amphibia; order Anura; family Ranidae; genus Rana; species Rana kukunoris. Next base: position 472,398,159 of record CM056052.1, read on the forward strand.
TTGGTGCACTGGCATCTTCATCCTATCCAAAGTCTTTGAGCTGGGACTAAGCTGAGTTGCCCATCATTGATGCCTGGGTGGCACATTCAACCCTTAAATTGTTTAGGCAGGGACTAAGCTGGGTGCCCATTAATGTCTGGGTGGCACATTCAACTCTCAAAGTCTTTAGGCTGGGTGCCCATCACTGATGTATTGGTGGCACGGATACCTTCAACCCCTCCAAAGTCTTTGAGCTGGGACTAGGCTGAGTGCCCAGCATTGATGTCTAGGAGGCATCTTTTTAAGCGTCTTTAGGCTGGGACTAAGTTGGGTGATGCCCTCTGGGTGGCACCTCCACCAGTCCCTGGTCAGCAGGCTGGGCGCACTGGCACCTGGAGGAGGATGACTTGCCTGTTCTCGGAGGGGTGGCACTTGTTGATGTGCCGGGTGAGGCCGGGCGAACTGTAGAAGGTGGCCGGGCAGTACTTGCAGGGGTAGAGCTGGGAGGAATGGAGGAGGCGGAGGTGGCGCTCCTGGCTGCTCTTCCCCGGGAAGGTCTCCCCGCACACCGGGCACGGGTAGCACTCTCCTCCTCCTCCTCCGCTGCTGCTGAGATTGACGGGGCCGGGACTCTTAGCTCTCCGCTCCTCGGGGTAGATCAGCTCCTCAGAGGCGTGGCACAGCAGGTGTTTTCTCAGGTAAGCCTGGCGGCGGAACTTTTTGGAGCAGTGCGGACACTCATAGGTGCCGTCTTCAGAGCCGGACTCGGAGACCCCGGGGCTGGGGGTGTCCCGGTCACTGAGGGGTTCTTCCTTGGTGACGGGAGCAGTGGCGGCAGGGGGGCGGGGTTTGTGCCAGCGGCGGTGGGATGCCAGGTTGGCGGGGCAGCTGAAGACTTTATCACATTCGGGGCATCGGTACTCCACCCGTACGATGCGGGAACACTTGTGCTGTGCCAGGGAGAACGGGTCACTGTACTCCTCCTTACACAGCTGGCAGATGAACTCCCCCAGCGGCTTGTGCCCGGAGCTCGGTGCCCGCGGCCGGGGGGGCTCCACCGGACCCTCTTTGATCCTCAGTCCCAGCACCGGGGATGTGGTCACCTCGTCCTCGAAGGTCAGCTTACGGATGGCTTTGATCTTCTTGGCGGCGGGCGGCTTGGGGTGACCGGACTTGGCTTCTGCTGTCCTCTTCATCGGGGGGATCCCGGAGGAGGAGGATGGCATCTTCTGATCAGCGGCCCCGGGGTACAGCAGCGGCTCCATGGAGGTGACCAGGGTCGGGAAGGACTCGGCGGACACCGGAGACCCCAGGCTGAAGCTCCGATCTAGGTAGTCTCTGCTCACCGGGCGGGTCGGGCTGGACAGCGCCTGCTGCACCGACTCCGGGTTCCCGAACTGACCTGCAGGGGGCGGCCGGGGGCTGCAGGGGGGAGCTGGGGCAGCTCGGTCGGGACTGGTTGGGGGAAGGGATCCTCCGGTGATGTACGGAGCCGGCCTGTGATCGGACATGGCGTACACCATCCATGCCGGGGGGACGGTATGCACTCGGTCCTCGTCTTCATCCCGCACTCGGTAGGACACCGGAGGGGACTTTTTGCTTCTCTTTACTAGGAAGCCTTTAGGCATGTCTGCGGCTCGGGGCTGTCAGTGCGGATCGCTCGCTCCTAGGGCCGGCTCCTCCTTTATAAGCGGCACGAGCCGGACTGTCACTGCGCTAGCCAATAGCGAGCCGAGCCGGCGTCTGAAGTGCCGCTGGGGGGCGTGGCTGGGTGAGAAGCGGCAGATGTACCTGAGCCCCCGCCTTTCTCTGGCTGCAGGCACACGCCCGGCCCCGCCCCCTCCTCGCGCCTGACTGCCCTTCAATGGGCTGCCACACGTGCCTGTGTCCCGGGGGGGGAGGGGGCTGACCCGCCGTCCACACAAAGGGGAGAGAGCTGGACACACCGCCGGCGGGGGGCTCAGCACGCTTCTCCCAGCCATTGTGTCCCCACCAGCCAGACCCCAGTCTGTGTGTGTGCTCCGATCACAACCACACTGCTTCTCTCATACAGGGCACATGGGCTTGGCTGAAGAGCTGACAATCTACACGGTGCAGATGTATAAGGGACATAGGGAAGAGATTGTTGGTTGAGGAGCTGACAATCTACAGAGGACAGATGTATAGGGGAGGCAGGGGAGAGATTCTTGGCTGGAGAGCTGACAATCTACAAGGTGCAGATGTATAGGGGAGAGATTCTTGGCTGAAGAGCTGACAATCTACAGAGGACAGGTGTATAGGGGAGGCAGAGGAGAGATTCTTGGCTGAAGATCTGGAAATTTACAGGGCACAGATGTATAGGGGAGGCAGGGGAGAGATTCTTGGCTGGAGAGCTGACAATCTACAAGGTGCAGATGTATAAGGGACATGGGGAAGAGATTGTTGGTTGAGGAGCTGACAATCTACAGAGGACAGATGTATAGGGGAGGCAGGGGAGAGATTCTTGGCTGGAGAGCTGACAATCTACAAGGTGCAGATGTATAGGGGAGAGATTCTTGGCTGAAGAGCTGACAATCTACAGAGGACAGGTGTATAGGGGAGGCAGAGGAGAGATTCTTGGCTGAAGATCTGGAAATTTACAGGGCACAGATGTATAGGGGAGGCAGGGGAGAGATTCTTGGCTGGAGAGCTGACAATCTACAAGGTGCAGATGTATAAGGGACATGGGGAAGAGATTGTTGGTTGAGGAGCTGACAATCTACAGAGGACAGATGTATAGGGGAGGCAGGGGAGAGATTCTTGGCTGGAGAGCTGACAATCTACAAGGTGCAGATGTATAGGGGAGAGATTCTTGGCTGAAGAGCTGACAATCTACAGAGGACAGGTGTATAGGGGAGGCAGAGGAGAGATTCTTGGCTGAAGATCTGGCAATTTACAGGGCACAGATGTATAGGGGAGGCAGGGGAGAGATTCTTGGCTGGAGAGCTGACAATCCACAAGGTGCAGATGTATAAGGGACATGGGGAAGAGATTGTTGGTTGAGGAGCTGACAATCTACAGAGGGCAGATGTATAGGGGAGAGATTCTTGGCTGAAGATCTGGCAATCTACAGGGCACAGATATATAGGGGAGGCAGAGGAGAGATTCTTGGCTGGAGAGCTGACAATCCACAAGGTGCAGATGTATAGGGGAGGTAGTTGGGAGATTCTTGGCTGAAGAGCTAGCAATCTACAAGGTGCAGATGTATAGGGGAGAGATTCTTGGCTGAAGAGCTGACAATCTACCAGGTGCAGATGTATAGGGAAGAGATTCTTGGCTGAAGAGCTGACAATCTACCAGGTGCAGATGTACAAGGAAGAGATTATTGGCTAAAGAGCTGACAATCTACAAGGTGCAGATGTATAGGGGAGAGATTCTTGGCTGAAGATCTGGCAATTTACAGGGCACAGATGTATAGGGGAGGCAGAGGAGAGATTCTTGACTGGAGAGCTGACAATCTACAAGGTGCAGATGTATAGGGGAGGTAGGGGGGAGATTCTTGGCTGAAGATCTGGCAATCTACAAGGTGCAGATGTATAGGGGAGAGATTCTTGGCTGAAGAGTTGACAATCTACAGAGGACAGGTGTATAGGGGAGGCAGGGGAGAGATTCTTGTCTGAAGATCTGGCAATTTTCAGGGCACAGATGTATAGGGGAGGCAGGGGAAATATTCTTGGCTGGAGAGCTGACAATCTACAAGGTGCAGATGTGTAGGGGAGAGATTCTTGGCTGAAGATCTGGCAATTTACAGGGCACAGATGTATAGGGGAGGCAGAGGAGAGATTCTTGGCTGGAGAGCTGACAATCTACAAGGTGCAGATGTATAGGGGAGGCAGGGGAGAGATTCTTGGCTGAAGATCTGGCAATCTACCAGGTGCAGATGTATAGGGAAGAGATTCTTGACTGAAGAGCTGACAATCTACAAGGTGCAGATGTATAGGGGAGAGATTCTTGACTGAAGAGCTGACAATCTACAAGGTGCAGATGTATAGGGGAGAGCTTCTTGGCTGAAGAGCTGACAATCTACCAGGTGCAGATGTACAAGGGAGAGATTCTTGGCTGAAGAGCTGACAATCTACCAGGTGTTTAAGGAAGAGATTCTTGGCTAAAGAGCTGACAATCTACAAGGTGCAGATGTATAAGGAAGAGATTGTTGGCTGAAGAACTGACAATCTACAAGGTGCAGATGTATAAGGGACATAGGGAAGAGATTGTTGGTTGAGGACCTGAAAATCTACAGAGGACAGGTGTATAGGGGAGGCAGGGGAGAGATTCTTGGCTAAAGAGCTGACAATCTACATGGCACAGATGTATAGGGGAGGCAGGGGAGAGATTATTGGCCTAAGAGCTGACAATCTACCAGGTGCAGAAGATGTATAAGGAAGAGATTCTTGGCTGAAGAGCTGACAATCTACATAGGACAGGTGTATAGGGGGAGGCAGGTGATAGATTCTTGGCTAAAGAGCTGACACCCTTCAGAGGACAGGTGTATAGGGGTGGCAGGGGAGTGATTCTTGGCTAAAGAGCTGACAATCTACAAGGTGCAGATATATAAGAAAGAGATTGTTGGCTGAAGAGCTGACAATTTAGGGCACAGATGTGTAGGGGAGGCAGGGAAAAAATTCTTGCCTGAAAAGCTGACACTCTACAAGGTGCAGATGTATAAGGGAAATAAAGAAAAGATTGTTGGTTGAACAACTGACAATCTACAGGACGCAGATGTATAAGGGACATGGGGAAGAGATTGTTGGTTGAAGAGCTGACAATCTACAGGGCTGTGCCTTGTCACCTGAAGGAGGCAGATAAAGTGTATAAGAAGAACCGATCTCTCCTCCCTTTAGAACAGACAACATGTGGCCATACACATTCCAATAAGCAGCCAATTTATTTCCCCATTAATGTGTCTTGATAGCAATAATCAATCTTTAGCCAACAACACAATATTAGGAAGATGCGATCATAACTATCCATCACATCTTTTCTTCCACCACACACTTCAATAAATGATCAATTTCTTCTCCTGATTCAACTCCACCGATCGGAATAATCATTCTATAGCTGGCGACACAATCGATCCATATGACACACAGGGAAGTTGAATTTGGTCGATACCTGGATGATACAATCATAAATTATCAATTCTCTTTTTCAACCATGAGACCTCATAATTTGATGGAATAAAATAGAACGAATCATCTCAAGGCTCCCAATTGATGAAAAACGATTGATCAATCTTTGCCTTGGCCGACTGACTGATCAAATCCGATCGGAAGGAAATTTACGGCTTTTTGAACATTTTCCAATTTGATTGAATCACACATCGACCAGATAATAAAATCAAAGCATTTGGCCGCCATTTGATGAAATCCGATTGAAATTTAGTCTAAATGAATTGGAAGTGAAGTTATGGCTACATGATTGTTTGCTGATGTTTTGATTGGATAATAATAATTGAAGTGTATATGGACACCATATGAATTATGAAACCCACCTATGATGGATATTTCCTTATAACTTCCATTGGGTTCTAAGTACACACCTAACAATATGATCAACGAATCAAGAGATTGTATGAACTAAATAAATTGCCCAAAATGGGCCGTCCAATCACCAAATGACTATTTCCACCAATAAGGATCGATCATGGCTGCCCGAACATCCCATCAAAATTGACCAAATGGAACGTTGTGTCTAATGATCATTGTCAAGGAAAAGATGAGTGGAAGTTCCGGAATCTGAGACCGACCCGTCATATATCATCACCGGTAACAAGGAGACGGTACAAATAATTGGTCATGTTAAATAAAGAATCTAATATTCGAAAGCGTTGGTTTTATGGACGGCCAATCGGAAAAGAATGAGCTGTCCTGATGGAAAATCAAATCGATTTCAGTCAAATTGAATATTTCTTTGTATCCAATTGTTGGCTTCAATCTAAAGAGTATTTAAAAAAGATACAAAAAGTATCTGTAAGGCTAGGTTCCCGTATATGTGGGTGCGAAAGGCGTGTAAATCGCACATGTTCCCGCACCTGCAGGTGCTGGTTTTTGGCAGATGAGCGGGGATGCAGAAAATTCTTTAGTTCTAAAGGCTGATTTTTTTTTTTACCTTTATGCATTCTATGCATGAGGGTAAAAAAACCTGAGCCCCATCACGATCCAGCGATGTGCACAAGAGCAGCGGCTCTCTCTGCTCTGTCCCTGCTCAGGTTACCATTGGCTCCCACTGCTGTCAATCAAACTCTGTGATGGGGGCAGGACTATGCCCCACCGTCTGTGTCTATAGACACAGGCAGTGAGGCTCGGGAATGAGCCTGCATGTGTGCCCCCATAGGAATTGCCATTCTGTGGGGGCACTGGGTGAAGAGGAGGTACCAGGAGGGCTGGTGAGGGACTCTTAACAAAAGGGGGGTCGGGGGTGCTCTGTGCACAACCATTACACAGAGCTGAAAAGTATAATATGTTTGTTATTTTTGTAAAACAAAATGTAACTTTAGAAACACTTTAATAAAATCCCAGGTAAAATCCACTTTGTACCATGTGATCCGGTGTCGGGAAACGCACTACATTTGCAAGGGGAATGCAGTGCGACTTTGAATGCGGTGTGGGAAACCCGCACAGATCACGGCGCTTCCCGCACTGCATTAGGCTGCATTCACACCTAGGCGTAGGCGGTATGCGGCGTATTGCGTCGACATGAAATAGGCGCTTTGTCCCCGCGATTTGCGGCGACAAAACGCACCTTGTTTTTTGCTTGAGGGGTGATTTTTACATTGTCGGCTATGCCCGAACGCCCAAGACGCCTGAAAAAAAGGGTCCGGGACTTGTTATAAGCTTCAGGCGTACGGCGTTTTGGTGTTCGGCGTAGAGATGTGAACCGTCTCCATAGCCGACAATGTAAATTCGCCCCTCCAGCGTATTTCAGGCTGCTACAGCGTCGGGCGTAGGGTGACAAAACGCATAGGTGTGAATGCAGCCTTACTGTGAACCTTACCCTAAGGAGATTGTACAATGAGATTGTAAAATGTATTGGCCATGCAATCTCTGTACAATCAACTTTCAATCTACCAAAAGAAAGTGATATGAGGATCTACCTAATCGATCTACATCATTTGTATCCTGCCTGGCTGGCCCTTGGCAGTTCTAAAGGGCATTGTACAATCAATCAGATTGTAATGTGATGATCAGATCGGTGGTAGAGCAGAGTTGTGTGTGTGGCCAGAGGATGGTGAAGGTTAGTGGCCCCTCCTAGGGCAATCCAGGCAATGTGATCTGACACTCTCTCTATGTCCATCCATATACAACACCTTGTAGTCTTCCCATCCATCGGGGCCCTGAGATCAGACAGAAGGTGGGGGGGGCTTTGCCTCTGACCTGGGAATTAACCTCCGGCCATTCACCCAGCAATCTGCTGGATCGGAGACACGTGCCTGGCAGGAGGGGGGGGGGGGGGGGGGGGGGCTCCGGCCAAATGCTTCTCCTCTATTCACCACCAAATCCCCCGGGGGGAGGACAGTGACAATAGACACCCGAGTCACCCCCCCCCCCCCCAACACACACTGCCCATCAATCTCATACACACCATTGTCCTACAGGGGGGATCATTTCATTACACATCTCCTATATACTGTATATATATATATACCATGGGGGTCCCAGCCCTTACTATGTCCTATAGAGCCATGATTATATATTAGACTCGCCGGGCTCCGATCTATCAACACCTACAATGTACTTTCATTATCATTTATTATCTGCAGCCCCTCTCTCCTATTATTTATCTACATCATTTATTTTATTTTCTATATCTATTCTTTCTTGGGGGGACGTTTAACTTTCCTTTTACAGGGTCTCTGTCTTTTCTTTCTTTCTTTCTTTCTCTATTTATTGCTCTATTTATCTATCTATCTATCTATCTATCTATCTATCTATCTATCTATCTATCTATCTATCTATCTATCTATCTATCTATCTATCTCATTTTCTTTTTTGGGTAGAACTTTCTTTTCCTTTGAAGGGTCTCTTTTCTGTTATCAGAAGATAATATGTAATCTCTCCCCCTCTCTCCCTCTCTATCTCTCTCCCTCTCTCTCCCCTCTTTCTCCCTCTCTCTTCCTCTCTCTCTCTCGCTCTCTCTCTCTCTCTCTATATATATATATTCATCTCTCTCTTTCTCTCTCTCTCCCCCTCTCTCCCTCTCTTTCCCTCTCTCTCCCCGCTTTCTCTCTCTCTCTCCCTCTCTCCCTCGCTCTCTCTCTCTCTCTCTCTCTCTCTCTCTATTCATCTCTCTCTCCCTCTGTCCCTCTCTCTCTATATATTCACCCCCCCCCCTCTCTCTCTCTCTCTCTCTCTCCTGTTATCGGCAGATAATCTTTCTTTCATTTTTTCTTTTCTCTCTTTCTTTCTCTATCTGTCTTTTGTTTGGAGAACCCCATTTTCTTTTGAAGGATCTCCTTTCTGTTATCAGCAGATAATCTCTCTCTCTCTCTCTCTCTCTCTCTCTCCAGGGGTGACCTGGCTCCATGCCCCCCCCCCCCTGGGCTCAGCATTGTTGTGTGTGGAGTGAGGCAGAGCTGGAAGTTCAGGGGTGACCTGGCTCCATGCCCCCCCCCCTGGGCTCAGCATTGTTGTGTGTGGAGTGAGGCAGAGCTGGAAGTCCAGGGGTGACCTGGCTCCATGCCCCCCCCCCCTGGGCTCAGCATTGTTGTGTGTGGAGTGAGGCAGAGCTGGAAGTCCAGGGGTGACCTGGCTCCATGCCCCCCCCCCCCCTGGGCTCAGCATTGTTGTGTGTGGAGTGAGGCAGAGCTGGAAGTCCAGGGGTGACCTGGCTCCATGGGGCCCCCCGCTGCTGGGCTCAGCATTGTTGTGTGTGGAGTGAGGCAGAGCTGGAAGTCCAGGGGTGACCTGGCTCCATGCCCCCCCCCCCTGGGTTTAGCATTGTTGTGTGTGGAGTGAGGCAGAGCTGGAAGTCCAGGGGTGACCTGGCTCCATGGGGCCCCCCGCTGCTGGGCTCAGCATTGTTGTGTGTGGAGTGAGGCAGAGCTGGAAGTCCAGGGGTGACCTGCCTCCATGCCCCCCCCCCCCCTGGGTTTAGCATTGTTGTGTGTGGAGTGAGGCAGAGCTGGAAGTCCAGGGGTGACCTGGCTCCATGGGGCCCCCCGCTGCTGGGCTCAGCATTGTTGTGTGTGGAGTGAGGCAGAGCTGGAAGTCCAGGGGTGACCTGGCTCCATGCCCCCCCCCCCTGGGTTTAGCATTGTTGTGTGTGGAGTGAGGCAGAGCTGGAAGTCCAGGGGTGACCTGGCTCCATGGGGCCCCCCGCTGCTGGGCTCAGCATTGTTGTGTGTGGAGTGAGGCAGAGCTGGAAGTCCAGGGGTGACCTGCCTCCATGCCCCCCCCCCCCTGGGTTTAGCATTGTTGTGTGTGGAGTGAGGCAGAGCTGGAAGTCCAGGGGTGACCTGGCTCCATGGGGCCCCCCGCTGCTGGGCTCAGCATTGTTGTGTGTGGAGTGGTGCTGGCAGATGATGCTCTCTCTGTAGAGAGGTGAAGTAGTGTACAGTAGCTGGAGGGCCTGGGCAGCTGACAGTAAACACAGGGAGTCTGCAGGGCAGGTGCACCACATGGACAGATTAGCTGCTGTGTCTCTTTATACTAAGGAAGGCTCTGCAAACACAGACACCTCTTATCAGATGTTCTCCTCTCCTGCCAAATCCAGCCTCACCTTTTATAAGTACAATCCATGCAGCATTCCACTATTTGCATGTTCTGTTAGTAAGAAAAATCAATTATGTTCAGGATTTTTGTCATGCTAGAATTTTTTGCTTGTCTAAAACATGTTATTACAATAGATATCTTTCTTTCTCTGTCTGTCCACCTCCATCCCTTTCATATATATATACAGTGTGATGCAGCTCACCATTCCCTATAGAAGTGAATAAAAATACAGCTGCATCACACTGTATATAAATATGAAAGGGATGGAGGTGAACAGACAGAGAAAGAAAGATATCTATTGTAACACGTTTTAGACAAGCAAAAAAATCATAAACAGCTCACCATTCCCTATAGAAGTGAATAAAAATACACTTCATATACAATTAGTGCAAATTTGCAGTTCAAGTTGTACCAATTTACACAACAGATAATTCAGGTATGTGAGGGTAGAAATGATTCCCAGAACGTTTTACCAACACTCCTAATTCTAACTGTTTTCTGTAAGTACATTTGTTACAGTCTGCATCTTTCAGATGATAGAAATATAAAAAATGTATATTATTATTATTATTTTAGATATTATTATTATTGGTGCCATAATTATCTGGATAGTAATAGCAATAAAAATAATACTAATAATAATAAATAGTACCATTAATATTTCTTCTTTTTCTTCTTCTTATTTTATATATTTACATTATTATTGTTATTTTTGTTGTTCTTATTTTTCATATTCTTCTTCCTATTTTTTGTTTTTGCTCTTATGATGTATATTATTGTTACTAGTGATAATAATAATAATAATAATAATAATAATAATAAAATATTATTATTATTACAACAACACAATAATAATAAGTGTTGTCATTAATTTTATTAGTATTATTATTATTATTATTATTATTATTATTAAGTGTTGTTGTTGTTGTTACTATTAATATTATTACGTGTTATTATAATTATTATTATTATTATTATTATTATTATTATTATTAATAAGTGTTGTCATGATTATTATTATTATTAAGTGTTGTTGTTGTTACTATTAATATTATTACGTGTTATTGTTATTATAATTATTATTATTATTAATAAGTGTTGTTGTTGTTACTATTATTATTATTAAGTGTTGTTGTTGTTACTATTAATATTATTACGTGTTATTGTTATTATAATTATTATTATTATTATTAAGTGTTGTTGTTGTTACTATTAATATTATTACGTGTTATTGTTATTATAATTATTATTATTATTATTATTATTATTAATAATAAGTGTTGTTGTTGTTACTATTATTATTATTATTATTATTATGTGTTATTGTTATTATAATTATTATTATTATTAATAATGATGATAATAATATTGTATGTGTTATGTTCAAAACATTAAACTGCACCAACCCTTTTATCAGTTTAGATTCCAAATATCCAGAATCATATTTTTCCAGCTGAATGGTTGGAACTTGTACAGATGAGATGTGGTTTGAAGACAATCACATAGGAATGGTGTAGCGATTATTGCTTGTTGTGTTTGCATGTTGTTAGTTGTATGAGCTGCACTAATTAAATAGTTCCTAATTAAATGACATCTGTCTTTAGATACATCAGTCACAGCATTTCCTGCTGCTCCTGACAGTGAATTTAGGGTACATGAAGTGACAGTACAAACTAATCAGTGATCAGAGTTTTTTTTACCTTTGTATGCTATCAGTTGAACACAAGGCTGGTCATACATGATACAATGATTGGAGAGATGCTAATCTTCAGATAAGGAATAATGCACCAGGGTGGGCTTTTCCTGCCCACTCATTGTACCGCTTGTAAGGACAGATGTAAGATGTTTACTCTCCATCAATTGGGAAACCTCAGGCACCAATGAAAGAATCACTTCTACAACTCCTTAGACAGCTGTGGACATGACCACATTTCAGTAGTCACAGCCTTTGAATGCACTCTTATTATTTTTAGGGCATACAAGCGATTTTTGCCTTTGTGAATTCTTCTGTGTGATCCTTTTTTCTCCAGATACATTCAGATTAACAAAAAAATACGAGAAAGAAAATTTTGAAAGATTAAATTCTAATTATATGTATCGCCTGTGTACTTTATAGTACCGGTGCTAGTTCAATTTAGAGGGAGATCAGAGTGTAGTTAAACTCTGATCCAAATTGTTAAGCGCAAAACAGGGTCTCTGTCTCAGCTGGGCTGTGCTGTGAGCTAGTCTGTTGCGCTGGGGTGTTCTTTCAACCACGGTGCTGCAGGTGGCAGCAGTGGAGTCTAGGTGCTCTTTCCCAGCAGTCAATCAAGAGGGTTTGACCTCGCTGTGCATGCTGGGGAGGGGTATTTATGAGGCAGACGCCATTGGTTCTGGGTCTTCTTTTTCGAGTGTGGCACCCACCTTTAGGGTGACCACATCATGGCGCCCCAGCGTTATGGCCCACCTGGCCCGGAGCACCTGAACAGCGATGGGGACCCAGTGAGCGACTGGGTTTCCACCTTTGAGGATCCCAAGCTGTATTTGCTGTTCGGTGGGAAGTCTGTCTAAAGAGCGCCATTGAGAGGCTGGCGATCAAATAGGGCCTCGACAAACCACCGGGGATCAAGGTAGTCGGACACTGAGGGATTAACCACCTGTCAGTCGGTACCTGGGCGACAAGTTGAAGGAGATCCAGGCGTAACTCATCTAACGAGGATTATCTCTGTAACTACCAAATCAGAGAGGGCCTGTGGCAGGGTGTCTCTCTGAAGTTCACCAAGGAGGGTCTGTGGCAGAGACTTTTCCTCAAGTTCAAGTTCACCAAGGAGGGTCTGTGGCAGAGACTTTGTCCTACAAATGTTCGAGGGATACTCCGGCTGCTAGGTCAGTGAGAGAGGCCTGTCCGGGTACACTAAACCCACTCAGCCAGGAGTGCCACAGAGAAGCATTACGCTTGGGAGCAGGACTGATTCCCTATTATCACGCCTGAATCTGCTGTTCTCTTTCTTCTTCAACTTTACTTTCCTCACCACAAGTTTATTGTTTTTACCCAGCTGGGTAATAAAGAGCACAGCAAAAAGCGCCTGTTGTGGACATTCCTTTACTTCTACTAAATGCAATATGCATCATTCATCCCTAGGAATTCGGGGGAGCCATTGAGGTAAATGTGCCACCCAAAACAACCAGCAGCTCCTCCTCCGGGGGTAATGCACATATATATTTTAAGTTAGCAAATATCACCCATCACCACAAAAACAATCTAGGTGACACTTGTAGCATTTGGAATAGTGTTACCTAGGCAGAAATGAAAACACTACTGTTAGATTGAAAAAATAAAAAAAATAAAAATCTTTCAAGCAATTTCTGTATTCTCTAAGGGCTGGAGCACATCACAAAAATGCCCTGCAGATCCGTTCTGGATGCGTTTCTGCATGCACGTTTTTAATGTGTTTTTGTTGCATTGCAGTGCGTTTTTTCTTTTTTTTTTAGGACAGTTCACACCACATGCAGTCCAGTGCATTTTTTTCTGCATCAAAAATGCATGAAAAGTAAGTTACAGTAAAACCTTGGATTGCAAGCATTATTCGTTCCAGAAACATGCTTGTAATCCAAAGCACTTGTATATCAAAGCATTTGCTTACAGGGTATAAAACAGAAGAGAGGCGCCTCTATGTGTAGCATTAAATAACTTGCTAAATGTTGTATCTTCATTAGATGTAACCATATTGCTACACTTAGAGTCTCCTCTCTTCTCTTTTATACTCCGTTGTGATGTGACGCTACACTTATATCCAGACATTGTTTGTATATCAAGTCAAAATTTATAAAAAAAATTAGCTTGTCTTGCAAAACGCTCTCAAACCAAGGTTTTACTGTATATGGTTATCAATGGCATAGTTCACACCAGTGCGGTCAGTTCAAGGGCTTTCAAGTTGCAGAAAAAAGTAGAACATGTTGCATTTTCCCTGCACTGGACTGTACTGGAACGCAGTAAAAAGCAATAAAAATGCACCGGAAGAAAAAAAGCACCTGGAATGCATCCGGAAGGCGGCAAAAACCAGAACAAATTTGGGGTGTGTTTTTGTGGTGTGAATCTCCTGGTTTTTTTCCACTGTACTAGGGTCCGTTGCATTTTTTATGCATTTTTAAAGCATTCCAGTGCATTCCGGTGCATTTTTTATGCATTTTACTGTGTTTCAGTACAGTCCAGTGCAGGAAAAATGCAGCATGTGCTACTTTTTTTTCTTTCTGGAACTGAAAAACCCTGAAACTGAACACACTCATGTGAACTATGCCATTGGAAACTATATAACCTAGTTTTCATGCGTCTTTGATGCAGAAAAAAAACACATTATACTGCTTGTGGTGTGAATGGCCCTAAGAAATCACATTTATTTTTACTATTTTACTATTTTTTTAAAACTATTACTATTTTTTTTACTATTACTTTTTGTCCCCTACTTTCTGTCCCCTTGTTGATGTCACAATGTAGAGTATAAGATTTCCTATCATCTGTGCCCAGTCTTGCCACACATAGAGTTAATCCAGATCTGAGAAATCCTCTTTTATGTTCAGTGAAAATGAACAGAATTCCATATAAAACCCTGCCTAAATAAAAGTTTTCTCTCTTCTTGCTTTGAGTGACAGGTTGTTTACATATCTAGCTAGGACATGTTTATCATATGTTATGTTTTGTTTATCATAACATGAGGTGATAAAACATCATAACACATCCTAGTAATATACGATGAACTTTGGATCACCTCTTGTTATGATAAACATGTCCAAGCTAGATATGTAAATAACCTGTTACTGAAAGCAATAACAGAGAAACAGACTTTATAATTTGGCAAGTTTTTATCTGGAATTCTGTTAATTTGCACTGAACTTTAAAAGAGGATTACTCAGAGCTGGATTAACTCTGTGTGGCAAGACTGGGCACAGATGATAGGAAATCTTACACTCTACATTGTGACATTGCAAAAAATAAAGTTGCACCCGAGCATCATAACATTTTGAGGCCCTGGATCCCCCACATATTCACACACGCAGAAACGTGAATGCATGCTTCATGTGAAAGCACTGATTGCAATACACATGTTACATATCGCACGTCGGAGTGAGAGAGCAATGATTCTAGCACAAGGCCTCCTCCATAACACTAAAGTTTAGAGTACTGAAGTATGTCGTTCTCTTTGCACTCCTCTATGAAAATATGTCAGCAAGCAGCTTGCAAGGGTGATATACAATGCAGTGATTTAACCACTTAAGGACCGCCTACTGCACATTTACGTCGGCAGAATGGCACGGCTGGGCACATCAACGTATATATACGTTGATTTTAGTACCCAGCCGTGGGTCACGGGCGCGCGCCCACGGCGTGCTCCCGTGACCTGGTCCGAAGCTCCAGGACCGGGACCGCGGGACTCGCGGACCCAATCGCCGCTGCAGTGCGGCGATCCGTCCATGGAGCTGAAGAACGGGGAGAGCCGTGTGTAAACACGGCTTCCCCGTGCTTCTCTGTGGCCGCAGCATCGATCGCGTCATCCCTGTTATAGGGGGACGCGATTGATGACGTCACACCTACAGCCACACCCACCTACAGTTGTAAACACACACACAGGGAACACTCAAAGTCACAGCGCCCCCTGTGGTTAACTCCCAAACTGCAACTGTCATTTCCACAGTAAACAATGCAATTTAAATGCATTTTTTGCTGTGAAAATGACAATTGTCCTAAAAATGTGTCAAAATTGTCCGAAGTGTCCGCCATAATGTCGCTGTCATGAAAAAAATCGCTGATCGCCACTATTAGTAGTAAAAAAAAAAAAAAATAATAAAAATGCAATAAAACTATCCCTTATTTTGTAAACGCTATAAATTTTGCGAAAACCAACCGATAAACGCTTATTGCGATTTTTTTTTTTTACCAAAAATATGTAGAAGAATACGTATCGGCCTAAACTGAGGAAAAAAAATGTTTTTTTATATATTTTTGGGGGATATTTATTATAGCAAAAAGTAAAAATTATTGTTTTTTTTTTTAAATTGTCGCTCTATTTATGTTTATAGCAAAAAAAAAAAAACGCAGAGATGATCAAATACCATCAAAAGAAAGCTCTATTTGTGGGGAAAAAAGGACGCCAATTTTGTTTGGGAGCCACGTCGCACGACCGCGCAATTGTCAGTTAAAACGACGAAGTGCCGAATCGCAAAAAGGGGCAAGGTCCTTTACCTGCATTTTGGTCCGGGTCTTAAGTGGTTAAACATATCAAATCAATAATGCTTTGCTGAACCCATTCACTGTGGTAGTGCCAGATATAATAAACGTTAACTCCACCCAAAACTACAGTTCACTCATTCGATTGTGTGACCTCAATAATTAATAATAAGTTAGTAAGCACTTGTGAAAATAACTTCCAAATTATGATGGCCTAATGAGAGTGTATAAGGTTAAAGGAATTTGCATAATACATTTTGGTTTCCATATGCAATCTCTTTCTCAGCAATATCTAACATTAGGGCAGTCCAGGTCATTTTTTGGCATTCTTTAACCACTTAAGACCCGGACCAAAATGCTGCCAAAGGACCAGGCCCCTTTTTGCGATTCGGCACTGCGTCGTTTTAACTGACAATTGCGCGGTCGTGCAACGTGGCTCCCAAACAAAATTGGCGTCCTTTTTTCCCCACAAATAGAGCTTTCTTTTGGTGGTATTTGATCATCTCTGCGGTTTTTATTTTTTGCGCTATAAACAAAAATAGAGCGACTATTTTGAAATGCAATATTTTTTACTTTTTGCTATAATAAATATCCCCCCAAAATATATATAATTTTATTTTTTTCCTCAGTTTAGGCCGATATGTATTCTTCTACCTATTTTTGGTGAAAAAAAATCGCAAAAAGCGTTTATCGGTTGGTTTTTGCAAAATGTATAGCGTTTACAATATAAGAGATAGTTTTATTGCATTTTCATAAAAAAAATTTTTTTTACTACTAAAAGCGGCGATCAGCGATTTTTTTCGTGACTGCGACATTATGGCGGACACTTCGGACAATTTTGACACATTTTTGGGACAATTGTCATTTTCACAGCAAAAAATGCATTTCAATTGCATTGTTTACTGTGAAAATGACAGTTGCAGTTTGGGAGTTAACCACAAGGGGGCGCTGTAGGGGATGTGTGACCTATGTGTGTGTTTACAACTGTAGGGGGTGTGGCTGTAGGTGTGATGTCATCGATCACGTCCCCCTATAACAGGGATGACGTGATCGATGCTGCGGCCACAGTGAAGCACGGGGAAGCTGTGTGTACACACGGCTCTCCCCGTTCTTCAGCTCCGGGGACCGATCGCCGAACTCCAGCGGTGATCGCGTCCACGAGTCCTGCGGTCCCGGTCCCGGAGCTTCGGACCGTGCCCTCGACCCACGGCTGGGTACAAAAATCAACGTATATATACGTTGATGTGCCCAGCTGTGCCATTCTGCCGACGTAAATGTGCGGAAGGCGGTCCTTAAGTGGTTAATTGTGATTACTGTTAGAGACTCTTCACTGTCCAAAATGCAAAATTCAGCAGAATATTAAGTTGTTTTGCCTGCAGTATAAGATTTTACCACAAGATGGTGCCAGTGGTAAATTTACTGTCTTTGCGGCAACCAGAAACTGTTCACCTTTAATAAAACGTCCCGTCATTCTTCGGTCTAAGGAAGAGAAACAGGTGCATCCTGGGAACTGCTTCTTCCACGGGCCGGCGGAACCTGACTTATATGAGTTCTCCTCATTGCAATATTATAAAACTTTTACTTGAATAGTTGAATTGTATATGGTGCAGATTTACATTTCATGTAAAATATATACAGTAATACTGTACCTCGGATTACGAGCAACGCAGTTTATGAGCGTTTCACAATACAAGCTTTTTTTTCTAAATGCTGACTGGATTTGCGAGCGTTGTCCGTGCGCTGCATTTCCCTGCCTTAGCCACTCCCCCCTTTATATGTTATATGGTTAGCTCCCAACTCCACCCACTAGCTTTATGAAGGAGCGCGGCTGTCGCGTCATCTCAGCCCGAACCCTCGTGAAACGTGTCACAAACCAGTGACGTCATCTCCCCTCTCTTGCACATCTGCGATCCGGGCCTCACTTTGCATCCATGTGAGTTACCTGTAAATATGCTATTTAATTGTTTTACTTCTACACGCAGAGGCGCCTCTTGTGTTTTTCTGCTGTGCTGCTGTGCTGCTGAGGCTGCTGAGTGTGCAAAAAAAAGGACTCAGTCTCTTTCTGCCAGGAAGGGGTGGCCCTCTCAAGTAGGCTGTATGGGGCCCACGTTAGGGTGACCACATTTCCAAACTACCATTCAGGGACACCCCCCCTTCCCAAAAATCAGCTTGTGTTGTAACAAATCACAGCACAGTGATTAGACACAAGACGCAGGATTTAAGATTTCTCCAATCACAAGCAGGGGGTGGGGATTGTGCTCCTTCAGGCTTTCCAGGCCAGGGCAAGAACTGTCAGCAAGTAAAGCAGTGACATGGCTGCCTTTTTTGGGGGCATCAGATTGGCCATGGGGTAGCTGTGTCAGTTTCATTCCGGGACACTGTATTGTCATGAAATGAAGGTGCCCGGGACAGACCTGCAAAATGCGGGACTGTCACGGGCAATCCGGGACACGTGGTCACCCTAGGCCCCGTGATTTCTAACAACAGCCTTGCTGGTGGCACTATGCTCTCCACACTGTATTGTCCTGGAATGAAGGTGCCCGGGACAGACCTGCAAAATGCGGGACTGTCACGGGCAATCCGGGACACGTGGTCACCCTAGGCCCCGTGATTTATAACAACAGCCTTGCTGGTGGCACTATGCTCTCCACACTGTATTGTCCTGGAATGAAGGTGCCCGGGACAGACCTGCAAAATGCGGGACTGTCACGGGCAATCCGGGACACGTGGTCACCCTAGGCCCCGTGATTTCTAACAACAGCCTTGCTGGTGGCACTATGCTCTCCACACTGTATTGTCCTGGAATGAAGGTGCCCGGGACAGACCTGCAAAATGCGGGACTGTCACGGGCAATCCAGGACACGTGGTCACCCTAGGCCCCGTGATTTATAACAACAGCCCTGCTGGTGGCACTATGCTCTCCACACTGTATTGTCCTGGAATGAAGGTGCCCGGGACAAACCTGCAAAATGCAGGACTGTCCCGGGCAATCGGGACACGTGGTCACCCTAGGCCCCGTGATTTATAACAACAGCCCTGCTGGTGGCACTATGCTCTCCTCCCTGTATGAGTTTCGGACATGCCGTACAGGGAGTTGCAGAAGGTTGTTGTAAATACAGATCAAGGTTCTATTCAATTATTATTTTTCGAATCAGTACATAAATGAATGAAATGTGGGTTCTTTGGCTTTCAGGATCTCCAATGTGCAGTGCATTTATTGAAGTACAGATTGCCCCCCTTGGCACTGCTGAATATAATAGCTGCTCCAGATACATGTGGGTAGGAAAGGCATTTTAGGTAATGTATGTGATTCCACATAACAGAACGGAGCAATGGCACATTTCCCTGCTTTCCCCACTTAGTACTCAGCACCTCTCCAAGCCCTGCAGCTTCTGTGATCATCAAAATTCCCAGCTATTACATATTATTATGTAAGTTAGTATTTGTGAAATGAGGGGGAGAGAAGTGTCTGCACAGCAATTTGACCTGGTTATATGTAATACAACACTCGCATGCATTTTCCTGAAGGCTGTCACATTATGGCGCATCACTCTGACATCTGGGATGCTTTTTGTCTGATGATGCATTTTGCAGTTTTGGAAATCAATAGCTGGCTGGCGGCTAATTCTCCGTGTGTGCCTTTGTTTTATTTTTGATGCTGCCAATAAAAGTGTGCTGCATTCTGAGATTCCTTGCCACTATTATCACACTGAGCAGGGAGAATGGGAAGTGTATAAGGTGCTTGGCCCCGGGGCAGCTGGGAGACAAGGAGATCATTTGAGGAATTAGTGAAAAAAAAAAACACCTGTGAATTTAGATTTATATCCTATGTATGATAAGATGCCAATTATGATTATTTACATTTTTTTTATTTTTTATTATGCAATATGTAGTAACCCTAACTTAGGCAGCTGTGTCTCTAATACATTTAGTGTCATTACTAGGTTGTAACCAGCCTGAGATAATGTTCACGTTTTCTGGAGGGTTGATTGCTTCAGACTGTTTCTGGAAGGAGGTTCCAGTAATCAGCATCAGAAAGAATAACTGCTAGGTTATAAATATACACTATGGGCCAGATTCAGGTAGATGAGAGTATCTTTCCTCTGGAGTAACGCTTCTCATTTACGTTACTCTGAAGACCCTTTCAGCGCAAGTCCTGTAATTCACATAGCAGTTGCGCGTAAACTTGCGCCAGAGTAACGATAATGCGCTGGCGTAACCCGACGCAAGTGGAAGTGGGTGTGATCATATGTAAATGATGGGCGGAGCCCAGCGCAGAGGCTTACGTTCAGCGCATCAACCACGGAGCATGCGCAGTGAGTGAGGCTCCACTCGCCCCCTTTGTGCGCATGCTCACAACTTCCGTCGGCACCACTGCACGGGAAACGTCAGCGCAATGCCTTCCGTTGGGCGTGTAAATGCGCCCGTAGAAGCGCCATTCCGGCACTAAAGTATATCCTGCTCCCCCTCCCCGCAGTGATGTTACTTTTGTTCTGAGATGGCTGCTCCCGTTCCCCACAAACACACAGGAGAAAGCTGAACTTTAATGGCCAGGAGCTGACAGCCGTCATCTCGGCTATGGAGACCTATGATGTCTTCCTCCATGGCTGTAAAATTTGACAGACAAGCATGGACAGAGGTGTTGTCCTGCAAGTTGGGGTGCTCAGCTAGCTCTTATCGTCGGTAACGCTGCTGTAGCTGCTCTCCTGCTGACCTGTGGCCATCTGGAGTAAAGATAAAGCAGCCTTTTGTAGAAATAACTTTGCGCCGGACGGACGAGATACGCGCGGCGCATGTAGCCAGCGTATGGTGCTAATCCGTTCGTGAATTGGGAAAAATCCCTCATTTGCATATTTGCAGGGGAAATCAATGGGCGCGACTGATGCGCCCAGCGAAAATAAGCGCTGACGATACTCTGGCGTCGGAACGTTCCGCCGGTCGCAAATGACCCGTTATTGGGCGCATCTAGTTTGGTGGGTACGGGCACATAGAAACGACGGCGCATCATCACAGTTACGCGGCGCATATCCAAATACTCCAGCGCAAGTGTTCGTGAATCTGGCCCTATATTGTCAAAAGTATGAAGACATCTTCCTTTACACACACATGAAATTTAATGGCATTCCAGCAGGGCTGGTGCAAGGATTTTTGACACCCTAGGCGAAACCTCATTTTGCTGCCCCCCCCATTGGCTCCACCCCTGACCCCACCCCCTCTGCCCTGCCCATGTATACCCCACCTTTTTAATGAAGTGCCAATTAAATGCAGCCCACCAGCACCCATCGAATGCATCCTCACCAGCGCTCATCAATGCAGCCTCACCAATGCTTATCAAATGCAGCCTCACCAATGCCTATCGATGCAGCCTCACCAGGGCCCATCAATGCAGCCTCACCAGCGCCCATCAATGCAGCCTCACCAGCGCCCATCAATGCAGCCTCGCCAATGCCTGTCAAATGCAGCCTCACCAGCGCCCATCAAATGCAGCCTCACCAATGCCTGTCAAATGCAGCCTCACCAATGCCTGCCAAATGCAGCCTTGTCACCACCCATCAATGCAGCCTACCAACGACCATAAATGAATGTTTGCTTGCTTCCATTCATTCGGGAGTTGGGACACAGTCCTCCACCGCTGATGCACCTCTGACACTATGCGTGAACGGAGCGGTGGCTGCCTGCTGATGCTGAGACCTCTTTTTGCTGCCTCCCATTGGCTCCACCCCTGACCCCACTACCTACCTACGTTTACGCTGGTTTACGCCTAGAACATGTAAATCAGCGAGATACGCCTATTCACGAACGTACGCCCAGCCGTCGCAGTAAAGATACGCCGTTTACATAAGGCGTTTTCAGGCGTAAAGATAAAGCTGCAACAAGATGGCGCAGCCAATGTTAAGTATGGACTTCGGGACCGCGTCAAATTTTTCAAATTTTACGTCGTTTGCGTAACTCGTCCGTGAATGAGGCTGGACGTAAATTACATTCACGTCGAAACCAATGAGTCTTAGCGGCGTAATTTGGAGCATGCGCACTGGAAAACGTCCACAGACGGCGCATGCGCCGTTAGTATAAACTTCATTTACGTGGGGTCACACTTAATTTAAATAAAACACGCCCACATCAAACACATTTAAATTCGGCGGGCCTACGCCAGCCCATTTACGCTACGCCGCCGTAACTTAGCTTGGTGAATATAGCACTTGCCTCTCTAATTTACGGCGATGTAGCGTATCTGAAATACGCTACGCCCGCACAAAATTACGCAGCTCTACGTGAATCTAGCCAAGTGATTCCTGTCTCATACTCATAAGTCAAGTCCGACCCTGTGTAACCATGTTTCTTTAAGCCTTGGCCAATGTTCTGAGCAATTAAAACACGCCCATATTTTCAGTGCATATTTTTATTCACAGCCCAGGGGCCCAACTTATAGTTTTGCACACAGACCCACTGCTTTCAGAAAATGTCCCAGGTGCAGAAACGACGCTCCTTTATATTTATATGGTTCTTTGTGGCAATGTGAATGAGGCCAAATTGCACATGGCAAGCTATTTTGAACAATAGGAACTTCCCATAGAGTTCTGTGTATACACCTGTCCTAAAGAAACAACTAGAAATATAAAGGATATTTCAAATATTTTTTAGGAAACATAACAAAACATATAGTGGGGGCTTCTCAAATCTGACTGCAAAAGTGGAAATATGCTTGAAGAGCAGAGTGCTTACAACAGACTCCTACTGCTTATTACATGTATCCAGCCCGGGGCTTTAAGGTTGGGAGCCAGACAGTACTATACGTGAGAGTGACCCCATTGTCACTGATGTATCAGGCCATCAGCTAAATACATGTGTGCTGTATGTTACAGGTCTATTTAACCACTTCAGCCCTGGAAGATTTGCCCCCTTACTTACCCTTGCCATTTCTGCATCACTTACTACTGACCCCTGAACTCTAAATCACTTACTACTGACCCCCAAAATCTGCATCACTTACTCAGTGGCTGCTGGTGCTCAACATTTTTGGGGGGCGCAAACAAACAATTGCAGCCTCACTGTGCCCATCAAACGCAGCTACTGTGCCCATCAATTGCAACCACTGTGCCCATCAAAGGCAGCCACTGTGCCCATCAAATGCATCCACTGTGGCCATCAATTGCAGCCACTGTGCCATCAATTGTCACCACTGTGCCATCAATTGTCACCACTGTGCCATCAATTGTCACCACTGTGCCATGCCAATAAACGCAGCCACTGTGCCATCATTTATCGCCACTGTGCCCATCAATTGTCGCCACTGTGCCCATCAATTGTCACCACTGTGCCATGCCATAAAATGCAGCCACTGTGCCATCAATTGTCGCCACTGTGCCCATTATCACCACTGTGCCCATCAATTGTCACCACTGGGCCCATCAATTGTCACCACTGTGTCCATCAATTGTCACCACTGTGTCATGCCATCAAACGCAGCCACTGTGCCATCAATTGTCGCCGATGTGCCCAGCAATTGTCACCACCGTGCCTATCAATTGTTGCCGCTGTGCCCATCAATTGTCGCCCCTGTGCCATCAATTGTTGCCACTGTGCAGAGCAATTGTCGCCACTGTGCCCATCAATTGTCGCCACTGTGCCCATCAATTGTCGCCCCTGTGTCATCAATTGTCGCCACTGTGTCCAGCAATTGTTGCCACTGTGCCCATCAATTGTCACCACTGTGCAATAAATTGTCGCCACTGTGCCCATCAATTGTCGCCACTGTGCCATCAATTGTCGCCACTGTGCCCAGCAATTGTCGCCACTGTGCCCAGCAATTGTCACCACTGTGCCCAGCAATTATAGCCGCTGGCTCTGATAAGCACTTCCACAGCCAACCAGCTGCCTGAATAGTCGGCGGCAGCGGCAATACACAGATTCATGCAATGCATGAGTCTATGTATTGTATCAGTGGCGGTGCGGGAGCCTGAGGGGTCGGCGCTCCGCGCCCTCCATGGACGCACCGCCACTGCACTTACTACTATTCACTAGTACTACTACTACTACTACTACTACTATCACTACTACTTAATGTTGCTTCTTACTATTGACCCCCAAAATCTGCATCACTCACTCTTGACCCCTAAACTCTGTTTCATTTACTACTGACCTCTGAACCCCAACCCATGAACTAAAATATCTATGGTCCTGTCCAAACGGACACATAAGAAGTAGCTGGGGGCAGATTTTATTTATTTTTGTTGCAGTGCTACTTTAGAGAAATTTATGAATCATGCTGCATAATTATCATAAATCTGTCTCTTTGCTCCTGTTTAGCATTGCCCCGCTGTGAGACACAATTAATACACGTTCCCCTCTGTATGTAGATTAGTATCATACAAAGGTAAATGGTATGCAGTCACCTATATCATCCAATTGTAATTCAGCCGTACAGAGACAGCAGTAATAAAAATAGATGTAATCCCCAGCTGAATGACCCTTAGTCCAATACACTGTGTATCCTATATTTTAATTTAAAAAAACTTGTTTTACATACAAGTGTGAGGGCGGAAAAAGTCTAATGCTGCGTACACACGATCACTTTTTGTGATGAAAAAAAACGTCATTTTATCTGACGAAACAAAACGATGTTTTTCAAACTTCATTTTCAAAAACGACATTGCATACACACCATCGTTTTTCCACAATGCTCTTGCAAAGCGCGGTTACGTAAGACACTTTCGACGGCACTCTGTTCCATTGAAGCTCCCATCTCATAACTTGCTTCTGAGCATGCGCGGGTTTAAAAACGTTGTTTTAAACAACGTTTTGCCCACACACCATCACTTTTTATGACACAAAAAACGACATTTTGAAAGACGACACAAAAAATTCAAGCATGTTGGATTTTTCTTTTGGTCGTTTTTTTGAAGGCAAAAAACGACGTTTTGCCCACACACGATCATTTTAAATGACGTTTTTTAAAACTTCGTTTTTTTTCATCACAAAAAGTGATCGTGTGTACGCGGCATAAGTGGTCCATCAAGACTGCCCTGTTTTTGTACCTTTTTGTCTGAGTATAGATATATATTTCACTTTTTTCCATCCTTTGTTACAGCTGAAACAGCCACTTGTAGTCTCCATTGAAAGTGCATGTGACAGTGTGACAATGCAGGAGCAAGGACAAGTACAGAGCGTTGTCACTCCATAACAGAGAGCGTGAACAAGGACCTTCATGATAGGGTCTGTATGTATTACAGTATTTGAAGAAAAAACGCAGATTCAAACAAAATACAAAAAAATCTATTAAAATTTACATGTTAAAGTGTACAAAAGATTTTATTAAAGTGGTTGTAAACCCACTTTTTCGACTTTTACCTACAGGTAAGCCTATAATAAGGCTTACCTGTAGGTATAAAGAATATCTCCTAAACCTATACGGTTTAGGAGATATTACCCCCGCTGATTGCAGCGGCGCATGCGCAGGGGGGAATCTACGGCCAAAGGACCGGCCACCGCCGTCCTGGCCGGATTTAAATCTCCCGCGCGCACGCGCGGGAGTGACGTCATCGCCGATCCAGCCAATCACAGCGCTGGAGCGGTGATACCCGGAAGACACGCCGAGTCAAGATGACATCTCGCTCGACGTGCACCAGGTAAGTTCCCTACACCTCGTTCCGAGGTAAGTATTTCATAATGAGCTAATATGCGTTGCATATTAGCTCATTATGGCTTTTCCCTTGCAGGTCTAAAAAAAAAATATATATTTTTTTGCGGTTTACAACCGCTTTAACATGTTTATATACTATTGTAAGGTGATTACTATAGTGTTACAGCACACAACTATTTCTACTCTATAAGATACATTGACCCCTGCAACCATTATACGCAGTCTCAAATGAAGACCAATATACCACCGTTTTTAGCAAAATATGTATTGCTATTCTTTTTAAAAGTGTAAGGCCACCCAAAGCAGAGATTGTTTATGGTAGAAGTTGTCTAGCTGAATCTCTTAACCTTCTTGGACCTTGAGGTGCAATCAAAGCATCTCCCTCACTGCACTCGTGTCTCATTGTCTTCCCTGCTGTGGACATTACAAGGGTGTCTCCGTCTCCGGGGTCTTATTTTCCTTTATAATGCAGAGAAGGGAGCAGGTGGAGTAGCTGTGCTCCGAGGCATAAGGAAGCCGGATTGGTGATAGGAAGCTTTTTTCACCTCCAGAGTGATACAAGAGATAAAAAGGAACTGATGGGTCATCCAGCTCACCAGCCTGTACCAAAAACATACCAGCCAATGATCTTTTATAGCCTCTCTCAACCAGGGTTCTGATGAATACTGGTCAGTGTACATATTTGCCAGTGCATCGTGGATCTTCAAATAGTTTCCAAAGGTTTTATTTAAGAGGGATCACATCACAGCAGAGAAGTGAAACGTTTCGTAGGGCGCGCAGAACTCCTTTGTCAGGGCATGTGATCACATGCCCGGGGTAGGAGAAGTAGTGTACTGTGTTTAGTAGTGTACCCCCTAATTTAAATATGACCCACCCCTTCCTGTTAAGACCACACCCATTTATGTTTAAGACCTACCCTAAGGCCGCGTACACACGATCAAATCTATCTGCTGAAAACGGTCTGACAGACCGTCTCAGCAGACAGATTTGATCGTGTGTACGGGCGAGCAGACGGATTTGTCCAGCAGACAGATTTTAAAGCCTGCTTTAAAATCTGTCTGCTGGGAACCCGTCGGACCGATATGTCTGCTGGTTAGTACGCTAACCAGCAGACATATCTGCCCACACATGCGTCAAATGGATTCAACGCATTCGCGGAAGTGTTTTACTTCCTGGTGCGGTGACGTGGCGGCGTCAACGTCACCGCCACGTCATCGCGCTGTCTGCCGGTGGGGATTTTGGTTTGATCGTGTGTACAGCAATCAAACCAAAACAGCCAGCAGACAAATCTGAACAGATTCATTTGCTCGTGGGTACGGGGCTTTACATTTTCAAGTGGGGACACTAGTTCTGAGGGCCTGTGGGGGAGGGGGGCAATGGATTCCCTTAAATTGCATAGATTTACTCTCACTTCCTGTTTGGCTATGGGGCAGAAAGTGAAGAGAAATCTCTGCAATGGGACAGGGATGGTAAAAACATAAACTCTATCCCAAATGAAACAAAAAAAAGTGTTGCCTATAGCTCTACTTTAACCACTTAAAGGATCACTAAAGGATTTTTTTATTTTTTTAGCTAAATAGCTTCCTTTACCTTACTGCAGTACTGGTTTCATGTCCTTATTGTTCGTTTTTGCTTTGAAGTTGCTGTACTCCTGCTCTGTTCTCCACACTTCCTGTTTGTCTGTTTCCTTATAACCACCATACTGGGAGCTTTCTCACAGTGGTCTGAGCTGTCATTACTGTGTGTCTAAAACTTCCCAGAACCAATCAGATTCATTTTAAAAACAAAACACTGCCCTGGATTTGTTTGTTTTTGTTCTGTGTGTCTATTTCTACTTTGCAGAAACATGAAGCCAGTTCAAAAGTGAAACTAACCTGCAGGCACATTATATGATTGATTTTTATCTATTTTTAATCATTTTGAAAAGGAATCAGTTAACTTGTATGTCTCTATACCCTGTAAACAGTAATTTTTAGCAAAAACAATGTTTTCCTTTAGTGACCCTTTAAGGACCGGACCAATATGCTAGTAAATGCCCAGAGGCGTTTTTACAATTCGGCACTGCGTCGCTTTAACAGACAATTTTGCGGTCGTGCAACGTGGCTCCCAAACTAAATTTGCGTCCTCTTCTTCCCACAAATAGAGCTTTCTTTTGATGGTATTTGATTGCCTCTGCGATTTTTTTTTTTTTGCGATATATAAACGGAATAAACAAAATGTTACTAAAGACATGTGGCTGAATACATTTTGGCTTAAATGGGCAAAATGTATTCAGCCACATGTCTTTAGTAAAAAAAATCGCAATATAAAAAAAAATTAGCTACCTAGCGGCAACAGTGACACTAATACAGCGATCAGAAAACCGATCGCTTAGTGACACTGGCAATAGGGGGTGAAAGGGGTTAACTAGGATGGTGATCAAGGGGTTAAACCTTTATTAGGGGGGGTATGGGGCTACCCTGGACCTACCACTAACTGCCTATCACACTAACTGTCAGGCCGCGTACACACGACCAAATACATCTGTTCAAATCGATCTGGCAGACCGATTTGAGCAGATTTGTCTGCTGGGCTGTTTTGGTTTGATCGCTGTACACACGATCAAACCAAAATCCCCGCCGGCAGACAGCGCGGTGACGTGGCGATGACGTTGACACCGCCACGTCACCGCACCAGGAAGTAAAACACTTCCGCGCATGCGTCGGATCCATTCGACGCATGTGCGGGCAGATATGTCTGCTGGTTAGCGTACTAACCAGCGGACATGTCGGACGGACGGATTCCCAGCAGACAGATTTTAAAGCATGCTTTAAAATCTGTCGGCTGGCCAAATCTGTTTGTCCGCCCGTACACACGATCGAATCTGTCTGCTGAAACGGTCTGTCAGACCGTTTTCAGCAGATAGATTTGATCGTGTGTAAGCGGCCTCACACTGACACTAAATTCAGTGATCAGTAAATATATGATCACTACAATCAGTGACACTGTGATAGGGGGCTGGGGTGATCGGAAGGGGTTAAGTGTGCCTATGTGTGTGGTGTCAGTGTGCTGTTAATGCGACTTACTTCTGATGTCTTCTCTCCTCTCGGCGGATCGAAAATACCGCAGAGAGGAGAGCTGACATCACTTCCTCTGCCAGTGTTTCACTGATCACCAATGTAAGGGGCATGCTTCCCACTGACCACCAATGTAAGGGGCATGCTTCCCACTGACCACCAATGTAAGGGGCATGCTTCCTACTGATCGCCAATGTAAGAGGCATGCTTCCTACTGATCACCAATGTAAGGGGCATGCTTCCCACTGACCACCAATGTAAGGGGCATGCTTCCTACTGACCACCAATGTAAGAGGCATGCTTCCTACTGATCACCAATGTAAGAGGCATGCTTCCTACTGATCACCAATGTAAGGGACATGCTTCCTACTGATAACCAATGTAAGGAACATGCTTCCCACTGATCACCAATGTAAGAGGCATGCTTCCTACTGAACAGCAATGTAAGGGGCATGCTTCCTACTGATCACCAATGTAAGGCACATGCTTCCCAATGATCACCACTGTAAGAGGCATGCTTCCCACTGACCACCAATGTAAGAGACATGCTTCCTACTGATCACCAATGTAAGAGGCATGCTTCCTACTGACCACCAATGTAAGGGGCATGCTTCCTACTGATCACCAATGTAAGAGGCATGCTTCCTACTGATCACCAATGTAAGGGGCATGCTTCCCACTGACCACCAATGTAAGGGGCATGCTTCCTACTGATCACCAATGTAAGAGGCATGCTTCCTACTGATCACCAATGTAAGGGACATGCTTCCTACTGATCACCAAAGTAAGGGGCATGCTTCCCAATGATCACCACTGTAAGTGGCATGCTTCCTACTGATCACCAATGTAAGGTGCATGCTTCCCACTGACCACCAATGCAAAGGGCATGCTTCCCAATGATCACCACTTTAAGAGGCATGCTTCCTACTGATCACCACTGTAAGGGGCATGATTCTCACTGATAACCACTTTGGGCACCACTGCAAATCAAACTACCTACAGGCCCTTTTTGTAAGATACATGCTTCACACTGATCACCCATATAACTGGGCCCTTTTCCCACTGACCCTTAGTAAAGGGAGCCCTTCTCCACTTACTACCAATGTAATGGAGCATTTCACTGACAGCTAAAGTAAGGAAACAAGTAAAATGAGGTATTGGAGGCCTGGGACTACCTGCAGGAGACGCTAACTTTTTTGGGTCTCCCCCAGCGTATGCTTCAGTTTATCCTTGCACTTTATGCCAACCCCACTGCTAGAGTTCGCGTCAACGGCCACCTATCAAATGTCTTCTCTATTACCAACGGAACTAGACAGGGATGCCCCCTTTCCCCACTTATTTTTGTCCTTACACTTGAACCACTCCTATGACGCCTCAGAGCCAACCCGAATATTAAGGGGATTGATATCAACCAACACAATTACAAAGTGGCGGCTTTCGCCGATGACATTCTACTTTTCCTGACGGGACCAATCATGACGCTGCCGAACCTACTCGCGGACCTTAAGACTTTTAACTACCTGACTAACCTACATTTTTCGAAGTCCAACGCTTTTAATATCACTCTTCCCCATGACGTACTTTCGCACTGCCAGGCTAATTTTCCATTCAAATGGAGCACTAGCTCAATTACCTACCTGGGGATTAAGCTCCCTTCCTCCCTCAGGGATCTATATTCCAGTAACTCCCTCCCATTGCCGCAAAAGATTCAGAAGGGCCTTAAAAGCTGGTCTACGGGCCTCTTTACGTGGTTTGGTAGAGCGGCTGCTATTAAAATCAACATCCTACCCCGTCTTCTTTACCTGTTTCAAACACTACCAATTAAACTCCCACCAGCCTTTTTCTCCACGTACCCTATGGCTTACATAGACTTTGTCTGGGGTGGGCAACGACCCCGGATAAGCTATGCCAAACTCACCATCCCTAAACTGAAAGGGGGAGTGGGCCTACCAGATCTAGATAAATATTGCCAGGCTTGCCACCTATCCAGAATCCTAACCTGATTGGAATCTCCACTGTGCTACTAAAGCATGGGTGGGACTGGAACACGCGTTCTCATCCATACCGCTGGCTCAAACCCCATTGATCAAACCACATCTCCTCTCCCCTTCGTGCCAAACTCACCCTGTAATCTCGTCGACACTATCCACTTTTACAACAGCGTGTACTAAGTATCGGGTTTCCTCTCTTTTAGGCCCTATGACCCCAATTAGACTTAACCCTGATTTTTCCCCGGGTCTATCCACCTCTTTTTTTAGCAGAGGTGTGGCCTCACGCGCACATACATGCAAGTCACTTCTTCGAAAATGACTAACTCTTATCCTACGAAAATCTGAAATCCAAGATGAAGAACGGATCTTTCCCTTTCTGGACATACGTACAAATCAAACACTTCTTTGACAAACCTCGTCCGAAACCGGCCTGGTCCCGCCAACCCACCCCTTTTGAGATACTATATTCGGTAACCGAACCTATGACCCACTTAATTTCCTCTACATATGCACTGTTATTCCCAGATTGTAACCCCAAAGACAATTTAGCCAGCCGAAAATGGAAAACGGAACTGTCTATAGACCTATAAGACAGGGAATGGGAAGCTATACTCTCTTGCATCCACAAGGGTATGGTGAACGTACACAACCAAGGAAAATATTTTCGCGATGGTACAGGACCC
Source organism: Rana kukunoris (assembly GCA_029574335.1). Lineage (NCBI taxonomy): Eukaryota > Metazoa > Chordata > Amphibia > Anura > Ranidae > Rana > Rana kukunoris. The sequence goes on from CM056052.1 coordinate 472,429,438, forward strand.
CCCTAAGGCTCCACTCCATATACCTCTCTGTCTCCCCGCTATGTTGGCGATGTGGAGCCGAGATGGGCTCCCTATTACACATTTGGTGGTCTTGCCCCAAGCTGCAGATGTTCTGGACAGACGTCCACCACATCACCAACAACATTTCCACGTATGACCTAGACTTACCACCAGCGCAGTTTCTGCTCCACCACTCCAACTTGCCTCCGAAAACCTATTCACATTCCTTGGTAATGCACATGATTAACGCAGCCAAACTTTGCATCCCCTCGAAATTGCGGGCTCTGGAACATCTGACTATGGCTGAATGGTTCAGACGAATAAACCAAATTGCAGATATGGAGAACATGATCCATCAGGCTCATGATACACCGTCCAAATTTACTGAATTATGGGCTTGCTGGATACACCTTACCTCGACAGATCAATATAAGATGGCTGTGTCCTAGCGAACTCCCGAGAGCTGTGGTGGGAAACTTACCAAAAAAAAAAAACAGGAATAAGAACACAAAACTCACCTAATTTTACACCTGATAACTCCCCGCACCTGCCCAAATCTTGTACCCTCCCCAAATAAACCACTTCCTGTTCCCCCCCATAACCCATACCAAAGCCACCTGGCACTACCTGGTCCTGTTTCTATCCAGGATTACAAATATCACTCCTTAGGAGCTCCCCCTGGGACTCATCCTACACTTACATCCTTATGTCCCCTCTATAATACACTTTGCAATCTCAACATTTCCCTGTCGGTGGCATCTCACCATTCTACTTTTGATGACTGGCTAGCCAGTGTGCTTTTGTACATCCCCGATAAGATGAGCCACCCACGCAACACGGAGGTCGCCCCCTTACTTCCCCTTCTACCGATGATTAATCTTCTGTTACACAGGTTCTCACCGTGAATTGCAAAGTTCTAATGCGATCATGGTAGTTTCTTTTATCTTCTATTGATATATTGTTTATCTGCAATTTGTGTATTGCGGCTGCGTCCGCATATTTGGACCCCATGTAGCATTATTGTGATAGTATCTTACCATTCTTTTCAATAAAATATTGGAACAAAAAAAAATGAGGTATTAGATACAGATTATCACCGGGTTATTTGAATTATCACTGGAAACACTTGTTCAGGTTTGGCAGCACTCTACAAAACGAGGACACCCCTTAGAAATAAGGGGAAATCACAGAAATGAGAATCTCAATCCACATACAATATATACAGTCTAAACAGAATGCCAAACAAACATACAAGAATCTAAAGTTTTAATTAATAAAATTGGCTCATGGCAGAAAAAAAATCCAATGCCTTTCAGGGACAAACTGATTCCCCATTTATTAGGGTTAAGGATTTTTTTTTGCAAATTCTTTATTTAAAGTATCCAACATCCACAGAGCAGTAAATCACATTAGAAGGATACATACATGAAGTGACCCCAAAAAAGGTCTTAGATAGATAATGCAAAGTGCAGGGGCAAGCTTTTGGGAACACCTAGAAATAACAAAACCAGCAGAACTTAAAAGGGCTCAGGAATTTTGACTCTGCTTAAAATTTTTTTAGAATCATTGAACTTTATTGAACTTTAATGATAAGCAGATATCAGAAAAATCTCTACTTGAGATTTCTTCTTGGATCAATTTTTAGAAGGTAAGTTATGCTGGGCCAGTGTCCATAAGTGCAGAACTTAAAGGGTCACTAAAGGAAATTTTTTTTTTAGCTTCCTTTACCTTACTGCAATCCTGGTTTCATGTCCTCATTGTTCGTTTTTGCTTTGAAGTTGCTGTAATCTTTCTCCGATCTCCACACTTCCTGCTTGTCTGTTTCCTTATGAAAAAGCTCATGGGAGCTTTTCACTGTGGTCCATGATCAAGGAGGTGTGATTACTTTGTGTCTAAAACTCCTCAGAACCAATCAGATTTATTTTAAAAACAAACACCGCCCTGTGTTGGTTTGTTTTTGTTCTGTGTGTCTCTGTACTCCACAGAAACATAAAACTAGTTTAAAAACGAAACGTAACTGCAGGCACATTATATTATTGATTTTATCTATTTTTAATCATTTTTAAAAGGAATCAGTTAACTGTTATGGGCCAGATTCAGGTAGAGTTAGGCTGGAGTATCAGAGATACTCCAGCCTAACTGTCACTTTAAGCCGGCGTTTCTGTTTTCTGTAACCAGAAAACAAGAAACGCGGGGTTGGAGTTCCGATGCGATCGGCGTAATTGAATTTCGCCATCGCATCGCAACTTTAATTTAAAAATGGCGCCGGGGGCGTTCCCGCTGATTTACGCTGAAAAAAGACGTTAATCAGCGGGAATCGGCAATTCACGATCGTATTCGGGCGCGACGCAGTGACTTTCCGACGTTTCTGTAAGCGATACGCGGCGTAAAGATAAAGCAGCCCCCTAGTGGAGTATCCTATGTTAAGTATAGCCGTCGTCATCGCGTCAAAAAAAAAAAAATCGTGCCGCTTGCGTAAAACGTCCATGAATGGGGATTTGACGTCATTGACGTTCACTGACAGAATTTGGAGCATGCGCACTGGGATGCATTGACAGTCGACGCATGCGCAGTACGTTCGCCGCGGGATCGCGCTTATTTTAAATAATACACGCCCCGTACCCGCCCAATTTGAATTCAGCCGGCTCATTTGTGATACGCTGCCGCAACTTTAGGAGCAAGTGCTTCATGAATAACAGCACTTGCTCCTAAAATTTCGCCAGCGTAACGTAAATGAGAAGCGTTACTCCAGAGCAAAGATGCTCCAATCTACCTGAATCTGGCCCTATGTCTCTATACCCTGTAAACAGTCATTTCAGCAAAAAAATGTTTTTCCTTTACAACTCCTTTAACACTGACATGTTCTGCCTTCTGAAATTGTTCCAATAAGAAGCCAAAGTACAGAGTTGTCTGGTATCCACTGATCTGAGTCTATTTACGCACAGGCAAAATTCCTATGTCCTGGTGAAGCGGCTTGGTCTTGAAACATTTTATTTTTATTTTACTGTGAACCAATTTTATTATTAAAAAAACTTTGGATTCTTGTCAGGGGCGGACTGACAACTCATGGGGCCCCTGGGCAATAGGAGATTATGGGGCCCCCGGCCAATAGAAGATTATGGGGGCCCCAGGCAATAGATTATGGGGCCACACAGTATACACACACACATACAGTATACATACAAAGTATAGACACACAATATACACTCACAGTATACATACACACAGAATACACATACACACACTGAAAAGGTACAGGAGAGACGGGGCTGCTATAATCTTGGGATTTAAAAAGAAACAGATTTTTTCATACTGTCCCTGGTTTTACTGAGGCTGGCAACCCTGATGGGGCCACCTAGTGGCATGGGACCCTCGGGCAGTGCCCGAGTGCCTGAATGGTTAGTCCACCCCTGATTCTTGTACACTTATTTGGCGCTCTCATTGGCTTTCCCATAAACAAATGTAAGGGGACCCTTCAATGACCATCAATGTATGCAGACATTTCTTCAATGACCACCAATGTGAGGAAAGACTACAATTTTCACCCTCTGCCTTTACTCCTTTACTTTTGGCCATTATTATTATCTGTTTAATTTAATTGTTTAATTTAAAAAATAATAATAATAATTTTGTCAAATAGCGTAACCTTCATGTTAAGATATTAACATTGTTTTCCCTGCTTAAGCAAATTCGATCCTCCCATTTTTTTGAGGGATCAACTTTGGGTATAGTATTCTGTATATGGATGTTTTCTGTTTATTTTATTTCTAGTGGTTGATCTAGATTAGGAGTCTCCAAACTGCGGCCCAAGGGCCAGATGTGGCCCTTTGCAGGCCTTTATCCGGCCCTTGTGGCACTATTACTCTAAATGATATGAGGCTCCAGCAATGGGGCACTATGGCTTCCACTTGATGGGATACTATTCCTCCTACTAATACCAATGATGGTGCACTTATACTGATCGCCAACCATGGGACCATATTTATTCTCACTGATGCGGGGCTTGGGACATTTTCTACCCCCACTGGCCACAATCCTGCCCTCCTAAGGTCTGAAGGACAGTAGTCTGGCCCTTTGTATAAAGTTTGAAGACCCCTGATATAGATGGACTTGAGTTGTAGATCCAATAAGCAGGGTTTCTGTGAGACCTGAAAATAATTTGAAGGATTTCTGTGTAATCTAAAGGTTGAGAAAGGCTGATCTAATGCACAGACATCTTTACCAGTCTAGAGAAGAGAAGTCCATTTCTAATTGTGTTTTTTTACACTTGTTTATAAATATGTTACCATTTTGGCAGTTAAATTCTTCAAAATCCTTCAAATTATACGCTAGAGCCCGGCTTTAAGGGAAATGTACTCATCATTATTTCTCATAAATTGTTTCATCTCATTATTTTTTCTTTTCTTCTTCCAAACAGTTATATTAGTTGTCACAAAACAGTTACTTTTACAATGCACAGCAAATCCCTTGAAAACCAGTAAACAGACCCTTCACCCTAAACTTTGATTTGTCAGTGTGAATGTGAGTACAATTTATTATCTAGCAGCACGTAGAAAATTGTCTCACATAATCATGCACACACACACATAGACAACCCCTGTGCTCTCCTACCCGAGCCCCCCTCCTCCTGCCTTCCAATTTCATTTATTTTGCGGTTCACCTTACCCCCCTCCCCAGACCCCTCTCTTTTGTTCAGCTCATTAGCATAAAGCTGCAATAGATCTCCCGTTTAAATAATTACATTCATAATAGAATGGAATGAACAGGGAAAAGGGAGAAAGGGAAATTAATAGGCAGAGACAGAGAAATAAGGAATGAATGAATAAAAAAAAAACCAAATGAGGGTCTCTATTGAAAGGGGGGGGGGGGGGAGTACATTAGGAATTTGCTGAACAATACACATTGCAATCTGTTGCCTCTATTCAGACCTTCCTATGAAATGAGAGGTCCAGCCCAACCCCAGTCATAGGAAACCTATTTTTAAAAAAAAGCTGAAAGTACATGTAAACTCTAACTGGATTACATGTATTATTCTAAAGCACAATTAAAATTACATTTTTTTTTTTAGGAAATACTGTTTTTACATTTTGTCATACTTTTTGCCTCTCAGTGTTGCTTCCCCTTTGCGAACACTTCTTTTCTCCAGAGTCGGTTGCGCGGCTTTTCTCTGAATGGGTTTGCAGTTGGTGACAATAGCAGAACATGCCTAGGTGATGAGCGTTGGCATGACTGATTATAACTGTGACAGGGTGACAGCACAGGAGCTCAATTAGAGGAAGAGACAGAGCGTTGCCACCCCATTAACCACTTCAATATCGGGCCAATTCTGGCACTCCTCTCCTACATGTAAAAATCATCATTTTTTTGATAGAAAATTACTCGTTACATTTTTTTTTTTTAGCAGACACTAGGGAATAAAGTAGCGGTCATTTCCTTTTTTTATCTCGCACGGTATTTGTGCAATAATATTTCAAATGCCTTTTTTTCTAAAAAAAAAAAAAAAACACTTTAAAAAAAAAATAACAAAACAGTAAAGGTAGCTCAATTTTTTTGGATGATGTAAAAGATGATGTTACGCCGAGTAAATAGATACCTAACACCTCACGCTTTAAAATTGAGAACACTCATGGAATGGCGCCAAACTTCGGTACTTAAAAATCTCCATAGGCTTTATTTATTTTTTTACAGGTTACCAGTTTAGGGTTACAGAGGTGGTCTAGTGTTAGAATTGTTGCTAGTGCTTTAACACACAAAGCGATACCTTACATGTGTGGTATGAATGGCATTAACATGTGTGGGCGGGACTTACTTGTGTGTTCGCTTCTGAGCGTGAGCTACGGTGGGACAATGGCGTTTGATTTTTTTTTATTATTTTACCATTTTTATTTTTATTTTTGCACTTTATTTTAACATTTACATTTTTTTGATCACTTTTAGACTCCTATTACAAGGGGTGTTTACATTCCTTGTAATAGGAGTCTATCATAAAAGGGTCCTTTTTATGGAGAGATGTGGGTCAATAAGAGCCCACACCTCTCCTCCAGGCTGGAAAGCTAGAGATCGGGGGGGGGGAATCACAGATTTCATGCTGTCAACCGCGTTTGTGGCTTTGTTTACATCCGGGAACGCGGGGCATGACATCATAACGTTGTGCCCGGGCCTCCAACGATCATAGAGATGACTGGCGAGCATCTGGTCACCGGAAATCTCTATGGTCCTCATCCGGAGCCGGGCGATTTTTTTCTCCGGGTCCTCGATGGCACGGGAGAGCCCGGAGAAATACCGGATGGTGGCGGGAGGGGGGGACGTCCCCTCCCGCCGCCTATAAGGACGATCAAGTGGTGGAACTGCCGCTATGTTTGTTCTTATTGTGCACAGAATCGCCGGATAGAAATAATGATATCTGAATGATGCCTGTCATATGACGTCCTTGGGCTGGAAGCGGTTTTTAAAGGAAGTGCATCCGCAAGGACTATCATGGCAGTATTACCAGGTATTATCTAATGAAAGCTACAGATTAAAAAAAAAAAATATTGATACAAACTTTTTTTGAAATGATTTGTAAAAAATGAAAAGAGATGTTAGTGATTGGATTAAGAACTGCCCTAATATATCTAAGAAAAAAAATGGGTGTTTGCCCTCGCCAGGAAAAATGATTAATTCAACAGTAGAGAAAAAAAAGACAATGATCCCCACTCAGGGAGAGAGAATCAAAGTCACTTGGCGCGTCCATTAGTCTGAAAGGGGATGGAGTGGACAATGCCTTCACAATGTATCAAGAATTGAGGCATGTGTGCCTGTGACACGTTGATTGTTCTTGTCTTGTGCATGGAACAGGTTGTTGAGGCTTCACAATTTAGATCGTTTACCGGCTCCTCAATCACTATGGAAATTCAAGAACAAACATGGCCACATGCAGGCACAGAACTGCTGGTGCCTCGGCCTCCCTCTCTTGTTCCCTTTCCATCATGCTTCCCCTGGCTGTTTGTACATTGATGTTATTTCATTTTTGTCCATTCCTAGGACTCTATGTTTGTTCAATGATGTGTGCTCCTAGCGCCTGCTTGTTTAATGTAGGGAGGCAGTGGATTTTTTTTTACCCTATTAGCATACAGCTGCAGGTTGGCCCCGAACACCCCCCACCACCGCCGTACTATACACGCTCCCTTAAGCCATGTATACTTTATCCAGCTTTATCATCACTTCTGCTTGCAGGCGGCCACAAGACAAATCAGCATCTTCTTACACATGGCTCCTCTGGGAGGTAGGAAACTCAGGTGTAAAGACAAAAAGACGGTTCAATGTACAAGAAACTCTGCACTATAACACCCAAGAGTACAAAAAAATTACATCAAATTATATTATGGTACAAAAAAATTAGCCACACATACATATAAGAAACTAAAACACATATAATGTAGAAAGAGAAAGGGAAAGATTTTGGGACTTTAAATGAGGCATGTGTATGTACATGAGAAAGTGGAGGGCATTTAGATATTATGCCGCGTACACACGACCGTTTTTCAGGTTGTAAAAAATTAAGTTTTTTTTTATGTCATTAAAAACTATCGTGTGTGGGCTTCAGAGCATTTTTCGGGTTCTGAAAAATGGGCAATTTTTTTTCCGAACATGCCCTATTTTTTCACAACGTTTTAAACAATGTCGTTTTTCGGGTTGTAAAAAATGGTCGTGTGTGGGCTTTAACGACGTGAAAAACCTGCGCATGCTCAGAAGCAAGTTATGAGACGGGAGCGCTCGTTCTGGTAAAACTACCGTTCGTAATGGAGTAAGCACATTCATCACGCTGTAACAGACAGAAAAGCGCAAATCATCTTTTACTAACACAAAATCAGCTAAATCAGCCCCAAGGGTGGCGTCATCCGCATGGAACTTACCCTTTATAGTGCCGTTGTACGTGTTGTACGTCACCGCGCTTTGCTAGAGCATTTTATTTCCACGATCGTGTGTAGGCAAGGCTGTTTTAACGATCGGGTTGAAAAAAACTTTGTTTTTTCTAGACCATTAAAAATTTCATTTTTTACAACCTGAAAAACGGTCATGTGTACGCGGCATAAGGCTACATCGTAATTCCCGTTGGGAGCAACACGTAACCATAGCATTATTAGTTTAAATTCATAACTCCAATCAATTAAATGTGATTGATAAATACAATACACAATATGATATATGATATAAATAATATATAATACATGATTTCAACAGAAAGAGACATAATAAATAATAATAATAGTCTTATTTAATATTAATAATTAATAAACATGATTGGTACAGGCAAAAGCAATTAATGAATTAATTAGATACACATGCAGGTCCAATAAATATAATGAACAGCGCTATTTATTACAACAGTGCACAACACTAAAGCCACGTACACATGACCATTTTTCATGTCATTGAAAAAAACTATGGGCGAGATCCACAAACATGTCCCGCTGGCGTAGCCTATATAAGTTACACTACGCCGCTGTAAGTTACGTATCCTTATCCACAAACACTTTCCGCTGTAACTTACGGCGGCGTAGTGTAATTGTTGCGGCGTAAGGCCGCGCAATTCAAATGACAAAGCTGTGGGCGTGATTTAATTTAAATCAGCTTTACCCCGCGTAAATGACGTATTTTTTGACCAAAGCATTCGCCGTCCGTGGAGATGTCCCAGTGCGAATGCGCGAAATCACGTCAAATAGTGAATGAAAATTACGTGAATGTAACTTACGCAATTCCCTATTTGCGAACGGTTTACGCAAACGACTAGAACGACGGAAAAATCGCTGGCCCGACGTCCATACTTAACATTACGTACGCCTCTATACAGCAGGGGAAACTTTACGCCGGACCTACGCTTACGCAAACGACGTAAAAACACTGCGCCGGCCATACGTACGTTCGTGGATCGGCGTATCTAGCTAATTTGCATACTTATATACGGAAGTGCCCCGCGTAAATAGGAAACTTTAAGATGACGGCAGAAGACGGCGTATCTACGCAAAAAAAACTGTGCAGATTTGAAATTATGGCGGCGGATCTGGAGATACACCACCGTAATTGTTTGTGGATCTGGCCCTATGTTTTTCTCAATGTGATTCCTCTCGAGCCTGCCTTGCATACACATGATCGTGAAAAAAAATGCTTGAGCAAAACACGTTGACGTACAACACGTGCGACAGAACTAGAAAAGGGAAGTTCCATTAGAATGGCGCCACCCTTTGGGCTGATTATGCTAATTTCCTGTCTCATAACTTGCTTCCGAGCATGCAAGTTTTTTTCCCCCCGTTGTTGAAGCCTACACCTGGCCGTTTTTCACGATGAGAAACACGACGATGTAAAAAACGACGAGAAAAAATACAGCATGTTCTAAATGTTTAATGGCCATTTTTCTCGTTGAGAAAAATGCTCTGGAGCCCCCACACAACCGTTTTTAATGACCAATTTAAAAAATTAAATTTTTCTCGTCATGAAAAATGTTCGTGTTTACTCGGCATGAGTGATTATATCTCATGCAGCATACGTCTCCTAACATTACGTATCTACATAAACATGAATAGCTTTCACATTCAAAAACACACCAGCTGCCTCCATCTAAAAATCGTACAGTAGCTCACCATATGATTTGACCCCGACGCTAATCGAAGGTCAAAAATACAATTTATATACAGGATCCCAATCCCTTTGACCGTGATGGCGTATCTAGACCTCGCCCCTGGATACATCATCTTTCTACATCAACACAGCTAATTGGAACAGTTAGGAATCCGGTGTAAGAAACAACTCAAATAAAATGTATACGGTTTCAAAGACTTCCATGGACCAGAAATTTATACTTAAAATTCGAACCCAAAATATCTATAAAGAATTGGATTAAGACCCTCTAGAAGGGTCATGGTTCTGTTTTTAATAGTTTATAGATAGTTGTCTTGGGTTTGAACTTTCAGTATAAATTTGTGGTCCATGGTAGTCTTTGAAACTTTTTTGAGATGTTGTTAAACTTAATTTACTAGAGACTCCAGACAGAGTGTAATGGGTTTGTAGGTCCAAGGTTTTTTAGGTTTTCAGGTGTGTGGAGGCAGTGGATTTTTTTTTACCCTATTAGCATACAGGTGTTTTTTATGTTTTCGATAGCATAGGGAAGGGGTAACTGTTCATGCAGTGATATGGGATTGCTGACAGGTCCACTGGACAGTAGGTGGCAGCATGCGGTGGCGTCACGCTGCTTCCATTCTTAAGTACAAGTCGTATGTACAGTAAGTTAGATGTTTGTAACTATATATATATACACACATAATATATACACACACACACACATATATAGAAATATATATATGTATATATATATATATATATATATATATATATATATATATATACAGTGCAGAAAATAAGTATTTGAACACCCTGCTATTTTGCAAGTTCTCCCACTTGGAAATCATGGAGGGGTGTGAAATTGTTATCGTAGGTGCATGTCCACTGTGAGAGACATAATCAAAAATAAATAAATTCCAGAAATCACAATGTATGATTTTTTTAACTATTTATTTGTATGATACAGCTGCAAAGAAGTATTTGAACACCTGAGAAAATCAATGTTAATATTTGGTACAGTAGCCTTTGTTTGCAATTACAGAGGTCAAACGTTTCTTGTAGTTTTTCACCAGGTTTACACACACTGGAGGAGGGATTTTGGCCCACTCCTCCACACAGATCTTCTCTAGATCAGTCAGGTTTCTGGGCTGTCGCTGAGAAACACTGAGTTTGAGCTCCCTCCAAAGATTCTCTATTGGGTTTAGGTCTGGAGACTGGCTAGGCCACGCCAGAACCTTGATATGCTTCTTACAGAGCCACTCCTTGGTTATCCTGACTGTGTGCTTCGGGTCATTGTCATGTTGGAAGACCCAGCCTCGACCCATCTTCAAAGCTCTAACTGAGGGAAGGAGGTTGTTGCCCAAAATCTCGCAATACATGGCCCCAGTCATCCTCTCCTTAATACAGTGCAGTCGCCCTGTCCCATGTGCAGAAAAACACCCCCAAAGCATGATGCTACCACCCCCATGCTTCACAGTAGGGATGGTGTTCTTGGGATGGTACTCATCATTCTTCTTCCTCCAAACACGGTTAGTGGAATTATGACCAAAAAGTTCTATTTTGGTCTCATCTGACCACATGACTTTCTCCCATGACTCCTCTGGATCATCCAAATGGTCATTGGCAAACTTAAGACGAGCTTTGACGTGTGCTGGTTTAAGCAGGGGAACCTTCCGTGCCATGCATGATTTCAAACCATGACGTCTTAGTGTATTACCAACAGTAACCTTGGAAACGGTGGTCCCAGCTCTTTTCAGGTCATTGACCAGCTCCTCCCGTGTAGTCCTGGGCTGATTTCTCACCTTTCTTAGGATCATTGAGACCCCACGAGGTGAGATTTTGCATGGAGCCCCAGTCCGAGAGAGATTGACAGTCATGTTTAGCTTCTTCCATTTTCTAATGATTGCTCCAACAGTGGACCTTTTTTCACCAAGCTGCTTGGCAATTTCCCCGTAGCCCTTTCCAGCCTTGTGGAGGTGTACAATTTTGTCTCTAGTGTCTTTGGACAGCTCTTTGGTCTTGGCCATGTTAGTAGTTGGATTCTTACTGATTGTATGGGGTGGACAGGTGTCTTTATGCAGCTAATGACCTCAAACAGGTGCATCTAATTTAGGATAATAAATGGAGTGGAGGTGGACATTTTAAAGGCAGACTAACAGGTCTTTGAGGGTCAGAATTCTAGCTGATAGACAGGTGTTCAAATACTTCTTTGCAGCTGTATCATACAAATAAATAGTTAACAAATCATAAATTGTGATTTCTGGAATTTATTTTTTTTTGATTATGTCTCTCACAGTGGACATGCACCTACGATGACAATTTCAGACCCCTCCATGATTTCCAAGTGGGAGAACTTGCAAAATAGCAGGGTGTTCAAATACTTATTTTCTGCACTGTATATATATATATATATATATATATATATATATATATATATATATATATTTTTTTTTATTATTTCTTTTATTTATTTTTTATTTTTATTTTTTTCCCCATGAATGTGCAATTGTGTAAATCAAAAAAGATTTTTTCAAATCTATTAAAAAAGATCATCCAGAAGCCAGTATTAATGTGTTATTTGTTTGCCATTGTGTTTTGGCTACTTCTGTTATCTCTGCACCTTGTTTCATACTAGCACATAATGTGAAACTTACCTCAAACCGAAGCCTTCCAGCAACAGTTTCCATCTTCTTTCTGGGATCGCGGCTCCAGCTCTGTGACTGGCTGTAGCCGCCATGACGTCATTGCGTTTTGGCTTCTTCTGTTATCTCTGCACCATGTTTCATAGTCCATGTTAAAGTGGTTGTAAACCACTGCACTTTTTTTTTTCTTTTTTGGCTTACCTGCAAGGCAAAGGCATAATGTGCCAGTATTTATCGCATACTAGCATATTATGTGAAACTTACCTCAAAACGAAACCTGACATCACATCGCTGGAGACGGCGTCCATCTATTCCCTGTCTATCTATTCCTTCTGGGCTTGCAGCTCCAGCTCTGTGACTGGCCGGAGCCACGATGACATCACATACGCGTGGAAACCGCCAGACACGAGCAACCATTCCTTCAAAGCACATACGTTGGTGATGTAACTGGCTGCTAGAAGAGTAATAATCGCCTAAACTGCGCCCGTTTAGGAGATATTTACACTACCTATAAGTAAGCCTTCTTTAATTTGATGATAAATGTGGAAACTTTTCCAGGGCACATTAACCGCTTGAGGACCAGCCGCCGCAGTTATACTGCGGCAGGTTGGCTCCGCTGGGCGACCATTGTAGCTGTATGTAGGTCGCTTATGCTGTATGTAGGTCGCTTATGCTTTATGCGGGAGTGCCGATGCTTGTGACCGACGGTCGTGATAACGGCCGGCCACGAGCGATCTCCAGCATGAGAGGCAGAATAGTAAAGTGCGTGTGTGTAAACACACACACGTCTCTGTTCTGTTCAGTGAGGAAATGCAGATAGTGAGTTCCTAATAGCTAGGAACCACGATCTGTAATTTCCCCTAGTAAGTCAAATCCCCCCTTCAGTTAGAAACACTCATAGGGAACACATTTAACCCCTTGATTGCCCCCTAGTGTTAACCCCTTCCCCGCCAGTAACATTTTTACAGCAATCAGTGCATTTCTATAGCACTAATCGCTGTATAAATGCCAATGGTCCCAAAAATGTGTCAAAAGTGTCCGCCATAATGTAGCAGTCCCGATAGAAATCGCAGATCGCCGCCAATACTAGTAAAAAAAATAATAATAATAAAAATGCTATAAATATATCCCCTATTTTGTAGACGCTATAACGCAAATCAATTAATATACGCTTATTACAATATTTTTACCAAAAATTTGTAGAAAAATAAATATCTGCCTAAACTGAGGAAAAAAATGCATATTTATTATAGCAAAAAGTCCAAAATATTGTGTTTTTTTTCAAAATTTTCGCTTTTCTTTTGTTTATAGCACAAAAAATAAAAACCGCAGAAGTGATCAAATATCACCAAAAGAAAGCTCTATTTGTGGGGAAAAAAGGATTTTGTTTGGGTACAGCATCACACGATCGTGCAATTGTCAGTTAAAGCGACACAGTGTCGAATCGCAAAAAACGGCCTGGTCATTGGGCAGTTAATTCTTACGGGGCTCAAGTGGTTAACTGAAGAAACAAAGAAGATATATTATAACCCTAATACAGTGAAAGGTGATCAGTGGACGATATCAATCTCTACATAGACACATTAGCTTGATTTATATATTGATATATGGGTACCCAGCAGTTATCCTTGCCACTTGCCTTAGGGAAGACTAATCTATCAAAAAGAAAAATACACACACTGGTTGATTAACTTTCGCCAAATCGATGTACTATAAGCCTGCAAGTTGCACATTGACATCCTGTTCATCTTGCTGAAATTATATAATAAGACATCTGCGTTCAGTATGGGATGGATTGGAGACTCGGGTGTAATGACTGCGCTGGCAGGAGAGAAAAAAATCTCCTGTCAGCAGCATTTTTGGAGCGGTGAGAGGAGTGGCGTGTATACCGCTCCTTCACCGCTCCTTCCCATTTAAAACAATGGGAAAACGCGGTAATACCGTCCCCAATGCGCCTCTACAGAGCCGCATTGCGGGCGGTATTAACCCTCTATCGGCCGCTAGCGGGGGTTAATAACGCACCGCACCGATATCGGCCGATTCCCGCGGCAATCCGGGCTGAGGCAGATCCTCTAACCGCAAGATCTCCCTGCCATTATTTCTTGTCCATTTGGGGGTTTGGCTGTTTGCGACAAACTTTGTATGTTCCAGGTTTCCATGTTGCATTTTCCGTGATATAAAATTAATTTAAAAAAAACAGGGAGAGTGAGAATCCCTTATAATTACCACTGCATGGGTATGTGCTCAAGTGCCAGAACCTCACCAGTTGGGTACCCCAGAGATAGAGGTAACTGGTAAGAAATGTTAAACCTCATTACACTATTGTGTTCAGTTGGTGTGCTTTATTGTGGACGTTATAATGTGTTTTGCATTAAAGTGGTTGTAAGCCTCAGACATGAAATATGAACAAAACATATCCCTCTATAGTGTGTACTTGTCTCAATTGAGTGTCATTTATGTCTGCTGCTTTGTTCCTCTGCTATCAGTGTGAATAATTTCTGACACATTTTCCTGACACCAAGAGAAAAATGGTGACAGAGGAGCGAGCTCCAGCAGAGTGACAGCCTCAGCTCTGTTCCTTTGAGCTGTGGAGGGGGTGTGTCCCTCCCCTCCAATCAGCTCTCAGAGCTCTCCTTACTGAGCTCTGCAGTGTAACCTCAGCTCTCCACCCACTTTTTTCAGGACTCTCAGAATGGCACGGCTGGGCACAGGCACGTACCTGTACGTCGCCTTTAAGACCCAGTCCGAAGCTCCGTGACCGTGGGACCCGTGGACCCAATCACCGCCGGTGTCCTGCGATCGGTCACCGGAGCTGAAGAACGGGGAGAGGTGTGTGTAAACACACCTTCCCCATTCTTCTCTGTGGCAGTGTCAGTGATCGTCTGTTCCCTGTTATAGGGAACGACGATCAGTGACGTCACACCTACAGCCATGCCCCCCTACAGTAAGAATTTCTCCCTTAGGGCACACTTAACCCCTTAGCGCCCCCTAGTGGTTAACCTATTCACTGCCATTGTCATTTTCATAGTGCATTTTTATAGCACTTTTCGCTGTGAAAATGCCAATGGTCCCAAAAGTGTCCGATGTGTCCGCCATAATGTCGCAGTCAAGTAAAAAATCATTGATCGCTGTCATTACTAGTAGGACGCCAATTTTGTTTGGGAGCCACGTCGCACGACTGCACAATTGTCAGCTAAAGCGACGCAGTGCCGAATCGCAAAAAGGGGCAAGGTCCTTAACCTGCACAATGGTTCGGGTCTTAAGTGGTTAATAGCATTGTAGAGATAACAACATTTAACACTAATGCCGCGTACACATGACCGTTATTTATGTCATGGAAAAAAACAAAGTTTTTCTCTAGGTGATTCTTGTCAAGCCTTCCTTGCATACACACAATCGTGATAAAAAATGCTCGAGCAAAGCACGGTGACATACAACACGTACGACGGCACTATAAAGGGGACATTCCATTCAAATGGCGCCACCCTTTGGGCTGATTATACAAATTTCCCTTCTCATAACTTGCTTCTGAGCATGCGTGTTTTTTCCCCCGTCGTTAAAGCCTACACACGACCATTTTTCACGACGAGAAAAACGACGACGTGAAAAACGACGAGGAAAAATAGAGCAGGTTCTGAATTTGTAATGGCCATTTTTCTCGTCGCTAAAAATGCTCTGGAGCCTACACACAACTGTTTTTCATGACCAATTTAAAAAAAGGCATTTTTTATCGTCAGCAGTTGTGTGTATGCGGCATACGCTACATTACAGTGTTACTAAACCCACAACAGTAAAATCAGTCTGTGGACTGTAAAGGGGTTAATCTTCCTCATTGTGTAAAAAGGCAGTTTGATCCTGTCTTCTCTGATCCTCCCCAAAATATATCTTGATAGTACAGAGGCTAGGGGAGGGTGCATGTGATCAGCGCAGGACCAATCAGCACTGTCCAGACAGAGGATCAGGGGTCCTGCATCCTCATAGAGCAGTCAGAGGAGAATGAAAACTCCTCCTACAAGCCAGACACTGATGCAAGTCACACGACTCCTCTAACTGCTGATGAGGAAAGGTATTTAGCAGTTTATATTTACCAAAACTATTGCATTTCCATGTTCTGTGTACTGTGGGAGACCACATATGGTGAATGCAGGTTCCTGGGTTTAGTAACACTTTAACTTTAACCATTAATTTGTGCCAATTTTATCACAAAGATGAAATGGCTATATAATAATGACAGCAAATTTAGATTGTATTGGACTTGCCGTATACTTTGCCTAGTTTAAGGTTTCAGTAGGAATTTTCATAGTGCTTAATCCTAGTTATTTTAGTAGAACATTCATACTAATGCCAGCAGAGGAATATAATCAGCCAGTATGTTATGTGTAAAAGGAAGGGCCGCGTCTACGTTTCTGGTTAGTACCCTTTATAACTGGGACGTCAATGGAAACCAGCACCACAATGACAACTTGTAAATGACATGAGTTGTCAGTGTCTGTTTATTGATTCTTTTCTCTTGCAACCCTGTTTATACACACAGATGTTTTTCTAGGGTGACAGCAATTTAATCCTCACCTATCTGCGCAATTATGTTTCTTTTTCTGTTCTCCTAAGTAAAGAAGCCCTCTGCAGAGAAGATGACTGCTTCGAACAATGCGAACTATAAGAAAAGGCTGCAAACCTGCCTGTTAACGACATACCGCAGTATAGAAAGAAAGCAGAACAGAGGATGACGGTACCTACTCGTTATAATTAAAGGTGAGAATACATGTGTCTGACACTTAGACATCCACCATCATTAAATAATAAGTAAAGGCTAATGATAGGCGGGGGAGCAGGCAACTCAATTTGCATAACACCCCTTTGGATAAGAAATCTTCCTGAAAAAATAAAATTATTGCTGACTTTTCTGGCCAAAATGTAATATTTATAGAATGTAGTTTTAATTTACATACTTGGACATTTTGGTAAATATAACATTGAAACTGCGATTGCCAAAATTAAAAAAATGTATTTTTATTTTATTTGTACTTTATATGTGTATAAAAAATGT
Source organism: Rana kukunoris (assembly GCA_029574335.1). Classification (NCBI taxonomy): domain Eukaryota; kingdom Metazoa; phylum Chordata; class Amphibia; order Anura; family Ranidae; genus Rana; species Rana kukunoris. Next base: position 472,446,724 of record CM056052.1, read on the forward strand.
AGGTCTTACATTTGCATTATATTTTAAAATTCACATTATATGTGATTTTTTTTTATAAAATAAGAATGAATCAATAAAATTTAAAATCAAATGTCAGTATTACTCAACAACAAAAAGGCAAAGAACCATAGATAGACTAGTGTCAGTACCCCCACCACGACTCCTGGATGAACAATGCAAAAATATATCAAATAAGTTCCACCACAGTATAAAAAGATTCTACTTTAGAGCCACAGATCTCGTGATTAAATGACTATCACTAGCTCGTGATTATGTTCACGATTGAGTTCCACACAGTACTTTACAGATTGTATGAACTATAAAAATATATCATATATGTGTTGCATCAACCGTGATAAATATAAAAAATTGTGTACTGAAACATATATTTAACAAAATAGTCCCATGTGTCCATGTATATTTAAGCATATATTCATTCATGATGGATTTATTTTCAAAAGTGTTCTGACTCTCCACTGCGTATAAAGTCCTCTATTATTCTTTCCAGGGCTGATCCTAGGCAGGTGCGTGGGGTGCAGTGCACCCAGGTGCCACAAAGGTGGGGGCACTGAAACACCAGAGTGCTCCCCTCCCTCCTCCTCTCCTTGTCCATGTCCAGAGGTGGCTCTCTTCGCCAGTCACAGCCACCGACCCTATGTTTTCTGCCCAAGCCCAACCCCCCTCCCTCCTCCTGTCAGAGGAGGAGAGCGAAGCAGCGGCTGTCTCTGTGTGGAGAGAAACCAGCCATGCAGTGGCGTCGCTGGAGGGCGGTCCGTGCCTAACGTGTTCTCTTTGTCCGTGTTAGGGGAGAACCTATGTGTTTGAGTCATTGCCATAGAAACATTTGTAAAGGAGAGGAGTTGGTAAGATGACCACGCCCATGTGGGGGCGCCAGAAATATTTCTGCACCCAGCCGCCTGTGACCCTAGGATTGACCCTGATTCTTTCAACACGTGTATATATCCCTTCACCGACATACATATGCTCTTATCTCATAATTTGACCCAGTAATAAGTCTCATGCGCATGGGGTCTCCTATGCTACAGTTGCGTCATCAAATCACGTGACTTCATCAGGGAATAGAAATGGCTGCACATCCAGGAATTCCAATTGCCTTTTATTGTTCAAAGTGGTAACACCAAAGACACCAACACGAGGTCACGTAGACGCGTTTTTACACACACATCTTGTGCTTAATGATTAAGCACAAGATTTTTGTGTGAAACGTATCTATGTGACCTTGTGTTGGTGTTATCACTTTGAACAATAAAAGGCAATCGGAATTCCTGGATGTGCAGCCATTTCTTCTCTTATAAGTTCCCTATGGAGATGGGCCGACTCTTTTTCTTTGTATATTGACTTCATCAGGGTATCACCGGAGAGGCCACTCTATATTTATTACTGCTTAGTGCTCTTTTCACTTATCTCTTTGTAGCTCATCCTCTGGTGCACACTCTTTAAGTGATGTAATGGTTATTTTCTGCCCTGGGGACTGGTCACTTCACCCTGCTTCTTCTGGGACAAGTACCTTCACCTTGTTAATTCTTCTGGGGCCAGTCCCTTCACCAACCCAAGATCTCTAGAGAAATCTGAAAGGGTCCTGCTGCTGAAAGTGCCACCTCCACCAATAACAGGAGTCCACATCCTGCAACAGTGAGAAGGACCCTGCTGGAGAACAGAGGAAGACTTAGAACATGAATGGTTATTTTCTGCCCTGGGGACTGGTCACTTCACCCTGCTTCTTCTGGGACAAGTACCTTCACCTTGTTAATTATTTTGGGACCAGTCCCTTTACCGACCCCAGTCTCTAGAGAAATCTGAAAGGGCCCTGCTGCTGAAAGTGCCACCTCCACCAATAACAGGAGTCCACATCCTGCAAACAGTGAGAAGGATCCTGCTGGAGAACAGAGGAAGACTTAGAACATGAATGTCTATTATAAAAAACGAGAAAACTGTGCTAAATGGGTATAAGAAATCACCAAAAAAAGGCTGCAGCTGCGCCACTAAATGAACACCATAAATTGATAGAAGAAAAAAATAAATAAATCCCATATTATATAAATGTTCAGCACAATGGGATATGATAACCAGTCTATAATGAAAGTTCAGTATCAACTGTGCGAAGAAACAACACATGCACAGACATCCATCAAACACCACCACAGTGACGGATTTTAGCCTAGAGGTGATCACTTCACTGATAATGCAATGGCTGCTTACCACAGGCAAGCTCAAAAGAGCGGTTGGCTATAGCCCAGCCACGGCCTTGGCGTCCAGAGGGTGTACTGTCTAGATGATTCCCACAGGTTGGTCCCGAAAAGACACCTCTTAATTCACCAGATTGCTTAAGGACGTAACTCATGAATCATCTGTGGGAACAGTAAAAACAAAGGATGCACCATAGTGTAATTCCGTAAAAAAAATTAATAAATAAAAAACATATTGTACTCACAATAATGAAGTTTAAAAGTAGTAATGCCGGCCGGCAAGCGATAGGAGCGATACCTTTCCCCTACGTGGTGAGGTCACTGCGCGTCCCCCAGACGCGTTTCGTCATCAACGGACGTTTTCAATGGGATGGGCTATCGCAGTGACTCACCATATTAAATACCCAACCCTTGTTGTAAATTGCATAACAAATGCGGCTGGGACGCCATCTTTGAAAAGGTAAACTTGCCCATATTTGGGCGATAGGACATATTACTTCCTTTTTTTTTTTTTTTTACCCACATCAGGCTTACCCCAGGGTTATGAGGTGTTAGAGGGGTTCATCTTTGTTCCGCCCTTCATACTTCACCTCGGATTTGCATCATTTGTGGGTGAATCCATTTATTTTAGGTACTTTTTCTTATTCTGTGTTATTTTTATTTATTTTTTTTCCTCTGTTATATTTATTTTACAAAAACAATGATATGATTTCAGATGACAACACATATTCTTAATAATTAGCTCATCCGATTCACCCTTCAGCACCCACCTCCCTAGGTCCCTCTATAATGTATTTATTTAATACCCCCCCCCCCAATATTTTAATCCCCTCCCTCCCGCTTCTTCCTTATTTTGCCTATTGGGTCGGGACAAAACATTTACTGATTTATTTCTAGTAGTATTGAGATGGCTTTTTCCGATGATCTATAGGTTCTCCACTGGTCCCAAATCTTTCCACCTTTTCCTCCCTCTTCCTCTCCTTGGTCAATCCTTCTTAAATACTCCATCTCTGCAATATAGTCAACCCTATGTATGAATTCTTTTAGGGGTGGTCTATGTGGGTGGAGCCAAAATTTCGGGATCAATCCCTTTGCTGCGTTTAACAGCACTGGGACCAATGTTGAAGCATATTTTTTTCCCTTTACCAAGCCTAATCTATGAAAAAGACAAGTCGATAGATCCAATGGGATCTTTTCTTCAGTGATTTCCTCAATCATTTTGATGATCTCTATCCAGAATTCCCGGATTCTCGGGCAGTCCCACCATATGTGCGAAGTGGTCCCCACTTGATTGCAATTCCTCCAGCATAGGGGGGAGTTTGCTGAGGATATTTTATTCAGTCTAACGGGTGTCAAGTGCCATCTCGTCATGCATTTATAATTAGCTTCTATTGTTGTTATATCTTTTGCATAGGAAAAAGTCGCTCTAGTCATTTGCGCTTCTTCTATTCTATATCCAATTTCTTTCTCCCAGGCCACTATACTTTGTAGGATGTCTTTTGTCGCTATTTCTGTAAGAATTTTGTAAATCTTCGCGATTCCGTGTTGTAATGGTTCTCCCCTGGTGCAGAGTTTTTCAATTGGATTTAATGCTAAGTTATCTCTTATTGTTACTGAAAGTGTGCTTACAAGTTGCTTTAACCACTTCAGCCCCGGACCATATTGCTGTCCAAAGACCAGAGCACTTTTTGAGATTCGGCGCTGCGTCGCTTTAACTGACAATTGCGCGGTCGTGCGACGTGGCTCCCAAACAAAATTGGCGTCCTTTTTTTCCCACAAATAGAGCTTTCTTTTGGTGGTATTTGATCATCTCTGCGGTTTTTATTTTTTGCGCTATAAACAAAAACAGAGCGACTATTTTGAAAAAAATGCAATATTTTTTACTTTTTTCTATAATAAATATCCCCAAAAATATATAAAAAAAAATATTTTTTCCTCAGTTTAGGCCGATACGTATTCTTCTACATATTTTTCGTAAAAAAAATCGCAATTAGCGTTTATTGATTGGTTTGCGCAAAAGTTATAGCGTTTACAAAATAGGGGGTAGTTTTATGGCATTTTTATTATTTTTTTTTTTTTTACTAGTAATGGCGGCGATCAGCGTTTTTTTTTCGGTACTGCGATATTATGGCGGACACTTCGGACACTTTTGACACATTTTTGGGACCATTGGCATTTTTTTAGCGATCAATGCTATAAAAATGCATTGGATTACTATAAAAATGCCATTGGCAGTGAAGGGGTTAACACTAGGGGGCGGGGAAGGGGTTAAGTGTGTTCCTAGTGTGTTCTAACTGTATGGGGGGGGTGGACTTACTAGGGGGAATCACTGATTTTCTGTTCATACATTGTATGAACAGAAAATCAGCGTTTCCCCCGCTGACAGGAACGAGCGCTGTGTGTTTTCACACACAGCTCCCGTTCCCCGCTCTGTAACGAGCGATCGCGTGTGCCCGGCGGCGATCGCGCCCGCCGGGCACACGCACGGGACTCGGGGGCGAGCGGGGGGCACGCGCGCGGGCCGCCGGCGGCGCGCACGCGCCCCCTAGTGGCCGCGAAAAGCGCGACGTAGAGCTACGGGCTCTCGCGCACCCGTGCCGACCTGCCGCCGTATAACTGCGGCGGCTGGTCGGCAAGTGGTTAATTGTAAGTATTCCCAGTCGGTTATCTGTTGTGTCCCTTCTACTGTGTGAATCTCTTCTTTATTTTTTATTTTTCCTTGTGCTACTATATCCCCAAGTCTATTACTACCTAATTTTTTTCCAAGTTTAGTCCTATTACCCGGTGCAAAAAAAATTGTGTTTACTAATGGGATTAGTGGGGAATTATATTCCCATTTTTTCCGCTTATGTGTCAGGTCCCATGTCTTATATACCAATTTTGTAATACTGTGTGTATTTGAGTTAATTATTCTAAATTTAGGTGGGATAAATTTAGGACATATTACTTCCGATCGCTTAGTTATAAAAGGGCATAACGAAAAAAGGATAACAAATTTAAAAAAGTAGAAACAATTATTTTTTTTTAATTGAAAGAGATCCTTGTATAAATTCGGGACTCTAAAAAAATGACTGCAGCATCGTTCCTAATTGGGTCAAATGTTAAACAACGCTGGCCTGGCACAAAACCGCAAGTCCCCACACTCGATCCACCAGGACACTCACTCACGCCCTCTAGAGGAATCAAAAATAGGCGCATTCCAACATAGAATTTTTTTTTTTTCCAAACAAAGGGAAGTCTCACTAAGCACTCCCTTATTGTCAATCATTCTATTGGGGAATTTGCAAATGCCGCTCAGGCATAGGCAATATTCCTCCAACCTAAAGGGTCCAAAAAAAGATACCCACTCGGATTCCTAATGATGGATTTGTATTACTCTAATAGTGGGTTTGAATTGTTTAGTGTATATAGATTGGTTAACAGTGACAGTTAATTCTAGTGCTCCATATTGTGAGAAACTTTTTTTCCTTATTGAAAAGGAAAATTCGACCTCACAACTCCTTCATAGTGAATAATCCTATTTTAATAAAAATTTTGTGAATTGTGAAAGGGGTATCCTGCTAACCGAGGTAGCGACCCACCTCAGTATCCTAGATAGAATAATGAATGTCAAAATTATAAAGTGAAAAAATATGGAGTGAATCTATCAGTAGAGTACATTAGGTAATTAATGGGGTTTGCTTTCTCCCCCTCCTTCTTTGCACATATAGGGAATACGGGAAGAGGTTCCTGGTATTTTATTATCCAATAGGGTGTTCAATTAAAATCACCAGTATTAATTATTAATGCATCTGGTCCATTGATGTACATTATATAAAAACAAAAAATTTTCACTCCATATTTTTTCACTTTATAATTTTGACATTCATTATTCTATCTAGGATACTGAGGTGGGTCGCTACCTCGGTTAGCAGGATACCCCTTTCACAATTTTTATAATTTTTATTAAGATAGGATTATTCACTATGAAGGAGTTGTGAGGTCGAATTTTCCTTTTCAATAAGGAAACAATGTTTCTCACAATATGGAGCACTAGCATTAACTGTCACTGTTAACCAATCTATATACACTAAACAATTCAAACCCACTATTAGAGTAATACAAATCCATCATTAGGAATCCGGGTGGGTGTGTTTTTTTGGACCCTTCAGGTTGGAGGAATATTGCCTATGCCTGAGCGGCATTTGCAAATTCCCCAATAGAATGATTGACAATAAGGGAGTGCTTAGTGAGACTTCCCTTTGTTTGGAAAAAAAAAAATTCTATGTTGAAATGTCCCTTTTTTTGATTCCTCTAGAGGGCGTGAGTGAGTGTCCTGGTGGATCGAGTGTGGGGACTTGCGGTTTTGTGCCAGGCCAGCATTGTTCAACATTTGACCCAATTAGGAACGATGCTGCGGTCGTTTTTTTAGAGTCCCGAATTCATACAAGGATCTCTTTCAATTTAAAAAAAAGAAATAAAAATAGTTTCTACTTTTTTAATTTTTTTATCCTTTTTTCGTTATGCCCTTTTATATATAAGCGATCGGAAGTAATATGTCCTATCGCCCAAATATGGGCAAGTTTACCTTTTCAAATATGGCGTCCCAACCATGTTCGTTATGCAATTCACAACGAGGGCTGGGTATTTAATATGGTGAGTCACTGCGATAGCCCATCCCATTGGAAACGTCCGTTGATGACGAAACGCATTTGGGGGACGCGCAGTGACGTCACCACGTAGGGGGAATGCATCGCTCCTATCGCTTGCCGGCCGGCATTACTATACGCAGTTTTTTAACTTCATTATTGTGAGTACAATATGTTTTTTATTTATTCATTTTTTTTACGGGAATTACACTATGGTGCATCCTTTGTTTTTACTGTTCCCATGGATGATTCATGAGTTATGTCCTTAAGCAAACTGGTGAATTAAGAGGTGTCTTTTCGGGACCGACCTGTGGGAATCATCTAGACAGTACACCCTCTGGACGCCAAGGCCGTGGCTGGGCTATAGCCAACCGCTCTTTTGAGCTTGCCTGTGGTAAGCAGCCATTGCATTATCAGTGAAGGGATCACCTCTAGGCTAAAATCCGTCACTGTGGTGGTGTTTGATGGATGTCTCTGCATGTGTGGTTTCTTCTCAAAGTTGATACTGAACGTTCATTATAGACTGGTTATCATATTCCATTGTGCTGAACATTTATATAATATTCATTTATTTTTTGCTTCTATCAATTTATGGTGTTTAGTATGTTCATTTAGTGGCGCAGCTTTGCTTTTTTGTTTATGAATGTCTATTCACCATGTCTTCAGGTAGGTCAAAGGGAATTCTTTTTTGTTCAGCTCCACTTATTTAGCTTTAAATTAAGTGGAGAAAGGATAGAACTTCTGTTCATTTTTTATTGCAGTTTGGGTCACCATTGGAGATCTTTCATGTACTTGTAAAACTCACATGAAATTAGGAGAATCAACCTAGCAGGGACTTATATGGCAACCTCTCTCCACCTTGCTAAAAAAAATCTCTTCTATTTATGTTTCAGCTTATGTTGCCCTTCTGTGACCAGGGCCGGCCTTTGGGGTGTGCGGCCGCACAGGGCGCCATGGGCAACAGGGGTGCTGTGTGGCCATCACAGCTCGCAGAATGTGAGCTGTGTAGGTGGAAAAGTGTGACTCCTCCGCACAGTACGGGTAACGATCCTACCGCCGACCTGCAGAAGATAAATGTCTCGCTGTTGCCTGCACTTCTTAGAAGTGGACAGAGGTGGCAGCAGAGGGGCGGTGAAGTAGCGCTCGGTCACGTGAGTGGATTCCTGGAAAGTTCCTGGAAAGCGGCCTTTGTATTTACCAGATCTAGGGGGGGGAGCCCGGCCATGGGATTAGGGAGGGGGGAGCCGCACACAAGGAGCGATGGCTGGTGGGGTGGGGGTGAAGTCACAAGTCTTATACATACAATCGTTCCATTGGGCTCCACTCTCTGCTGGGCCTTCTCCACTGTGTCGGGCTATCGAGCCGGGACCGCGACTGATCCCCGCAAGGTGTGTGTGTTTGTGTGACACCTCCATATCGGGGGGGGCCACCTGTGGGCGCCACAGGATTAGCTTGCAGCGGGCGCCTAAACACCTAAGGCCGGACCTGTCTGTGACCACACAGGAAGGGAATTATCAATGTAGCAGGCAGCAACAAAAACTCTATAAAGATTCTGGCCCTTCCCCACTCTATATTTTATCTCTACATGTCTTAATGATTCCCACTCTAAGACCATGGTATCTCTTATTTACAAATCCCTATGCTTTTTCAGCAACGCTTTAGCAAAAACTCAATGGAGATGCAACTTTTCACACATGCTTCACTTTAATATGACATACATTTTTACTGCAGCCAAATAAACCATACAAAAAGCGTGGTGGTCTGCTACCCTCAACTCACAAGAATTCAGAGCCAGAGTATAGTTTTTGATGGTCATTGACAAAATGACTGCTATACTGGACGACAAAATGGCCCTCTTTAAGAAACTTTGGTCTATATGGATTCAACATAACTTACCCTCAGATTTTGATTATTGTCTTCTGAACTGTTGAATTAATTTGCTATTTTTTCAGGCGGACCATTTCAGCAGACAAATTCGATCGTGTGTACGGGCGAGCAGACAGGTTTTTCCAGCAGACAATTTTTAAAGCATGCTTTAAAATCTGTCTGCTGGGAACCCGTCTGTCCGACATGTCTGCTGGTTAGTACACTAACCAGTGGACATATCTGTCCGCACATGCGTCGTATGGATTCGACGCATGCGTGGAAGTATTTTACTTCCTGGTTCGGTGACGTGTACACGATCAAACCAATACAGTATATCCCAGCAGACAAATCCGATCAAAACGGTCTGTCAAACCGATTTGATCGGATGTATTTAGTGGTGTGTACGCGGCCTTAAAGTGACTCCCAGACAACAAAGCCACTTCACTTCCCTATCCCTCTCCTTTTCCTACTTCTACACCCTCCCCGTTCTTTACCTCTTTGCCAACTGATAAATCTTTTTTAGTTGTGCCCTATTGTGTCCCTTAACCCCTTAAAGTTGAAGAAACCACAACCTTGACCATGTAGCTCTACAAATTGGGGGTCTCTATACTTGTTATGTTTACCTCTGTTAAAATGTCAATTAAAATAATTGCACTAGAAAAAAAGTTGCAGGCCAAATCCTGATTTTATAATATCGTCAAACAGTCTGCAGGTGCTGATCAGTTAAGAGTAGATCTACATTCCATTGAGGTAGGTCTTATGGCATCATGACCTTTATCCAGTCTGGCAATTAAATAGCCTCTTGTGTACACATAGATGTCCCTATGTAGGCTCTCCTCCTTGGAAGCGTATGTATTCAGATACATGATGTCCTTGCTGTTACCACACCGAGAGCCCTATTGACAGTGAAGAGACTGCAGACCCTCTATCAGAACCCCCTACATAAGGTACAGAACACTCTGCCTCTGAACATCTCTCTGCCTTCCTGATTACAATTACCTGAGCTTAGTCAGTGAGCTCTTTTGAAGGCTTTTCTTAAATGTCCCATGGTCTAATCAGAAACGTAGGCATGATCATGAGCAGAGTGTTCTTAACCTTCTGTAGTGGGTCAGGTTAGAGGGTCTGACTCTGTGAACCAACGAATCTCAGTTGGTGCTCAGTCATTTGACATCGATAATCTGACAAGTAATGTTGCCCAAATATAATAAATATAATATAATAAATATGCCCTACCGTTCAGGTGGCTAAGCGCTGTATTTTTTAAATATTATTTAGACACATATCTTATTTTCACTATATTTTATTTTCTATGTTTATTATACGCAATTCCATAATGTAACCTACAAAATATAAATCATCTAGTAATATTAAGCTTTGTATGTATAACTGAGAAACACAGCTTTGATGTCAAATACATTTGCATTATATTTCTCATTTTCAATTTATATTATTATTACTGTTATAATTTTCTATATTATTTTCATAATTGTCTGGGTTGGCTAAAATCATATCAGCAGCAGCATGTTGTATTGTATTGGCTATTGACAAAGTTATTACAAAATATAAATCATCTAGTAATATTAAGCTTTGTATGTATAACTGAGAAACATAGCTTTGATGTCAAGTGAACTTGCATTATATTTCTAATATTCACATTTTTTTTATTATTACTGTTATCATTTTCTATATTATTTTCATAATTGTCCGCGTTGGTTAAAATCATATGAGCAGCAGATTGTTGTATTGGCTATTGACAAAGCAGACGGTTGGATTGAGGATGATACCATTTATTGGCTTACTAAAAAAAAAGGCTTTTGTGGCATGCTGGCCTTTTGTATAAATGATATACAGTATATAGGACACTGAATATATTTTATATATATATATATATATATATATATATATATATATATATATATATATATATATATATATATATATATATATATACACACACACACATTATATATTATATATACACACACAACTGACATACAAAGTTTCAATTATATATTAAAGTGTAATTAAACACTCTAAACTTAGACACAATCATAACAAAGCCAAGTGTGAAAATTCATATGACTACAAGTTAATCTGTTACCTAATCACATACATACATCCAGCCTAAGTATACTAATTTTATACATCCAATTTCCTCTGCTTTTTAAAGAAGGTGGAAAAAGGGACACCCAAACCACTCACACACAATACTATACAATAAATGACAGAAAGAAAACACTCATTATCTTTATTAATGTTTGTTTAATTGATTTTTTTCTTGTTTGTATGGACAAGGAAGAATAGGCATTACTGCCCCCAGCAGGACACCATATAGAACTGCATGGTAATAAATCATTTATAAGACAATTGTGGATACAGTCAGAAAAATCATGTTTACTCAGAAGCAGAAGACTAAACAATCCCCGGCATGGCAAACATGGACAGGTGGTTACTGTTGTAATTAAGATAATTCAGGACTTTTTTCTCAATGTCCTTTTGATATCCGTTTTGTTGAAGAACACGCTTTAGATATTTTTGCGGGGTTTCTGCAAGGTTCAGTTCATCTTCTGTGACTTTCTGGGCTAGCTGCTTCATCGATAGCTGGTCGTGGACCTAGACAATTGAACAGTATTCATTAGCAAGGTCAGATTAGTGCCTAGCCTAGCAATTCTTTCACTGTCAGCCCAATTTTTCCATATGTCACATACTAGAAAAGTGCATTATTGGCTTAAAAATATATGAAAAAACACCAAAACATGATATGTTTATTAAATCAGAATATCTGGAAAAAAAATTAGCCAGTTGTCTTTTTATGTTGAATGACATTTGCACAAATGTATACTTTCTGAAAAAATACATTACACTTAAAGGAGTAGTAAAGGAAATTTTTTTTTTGCTGAAATGACTGTTTACAGGGTATAGAGACATAGGGCCAGATTCTCGTAGATCCGCGTATCTGGCGGCGTATGTCATTTACACTACGCCGCCGAAACTTACTGGAGCAAGTGCCATATTCTCCAAGCACTTGCTCCGTAACTTGCGGCGGCGTAGTGTAAATGGCCTGGCGTATCCCCGCGTAATTCAAAGGGGGCGGCTTGTATTTAAATTAAGCGCCCCCCCCTGCCGAACAAACTGCGCATGCGCCGCCCTTAAACGTAGGCCACAAACGACAAAAAAACCCTGACGCTGTCCCGACGGCCATACTTAACATGGCGTACACTGGACCTACGCAAAGTTAAAGCACCCTATAGCAGGTCTAACCTTACGCTTACGGAAACAACGTAAACTACGGCGAAGCGGCGCAAAAACGTTCGGGAATCGGCGTATCGGCTCATTTGCATATTCAACGCTGAAATAGACGTAAACGCCACCTAGCGGCCCGCGTATTATTGCATTTAGGATCCGACGGTGTAAGTGCCTTTTGCCAGTCGGATCCTAGCCTAATTCCGGCGTATCTTGTTTTGAGAATACAAAACAATGATACGCCGGCGGGATTTTCGAATTACGCCGGTGTATGTGTAGATACACCGGCGTAATTCCTTTGAGAATCTGCCCCATAATAGTTAAAGCGGAGTTCCACCCTTAAAATCACTTTGTTTCATTCCATCCAGCATACTGGCGTCAGCGCCAGTATGCTGTTTTTTTTTTTTTTAATGCATGTACTTACTTTATATAAAATCATTGAATTTCAGGCACACCGCGGTATGTCGCCGCTATAAGGCGTCACGGCTTCCGGAAACAGCCGATTACCATTCGGCTCTTCTCGGCGCCTGCGCACAGACCCAGGAGCTGACTGCGCAGGCGCCTTATATAGCCGCGTCACGCCCTCCGAAAAAAGCCGAACTAGGACCGGCTATTTTCAGCGCCTGCGCAGTCAGCTCCTGGGTCTGTGCGCAGGCGCCCGAGAAGAGCCGAATGCTAATCGGCTGTTTCCGGAAGGCGTGACGCCTTATAGCGGCGACATACCGCGGTGCGCCTGAAATTCAATGATTTTATATAAAGTAAGTACATGCATTAAAAAAAAAAAAAAAAACAGCATACTGGCGCTGACGCCAGTATGCTGGATGGAATGAAACAAAGTGATTTTAAGGGTGGAACTCCGCTTTAACTGATTCCTTTTAAAAATGATTAAAAATAGATAAAAATCAATCATATAATGTGCCTGCCTAGTTTAGTTTTTAGACTAGTTTCAGTTTGTTCTGTGTGTACAGAGACACACAGAACCAAAACAAACAAACACAGGGCAGTGTTTGTTTTTAAATTGAATCTGATTGGTTCTGAGGAGTTTTAGATACATAGTAATCACATCTTCTTGATCATGGACCACAATGAAAGGGTACCATGAGTTTTTTCATAAGGAGCCAGACAAGCACGAAGTGTGGAGTTCAGCAAGGGATTACAGCAACTTCTAAGCAAAAACAGACATGGAGGACATGAAAGCAGGACTGCTATAAGGTAAAGCAAGCTATTTAGCATTAAAAAATCCTTTACTGATCCTTTAATTTTATTGTTTACAATCATAAGGTAATCTACAGTTTTTGTAAATTTGATTAAAGGTAAATATTACACTGTGTCGAGTAAATATATTCTTAAAAGGGTTGTAAAGCATCGTGTTTTTTCACCTTAATGCATCCTAGGTATTAAGGTGAAAAAACACCTTGCTTTTTTTGGCCCCTGAGCCCCCGTTCTACTTACCTGAGCCCCAAATCTCAGTGGGTGCGATCCTGAGTTGCTTTCCCCCAGCTCCTGTGGACTCTTCATTGGATGAAGCTCCCGCTTTTGTCAATTAAATCAATGACGCAACGCTCCGTGGGCGGGGCCGAGCGATTCACTCGGCGGCCATGGCCGCCGACTGTATCACACGGGAGCGTGCCCACGAGCTAACCCCAGAGGGGTTAGTTCTTCTGGGGAGGAGCCACGAGAGCCGCTGGGGGACCCCAGAAGACGAGGATTGGGCCACTCTGTGCAAAACGTACTGCACAGTGGAGGTAAGTATAACATGTTTATTTTAAAAATAAAAAACTGAACCCATACAATCCCTTTAAGCCTCGTACACACATTCCAACTTTATGGTCATAATTATCTAATGGACGCGTTGTCGGATAATCCAAACATGAATATGCTCCATCAGACAAATATTGGCTGAATTAACGACAGCAAAAGTTGGCTGTTCATGCTCACCAATTGTTGGGCAATAAATCTGTTATGTCGGTTTATCCGATCGTGTGTATGCAAGTCCATCCAACTAAAATCCAAAGTACAACCAATGTTAAAAATCAGCCAACAATAGCAGAAGTTTCCCAAAGGGTGGCGGTAAAGAGCTGAAAAACGACGTGGTTTGGTGAATGTTGGCTGAAAATGTTGTGCCGTGTGTATGCAGAATGAGTTAGCGGACAACTCCCTTCGGACCAAAATCTGCGAAAAAGTTGTTTGGAAGTCCGATCGTGTGTACAAGGCTTAAGACTCAAAATCATGTGCGTCTGTAAAACAATGTAAAATTATTATACCCCAAATTTTACATGGGTTATGGGTTAAAGAGTTACTGTAAGTGATGTCAGGAGAAATATTCCTTTTATTCTAGCCAACGTGGATATGAATAATATGTGTGAGCAATCAGCATTTTTAGCTTTATGGGTGGAGGGGAAACTTTTTTTTTTTATCTGAAATAATTTTATTTTTTAAACACAATTTTTTTTTTTTCAAAAGGGTGCTACTATGCCTCCTTTGTGATAGTATTCTGTTTGCAACAGGTTCCCTTTGCGGAGACTTACACTGTGTCCAAGACAGAGAGATTCCTGATCTGCCTCCTGCCCAATGGGGGCTTCCTCCCAAATGGCAGCTCTGTATGTCCATTCACACACAGAGCCACGGCTTGGCCCCATCCCCGCCCACTCCTGATTGGCCGCCTGGCTGCATTTGCACCAACGGTTACCACTTCTGCCTCAGCCAATAAGGAGTGAGAGTCACTGTAGAGCCAATGCTCTCGTGCCCATCACTAGATCGATATGGGGCTCAGTTAAGTATTAGGGGGGCTGGGGGGGACTGCTGCACCCGGAAGGTTTTTTATAGAATGCATGAAGGTAAAAAACCTTGAGCCTTCAGAAGCACTTTAAGGTGGTATTACGCCTTTTTATTTTTTAAGTACTTGCAGCAGCTGATTTAATCAATTACTGGTATGCAGCTTCTTCATCTTTAATCCTTCACTATGTTCCAATTTAATCCGCTGCCCTGACTGCTGCCCCAGGTCTCCTGTTTCAGCGTGGCTCCTTTCTTTTGTAGCATTCTATGGAGTCACCCTTGCACTAAAGTTGTGTCTCTCTTCATCAACGCAAACACACAGCCTGAGCCTCATAGCCTAGGGTGGCAAGTTTACTGGGGAATGTTTATTTTGTTGTATTCAATGTGTTAAAGTTTGGCTGTGCTCCTCCTATAAATCACAGAAGTGCAGTTCGTTCTGCATTCCTGTGACGCGTTTTTAGCAGAAGCCCACTGTTGGTTGATGTCACAAAGTCGCTCCAGGCTCGAGAAATATCGCAACCATATGTTCGGGATCCGCACACATGCCTGGACCAGCTCTGCCTTTCAGCAAGCTGCTGAGAACGTGAGTCGGCCACTCCCATCCCTCCACAGCCCAGAGCACCATTGAGCGGGGGGGGCAGAGTAGAGAGTCGGTGACTGACAGTCACCAGCTCTCTGCTCGGGGATCTCTGAGAACCGAGTGACTGGTGGTGTTTGATTGCTCAGTTCTCAGCCTTAGAGCCGGTGGGGGACCGATGCTGCATCCACCTAGGCAAGTATGATTCTAAAATAAACAATAAATCCCAAACTTCTCTTTTAACCGCTTAAGGACCGCCTCCTGCACATTTACGTCAGCAGAATGGCACGGCTGGGCACATGCACGTACAGGTACGTCCTGTGCTAGTGCCCAGCCGTGGGTCGCGGGCGAGCGACCGTGGGACCCGCGGACCCGATCACCGTTGGAGTCCCGTGATCGGTCCCCGGAGCTGAAGAACAGGGAGAGCTGTGTGTAAACTGTGTCAAAATTGTCCGAAGTGTCCGCCATAATGTCGCAGTCACGAAAAAAATTGCTGATCACCGCCATTAGTAGTAAAAAAAATAATAATTAATACAAATGCAATAAAACTATCACCTATTGCGTAAACGCTATAAATTTTGCGCAAACCAACCGATAAACGCTTATTGCGTTGTTTTTTACCAAAAATAGGTAGAAGAATACGTATCGTATAAAAACCACAGAGGTGATCAAATACCACCAAAAGAAAGCTCTAATTGTGGGAATAAAAGGATGCCAATTTTGTTTCGGAGCCACGTCGCATGACCGCGCAATTGTCTGTTAAAGCGACACAGTGCCGAATCGCAAAACCTGGCCGGGTCCTTTAGTTGCGTAAAGGTCTGGGTCTTAAGTGGTTAAAGGGGTTGTAAAGGTTTGTCTTTTATTTTCTAAATTGGTTCCTTTAACCACTTGTCACCCGCCCACCGTCATATGACGGCGGGTGGGTAACTCCATTGTCCTGACTGCACGTCTTATGACGTGCAGTCATAGAAGTTGCTAGGGGCGCGCACACCCGTCGCATCAGTGGGACCCCCGTGCGTGTGCCCGGCGGCCGCGATGGCCGCCGGGCACCCGCGATTGCCGTGTAACTGAGCTGGGACGTGGAGCTCTGTGTGTAAACACAGAGCTGCACGTCCCTGTCAGGGAGAGAGGAGACCGATTGTGTCCCTTGTACAGAGGGACACAATCGGTAACCTCCCCAGTCACCCCCCCTCCCCCCACAGTTAGAACACAAACTAGGAGAAACATTTAACCCCTTCCCAGCCCCCTAGTGGTTAACCCCTTCCCTGCCAGTTACATTTATACAGTTATCAATGCATATTTATAGCATTGTTCACTGTATAAATGTAAATGGTCCCAAAAATGTGTCAAAAGTGTCCGATGTGTCCGCTATAATGCCCCAGTTCCGGAAAAAAATCGCAGATCGCCGCCATTCCTAGTAAAAAAATAAATTTAAAAAAATCATAATTATGTCCCGTATTTTGTAGGCAATATAACTTTTGCGCAAACCAGTCACTATACGGTTATTGCGATTTTATTTTTTACATTTTTTTACCAAAAATATGTAGAAGAATACGTATCGGCCTAAACTGAGATAAAAAATGTTTTTTTTTTTTTTAAATGGGATATTTATTATAGCAAAAAGCAAAAAATATTGTGTCTTTTTTCAAAATTGTCGCTCTTTTTTTGTTTATAGCGCAAAAAATAAAAACCGCACGAGCGATTAAATACCACCAAAAGAAAGCTCTATTTGTGGGAAAAAAAGTACGCCAATTTTGTTTGGGAGCCACGTCGCACGACCGCGCAATTGTCAGTTAAAGCGACGCAGTGCCGGAAGCTAAAATGTTGTCTGGGCAGGAAGGGGGTGTAGGTGCACAGTAGGCAAGTGGTTAAGCTAGTGCATTGTTGGTTCACTTACTAGCTTAAAGGAACTAATTTAGAAAATAAAAGACAAACCTTTACAACCCCTTTAAGCCTTACATGGATCGATCTTCTCTAAAGTCCATCGATTCCCCCATTCACCATAATAGCGTGGATGCAGAAAGACGATTTTATTTAGGCGCTGTCAAGCAGTGACTGCATCTGATAGGCTGAGTTGTTATTGTTAAAACACTAGAAAATACATGCTTTAGGGAAGCCTTATTCTATGCAGACAACTGACTGCTAGTGCTAATGCTAGAAGTCTGGTTAGTAAAATGGAAGAACTTCTGCTACATGAGGAGGATTTTCACTTTGTGGGCATATAAGAAACTTGGTTTGACAGCTCACATGATTGGCTTGCGACTATCCAGGGGTACTCATAGCTCCCAACTGTCCCTGATTTTGAGAGACTGTCCTGGATTCAAAGTCCCGCTGTCCCTCTTTCCTGCTCCCTTGTGCCTCATCTCGGTCTGATCAATATAGTTGTACTGTATATAAATGGACTATTTATCTTCTCAAAAGTGTTTCCCAGTGCTAAACCTTTCATCCAAATTCTAAATTGCTGCATTTGTCAATTTGAAAAGCCAATATAAAGGAATAGTAGTGGTTAAAAAAAAAGAACTTCTTCACCCGGGTTTTGTTTCGGATCTGCGGCTTAAATACCTGAGCCATGATGACGCATACACATGAATCTCAGCCACGCCACACAGTTCTGAAAGAACGGCACAAGTATGCCATTCCTTTATGTAGCGGGGTCATCCTGTCAGAGTCTGATGACAGGCCATCCCGCTGGAACTTTATTCACGCTTGTAAATATGTAGGATACCTTTAAGAAGTTGTGCATTGTGGGACTACGAGTAGCGGGAGATATGGACTCCATTGACTCTTAGGAGAAACAGACTACACTTCCCACAATGCCCTGTGTTATTGGAGCATGTGACACCTCCGCACAGACTTGTGGGGAGGTTACTTAAAGCGGAGTTCCACCCAAAAATGGAACTTCCGCTAATCCCACTCCTCACCCCCTTACATGCCACATTTGGCATGTAATTTTTTGGGGGGGGGGAGTGGGGGCTTCAGGAGGAGTGGGACTTCCTGTCCCACTTCCTGCTTCCGCCGAGGGGCTGGTTAGGCGATTAAGCTTAATCGCCTAAAGCAGCCCCTCCCTGTAGGCGATCGCCTGGGACACATGACAGGTCCCATGCGATTACCTGGCCAATCAGTGGCAGGCCGCGCCGCTCGCGCATGCGCAGTGGGTGCCCGGCCGTGAAGCCGAAGGCTGTCACGGCTGGGTGCCCACAGTCGGAATGAAGACGCCGGCCGGGGAGGGGAGGAGAGGAGCGGAGCCCTGGTCAGCACGTCGCTGGAACGTGGAGAAGGTAAGTGAATGTTTATTGAAAGCCAGCAGCTACACTTTTTGTAGCTGCTGACTTTTAATAAACATTACATTTGGCTGGAACACCCCTTTAAGGGGAGGGTGTGGCGCCTTTTCTCTCTCTCGGGACCAGTATCTTCTCCTCTGCGGAGCTGCTGAGGACAGACACAGCCGTGCCGCTAGGCCAGAAGCCTGGGCCTAAACCCACCGAGGGACCAGCCACCCGGAAGGAAGCAAGACTCCAGTATCCAGCCTGTGTACCTGGGGATTGGAGAGGAAACCCAGCTGACAACTGAAGCAGTGGAACACCCCACCCCACCCCACCACACCCCACCCCAGCATCCTTGTGCTGTGAAGCAGTAATTCACCAAATCACTTTCTGAGAGGAATTCAGGCGGATCGGATGGTCCCAAAAATGTGTCAAAAGTGTCCGATGTGTCCGCCTGTCACAGTCCCAATAAAAATCGCAGATCGCTGCCATTACTAGTAAAAAAAAAAAATCATAAAAATGTTTTTATAATTATGTCCCCTATTTTGTATGTGCTATACCAGTCACTAAACGCTTATTGCAATTTTTTTTTTTTTTTACAAAAAAAAAAATGTAGAAGAATATGTATTGGCCTAAACTGAGATTTTTTTTTTTTAAATGGGGTATTTATTATAGCAAAAAGTAAAAAATATTGTGTTGCTTTTCAAAATTGTCGCCCTTTTTTTGTTTATAGCCCAAAAAACAAAAACCACAGAGGTGATCAAATACCACCAAAAGAAAGCTCTATTTGTGGGAAAAAAAGGACATCAATTTTGTTTGGGAGCCACGTCGCACGACCGCGCAATTGTCAGTTAAAGCGATGCAGTGCCGGAAGCTGAAATTTCGCCTAGGCAGGAAGGGGGTATATGTGCACAGTAAGCAAGTGGTGAAAAACGATGTTAAAACAAAAAATGAAAGTAAAAAAAAGCGCCCTGTCCCAAGAAACTCGTGCACAAAAGCAAACACATACATGAGCAGCCACTGCATATGAAAACCGTGTTCAAACCACACATGTGAGGTATCGCCGTGATCATTAGAGTGAGAGCAATAATTTTAGCCCTAGACCTCCTCTGTAACTCAAAACATGCAACCTGTAACTCCACGTCGCCAGTGGAGATTTTTAAGGGTAAAAGTTTGTTGCCATTCCACGAGCGGGCGCAACTTTGAACCGTGACATTTTGGGTATCAATTTACTTGGCATAACATTATCTTTCACAATATATAAAAAAAATGGGTTAACTTTACTGTTGTCTTATTTTTTTAATTCAAAAAAGTTTTTCAAAAAAGTGCGCTTGTAAGACCGCTGCGCAAATACGGTGTGATACGACCGCTATTTTATTCTCTAGGGTGTTAGAAAATATATATATATAATGTTTGGGGGTTCTAAGTAATTTTCTATAAAAAAAAAAAAGTTTTTAACTTGTAAACACCAAATCTCAGAAAGAGGCTTTGTCCTTAAAGGGGTTGCAAAGGAACATTTTTTTCCCCCCTAAATAGCTTCCTTTACCTTAGTGCAGTCCTCCTTCACTTACCTCATCCTGCGATTTTGCTTTTAAATGTCCTTATTTCTTCTGAGAAATCCTCACTTCCTGTTCTTCTGTCTGTAACTCAACACCGTAATGCAAGGCTTTCTTCCTTGTGTGGAGAAAGCCTCTTGAGGGGGGAGGCGGTGAGCAGGAGTGTCAGGACGCCCACTAACGCACAGCTCCTTTCTCTATCTGCAAAGTAGAGAGCGTCCTGACTCTACTGCTCGCCCCCTCAAGAGGCTTTCTCCACACCAGCGAGAAAGCCTCGGATTACTGTGTGTAGTTACAGACAGAAGAACAGGAAGTGAGCATTTCTCAGAAGAAATAAGGACATTTAAAAGCAAAATTGAATGATGAGGTGAGTGAAGGAGGACTGCACTAAGGTAAAGGAAGCTATTTAGGGAAAAAAATGTCTTCCTTTACAACCCCTTTAAGTGATTAATAATACTAATAATAACAATAAAAATGAATTAATAAATAATTATTGAATCTTAATGTTAATAGAGTCTGAAAGCAAATGTGCTTTTGTTTACTGAATCTAATTTGCCGTCAGAAAAGGGTCCATCTGATTGGCTTCTTTTTTTTTTTCTTTTTTTATATCTTTATTTATTTCCCATTAAAAAAACACCACATTTTAACTTAATACATTTCATTCCCCCCCCCCCCCCCCAAAAAAAGGAAATTTATATGAAAAAAAAAATTTGTATTAGTTTATCCTATCCCGTCCCGACCCTTGTAATTATTTATATTTGTAATAAATTTGTATAATATTTGTAAATTTTGAAGCTTCTATTTGTTGCCTCCATAATCCCAATTCCAATTTGAGTTTTTTTCGATTGTTTTACCCTATCCCGTCCCAACCCACCCTGATTGGCATCTGTGTTGCAGTCAGACATTGATAAATAAGGCCTATCCTTCTTGTAGGAAACTCACAACTCCCTGAGGGGACCTAGGATACCAACGCTGACCACATTTATAAAATGTGTTTTGATAGGCTGGTGTGAAAATGCCTTATTATAGAGGAGGAAACCTATCTAGAAACAAGTGTAGATCATACAGGGCCAAGAGACTTCATCAGGAAGCAGGATGTGCTACTAATTGAAATCACAGTACAGATCAGTGCTGTGTTTGCACCCCAGGGCTATGTTTAACATATCTGTAATAAAACATAAAGGAAAATCGAATCCGCCTAGTTTAGGAAAATTAGGGATATTTCCACAGAAACAACATCAATGTCCGAATCCATTACTGCCCCTGACACTATTCACAAGGAAAGGACTTGTTTCTGGAAAGGAGTCATATGCTATAACCAAAAACTCTAAATGTACAGTATACGGGATGTGCGATGGGGTGTTATATGAGAGTTTCTGTATATACTGTATTTTATTTTATTACTCTTTTGAAGAGTTTTTTTATTTTTTTTATTAAAAAAGGTAATTAGTACTGAGGCAGGCCTTGCCTTGACCGACCAGCTGCGATCTGACTGCACTGCTTAAAAAAGCAAAGAAACATCACTGGGTGTAAAATAAGGTACCGGTATGTAATAAGGACGGAATGTTGTATTTCAAAATATCATTAGCATGTCAATCAGGGGAAAAGCAAAATATAAGCAGATTAAACCTTAACTTTATGTATCTGACGAGAAATGCCCCCTGTCGAATAATGCCTGCCCGCTACTCCGCATGCGTAACGCTTGCGTAGTATGGAGCCACCGAAAACCTTCCAAACATCGGAATTGACGGAGCCTGCACACAATAGCCGACATTGTGCCACACGCTCCCGATGCTCGTGCAAGTGGCAGATATCTTCATAATGGGCGCATGTGAGGGGCAGATGCCTACAGAAGTGGGTGTTTTTTGTAATGATGGGCAGTGCTATTTAGTTCGGAGGCTTTCAGCGGCAACGTACTGCGCAAGCGATGCACATGAGCAGTACTGGGCAGGCATTATTCGACATGGGGCATTTCTCGACAGGACACCGGCATATATTACCAAAATTATTGGGACACCTGCCTTTACACGCACAAACTTTTTAATGGCATCCCAGTCTTGAGTCCATAGGGTTCAATATTGCATTGGCCCACCCTTTGCAGCTATAACAGCTTTAACTTATCTGGGAATGCTGTCCACAAGGTTTAGGAGTGTGTCTATGGGAATGTTTGACTATTCTTCCATAGGTCAGGCACTGATGTGGACAGGAACGCCTGGCTCACAGTCTCCACTTTAATTCATCCCAAAGGTGTTCTATCGGGTTGAGGTCAGGACTCTGTGCAGGCCAGTCAAGTTCCTCCACCCCAAACTCGCTCATCAATGTCTTTATGGACCTTGCTTTGTGCACTGGTGCGCAGTTATGTTGGAACAGGAAGGGACCATCCACAAACTTTTCCCACAAAGTTGGGAGCATGAAATTGTCCAAAATGTCTTAGTACAATGAAGCCTTAAGAGTTCCTTTCACTGGAACTAAATGACCAAGCCCAACACCTGAAAAACATCCCTACACCAAAATCCCACCTCCACCAAATGATTGCTCACCAGTGCACAAAGCAAGGTCCATAAAGACATGGATGAGCGAGTTTGGGATCAAGGAACTTGACTGGCCTGCACAGAGTCTTGACCTCAACCTGAGAGAACACCTTTGGGATAAATTAGAGTGGAGACTGTGAGCTAGGCTTTCTCGTCCAACATCAGGGCCTGACCTCACAAACACGCTTCTGGAAGAATGGTCAAACATTTCCATAGACACACTCCTAAACCTTGTGGACAGCCTTCCTAGAAGAGTTGAAGCTGTTATAGCTACAAAGGGTGGGCCAACTCAATATTGAACCCTCCGGACTAATGCCACATACACGCGATCGGACATTGCTACATCAAACCCGTGGATTTTTTTCCGACGGATTGTTCGCTCAAGCTTGTCTTGCATACAAACGGTCGCACAAATGTTGTCAGAAATTCCGTACGTCAAGAACGCGGTCACGCACAACACCACGACGAGCCGCGAAAAATTAAGTTCAATGATTTAGAACATACGTCAAATAGATTTCGAGCATGCGTAGGATTTTTGTGCGTCGGAATTGGCTACAGAACTTTTGTTGTCCGAAAAATTGAGAACCAGCTCTCAAACATTTGTTGACAGAAATTCCGACAGCAAATGTCCCACGGAGCATACACACGGTCAGATTTTCCGACAACAAGCTCACAACGAACATTTGTTGTGGGAAATTCCGACCGTGTGTACGTGGCACAAAGTTCATGTAAAGGCAGGTGTCCCAATACTTTTGGTAATGTAGTGTACCTTATGCAGTCCATGAACACCATTACACAACGCTAAACTAATCTGATTTTGAAAATATGATCTTTGCTCTTTCCATATACATTTGTGAACGTGAAGCCTGCCTCATACACTTCTAACAGTTTCCACAGCTTTGTCCCACCCTCATCTGTAGGACTGAGCAGCCATTAGGATGAGTGTCACCTAGTGGTACAAGAGTAAACACTGTCCTTCCTTTGTTGCCGCGGAATTCATCTGCTCAGTGGGGAGCACAACGCCTGTGTGCAGCCTTGGAAAAAGGACGGCACTCACTCCTAAACTGCTAGAGCGCGATCGTCCTGACAGCTGGTCCATCCTAGGAGAGGACAGGACTGAGCTTTTGAAAACAATAAGAAGCATCAGGGACGGGCTTCACTAACAAGCTCACAAATGGCCTACATGTATGAGAAGAGCATAAATACATATTTGTACAATTGGATTCATTTTGAATCATGGAATGGTGTTTGTGGACTGCATATAGTGTTTTCTTGTCTTGGACAAGAGCCATTCTATAAATGTACGCTAAACTGCGCATGCTTGGCTCAGTGTACACAAGCTCAGAAAAATTTACGACAGAAGAGACCAATATGGTCACAAAAATCCTGCCTGTCAATTTTTTTTTACATTTAATCTCACTTTAGGTTACCCACTGGTTGCTTCCATGCAAGCGGTTAATGCTATTTTTCATATTAGAAAACCCAGAATGCTTTGCAATGGGGTGTCATTGACGTCCCCTCTATTAAAAATGTATAAAATGTATTGAATACCAGTTTGTTACTTAAACATCCCAATAAAAATAAAAATTAGTATTATACTTCACCATTAAAAAAGGCAATATAGCATTGTACCATTTTCTTAGATACAAGGTAATGTTCGTAGTCCTATGGATATGTATTAACTTAGTTTTTTATCTATTCAGTAGATATTTATATAGGGGGAGTCATTTTGATCTTTAAGTACAGTGGAAACTCGGACTAGGAGCATATTAAAGCGAGTTTCCCCATTGAAGTCAATGGAAACGAAAATATTTTTTTCCACATTGACTTCAATGTCATGCAATACCGCATGCAGCCAGAGGACACCTCGGCAAACCTCGGAAAGACTTTGTTCCCGAGCTTTCCTCAGGCCTTTTCTGGCGACGTTCGGCTCTGCTCGCACCCCCCGCCTCAGGCCAAAAGGCCAAACGCGGTACTGCACAAACCGCTTTGGCCTGCATCCTGCTCGTTTTGCGAGACAGCACTTGCAAAACAAGTTACGATTTTCGAAAATACAGTGCCCGCATTGTGAAATGCTCGTTAATTGCGTTACTCGCAATGCGAGGTTCAACGGTATTACTGCAGATTGAACGTAGGATTAATAAGTCTGTAGTGGAACAAAATAGCATTCAACACATTGAGATATACAGTAAAACCTCGAATTGCGAGTAACGCGGATTTACGAGCGTTTTGCAATACGAGCTGTTTTTTTTTTCTTTCTAAATGCTGACTCGATTTGCAAGCTTTGTCTCACAAGTCGGGCAGGATTCAAACCTCTAGGGTGTGCAGTACTGCATGTGGCCAGAGGTGGGGGGGGGGTGGCAAAGACACTTGGAGACGCTTTGAAGGCCCTTACACACGGGAATTGTGTGATGGTAGGCTGTTGTCGGAAAACCTGACTGTTTGTATGCTACAGCGGAAAATTGTTGTCGGATTTTCTGCCAACAAATGTTGGATAGCATGCTTTAAATTTTTCCAACAGATTATCCGATCTGTATACAGAAGTCCTTCGGACTAACCATAACACAACATTAGCAGAAGTTGCCCAAAGGGTGGCGCTAAAGAGCTGAAAAAACTGTAGTTTTGTGTTTGTTGGCTGACAATTCTTTGCCGTTTGTATGCAAGACAAGTTCATGGCCAACGCCCTTCGAACAAAAGTCCTACGCTTTGTCCGCGGAAAATACGATCGTGTGTACTAGGCTTGAGACACTCAGTTCCTAAGGTGTCTGTGTTGCCTTGATGGGGGCTGTAGCTTACACATGTATTTGCAAATGTGTGCAAACTAAACCCCTGTTTTTAGCGCATATAGTTAGACAGGACAATTTGGTTGGTTAGCAGGCTGGTTGGTAAGTTGAGTTAGGAAATTCTTTGGTTTTGTTTTGCATGCGTTGCCCTTCCAAGTGCTCCTTGCTGCAAAGGCCAGTTATAGGTGGGGGCAGTGGTCATTTGTTTGTACTGTGGTGGTGATATTGGTGAGGGGACACACTGGACACCTTTGCTGCCATGGTGCTATATCCTGGGTGTCCAGTGTACCCCTGTGCCTTTAAGGAGGGGTGGGCTCCCTCCAGGCTCACCTGCCCTCTGCCTATCCATTATAATGCATGTGCTTCTACTATAGAGGCTCCCAAAATTTTGACTTAGGACTACAGATACCAGGTTGTCTTGACAAGCTCTGTAGCTTACGCATGTATTTGCAAACGTGTGTCAGTAAGTTGAGCCAGGAAATTCTTTGGTTTTGTTTTGGAATGGCGACACAGGAAGTTACAGAGCTGAATTGTGGTGTCACCAACTTATCTATGCAGTATGGCAAGTGTGTGCCCATCCCAATGGAATAGGTGAATAGAATATTTCAGCAAGTGAAACATTTGACTTGATTCCCGGGCTGTAATTATTTTTGCCAGCTTTGTCCTTCTGCTGCAATCTCTACTAAAATGAGGTAAACATGTCGAATTTTTAGAGATATGGACACGTTGACACAAGCACATTTCATGGAATTTCCGCCGATATTTTTCCTCAATTACTTGAGAACTTTACCGCTGTTGACGCACAATAAAACCATCTAAATCTAATTAAATCAGCAGACAGCCTTAAATGAATCATGTAAAAATCTACAGAAAAAAATTGCATTAGCACACATTGGAGCCATTGCTGACCTGACTAAAACCGGCCTGCCATTAAAAGTGACTGGATTAGTGTGGTAAGCAGAGGCAGGATTGCTGCTTTATTGTAAAGGCAATCATTTTCTGCTGAAAAATAAATGGGATGATGCAGCCATTTCTGAGGGGGAGAGAAACAAATGTAATTCATCTTTGTCCTCAGGATAGCAAATGCTCAGCGCTGCATTACAAATGTAGAGATTTGGGATCACGGTCCGTCTAATAAAGGACGCTTGGCTGCTCTGTAAAAATGACTGGGTCCCCGGGGAGGCGGCAGGCTGAACATCAGCATGTACTACCCAGAGGATTCTTCTTGGCTGGCATCAGACATGGAGGCAGCTGGCCCACCAGGCTCACAGCGGGAGTTAAATGTGTTTGGTGGTTGTGGCTATCTGAGAGGATTAGCTAAGGCTCTTGTGTCTGCACATGGGCACCTACGCTGCTATATTATCGAGGGCTAGAAACAGCATTCCTGCCCCCCTAATCACATAAGAAATGCACCTTTCTGTCACCTCATAAACAACAGACTAATATACATTTGTTATGGCTTGTCAGAATTAATTAAGCATAAGTCTTCTTCAATTATTAGTCATGGCCAATGAATTGTAATAGATTGGTATGGTATTGTCATGGCTGCCAAAGGCAGTACATAGGATTGTTGAAGTTCTTGTGTTAACTTATTCCTACACAGTACACGATCGATTCCTCATCCATCCTAACAGCATACATACTGGAATCTACACTGCCAGACGTTGTATTCAAGGAGCCCCAGCACCCGCAGCTGCCTGAATACAATGACTCAGCATCTGTGAGGACACAGTCACTGTTCAGCCAATACATTTCCACCCGACTCAATAAACTTGAAAATCAATTGAGCTTGGTGGAAAATTATAAGTTGATGAACAGACTGTATCAGATGTAGTCACTGTGCAGCCGTGCCATTGTATTTAAGCAGCAACGGGTGCCGCTACTCCCTGAATATAGTAGCCGGTGTTCTGTCGAGAAGTGCCCGCAATAGTGCCCGGGATGAACTGCACATACGCCAAACATAACAGCACAACAGCTGAGTTTACGATCAGCTGTTGTCTTGCATTGCCGGGGATCGTTCATAGATGAAGGGCAGATATTTACATGAAGGGGCAGATTTTTCAATGATGGGCAGTGCTGGGTGGCGAAATTTTTTAACGATGGGCAAGCAAATTTGCAAAACAAATCTTTATCTGCTATTCTTCCGGGAAGTTTGTGGGCAGGGCCGATCCGCCCTATATGCTCACTATGCAAGCTGCTTAGGGCCCCGCAAAGCTGCGGAGGTCCCCCCCAAATTACTAGAGGCCCTGTCTGGTGAGAAGTAATTTTCGGCCCCTAACCTGATTCTCAACTCACTGGCTGCATGGGAGAAGAGGTAAGAAGTCATAATCACCCCCGCTTCTCACTTTAATGCAAGATGACATTTCCGACACCCCCTCCCCCGCTTCTCAACTTTAATGTGACATGTCATTTTGCTTATGGCCCCAGGGAGGTCAGGATCGGCACTGCTTGTGGGGCATGTTTAGTCAATTGAAGGGGCGGCTTTTTCTATAGCAGATAAAGATTTCTTTTGGAAATTTGTTTGGCCATCGTTAAAAATTCTGCCCCCAGCACTGCCCATCATTGAAAAATCCACCCCCTTCATGTAAATATCTGCCCCTCACCTACATGAATGTGCCTTAGGCAACGCGAGGCACAATCTGACTGAAAGAATGTCTACAGTTGGCTATTGTGCGCAGCTGTTGTGCTGTTACATACGGCGCATGCGCAGTTCGTCCCGGGCACTATTTGATAGTCAGGCACTTCTCGACAGAACACCAGCAGTAGAGACTCCTCTGGTGCTTGCACGGTCCCCCACTACTCAAATTTTGGGCAAGGATTGCCTGAAATATGACCTGTCTATGGGGGGGCCTTTTGCTTAAAAAGACAGTTGAGTGACATTTTTAACGACTTGCTTACTGGGCACATACACCCCCCTCCTGCCCAGGTAAAATTTCAGCTTCCGGCACTGCGTCGCTTTAACTGACAATTGCGCGGTCGTGCGACGTGGCTCCCAAACAAAATTTACGTCCTTTTTTCCCCACAAGTAGAGCTTTCTTTTGGTGGTATTTGATCGCCTGTGCGGTTTTTATTTTTTGCGCTATAAACAAAAAAGAGCTACAATTTTGAAGAAAAATACAATATTTTTTACTTGTTGCTATAATAAATATCCTAATTAAAAAAAAAACACATTTTTTTTTCTCAGTTTAGGGCGATACGTATTCTTCTACATATTTTTGGTAAAAAAAAAAAAAAAAAACGCAATAAGCGACTGGTTTGCACAAAAGTTATAGCGCTTACAAAATAGAGGAGAGAATTATTATTTTTTATTATTATTTTTTTACTAGAAATGGCGGCGATCTGCGATTTTTATTGGTACTGCGACGTTATGGCGGACACATCGGACACTTTTGACAAATTTTTGGCGCCATTCACATTTATACTGCGATCAGTGCTATAAATATGCACTAATTACAGTATAAATGTGACTGGCATTGAAGGGGTTAACACTAGGGGGTGAGGAAGGGGTTAAATGTGTATCCTAGGTGTGTTCTAACTGTGGGGGGAGGGGGGGTGACTGGGGGGGTGACCGATCTGTGTCCCTATGTAGGAAGGAACACAGATCAGGCTCCTCCTCTCCAGAGACAGGACGCTGTCTCTGTGTAAAACGGCAATGAGAGATGATCTATGAGAGATCATCTCTCATTCGCCCACAGATCGCATCGCAAACGGCCACTCTGATTGGCCGTTCACCGCGATCTGTGATTGGCCGTGTCCAAGGGACACGGACAACACAGGGCTTCCCCGCAGCGCGCTCTACAGCGCGCGCTGGGAACGTCTGAAGGACATGCCGACGGCATGTTGGATATTCAGGCCCGCTCTGTTGCCGTCATCCGACGGTAGCGCGGGCCTGAAGTGGTTAAAACCTGTACAAATAGTGAAGTTATTCATGTAAATTTCTGTATATTATCCATATTGTATCCATATTGTAGAAATGCATACTGTTTGCTGCTCGTTAAATAATTTGCTAAGAAATTTTAAACTTACCCATTACCAACTCAACATTGATTTCTACAAAAACCTGCTGCGCTGAATCCCTCTTAATGTAGTATATGGATTGCGCTACCCCGGTGGGTTACCTACATCCACCTGATCATGTGCAATTATTAGCACCTATAATTATGACCTTGTGCTATTCCACCACAAGTTTTTACTATTAACCACTTCAATACCAGGCTTTTTTACCTACCTCAATAATGGGCCTATTCTGGCACTTCTCTCCTACATGTACAAATCATCATTCTTTTGCTAGAAAATTACTCAGAACCCCCAAACATTATATATTTTTTTTTAGCAGACACCCTAGGGAATAAAACGACGGTCATTGTAACGTTTTATCTTGCGCGGGATTTGCGCAATAATTTTTCAAACGCCTTTCTTTTTTTTTTCATGAATTAAAAAAATAACAAAACAGTAAAGTTAGCCCAATTTTTTTGTAAAATATGAAAGATTACGTTACACTGAGTAAATAGATACCTAACATGTCATGCTTTAAAATTGCACACACTCATGGAATGGCGCCAAACTTCGGTACTTAAAAATCTCCATAGGCAACACTTTGACATTTTTTACAGGTTACTAGTTTAGAGTTACAGAGGAGGTCTAGTGCTAGAATTGTTGCTGTAAACATGCCTTGTAATAGGAAATGTGTGTGACAGGTCCTCTTTATGGAGAGATGTGGGGTCAATAAGACCCTGCATCTCTCCTCCAGGCTGGAAAGCATGAGATCGGTGAAAAAAATGTCACCGATCTCATGATTAGTGTTGCTTACTAGCCGCAATCGCGCCCGGGCCTCCGACGGTCATAGAGATGACTGGTGATCATCTGGTCACCAGTCTTCTCTATGCTTTCTGCCTGCGCTGGACGATTCTTTCTCCGGGCCCCCGATGGCACGGGAGAGCCCGGAGAAGCACCGGATGGCGGCGGGAGGGGGGTGATGTCCCCTCCCGCCGCCTATAAGAACGATCAAGTGGCAGAACTGCTTCTATGATCGTTCTTATGTTGCACATTATCGCCAAAGGATGTTTCAGGAAAAAAAACTTTCCACAGCCCCCTGCGTATTACACGCAGGCACAGTTTATCCTCTATTTTCAGGGTAAATAAGTGAGTGTTATACGCCAATAAATACAGTAATATTCAGTAATATTTATAACATAAGGTGCAAACTTTGCTTTCTAGCAACTACACTGTTTGTTTTTTTAAGCTACTATGGGTATCTGCCAAAAACTAAAGGTCAACAATGTTAAGCTGGTCCTACACATGGGGATAACCAGGAGAAATCACTTGATTTCCCCATCCATGTTAAATGGCGTGGGAAGATGAATCTGCCATGTGGGCTATTGTATTCTGACAGCTGGCACACGCAGCTATCAAAATACCAGAACAGCGCCTCCACCTGAGTGACTGCAGGTGCTGTTCATCTGAGAATTTTGCACCCAGCTTCTTTGAAAAAAAAGTTGGTTAAAAAAATCTAATTTAGTCAAGCCAGGGGGGGTACCGACAAACGAATTCTGGGGGTTATTTACGAATGCAAATCTATTTTGCACTACAAGTGCAAAGTGCACTTGAAATTGCACTGAAAGTACAGTCGCTCTAGATCCGAGGGGAACATGCAAGGAAAATAAAAAACAGCATTTTAGCTTGCACATGATTGGATAATAAAATCTTCAGAGCATCCCCTCATTTCAGATCTACCCCTCAGATTTACAGCAACTGCACTTCCAAGTGCACTTTCAGTGCAATTTCAAGTGCACTTTGCACTTGTAGTTTGCACTTGTGGATTTGCCTTTCGTAAATAACCCCCATTGTCCAAAAATTGTATATTTTGTTAAAACAAATCATACCATAAGAAGGTGAGTATTAATTATCGGATCCTGGGCAGTGTCTAGTCACAAAGTGCTTAGGATGCTTTGTGCTTCAATGATGCATGCTGGGAGATTGCTATCATCAGGCATTTTCTTCCTAATAATATGGGGACAATCTTTCCTAAAACTCCTGCATCCCTGTCGCCCTCCAGTCTAGCTTCTTTCCTGATTTTTACATGGCTGCGATCCAGAAGAATATAGGTAATTTTCTCATAAGTTCCAAAACAATAGAAATGTATATTCTCAGACAATTAGTTGTATGGGTGTAAAAAAAAAAATGTTTTTCGAATGTCTCAGTGCCAGATAGCTAGGTCTGTGCTACTGAATGTATGTATTGGTCACCTTGTAGTATATTAGTAGGTGAACCTGTTTATTACAATAGAGTTTACATACAGCTCTTGTTATTTTACCACTATAACAATGTTAATCCTGTTCCTTCTGGTCTGGGATTCTATAGTAAGTTTTAGCTTAGGGCTTTATAACCAGCATAGGCTAGAGCCAGGCTAGGCACCTTACAGCCACTTGTTAGAGGTCCAGTTGAAGGACAGATTAGAAACTACCAGGGACTATGACACGAAGTACATAGGCTGACTCTGAGTTCCAGCGCCACACTACGATTTCGACTGGTGAGAATCTGCATTCCAGGCTGGTTGGACAATAGTTGGAGGATCTCACGTTACTGCTCATCTTGTCTTCAGGTCTCCAACACATACAGATACTCCACCCAAATCATCATCAGAGGCACCTGGAAGTGAACTATGCTGCAGTATTCATCTAGAAGCATCCTTTTTAATAACTACATATACCGGGTATATGTGCACAATTCAACCAGAACTCTTGTTGGACCCTTTGTTGATAATACTGTACATTGGATGTATGTATTGCTATTTATCTCCGATTATATAAAGCTTGCATTGTTTCTATACTGGTGTGCATCTATATACTTATGGTTAATGTTATATGCTGGTTGCACCAGTTCCTCTACTTCCCATTACTTTGATTAGAATACAGGTTAATTTTTCAGGAAGGGAATCCCTTTATGCCCCTTTATTATCAAACCCACTCTGCCACTGAGCAAAAGTTCTAATTCTCTTATTTACCTACAGGTTTAATGCAATATCCTGTTTGGGGAGGGCCATTTCTCACAACCCCCCACCCCACCCCCCCCCAAAAAGAGGCCTACAATAAACGGTTGTAGAAAAGTGGACTGGCATCTCCTCGCAGAATGGAGATATTGGCTTATGAAAAGGTGTACTCAAATATGGTACCAGCAGGTTTAGAAGAGTTTTAAAGGATTACTTCTGTTACATAACATTAATGAGGTTAGTGCACTGTGGGAGTCACATTATGCATTAAGCTTCTATAAATTGCTTTCATGAAAAATTTGTTTCATAACTTTATGTTTGACCATTCAGGGAAAAATAACAGGTTTACTTTAGTTTTTCTACTTGTCGCCAGCGTACACTTACTTTTCCTTCACTCTGATTAGTATCAGGAGTTAAAGGAATACTCGGGGTACTTCTATTTTCAACTTGTTCAGTTAAAGTGATTCAGAAGGTTAAAATAAAAAATACATAAAAAAAGAAAAAAAAGAAGAGGTTTTCAAGTAGCTTCGATCATCTTCTTTTTGGGTCTACGGCCGGTGGGCCTGGCTCCTCCCTCCTGAGTGCCCCATAGCAAGCCTCTTTCTATGGGGGCACTCAAGCAGGCTCGCTGGTCCTGACATTGTCCATTCACACACAGGGCGTGACTGTTATTGACAGCAGCAGGAGCTTCCACTCCAACAACCTTTGGGCCGCATGCACACTGCTGCTGTTAAACTCAAATTTGTGAGTTTGGACATTTTTTTGCCCTTAACCACTTAAGAACCGGACCAATATGCTGCCAAATGACCCAAGGGGTTTTTGCAATTTGGCACTGCGTCGCTTTAACAGACAATTGCGCCGTCGTGCGACGTGGCTCCCAAACAAAATTTGCGTCCTTTTCTTCCCACAAATAGAGCTTTCTTTTGGTGGTATTTGATCGCCTCAAATCAATATTTTTTACTTTTTGTTATAAGAAAAATCAATAAACAAAATTTTAGTCAAACATTTAGGCCAAAATTTATTTAGCCACATGTCTTTAGTAAAAAAAATCAGAATTAAAAAAAAAAATTAGCTACCTAGCGGGAACAGCGACACTAATACAGCGATCAGAAAAATGATCGCTTAGTGATGCTGGTAATAGGGAGTGAAAGGGTTAACTAGGGTGGTGATCAAGGGGTTAAAACTTTATATGGGGGGCTACGGGGGCTACCCAGGACCTAACACTAACTGACTGTCACACTGCCTGTCACACTGACACTAAATACAGTAATCATACATGTATGATTACTGCATTCAGTGACACTGTGACAGGGGGAGGGGGGGGGGCGATCGGGCGGGTTAAATGTGCCTATATGTAGTGTTAGTGCAGTGTAGTGTTAGTGCAGACTTACTTGTGTTGTGATCTCTCCTCAGCGGTGGTTGAAAAAAACGCAGAGGGAGAGATCGCATCGCTTCCTCCTTCCTGTGTTTACACAGGAGGAGGAAGTGACACACAGGCGGGCGCGCGCATTGGCTGAGAGCGATCCGGAGGGGGCAGACAAAAACGAATAGCCGCCCCCTCATCCCGGATCGCTCGTACAGCCGCGCGGACCGCCGCATGTACCGGGGGGGGGTCCCGATTGGACCCCCGACCCACCTCAAGGCACCAACTTATATATACGTTGATGTGCCTGTCGGTGCCATTGCGCCGACGTAAATGTACATGCGGCGGTCCTTAAGTGGCTAAACTCCCTTCTATGTTATCCTATGTGTCTATGCACTATGTTTATCAGCAGGGGAGTTTATGGGCTATTGTCTGAACACTTTAAAATCGCATTCAAGAGCAGTTCTTCTGGCCACAAAGAACGTTGAATGCTCATAAATGCGCATCAACTCTAGGAGCATTTAGCACTTCTTCAAGTCTGGCCAATGTAATAAATAAACTCTCAAACTCTGCTAAGCTCACCTAAACTGTTTTGAAAAAAAGCAGCTTAGGTGAGTTTTGACTGATTTTCTCTTGTCGGGATAAACAGCATTTACAAGAAACCAGTGTGCATAATGCCCTAGCTTCTACAGCACATTTGGTCACTGCCAATGGCTAGATGATGTGGTGGGGACAAAACATATATGCTGCTAGGGGGCAAGTTAAAGTGAGCCTGTTACGTTGCTTTCCATTTCCAAATCACAGGTTCACTTTAACCACTTTCTGTTAAAATCAGCATTTTTTTTGCTGGAAAATTACCCCCCCCCCCCCAAACATTATGCCCCATTAGGCCCCAAAGAACAAAATGGCCTTTGTAATTCGGAGCAGGCGCGCATCTGAGGACCGGCCGTGACGTCATTCCGGCGGGGAATTTAAACCACCGAGGTGCCCTATACAGATGGGATAACCTGTGGGCGATAGCGGCAGCATCCCGAATTCAGAAAGGTTCACGCCGGCGTATCTCAGGGTAACGACAACGTAAGTACAAATATGCGCCGTCGCATCTTTGCGTCGATTCACAAAGTAAGATACGCGGAAAAACATGGCTTCAGTCATCCGACGTAACTTGCCTACGCCGGTGTATCGTGGCTGCATAGTTACGATGGACACATTCGGCGTTCCCATTCGTTTATGTAAGTCGTACGTGAATGGGGCTGTGCGTAAGTTATGTTTGACGTCTCTTAGGCATTCTATCCGACGTGATTCAGAGCACGCGCACTGGGATACGTCCACGGACGGCGCATGCGCCGTTCGTTCGGCACCTCATTTACATGGGGTCATGATTCATTTTACTACAACACGCCCACTGCCTAGCTACTTTGAATTACGCGGGCTTACGGCGGCCCATTTACGCACTTGCCTCTCTAAGTTGCGGCGGTGTAGCGTAAAGAAGATACGCTACACCGCTCTAAAGATACGCTGCTGTACCTGAATCTAGCCCATATTGTATGTGTATATATATATATATATATATATATATATATATATATATATATATATATACAGTGCGGAAAATAAGTATTTGAACACCCTGCTATTTTGCAAGTTCTCCCACTTGGAAATCATGGAGGGGTCTGAAATTGTCATCGTAGGTGCATGTCCACTGTGAGAGACATAATCAAAAAAAAAAAAATCCAGAAATCACAATTTATGAATTTTTAACTATTTATTTGCATGATACAGCTGCAAAGAAGTATTTGAACACCTGTCTATCAGCTAGAATTCTGACCCTCAAAGACCTGTTATTCTGCCTTTAAAATGTCCACCTCCACTCCATTTATTATCCTAAATTAGATGCACCTGTTTGAGGTCATTAGCTGCATAAAGACACCTGTCCACCCCATACAATCAGTAAGAATCCAACTACTAACATGGCCAAGACCAAAGAGCTGTCCAAAGACACTAGAGACAAAATTGTACACCTCCACAAGGCTGGAAAGGGCCACGGGGAAATTGCCAAGCAGCTTGGTGAAAAAAGGTCCACTGTTGGAGCAATCATTAGAAAATGGAAGAAGCTAAACATGACTGTCAATCTCCCTCGGACTGGGGCTCCATGCAAAATCTCACCTCGTGGGGTCTCAATGATCCTAAGAAAGGTGAGAAATCAGCCCAGGACTACACGGGAGGAGCTGGTCAATGACCTGAAAAGAGCTGGGACCACCGTTTCCAAGGTTACTGTTGGTAATACACTAAGACGTCATGGTTTGAAATCATGCATGGCACGGAAGATTCCCCTACTTAAACCAGCACATGTCAAGGCCCGTCTTAAGTTTGCCAATGATCATTTGGATGATCCAGAGGAGTCATGGGAGAAAGTCATGTGGTCAGATGAGACCAAAATAGAACTTTTTGGTCATAATTCCACTAACTGTGTTTGGAGGAAGAAGAATGATGAGTACCATCCCAAGAACACCATCCCTACTGTGAAGCATGGGGGTGGTAGCATCATGCTTTGGGAGTGTTTTTCTGCACATGGGACAGGGCGACTGCACTGTATTAAGGAGAGGATGACCGGGGCCATGTATTGTGAGATTTTGGGCAACAACCTCCTTCCCTCAGTTAGAGCTTTGAAGATGGGTCGAGGCTGGGTCTTCCAACATGACAATGACCCGAAGCACACAGCCAGGATAACCAAGGAGTGGCTCTGTAAGAAGCATATCAAGGTTCTGGCGTGGCCTAGCCAGTCTCCAGACCTAAACCCAATAGAGAATCTTTGGAGGGAGCTCAAACTCCGTGTTTCTCAGCGACAGCCCAGAAACCTGACTGATCTAGAGAAGATCTGTGTGGAGGAGTGGGCCAAAATCCCTCCTCCAGTGTGTGCAAACCTGGTGAAAAACTACAAGAAACGTTTGACCTCTGTAATTGCAAACAAAGGCTACTGTACCAACTATTAACATTGATTTTCTCAGGTGTTCAAAT
This sequence comes from Rana kukunoris, assembly GCA_029574335.1. Classification (NCBI taxonomy): domain Eukaryota; kingdom Metazoa; phylum Chordata; class Amphibia; order Anura; family Ranidae; genus Rana; species Rana kukunoris. The sequence goes on from CM056052.1 coordinate 472,483,522, forward strand.
ACTTCTTTGCAGCTGTATCATACAAATAAATAGTTAAAAAAATCATACATTGTGATTTCTGGAATTTTTTTTTTTATTATGTCTCTCACAGTGGACATGCACCTACGATAACAATTTCAGACCCCTCCATGATTTTCAAGTGGGAGAACTTGCAAAATAGCAGGGTTTTCAAATACTTATTTTCCGCACTGTATATATATGTGTAAGGGGAAGAATATATATATATATATGAAATTAAAAGGGACCGTACAATTTAATTTCATTATTTCTTATTTTTCTTTTTGGTTTATGCGTACCTTAGCCTAAGTGTCTGGTATCATCGGATCCTGTCACCTTTTTGTTTTCCCTCATCATGGACTTATCTCCACCGCTGTGTGGCCAGTCCTCCCGCACAAGGTATGTGCGGAAGGGGTAGGGGAATGGTGTGATATGTGTGTTTTTTTGGTGATTGCTAACGGTTGCATTGGTCACCTTCCTTCCCCTCCCTCTGTTTGTACTGTTTTTATTACAGCCCGGCTAGATCTGTTCGTCAATCACAAGACAGGGACCTTGCCAGGCCACAGCACCATCATTCATCTTCCAGGTCCAGACGTGACACACCGTCTGGGTCCCGTCATCACAGGGGATGCTCACATTCCCCCTCTAAGTATAGGAGATGTTCCCATTCCTCCTCTAGTCACCGCTACCACCACCACGATAGTCGCTCTGACCATAGAGCATGCTCAGGATGTAAGATCTGAATCCTGGAGGGCAAATCGCTTTGCGACCCATGTTATGCCCGAGCGGTCGGTGAGAAAGAGACTGAAAAACAAAACCTTGAGTCTCTTGTTACGCTCCAGTTCTTGTCAGGCTCCCTGGCTGACGAGGCCCAGGAGGATCCCGGCTAATTCCAGCCTCATGATGCCTCCCATGATTCCTTGCACAGCGAGATGGAGGGAGATGATTATCCTGCGGGTTTCAACTACGCTTTAGTCTCCCCACTAATCAAGGCGGTCAAGGAGACCCTAAAATTGGAGGATACTTCTGCTCCCCCAGAGAAACAGAGGAAGCTGTTCAAACAACTAGGGAAAGAACGTTCCAACTTTCCACTTCCCTCCGAACTGAAAGATGTTTTTGAGGAAGAATGGAGAAAAAGGGGATAAGAAAGTTTCAATGCTGAACAAAACTTCAAAACTCTATCCCTTTAAAGCTGAGGATGTAAAACATCTAGAAAATGCTCCCCTTGTGGATGCAGCAGTAATGCGCCTATTGAAGCATGTCACCCTTTCGCTAGAGGATACGGTATCTTTTAAAGATGGCCTGGAATGCAAAATAGACCAAAATCTTAAAAGGATCTATAACTTGGCTGGAATGGCCTGCAAACCAGCCCTGGCCCTTGCAGTTACGTCCAAACTATGGAGGCCTGGGTTGAAAATGTGGATTCCGTTCTGAAAGGAGTTTCAGAAGATCTAGCTCAAGAATCCGCAGTACAAGAGCTTAAATTGGCAGTTGCCTTTTTGGGGGAGGCATCGATTGACCTCATCCGCCTGCTGGCTAGATTGATGTTGTCTTCAGTCACAGCCAAACGGGCACTATAGTTACGCCCCTGGCTGGCTGATCCAGCCTCTAAACAGGCATGGTGTAAAATTCCATTTGAGGGATCATCCTTGTTTGGAAACAAATTGGATAACGCTATTTCTAAAGCCACAGGAGGGAAGTTGGGGTTCCTTCCACAGGACAGATGCCAGTTTAACCAAAGAAGACCTCAGCAGTACAGAACGCTCAAGAGAAGCACGCTCCTATAAACATGGACAGGATTTCAGGAGAAGCTGGAATTGGAATAGAGGTCAGTCTTCCTTTCAGAAATCCGCCAAGAAACAGATACCTGGTGGACGCGAGCCAACAAAATCTTTTTGAGATTGGGCCCGCCCAAGCGGGTCGGGTAGGAGCTTGCTTACATCTTTTCCGGCATGTCTGGGTGGCCTCGATCTCAGATTATTGGACCATCAAAACGGTCTCCACAGGCCACACTTGGTTCTTCACCAAGATACCTCCCCACAGACCAATGTCCACGTCACTTCCACAATCAGAGGAAAAACGTCAAGTCCTGCTGTCATATGTAAATGCTTTAAAAGATCAAGGGGCAGTAGTGCCCGTACCAAAGAGTGAGGAGTTCCAGGGAATATACTCCCCCCTTTTTCTAGTGCAGAAAAAGAATGGCTCTTGGCCCCCGGTGATAGACCTGACTTTTCTCAACAAGTTCATAAGGCATGAGAAATTCAAGATGGAATCACTTTCGACCATCCAGAAAATAGTCCAACCCAGGAGATTGGCTGATTTCAATATATCAAAAGGACGCGTATTTTCATATTCCAGTGGCGGAGGTATTCCACAAATATCTGCGGTTCCAGGTTGGACAAGAGCACTTACAGTTTATATGTCTTCCGTTCGGATTGACGACTTCTCCAAGAGTCTTTTCAAAGGTTCTGTTGGCAGTAGTGTCTCTTATCAGAACGAAAGGGGTACGACTGTATTACTACCTGGACGACCTGTTAGTACTATCCCAAGACAGGCAACAGCTTCTAGTTCACAAGGAAAAAGTGATTTCCACACTATTGGAATTCGGATGGCTCCTAAACCGAGAGAAAAGCCAGCTAGAACTGACCCAGTGCCTAATCTACCTCGGAGCCCAGTTCAACACCATAGAGAACTCTCTTCCAGAAGAAAAAATCCCAGTCATTCGTGAAAGGATCTTCCTAGCCTTAGACTCCTCACACCTAAGAGCTTTGCAGTGCCTAAAGATAATTGGCACAATGGTGGCCACAGCCCCTATGGTCAAATGGGCAATGTGGAGGCTTCATGTTGTCTTTGCTGTACACGCTTGTCAAAGTTTTTTGCTGGGGAGCTTTGCACTCAGCCGTGAGTGCTGTTCCATGTGAGTGTACTTTTTATTTGTTTTAATAAATGCCTTTTTGCTACTGAGAGCATTAGATCTCTCTCCTCTTTGTTTCATATGTCCATCATTGCTGACATCTTATGGGCCCTTGTACCGTCATCCGGAGATGCCAAGTGATTTGCTGGCTATCACTATCAGGACCTGTGATTGTATACCATGCTTAGTGACCTCTAGTAGGTCGAATTGATGAGGTGAGAGGCCATCCTTACTTTCTGGTGGAGGATCTCTTTCTAGTCACCTGCTCTGGACTTGCACCATTTAATGAAATTCATTGGATTTCTCTTACACTCATTCACTTATGGACTTTTTCTATTTTGTAATTTATTAATGTGGAGGCTTCGCAACTTCCAAGCAGGCTTCCTTTGGCAATGGAGGTCGGAAGACATCAGTCAGTGGATTCGGATCACTCAGTTGATGAAGAACAGTCTCCTTTGGCGGCTCCAACGCAAAAACCTGTTGAAATGCCACTCTTGTTCCCATCCAATGGGTGACTGTTACTTCTGATGCCAGCAATGCGGGCTGGGGGGCCCATTGTGGCCAAGAGCTGGCACAAGGCAAGTGGGATGCCCGACTCCACATTCCAGGTTCAAACGTTCTGGAGCTTTGTGCGGCATGGTGTGCCCTTCAATCTTTTTCCCATCTCCTGAAAGGGAAATCAGTCCTACTCAAATGAACAACACCACAGCTGTGGCGTATGTGAAGAGACAAGGGGGCACTCGGAGTTCCGCCCTTCTCCAAGAGGTCGAGCCCATCATGACCTGGGCTCAAAGGAACCTGCTCAATCTGTCAGCAGCCTTCATTCCAGGGGAGCAGAACATTTAAGCGGACTTCCTGTCTCGCAACAGTCTAGACAACAACGAATGGTCACTGCATCCACAGACCCTCAAGTGGATCCTATCGTTGGGAATGGATCTCGAGGTAAATCTGTTTGCATCCCCCTGCAACCACAAACTCAACAAATACTACACTTGAGTCCGTTGCAGTCAAACTTTTGGAGTAGATGCTTTAACGAGTCAGTGGGACTTCAACAGGGCGTATGCCTTCCCTCCACCTCCGATAATTCTAAAATTCCTTCAGAGGCTTCAATTGGAGACGTTCGAAGTGGTGACAATAGCACCCTACTGGCCGAGCAGGCTGTGGTTTCCCCTCCTGAACCAGATGAGCTTCCGGGATCCGCTGCCTCTCCCTCTCAGACCGGACCTTCTTTCTCAGGGGGCGACCCTGCACTCCTCTTCAGCGATACTGAGACTGATGGTCTGGTTCTTGAGAGGGAGAGGCTAGAGTCTCTCGGCTGTGCTTCGAGAGTTATTTCTACCCTCATGAGTTCCATAAAGCCTAATACCAATAGAGTCTACAGTAGAATATGGGCCAAGTTTGTTAACTTTTCTACTTCAGCAGGAAGATCATGTAGAGACCCTGGAGTCCAAGACATCCTCAGTTTTCTCCAGTCTGGCCTGGATCTTCCTCTGTCGGTTAGTTCTCTTAGAGTGCAGGTATCGGCTCTGTCAGCCTTTTCGGGAACAGCATGGGCAACTCACCCACTGATACGACAATTCTTTCGTGGGGCATCGAGATTCAGACCTCAGAGGAAACCTAGATTCCCCAAATGGGACCTTCCACTCGTCCTTGATGCATTATCAACTCTCAACAACAAAGATCTTTCAATGAAGGACTTGTCACTAAAACTGGCCTTTTTGGTGGCCATCACCTCAGCCAAAAGGGCTGCCAGAGTTATTTCTGAGGTGAGCCATCACCTCAGCCAAAAGGGCTGCCAGAGTTATATCAGAGATGAACTTTTTGGGATGTCAGAAACCCTTTCTGAATTTCTTTCCGGAACGGGTGGTCCTTATTCCCATGCTTAAGTCCAATCCAAAAGTTACTTCCATGTTTCACGAAAACCAGGAGATAGTGCTTCCTATATTAAAGTCTCCAGAATCTACAGATGTACATCCTTTGGATGTGGGTGAAACGCTGAGAGAATACTTACGAGTCACTTCGTCTTTCAGATGTTCCAATCATCTGTTCTTATTACACTCAGCAACAGAGGAAAACATGCTTCTTCAAGAACAATAGCGCCTGGATTGTTCAAGCTATTCAACAAGCTTACAGGGCAAAGGGCTTGGCTCCTCCAGAGGCGGTGACGACTCATTCCACCAGAGGCATGGTGACCTCATATGCAGCGGCTCCACATGTGGCTCCTGATGTGATATGCAAGGCAGCCTCGTGGTCTTCGATCAACACTTTCATGTCTCATTATTGTATAGAGCCTGGTTCCCTTTCTTCTGTTAATTTTGGCCTAAGAATCCTGTCAGTTGACCGGAAAGACTAAAAAAAATTGTGTTCAGCATACCTTCCCATGTGGTTGGCTAGTTATTTCCCACACGTAGTCTGCCATGGAGTCTGTCAGGAAAATGGAAAATGTATTACAAAATACTTACTGTAATTTTCCTTTCCTGATAGACTCCATGGCAGACGGAGTTCCCACCCATGAATATGAATATAAGAGTTGGACTGAGAGTCGGCTAGTTACGGAACACCGTCCATAGAGGTGAGCTCAAATTTATGGGTAGGGGGTCCTATAGCAGTAGAGAGGAGGCGGGGTTAACCCACACATAGTCTGCCATGGAGTCTATCAGGAAAGGAAAATTAAGGTAATTATTTTGTAATACATTTTCATTTTTTTTTTACATTCAACTTAATTGTTATCACAAGGGGTGAACACGAACACCTGTGATAGCTTGGGCAGTGACAGGTACTCTTGTACCAGCCAGGAAAACACAGCATCAAAACCGGAAGTGGCAATCTCCTAATTGCCTTTTGGCTTCATTGGACATTAGTGACAGAGGAGAAGGGAGAAGGATGTTCCTCCTTCTCCTCTGTGTGCAGCCCACCCGACCGCTTACACTCATAACTAAGCCCTGATGGGAATGGCGAAATGCATCAAGGTGTGAAGTGTGGTGGAGACTTGTAGGCTGAGGCCGCTCCTTATCATTTGTTCACCTGGACTGGTCAGAAGTAGCAGCAATCCTTTCTTTTTTACATTTACTAGTCCTCTGGATTGGTATCAGGATAAGCCTGCATGGTGCACTCCATGTTCGGGGATACAGGGATATACTTTCACCTCTACTTCAAGCGACGCCAAAAGCAATATAACAGGTCACCAGAGATATATATATATACAGCCTAAGGATGGAAAATGGGTGTAAAATGAGTGTATGTACGTAAAACCAAAAATGTTATTTTTATTTTTGAGCTGATCAGGAAAGGAGGCCACAATGTGTTTTATATAGTGTGTGTGTCAGGTCACATCCATTTAGGCCCCTTTCAGGCGTATTTCAGGCATTTAGGCTCCTTTCACACTAAGGCGTATTTCAGACGTTTTAGCGCTAAAAATAGCACATAAATAACGCCTGAAGTACTCCTGCCCCAGCATTCTCAATGTGAAAGCCTGAAGGCTTTCACACTGAGGCGATGCGCTGGCGGAAGAAAAAAAATCTCCTACAAGCAGCATCTTTGGAGCGGTGAGAGTAGCGGTGTGTATACTGCTCCTTCCCATTGAAAACAATGGGACACCGCGGTAATACTGACCACAATGCGCCTTTTCGGCCGCTAGCGGAGGTTAATACCGCACCACTAGCGACCAAATGCCGCCACAATTCTGTGGCAATTCCGAAAGCATAGCACCGCTAAAAATACCGCACATCCGGCCCCAGTGTGAAAGGGGCCAAAAATATGGGTGGAAGACACTCGTTTACAGTGACCTGCCACACCCAACATACTTTATCAACTTCTGTTTATCGCCCTTATACTGGGCCATAACAGTGTTCAGCAATTTGATTCATTCCCTATTTCCAATACATCCCTATACTATTATTTCCCTATGTATTACCTTCAACCCATTATCTTCTTCAGACCATTTCCCAACCCCTTGTCCGGGTAAGCTTGGATTTGAGGGGGCTCGGGTGTTTTCTCTGGCTCCGGGGTTGCAATGTGCAGCAACCCATGTCTCCCTTCCACCCTTTGATGGAGGCGGGGCCTGGCCTCCTGCGCATCAGCGTCATGCTTCAACGCTGCATTAGCAGCGTCATTGGTGTTGATTTGATGTCTTTTTCCATCTCTGACCACGTACGAGATGGGCGGGGACCCACTGCTGATGGATCCACCACACACAGCTGGGCTCCACACCTTCCTTGTGTAGATTGGCCAATCAGGCATGATGTTGACAGGGCCTTGCCTGGGAATGGGGGTATATAGTAGCCTTGGAGCAACCAATGGTTAATTTGCTTGACTGAATCACAAGGAACCACACATTGATCCACACCCAGGTCACCCTTTTCGCTGGGAGCTCAGCCACCATCTCTTGGTATGTTTTTTCATCCCTCTGCTTGGTTTTGTTCCATACACACTCTCCCATGCAGTCCCCATTTTGCTACACTATTTTTACACTTTTGAATTAATCCATTTTTTTTACACATTTGTTTCAGAAACACTATGCACTTCTCATGCACACATAGTATTTTGGATCATGCTGTGATCACCGTGTTATGCTCTGGGTGCTGTTCTCTGTCCTTGGAGTGTTCCCCCGTCTCAACCCCGGTGGAGACATCATGCCTGTTCCCCTGTTTTCCTTGGCAGATACCGGACTTGGCCTTGAGGCTGTGCAGTAAGTTTCCCAATTTGTCTCCACCTTGTTGGGACATAGTCTCTCTGTCCTCCCTTATTCCAAGGGCATTATCATTAAAGGGGTTGTAAAGGTCCATCTTTTATTTTCTAAATAGGTTCCTTTAAGCTAGTGCATTGTTGGTTCACGTACCTTTTACTTCAATTTCCCTTCTAAATGTTTTTTTTCTTTGTTTGAATTTCTCACTTCCTGTTCCACCTCAGTAAGCTATCCACCATCATCTGAGCGGTGGAAAGTAATTTAGAACAGCTTACTGAACACCTTACTGAGGAGGAACAGGAAGTGAGAAATTCAGACAAAGAAAACAAAGAAAAATCACATTTAGAAGGGAATCGAAGGAAAAGGTAAGTGAACCAACAATGCACTAGCTTAAAGCAACCTATTTAGAAAATAAAAAACAAACCTTTACAACCCCTTTAACCCCTGTCCATTTTTCTTTCCAGAATATTACTTTCTAACACTCCTGATGAATGGCTGTAATGCCAGGAAACGTGTAGAGTGCCACTAGATGCCAACAGTTACTTGTCTCTATTATATATGTTTATTTTACCATGTATATCTGCCATGTCTATTATCTATTAGTATTGTATGCTATGAGCAGCATATTTAGTGTAAGTCTTGTGACTACCTATCTATCTGATACAAAATATCTGATATGTATTCCAGATTGTAATAAATAAATCATGTACTGTAACCTAATTTCTATGTTATTATTCTCTCCTGTCATGGCGTTCCCTCATTTAAAGTCCCACAAACTCTTCTTTCCTACCTAGTGAATATAATATGTTTTAACTTTTAACTTCACCAACACTGATTCAGTGAGAAATGTCTCAAAAAAATCAATGTGCTTCAATGAATTCACAGATCAGGACGATGTTAGAAAAGAATGGCCACCATCTAAAGATGCTGCAAATAAATCTATCTAGCATCAATTCATCTGGTGAAGGTGGAACACGTTTAGTTTACTATACTTCTGCTGTGACCACAGTAAATTGCTGAGGTTTTGCTGGCCTTTTAGATTTTTTTGACCAATAAAAACATGATAGTGGTTCTAACTAGGGTTTCACCGATACCGATACTAGTATTGGTGCCGATACTGAGTATGTGCCCAAGTCTTTGAACTGGGGCAAATGCTCCCAATGCTTCACCCAATACCTTTGCATGCAGAGGCTACCGGAAGTTAGTGGGTGGAGCAGAGTGCGAGTCCTGGCACAGTGGAGAGTAAGTCCTTGAAGTGGAAGGTAAGCTGGCTGGGGCAGGGCTGTGGGTCATCCATCAGAATCGGTGCCTCGGGCCATCAGAATTGTTAACGGAAGTGATGGATCATGTCTCCGTCAGAGACTGTACACCACAACGCTCAACTTGGTACACCCTGCACTTCGCCTCAGTAAGCCTGCAGTCACAAGGTGGCAGCGCACATCTTCTTAGGCCCCGTACACACGAGCAAATAGATTTGTTCAAATTGGTCGGACCGACCGATTTGAACAAATCTGTCTGCTGGCCGTTTTGGTTTGATCGCTGTACACACAATCAAACCAAAATCCCCGCCAGCAGACATCGCGGTGACGTTGACGCCGCCACGTCACCGCACCAGGAAGTAAATTACTTCCGCGCATGCGTCAAATCCATTCGACGCATGTGCGAGAAGATATGTCTGCTGGTTAGCGTACTAACCAGCAGACATATCGGGCGGACGGATTCCCAGCCGACAGATTTTAAAGCAGGCTTGGTGTATCAAGATGTGTTCTTGTATACTCTACAATAAAAAAAATTCATGCTAGGCTGCCAGCAATTATCAGTGCTGCATCTCAGTGCCACTGCCTACCAATCAGTTTCCCCTATCATTGCCATAAGTGCCACCTATTAGTGCCCATAAGTGTTACCTATCAGTGCCAGCCATCAGTGCCACTTATCAGTGTTGCAAATCAGTGCCCATCAGTCAGTGCCACTTACCAGTACCACTTATCAGTGCCCATCAGTGCCACCATCAGTGCCCATCAGCCAGTGTCGCATATCAGTGCCCATCAGTCAGTGCCACCTATCAGTGCTGCATATTAGTGCCACCTATCAGTGCTGCAAATCAGTGCCCATCAGTTAGTGTCACCTATCAGTGCTGCAAAGATATCATTAGTCTGTATTGTGCTTTTAAAACTGTCACATGACATTAAAAAAAGTATTGGTAATCGGTATTGGCGAGTACTTGAAAAAATGTATCGGTACTTGGACTCGGTCTTAAAAAAGTGGTATCGGTGCAACCCTAGTTCTAACCCTTTCGTATTCTGTACGAAACGAAAAATAAGTTTTGACTACGCATTGACTTTGAAGAAGTGGCAACAAGGGCGATGTAGGCCAGCAAATGCTGTTTCTCCTGTTAGAAAGATACAGACATGCATTTTACTTATCAGCAATAATAAACACAAGTCATCTGTCTATAACGGTTTATCTCTGCACGTTTTTGAATCCCACAGCAGCAACCATGTATAATTATGTAGGGCTCACACTAATACATTTTGCTTCGGGCTGGCAAAATCCACAGCAAAGTGGCCAGCCGCAACAAACTGAGAAGTGCCAGACCTTGTTAAGAAAAGAAGGAATTAATGATTTTCTTACTTTCTTCGAAGCCAGGATTTCACGCACCTCTTGCTGGAAATCGATAAAGCGATCATGGTAGATGGCCATGCACCACGCTTCCATGAAGTAGCTGTTGTAAGAGGAAAAAAAAAAATTGAGTTATCCAGTGAACCTCTCATTAACAGCTAATAAAGTATTTACCTGTCCCCCCCCCCCCTTTTTTTTTTTGCTTTTCGTAATTTATAGCTCAGGGCCCATCAGGATCGTTTGTTCATAAAATGCCTCCCCATAACAGCATGGTCAATCAATTTTTTTAATGGATGTTCCTGATGTACAGCCAGCTCTGGTAATTACATTTAAAGTGGCTTAATTCAGAGCTGTGGCAAGGCCCAGTGAAGAATCCTGATTTTATCAGAATTTAAAAGCCTGCAGACCTGTGAGGGACCATGACTCCATTATCCGGCCTCATTTGAGAAAAGCAGATTGTAGGATTAACTGAACTGGTGCATAAACAAATTAAATTTGTGTAGACAATGACACAAATGTTGTTCAGCATTAAGGTCTAAGGATTAATACATGACAGGAAAACAGGCCATCGCAGTGTTGCAGTGCGGAGACTAGATCACTACTCTAATGCCCAAAGTTCTTGTTTTGTCCTAGCAAGCCTCTTTATAAGCATTATAATTCATGTACAAACATGTGTGTCTTTCACTTCATAACTATAAGTTTTGTCTGTGGGTCATACATTCTGCTCAACTCTGACAGCGAAATATTAACCGAACGCTGGTGTGCAAACATGAAGCTTATACTGGAAATATTTACTTCATCTTCTGCTTTTAATGACTGCAATTTTGTACCGTTTCTCTGTTAATGGAAAAATTTGATATCAGGATTCAGTGCAATGCTCACAAACAGTTTTATTACTTTATAAAACACCCCCTGTGTTATTTCCAGTGTCATTCCCTGTAATCTATACTCTATTTACATCAAAACATCCTGTTTACACTGCCTGACAACTGTCAACCTGCCACATTAGGCCACACCCACTGCTACATTTGTCCACAGACAAGTTCACCCAATCCAGATATGTGGGAGGTGCTTGTAAAGGTGGCAGTGTGTTATATTTGCTACAGGCGGAGACTAATTTTTTTTCCTGTCACCCTACAGTACAGAAAGTGTGTTGCTGGCAGGATCAGCAGGTGAAAATAGAAAGCAAAGACACCTGAAAAAAGGAAGCAAATGCAGTCACCACATCTAAGGAAGTCCTTAGTAAGCTGCAACATTTTTTTCTTTAAAGCGGTTGTAAACCCGCATATACAATTTTTTTATTTATTTTTTTACTCCTGCAAGGCAAAAGCCAGAATACGTCAACAGCGCGGACCTGAGGTGCCAACTAGATGTCTTTGGACGTGATTTTTACTGCATTACCCGGGATCCGATGCATGTACCTGGCGGCCGCGATGTCCGTCGGGTACATGTGATTTTTTTTTTTACAAAAATACGTCGAAAAATACCTTAACTGTGAAAAAATATATAAAAAAAAAAAAAAAATTGGGATATTTATTATAGCAACAAGTAAAAAATAAATTCAAATTTCGAAGCGGGAAGAACGGCCATACTTAACATGGCAAGTCTAACTATAGGCCGGATAAAAGCAGCTTTAACTATACGCCGGAAAAAGCAGACTAGAGACGCCGTAAGAGATTGTGACGGTCGCGCGTACGTTCGTGGATCGGCGGAAAAAGCTAATTTGCATACCCGACGCGGAAAACGACGTGAATGCCACCCAGCGGACGCCGAAGTATTGCATCTTAGATCTGAAGGCATACAAAGATGTACACCTGTCGGATCTAACCCAGAAGCCGTCATATCTTGGTTTGAGGATTCAAACTAAAGATACGACGCGGGAACTTTGAAAGTACGCCGGTGTATCAGTAGATACACCGGCGTACTCTCTCTGTGGATCTGGCCCATTGTATCTTTCTCTGTCCTTGCAGAAAAAGAAAAAAAAAGTGTGTGTAGAAAAAATAATAATAATAATAATAATAATTATTAAAAATAATTATTAATAATAATAATAATAATAAAAAAGACAACCTAGATCAAGGTTTGATCTAGGTTAGCCCCAGGGTTAGTGTTTGGGTCAGGGTCAGTATTTTTTGGACAGGATTTTTTTTTTCTTTTAATTAGTATCAGTGTCAGTGTGTTTTAGGTAGGATAACAAAAAGGAAAATACGTAATATTGGGCCAGATTCATGAAAGGTTCCGCTGGCGGATCGAGTGATCCGCCAGCGTAACAGTGGCTTTGAGCCGGCGTTTCTGTTTTCTGTAACCAGAAAACAAGAAACGCCGGGTTGAAGTTCCGATGCGATGAGCGTAACTGAGTTTCGCCATCGCATCGTTACTTCAACTTAAAAATGGCGCCGGGGGCGTTCCCGCCGATTTACGCTCAAAAAATATGTTAATGAGCGGAAATCGGCAATTCACGATCGAAATCCGGCGCGACGCAGTGACGTTACGACGTTTCCGGACGGGATACGCGGCGCATAGATATACCTACATGGGGTTGGAGTATCCTATGTTAGGTATAGGCGTCGTCATCGCGTCGGGGAAAAAAAAAAAAAACGTCGCTTGCGTAAAACGGTCATGAATGGGAATGTGACGTCATTGACGTTCATTCACAGATTTTGGAGCATGCGCACAGGGATGTTTTGACACTCGACGCATGCGCAGTACGTCGGCGGCGGGATCGCGCGTAGTTAGCATACTACACGCCCCGTACCCGCGACATTTGAATTCCGCCGGCTCATTTGTGATGCGCTGCCGCAACTTTAGGAGCAAGTGCTTCGTGAATGACAGCACTTGCTCCTAAAAATTCGGCAGCGCAACGCAAATCAGAAGCGTTACTCCAGAGCAAAGATGCTCTGGAATACGTGAATCTGGCCCATTGTTTCTGGGCTGTACTACGGGTACAAACAACAACTAACATACAATGTATTTTGTTTTGTTCTTTGGTGGTAGGTTATGGTAATAGCAAGAAATATACAGTTAAATTAAAAAAAAAAACTTTTTTTATTTTTTTTACTATTTTGGGCCAGTTTTTCAGGAGATATCCATTACAATATACCACCAAATGAAAGCGAAATTTGTCGTAAAATAAAAACAAAACAAGGTATAATTCACCTGGATTCACAAAGTAGTTGTGATGATATGTACAGTTTTACTAATATATGTCAAAGTAGCAAAATTAGGCTTAGTCATTAAAGCGGTGTTCCAGCCGTAAAACTTTTTATTTTAAAAGTCAGCAGCTACAAACACTGTAGCTGCTGACTTTTAATAAGGACACTTACCTATCCAGGGCACCCACGATGTTGCTTCCCCCCAGGCCGATCCGTCCATCGTATCGTGTGCCGGTGCCGCCATCCTCACTAAGGGTAATAGGCAGTGGAGACTTGCTGCTTCACTGCCCATTTCCTACTGCGCATGTGCAGAAGACAGCGTGCCCAAATTTACCAGAATTTAACACAAGGAGGAGAAGAATGAAGACTACTGTGGAACAGGAAGTGTCAGATTAGGACGATTTGCCTAGCAACAGCCATTTCTGGTAAGTAAAAAATATATATATATTTTTTCAAATGTTTTTTTAATGTATTTTAAGGAGCGTGTCTATGTATTTTTTAGGGATTAACACTGCTTTAACTAGATGCCGACCAGCTGCCGCAGTTCTACAGGTAGGTTGGCTCTCCTGCGCGAGAGCCTGTAGCTCTACGTCGGCTCTTGACGTGCCCCCTGCTCGCTCCTGACTCCCGCGCGACTGACGGTGGTCGCAATCACCGCCGGGCACCTGCGATTGCTCGTTACAGAGCGGGACCGAGAGCTGTGTGTGTAAATACACAGCTCCCGGTCCTGTCAGGGGAGAAATGCCTGACCGTCTGTTCATACATATGACTAAGCACTGATTGTTTGTGCGAAACGCGTCAGTCTTAACCCCACTGCTTGCTGTGCTGTGTTTTGTAGTGCTTTTTATCCTTTTTACACCAATAAAGGCTACCTTTTTAGGTTTATTTCGGTGTGCGGCTGTCCATGAATTCTTTTCATTGATTTTTTGCCTTGTGCATTGGCAGCACCCACGGTCTTTGAGGACATTGATTGCTTATTGCATTTGCCTGGAGCGGCGGTCTCTTTTTATTTATGAACAGCGATCAGTCATTTCCCCTAGTGAGTCCACCCCCCCTACAGTTAGAACACACCCAGGGAACATACTTAACCCCTTCCCTGCCCCCTAGTGTTAACCCCTTCACTGCTAGTGGCATTTTTATAGTAATCAATGAATTTTTATAGCACTGATCGCTATAAAAATGCTAATGGTCCCAAAAATGTGTCAATAGTGTCCGAAGTGTCCTCCATATTGTCGCAGTACCGAAAAAAATCGCTGGTCGCCGCCATTACTAGTAAAAATTTTTTTTTATAAAAATGGCATAAAATTACCCCCTATTTTATAAACGCTATAACTTTTGCGCAAACCAATCAATAAACGCTTATTGCGTTTTTTTTTACGAAAAATATGTAGAAGAATACGTATTGGCCTAAACTGAGGATTTTTTTTTTTTATAAATATATTTTTGGGGGATATTTATTATGGTAAAACCTAAAAAATATTTTTTTTTCAAAATTGTCGCTCTATTTTTGTTTATAGCGCAAAAACTAAAAACCGCAGAGGTGATCAAATATGAAAGGTGAAAGCTCTATTTGTGGGAAAAAAAGGATGCCAATTTTGTTTGGGAGCCACGTCGCACGACCGCGCAATTGTCAGTTAAAGCGACGCAGTGCCGAATCGCAAAAAGTGCTCTGGTCTTTGACCAGCAATATGGTCCGGGGCTTAAGTGGTTAAAGAGGAAGTAAACCCTGATGAGTTTTACTTACTTTTTGTTTCCCTGCAAAGGTAAAGCATAATAGGCTACTATGCATTGCATAGTATGCCATTACGCGTTACTCACCTTAAACCGAAATCTGCGATGTCACCGATGGCCCTCTCTTCCACAAAGCAAATTTTTCACCCTCTTCCTTCCGGGTATCACGGCTCCGGCGCATGTGTGCGAGAGCGGGCAGTCACAGCACGATCTCATTTAGAAACAACATGATTGCTGCTTCTAAAGGTTGTCTACGGCGCATGCACCTTGGACATCAGCGCTCGTCTCTTTTGTAAATATCTCCTAAACCGTGGAGGTTTAGGAGATATTTCGAGCAGCCAGTGGCATATCTAGGGTATGGCAGCCATGGCAAGTGCCATGGGGGGGGGGGGGGGGTGCTGTTGAGTGGCTGGACACTTACCAGGGTCTGAGGGTCTCTTCTTCCCTCCTCCCGAGCATAGGCAGGATCTCTTTTTCAGAACCTTTGCTAATGGACAATGGCAGCGCTATCCCTGCTGCATTCAGCCACAGCCTCCCCTGTTCTCCCAGGCTCTACCATTCCATCTGGTCGCGCACAAAGAAGAAGGAGGAACATCAGTTTCTCGCTCTCCTCTGTGAAAACTGAGGCCTTAATCGATGAAGATTTCCTTGGAAGGCAGAGGAGGGATCAGGGGTCTAATAAACCCCAGATTTCTCCATAGAGGATATGTCACTACCCAAGGTATCACAAGGGATGATAAATATCACTTGTTTTGTTAGTTAAGGTTATCTGAAAGATGGGTTTCAAATATTTAGACAGGGGCGCAGTTTCAGTGCTTGCCATAGGTGCTATTTTCACTAGATACGCCTCTGCAAGCACCTACAGGAAAGCCTTAATTTAGGCTTACCTGTAGGTAAAAGTGGTTGTAAAGGGTTTACAACCACTTTAAGTGATCGAGTTTATATGTACTTTACCAGTTTTTCCATCACATAAATAAATCAGATAAACATTGCATTTAGTTTTATTTAGTAAAGGCAGCACCTTATTTAACCACTTGAGATCCGCGCTATAGACAAAAGACGTCCACAGTGCGGCTCTCACGTGCCAAGTGGACGTCTTTGAACGTCATTTAAAGTGCATTACCTGCGCACGCCACTGGGTGGCGCGCAGCGGGTAAACACTGTCGTGGCGCATCGCTGAAGAGCCGATGCGTGTACCTGGCGGCCGCGATGTCCGCCGGGTACACGCGATCGGCAGGGAACACAGGAGGTGACAGCAGGGACGTGGAGCTCTGTGTGTAAAAACAGAGCTCCACGTGCTGTCAGAGGAGAGGAGACCGATCTGTGTACCTTGTACATAGGGACACAGCATCGGTCACCTCCCCCGGTCACCCCCCTCCCCCCACACAGTTAGAACACACCCAGGATACACATTTAACCCCTTCCTCAACCCCTAGTGTTAACCCCTTCCCTGCCAGTCACATTTATACAGTAATTAGTGCATTTTTATAGCACTGATCGCTGTATAAATGTGAATGGTCCCAAATTAGGCATGTGCATTTCGTTTCGTTCCGAATCGAAATTCGGACGAATTTTCCATTATTCGGACATTCGGATGCATACGAATTTCCGAATTGCTATAATAGCGAAAAATTTCGACCGTTTTCGGAATTCGTTCATTTTCGACCGAATTTCGAAAAAAAAAAAATTGGTCGAAATCGATTTTTTTTTTTCGAATTCCGAATCGAATACCCGCGGACTAAATTCGATCGGAATTCGAAAAAAAAAAAAAAAAAAAAAAAAAAAAAAAAATATTTTCGAATTTAATTCGAAAAAAATTCTATTCGAAAAGAGACTATTTGTTTTCTAATCTGGTTGAAATATTTTCGATTTCGACCGTTTTTTTTCGAAATTCGGTCGAAAACGAACAAATTCGAAAAACGGTCGAAATATTTTCGATTTCGCCCGTATTTTTCGAAATTCGGTCGAAAACGAACGAATTCCGAAAACGAATTCAACACATGTAACGAACCTAACTTAACGAAATTTATTAAATGACGAATTGAAACGAAACGAAACGAAACAAATTTTTCACTTTTGCACATGCCTATCCCAAATTTGTGTCAAAAGTGTCCGATATGTCCGCCGCAATATCGCAGTCCCAATAAAAATCGCAGATCGCCGCCATTACTAGTAAAAAAAAAAAGAATTAAAAAAAAATTATAATTCTGTTCCCCATTTTGTAGGCGCTATAACTTTTGCGCAAACCAGTCGCTTATTGCGATTTTTTTTTTATATACAAAAATACGTTGAAAAATACGTATTGGCCTTAACTGAGAAAAAAAAAAGTTTTTTTTTTTAAAAAAATTGGGATATTTATTATAGCAACAAGTAAAAAAAATATATTTGTTTTTTAAATTGTCGCTCTTTTTTTGTTTATAGCGCAAAAAATAAAAACCGCAGAGGTGATCAAATACCACCAAAATAAAGCTCTATTTGTGAATGCACGACCGCGCAAATGTCAGTTAAAGCGACGCAGTGCCGGAAGCTGAAATTTCGCCTGGGTACAAAGGGGGTTTATGTGCCCAGTAAGCAAGTGGTTTAAAAAAAATTAAAAATAGTGTTTGCTTCTAAGTTGAGCAGAGTTTTTAGAAACCAAATTTGCATTTCCATGGGTGAGATATAACAAGGGTAAAATATCTATACAAAATCTCCAGTGATCACCTCTTACTACATCACAGCCTTTTTCCATTATACCTTTCAGGTTTTAAATAGCTCTTGCCCTATTGATAGATAACACTTCTCTGCATTCAAAGCTCCAGCACAGACAGGTGTTCTGGAAGGACAGGTGTGCTGAAAATGAACCTGTACTTTAGCTTCAATTACATCTGTAAATCGGACCTCGGTGGTGTACACAACATTCACAGAAGAAAGCAAACACGCTGGAAACCGGGTCCAGTTACCTTGTCTTTTATACTCCTCAATCTCTAAATTCATGTATATAATCCACAAGTCTAGTTTGTAGGCATACATCACATATTCTAAAAGTAATTTAGTTAAAGAGGCCTTACAAGGCTGAAAATCAGAGAGAGTATTACAGCGCTGTGCAAATGAATTGTTTAATGGTGATGTTTTATATCTCAAATGATAACAGTATATCATGCCGTATACAGATTATTATAGGAGCGTTTCTGTTGTAGTGACATGAATTATATTTATCTTGTACATACAAAGCGACCATTACAGGGGATTTCTGCCCCAGAGAAAGGTTCTTCCAGGCATCTATTTTTTTGCCTATAAAGTTACATTTAATTTGATAAATGTCATACGAGACATAAAAATGTACGTAGGGCCTGTTTACATCCTTTGCAGGATTGTGCACAGCAACACACATCACGTGCACTGCTGTATTGCAATGCCATTCATTTAATACTGGAACCTCACGGTTAAGGTTATGAATAGGGTTGTTCCGAAACCGATACTAGTATTGGTATCGGGACCGATACCGAGCATTTGCGCGAGTACTTGTAATGCTCCCGATGCCTGACCCGATACTTGGTTGGTGGTGAGGGGACTCTGGGCGGAGAGGGTGGGTGGCGTCAGTAGGCGGATCAGGCTGCCTCAGTGGGTGGAGCGGTCAAACGGATTCAGTGGACGGGTCTGGCGTCAGTAGGCGGATCGGGTGGAGTGGACGGGCATCCTCAGTGGGTGGAGCGGTTGCCCCCCCATCTTGGCACACCCTGCACTTGGCCACAGTAATCCAGCAGCTGACATCTTGTTACACCCAGCCTATGTAGTTTGGGCTGGGTGTAACAAGATGTCTGCTTATACTTACTGATGCCGAGTGCAGGATGTACCAAGATGGGCGCTGCAGCATAGAATTTCCTCATGTAATTTATTGCTGCATTTCAGTGCCTGCCCATAAGTGCCAGCCACCTGTCAGTGCCCATAACTGCCGCCTATCAGTGCCAGCCACCAGTGCCATCTAATAGTGCCAGCCACCTATCAGTGCCCATAACCGCCGCCTATCAGTGCCAGCCACCTGTCAGTGCCATCAGTGTCCATAAGTGCTGCCTATCAGTGCCACCTATCAGTGCCAGTGCCCATAGGTGCCACCTTTCGGTGTCCATCAGTGAGTGCCATCTATCAGTCCCCATCAGTCAGTCCCACCTATCAGTGCCCATCAGTCAAACTGTCAAATGGCATTAAAAAAAAAGTATCAGTAATTGGTATCGGCGAGTACATGAAAAAAAGTATCAGTACTTGTACTCGGTCCTAAAAAAGTGGTATCGGGACAACCCTAGTTATGAACAAGTGTTGCTGTGTGTTACATTAGAAATTTTATGTCACATCAATTTTTTGGGACTTTTTGGTGTGTTGGAAGCCTTTTGGTTTCAATCAGCTGCCTTAAAAGAGGAATTAAACCCTGATGGGTTTTATTTCACTGCAAAGTAAACGCATAATGGGCTAGTATGTATTGCATACTATTCCATTATGTGGCACTTACCTGCAAACGAAGCCTGTGATGTCCCTGCCGGTGGAAGCTTAAATCTTTACCCCTCTTCTTTTTGGGGCCGCAGACTCCGGCTCTGTGACTGGCCAGAGCCGCATGACCTGACCACTCAAATAGCCGGAGAGCACAAACCCAGAAAGAAGACTGGGCAAAAATGGAAGCAACGAGAGTGGTGACAGTTAACTACTGGGGGCTCTGAAAGCTACGCCTGTCAAAATGTGCTAGTATGTGGTATGTACTAGCACAATATAGCACAAACTTGCAGGGGTCCATTAAAAAAAAAAAAAAGTTGTTAAATTTACTACCGCCTTAACACAACGCATAATAATGCGCAACATTGATGATCATGATCATGCCATTATTATTTAAAAATAATAATTATAATTCATTTACATGCATTATAAAATACCTTAAATATTTCAACTCTTTCTATGGTGTCACCAATTATTGCATTAAATGAACACAGGACATAAAGAACGCAAGCTTCTGGTTGAGTTAGCCACTATGGGCCAGATTCAGGTAGAGTTAGGCTGGAGTATCAGTGATACTCCAGCCTAACTGTCACTTTAAGCCGGCGTTTCTGTTTTCTGTAACCAGAAAACAAGAAACGCCGGGTTGGAGTTCCGATGCGATCGGCGCAATTGAATTTCGCCATCGCATCGCAACTTTAATTTAAAAATGGCGCCAGGGGCGTTCCCGCTGATTTACGCCGAAAAAATATGTTAAGCAGCGGGAATCGGCAATTTACGATCGTATTCGGGCGCGACGCAGTGACTTTCCGACGTTTCCGTAAGCGATACGCGGCGTAAAGATAAAGCAGCCCCCTAGTGGAGTATCCTATGTTAAGTATAGCCGTCGTCATCGCGTCGAAAAAAATAATAATCGCGTCGCTTGCGTAAATTGTCCATGAATGGGGATTTGACGTCATTGACGTTCACTGACAGAATTTGGAGCATGCGCACTGGGATGCATTGACAGTCGACGCATGCGCAGTACGTTCGCCGCGGGATCGCGCTTAGTTTAAATAATACACGCCCCGTACCCGCCCAATTTGAATTCCGCCGGCTCATTTGCGATGCGCTGCCGCAACTTTAGGAGCAAGTGCTTCATGAATAACAGCACTTGCTCCTAAAATTTTGCCAGAGTAACGTAAATGAGAAACGTTACTCCAGAGCAAAGATGCTCCCATCTACCTAAATCTGGCCCTATGATGCCACTGTATATCCAACTGTCAGCTGGTACCACCCAAGGGTGCTGGGCCTCATCTCAAATCCAGTATTACATTTTAAGATGATTCATGTCTTTATGGACCTTGTTTGTGCACTGGTCCAAATCATTTGGTGGAGGGGGTTTTATCGTGTTGAGCTGTTTTTCAGGGGTTGGGCTTGGTCCCAACAGAGGCTAATATAGCAGCTTTCATGGCCTTAAGGATAGGAGCATCTATTCCACTTTAAAGTCCATCTAAAGGACCCTGAAAGGCAACAAGAAGGGGTTAATATAAAAAGAAGTATATATAAAGAAATTACCGCGCTAACATACTGTACATAAATAATAATAATTACAAGCAGCAACCACTAAGTGTTACACACACACTAAAATATACGGGAGAGAAAGATTGAAGTTGCGCTAATAAGAAAAGGAAAATTATACAGAAAAAAATAAAAATAAAAATAAAGGGTGATGTCCCTCCTAGAACTTCAGTCCTTCATGGGATAAAAATCAAAAGAGTGTAGATGAAAAAACAAAAAACGTTGAAGTGTCCTTGATGGGCAGTTCTAAAAAAGAAATATGCCTAATCTGCTACAAAACTGTGAGTGTGATAAACAATGGAGGCTTACCAGAAGGCAAGCATAACGTGCTTGCGGCTACAACCCAGCCAGGGCCTTTAGGAGTCCACAGTAGGTTGATACAGCAGGAAAAGAGGTTGAAAGGTTGTGGGTAGCTCCAGATATATCAGCAGTTGATTGCCGAAAAAAAAGGTTTTTAAATAAACATAGTGAAGTACGTCAAACAACACATAAAAAGCAATACTAAAAAAATAATATAAGAAAATATATAATGATGTCCTAAGTTGTGACTTGAAATAACACCACCACCGTGTCACCAAATAAATTGAAGGCTTACCAGAAGCCAAATAAGTACCGCATAGGAGAGAAAGCCTTGATTCAAGGATTGTAGTGGAGCAGCTGATGTCAGGGTGTATTATAGATCCTCCGGATGTCAGTAGTGCACCGAAAACAAATAAATAGCCCACATAGTGAAGTATGCTTAAAACAGTCTTCAAGGTTTAATAAGGTTGCACTTACATGTGGCATAAAGAATTAAAACATAGAGGTATAGCAACTGGCCGGCTTACACAAACGCCCGTGTCTCTCGGATCGTCTCGTCAAAAAACGTCAGCACGTCATCTTCCCGACGTACGTTTCGTCATAAGAAATTGACATCGTCTGGGGCACGGGCGACGTACTGACACATCGCATGAAATAGTAAACAAAAAGGGCCAAGCCTCGATCTGATTCCGAGTGATGGATAGTAAACCATGGTGGCCTAATAGGAACAGAGCCAAGCCTCGACTAGGAACTAGCAGACTAAATGTCCACATACGGTGGTCCAATAGGACCAAATGTAAACACAGAGTGTTGTTGAGTGTTGCAGATAGACAAGCTGACAGTGCGATCGGGTAGCGAACTAAACTGCCCGCCAAAGTAAAAAGATATAAAGAATCATCAGTAGTTTATAACTGAAACACTCGATTAGAACACTGTCAGACAATGTTAAATTGTGTACCTACTTAAACCAACGGCTCATTGGGAATATCACATTGGCAATAATAAAAAATATAAAAAATATATAAAAAAATATATAAAAAATGTAAAAAATGTAAAAAACAAATATGGGGGTCACATTTACATGAAAGGGCTGTCCCGCTTATAATTGCTAAACTCTATAAAGGAGTTGTGGGCATATCCACATTATTGGCATGTGGTAAGTTGTGAAATCAAGCTTGGTAAACCTTTTTATGGCTATGTGGGAGGAGGATGTCGTCTATGTTTGTCATCAACCCCAGCTCAAGCTGTGGGCCAGATACATCGACGACATCCTCCTCCTATGGGATGGGTCCCTCCTAGAACTTCAGTCCTTCATGGGATTTCTCAATAATAACTTTAGGGGCATCCATCTAAATTTTAAAGCTAGCCAGTCTAGTATAAATTTTCTTGATCTCAAGATCTCGATATCCCAAAACGAATTCTCCACCAGCACGTTCTTCAAAGACACTGATAGAAATTCCTATATCCCTGTGGATAGTTGCCACCATGAAGTGTGGTTAAAATCCGTCCCCAAGAGTCAATACCTGCGCATTAGGCGTAACTGCTCGAATGAAACCGATTTCATAAACCAAGCCGGGATTTTGACCAACAGATTCCTAGAAAAGGGGTACAGTTTGAATTCCCTTATGCCAACGTTGGAAGAGGTCAAAACTAGAAATAGAAAAGAATTACTGAGCAAAAAGCATGCACAAAAAGGTGTATTACCTGTTGCCCCTTTTATTACCACCTATTCTACCCAACACTATAGTGTTAAAAATGTAATCAAGAAACATTGGCACATTCTAAAAAATGACCCAGTGTTGGGTCCGGTCTTACCAGACAAACCTCAAGTAATCTTTAGGGGAGGGTCAGCATTGAGACATCAACTAGCCCCTAATGTTCTTGAACCCCCCAAAGTCAAATCCACTTTTCTTAATTCCTTTACAGGATTTTATCAATGTAGGAAATGTCGTGTTTGTTCTGTCAGTGGGTGTGCTCATAGACGAACCCACAAATTCGTCTCCACGACCACAGGACATGAACACACAATTAAGCCTTTTATCACATGTGCAACTGAAGGGGTGGTCTATTTGCTTCAGTGCCCTTGTGGGCTTCAGTACGTAGGGCGAACTAAAAGACCCCTCTCTGTAAGGCTCAATGAGCACATCACCAAAATCTTAGCGGGTTCAGAGAAACATCCAGTCTCGAGACACTATCTTGCAGCCCATAATAAAGATCCCACTAAAACTATTTTTTTGGGAATTGATAGATACAATCCACATTGGCGAGGGAGTGCACTGGTAAGGAGTATATCAAAAATGGAAATGGCATGGATCCATAGGATCAAATGTTATACACCTTTTGGGTTAAACGTGGAAGTAGATGTTAATGCATTTATAGATAATTCATAAGTTTCATATTTTTTGTTGCCTAATATGTTGGGCTTACAGCATCATGGTTTGTGAACTCGATTTGACCTGATGGATGGTCCCCTTGGTGGCCTTTGGTTGATCACTCATGATTAGTGTAATATCCATAACTGCTATACACCGAGATTTGACATCTCCCTGATATTGACATACATATAGCCTTATTCCCCCCTTTTTTGATTTCACAACTTACCACATGCCAATAATGTGGATATGCCCACAACTCCTTTATAGAGTTTAGCAATTATGAGCGGGACAGCCCTTTCATGTAAATGTGACCCCCATACCCCCATATTTGTTTTTTACATTTTTTACATTTTTTAATTTTTTTATATATTTTTTTTATATATTTTTTATTATCGCCAATGTGATATTCCCAATGAGCCGTTGGTTTAAGTAGGTACACAATTTAACATTGTCTGACAGTGTTCTGATCGAGTGTTTCAGTTATAAACTACTGATGATTCTTTATATCTTTTTACTTTGGCGGGCAGTTTAGTTCGCTACCCGATCGCACTGTCAGCTTGTCTATCTGCAACTCTCAACAACACTCTGTGTTTACATTTGGTCCTATTGGACCACCGTATGTGGACATTTAGTCTGCTAGTTCCAAGTCGAGGCTTGGCTCTGTTCCTATTAGGCCACCATGGTTTACTATCCATCACTCGGAATTAGATCGAGGCTTGGCCCTTTTTGTTTACTATTTCATGCGATGTGTCAGTACGTCGCCCGTGCCCCAGACGATGTCAATTTCTTATGATGAAACGTACGTCGGGAAGGTGACGTGCTGACGTTTTTTTGACGAGACGATCCGAGAGACACGGGCGTTCGTGTAAGCCGGCCGGCTGCTATACCTCTATGTTTTAATTCTTTATGCCACATGTAAGTTCAACCTTATTAAACCTTGAAGACTGTTTTAAGCATACTTCACTATGTGGGCTATTTATTTGTTTTCGGTGCACTGCTGACATCCGGAGGATCTATAATACACCCTGACATCAGCTGCTCCACTACAATCCTTGAATCAAGGCTTTCTCTCCTATGCGGTACTTATTTGGCTTCTGGTAAGCCTTCAATTTATTTGGTGACACGGTGGTGGTGTTATTTCAAGTCACAACTTAGGACATCATTATATATTTTTTTATATTATTTTTTTAGTATTGCTTTTTATGTGCTGTTTGACGTACTTCACTATGTTTATTTAAAAACTTTTTTTTTCGGCAATCAACTGCTGATACATCTGGAGCTACCCACAACCTTTCAACCTCTTTTCCTGCTGTATCAACCTACTGTGGACTCCTAAAGGCCCTGGCTGGGTTGTAGCCGCAAGCACGTTATGCTTGCCTTCTGGTAAGCCTCCATTTTTTATCACACTCACAGTTTTGTAGCAGATTAGGCATATTTCTTTTTTAGAACTGCCCATCAAGGACACTTCAACGTTTTTTGGTTTTTCATCTACACTCTTTTGATTTTTATTAATCCTTTGAGTACACTTGGACTTCAGATTCACAATAAGATATTTTTTTGCACATGGTTTAAAAACCATTTGGTCATCACCCTTTATTTTTATTTTTATTTTTTTCTATATAATTTTCCTTTTCTTAATATAAAAAGAATCCACTAAAAATCGTATTCGTTTTCTTGTGAAAAAAAAAATCGTATTAGTTGCTATGGAATACCACACTTTACAATTTATTGGTGCCTCTTGTGCTTCCATTATTGCCTTGGACACGTGGGTAAAAAGAATACACTAATGCAGGTCTCTTTATAGCTCACTGTGTACAATACATGAGAGATCAGGAGATAGCAGGGGGTTTGGAGTGGGCCTCACCCTGTGATTATTTTACTTTACAGTGTTTTGCATGAGTATTTCGCCCCCTTGGACTTTTTCACATTTTGTAGTCTTTCAACATAGAATTACCAAATATTTTTTATTAGGTCACAATGGTAAAGGGACAGTTCAGGCTTGCCTGTTACCCTGCAGTAAGATCGTGTTCAAACCTGAGCATATTGGAATCATAGGCAGAATCTCCTGATTCTGCCTGCAATTTCAGAATCACAACAAAAAGTCCAACGTGTTCACAGTGTCATTATTTCTTAATGGCAACCCAAATGCAGTTCGATATTGCTGAGATTGACGCGCAAAAAAAAAAACGTACAAAAATCATGGCAAAACACGCAATGCCAAATACACCTGGCTCAGAGTAAAAATATGGTACATTAGCTTCTTTGGCCAATTTTGGGAGTGGAGGGAGGGGCCCATTCAAAATAAATGGTGGCGCTTCAAAAATGAGCCACAAAAACGTGCAAAAAATTAAAAGATTAAATATACTTGCAGTGCTGCCCCTATAATTTGATTACAGTGTGCAGTGGAAAGCAAGCAGACTCCTGAGCTCTAGCACCTGGCTGATATACTCTGGATGGAGGAGGATAAAGGTTGCTTTATGAGCAGTGATATGGGTCGGGATTTTTGTATAGGTTATCATTGCTGCATTTGATTTTTTACTACTTAGTTCTACTCAAAGGAAAAGGCTTTTTAAATCAATATGCCAGTCTTGATAACCTTCTAAAGCTTATGGTGATGTCATCACATCTTGCGTTTCCCCTGCAGGTTTAAAGTCTTGTAGCATTTCCCTAAACACAAGCTCAATGAATGAATGAATCAATGCCACAATCGACATTAGGGTGAACCGACATCCCCGATTTCCAGGATTGTCCTTGGATTGAGGACACTGTCCCCGGACCAAGTCTGTCCCCAGTTTTGTCACCGGATTGGATTTGAACAGGGGCTTGGGTCAATTTCAAAGACAGTCAGTGCAGAATAAAAAAAAAATCTGAATTACACCCCGCCGCTTCTACTAGCTTAGGGGGTGTATTTTTTTCCCATTATCTGTGCCCCTTTCTGATGATCATGTGCTGGTCAGAGCGGAGGGAATATTTATTCAGTTTCGGGTGTATGCCTCTTCAGCTCCAATCGCATTTTCTTCTGCTTTGGCCCAAGTCCCGGCCAGCCGTCTGCCTGCTTATCTCCTTGCCTTCCCTGCCCGAGTGATCTTCCTCCACTCCCCATCCAGTAGTAGCCACTACCAGGAGAGTAAGACTTGACAGGCTGTGAGGCGGCGGTGATGGGCAGACAGTCACTAATTGCCGCCATTACTAGTAACAAAAAAATATGTCCCCGGATTTCATTTTAAAAATCTGGTCACCTTAACCGACATGCAACAACATGTAATATGCATGGTTATGGTGTTTGTTTGGGGTTAATACAGGCGGTCTCCTCACTGCCTGTCTAACACCCTCTGAAATGCAGTCCAACCTCTGATCACACTCCAAAGGGCAAAGTACATGTAAAAGAGCCCCTAGTGCAAGTACACTTTTTTTCTGACACCCCCTCCCCCTTATATTTATTAGTTTTTAATGCAGCAAGATCCCAAATATGAAGCCCCCTCAACACCACACAATCTGTTGTCACAAGATTCTCCATTGGGCCTGCACATGTGTGCTGTTATCTCCGTTCTATCCTATAGCGTACAGATTACTGACTCTCCATAGGGTTCATGGAGAAGGAGGTGCACATGCGTGGGCCCGGTGGAAAGGATTCTGACCAGAGACCGCGCATTGTTGTAGAGGCCTCATAGCCAAACTATAGCTGGAATGGGGGCAGGTGAGTATAGGACTAGGATTGGCATATGGAGAGGGTCTCAAAAATAAGTGTACCAACACTAATACTTACTTACAATGGCATATAAAAATGAGTTGGTGATAAAGGTTTAATGGACTATTTAAAGCAACCCCACTTTGTATTTTTGATTTTATTTTGACTGATTTTTACTGCAGTAGGAAGCTTCAATTCTTTTTTACCCTTGTGTGTCTCCTCCAGCACTAGTTGCGTGAGAACTTCTAGCCCCCCCCCCCCCCCCCATGGTTTTCAGTACTACGGACATGGCAGGGGTGACATAATGATGGAACCACTGCAGCCAGTGGTTTTTACTATTGGCCCAAACAGTGCAATGCCCATGCCTGCAGCAGCCCAAGCTGCATAAACTTTTGGGAAATGTAGACCCTGCATCCTGTCCACGCCATACCACAGAAAGTAGAAGAATGGGACTGGAGCAGTCCACTATTTGCAGCTAGAAATGTAAGATGAATAAAGGGTGTACATTGTCCAGGGGTAGAGGAGGGTACTGGGGGAAACAATTACTCTGATGCTTCTTTGAGCCTTGCTTTAATGAGAGATTTGCTTTAAAGTACAAATCCAGATTACGTTTTTATTTCAAAGTGTTCAACATAATTGGACAGCAAACCTACATACGGCATTGAGCTAAGTTAATTGTACAAGTGGCTGGAGAAACAGATGAAAGAAAATGCTTTTTAAAGACCAGACAAACACAACAAGGCCTTTCACTCCAGGTCACTTCAAGACGCCCAGACAAAATGAAAGGTGACACCTTGTGCTTTGCCAGACTCCGTATGAAAGGGTAAAATGAGCCGCCGATAAGGAGAGCACAGTAACCATGACTTCAGCATGGAGCCCATTTATGTAATGGACAATAAATGACACTTCTGTAAACCTCTCAAATAAAACGTAATGCCGCTTAGCTTGGAAATCAAACAAGAATTCCAAAGGGCAGCAAACTACGACCCAATTAAAGAAGCAAGCTAGAATAACATTACTGATTAGAATAAACATAGAAGGCAGAGGCTGCTAACACACTAAATAAAAGGATGCTGCCAGGACAGGTGTCTCTGGGGAAACCACGTGAAGTCAGATGACACAGGCGAGATACAGAACCAGATGAAAAGGAAAAAATAGCAGCATGTTTGGGAATGGAAATTACCCATAAACACTACTTTCCAATTTCTTTCAGCCTAGAAGCAAATACATTATTGCTTTGAAGAAAAGATGCTGAATAATACAAATGTATTATAAAATTGAACAATATATTCTAAGTTGTTGGATGCATAAACAGCAGGTACCAGTCCAAGTCCAATGATAGTGCTATATGCAAATGTATAAATGTCTGCACTGCAATAAATATGCACAAAACAGTAGGTACAAATATAAACACCATTAACAACACAATGCAAACAAATATATATATATACCAATAATAATATAATGCTTTAAATATACCATACCCCTCACAATCCTCACATTTCTAACATAATCTTATAGTAAGTCCAAAATACAGTAATAATGAGCTCAATGAGAACCCAATTCTTGTATGAGTCAAGCCATAAACCCAGAATAAAGTAATAATTCTAGCCAAGATTCTTAATGAGAACCAATTGTATGTATGAACAAGGCCAAAAAGCCAGAATAAAGTGATGCCAGCCTGGATTCTCAATGAGAACCAATTCTTGTATGAGCCAGGCCATACGCCCAAAATAGAGGAAAATTGCTAGCCTAGATTTCTAATGAAAACCCAATTCTGGTATCAGCCAGGTCACAAGCTCAAAATAGAAGAATACAGTAAAACCTTGGTTTGCGAGCATAATTCGTTCCAGAAACATGCTTGTAATCCAAAGCACTTGTATATCAAAGCATTTTTTTTACAGGGTATAAAAGAGAAGAGAGGCACCTCTAAGGCCCTGTACACACGATCAGACATGTCTGATGAGACTTGTCTGACAGACCGTTTTCATCAGACAACTCTGAACTTGTCTGATGGTCTGATGTGCGTACACACCATCGGACCAAAATCCGATCAGACCAGAACGCGGTGACGTAGAACACAACGACGTGATGAAAAAACGAAGTTCAATGCTTCCAAGCATACGTCGACTTGATTCTGAGCATGCGTGGGTTTTTGGTCTGATGCTTTTGTGTACTAACCATCGAACCTGTCCGACGGACAGGTGTCCGTCGGACAGATTTTAAAGCATGTTTTAAAACTTTGGTCCGATGGAAAGCGGTCCGATAGGCCGTACACACCATCGAACTGGTTCGATGAAACCAGTCTGCAGACCAGTTTCATCGGACATGTCCGATCGTGTGTACGCGGCCTTAGTGTAGCAATATGATGCTAAATGTTGTACCTTCATTAAATGTAACCATATTGCTACACTTAGAGGCTCCTCTCTTCTTTTTTATACTCAGTTGTGACATGACACTACTCTTATATTAAGGCATTGCTTGTATATCAAGGCAAAATGTATTAAAACATTTTGCTTGTCTTGCAAAACACTATCAAACCAAGTTACTGTATTTATCGGCGTATACCGCGCCGGGAGGACACCATCGAGGCCGCAGACGGAAGCCGGACCGCACAAGGCTGCCGATGGACGCCGGGCAAGACACCAAGTAAGTAATAAAATGTTTTTTTTTTACAGGAATTTCAGGTCTACTTTAGGGGTGTGCGTGCTATATGCCGGAGCGCGCATTACCCCGATAAATATGGTACTCTCAAACCAAGGTTTTACTGTAATGCCCTGCCTAGATTGTCATTGACAACCCAGTTCTGGTAGGAGCCAGGACATAAGCCCAAAATAGGGCAATAATGCCAGCCTAGATTTTTAGTAAGAACCCAATTCTGGAATGAGCCAGGTCAAAAGCCTAAAATGGAGAAATAATGCCAGCCTAAATGCAGCCAAGATAATACATACTGTTCAACCAATAGAAGTGTATGTAAATATACTGAGCCAAGGAGACATAATACACGGTACTACTACACAATAAATACTGTATAGGCATAAACAGTGTAGCACCCTATATTCATTGTATAGCACCTTATACTAGGTCCCCTTTCATTACATGTATTTATATAACTTTGTATTGGTTGTATAGAACATACTCTCTCGATTTATTTAATTTTTTTAACTACTTATGACCTGTTAAACATACAGAGTGTATAAAGCCTCGTACACACGATCAGTCCATCCGATGAGAATGGTCGGAAGGACCATTGTCATCGGTTAACCGATGAAGCTGACTGATGGTCTGATGTGCCTACACACCATCAGTTAAAGACCCGATCGTATCAGAACGCGGTGACGTAAAACACAGCGACGTGTTGAAAAAAATGCAGTTCAATGCTTCCAAGCATGCGTCGACTTGATTCTGAGCATGCGTGGATTTTTAACCGATGGTCGTGCCTACTAACGATCGGTTTTGACCTATCGGTTAGGAATCCATCGGTTAATTTTAAAGCAAGTTGGCTTTAAGGTTAAGGTTTAAAGCCTAAGGTTAAATAACCTATGGGGCCCACACACGATCGGTTTTGACCGATGAAAACGGTCCATCAGACCGTTGTCCTATGGCTTTCCTATCGTGTGTACGAGGCCTAAGACACTGTGTGCTATATGCCCTCATCCTTATAAGGCAGTAAACACATAGAGAACCGATACATAGCCGTAGACTTTTTAAATGAGCTTATAGAGAAAAGCAAAAACACTGTTTTAAAAGCATAAATTTGTGTTGCTTAACAACATTAAAATTAAGAATAAGACTCTACAAAAGTCCTTAAAAATATGTCTGCCTTTAGGTTCACATAGTTGTAATGTTTCCAAAGAAAAATTCACATGTAAACTCGATGCGTTTCAAATGATCTTCCTCTGGAGTACATGAGTGAAAATAATCGATACAATGGAACCCAGTTGCTATTTGGAGTTACAGAGTACAATATCACCTGGAATAAATATCAAGCGAGGTATCTTCAGCAGCAAAATGTATATAAAGACCCATTTTTAATAGAAATTTAATAGGTGCGTCAGTATACGTGTTCACTTTTTCCTAAAGTTTTCCAAAACTCTGTTGCTGCCTGGAGAAATCAATCAACTCTGTACTGGGCTCCATATTCTGCCATGATTCCATGTTCTGCCATGGCAAGGGCTACACCCAGTGTTGCCAACCTAC
Organism: Rana kukunoris; assembly: GCA_029574335.1. NCBI lineage: Eukaryota > Metazoa > Chordata > Amphibia > Anura > Ranidae > Rana > Rana kukunoris. The sequence continues at coordinate 472,515,203 of CM056052.1, forward strand.
CAGATTGAAATTTACTTGCACGACACCCTAAATTTACTGGCGCAGCCACGTGTTTACTGGCATTTCACAAAAGTTACTAAATTGCATTTTTAGGTGCAAATTTCACTATTTAGGCTACACACAAGTACGCTAGGCATTTCCAATGTGATTTAGGGTAGATCTTAAGGTAAAAAAACATATTTTTGTTATTTTCGATATAATAAGGGAAAATTATTTAGTCACATCACCCCCTGCCTCCATCCCCCTCTGCCACCAACACCCCCTGCCTTCACCCCCCCCCTCTGCTGTGCCACAATCTCCATCTGCCTCCAATCTCCCCCAGGCCCTCTGCCTCCAATCTCCCCCTGCCTCCAATAACTGCCTGCCTCCATTGTCCCCTCTGCAGTACCACCATCACCCCCTGCCTCCAATCAACCCCGCCACTAACACCCCCTGCCTCCAATCTCCCCCTGCCTCCATTGCCCCCTGCCTCCATCCCCCTCTGTGGTGCCACCGCAGCCACCATCACCCCCTGCCTTCAATCTCCATGCGCAGTTCCGCATTAAAACGGTCTTGGCTATTTTTACTGGCACATTTCCGCAACCACAGACATTTACAAACAAGGGAAAAAAGTGCCAGTTTTTACGAACTGTCCGTAAAAATACAGACGGTTGGCAACACTGGCTACACCTTTGGTTCACTTTACTGGAAGCAACCACTCAAGCACATTCAATCAGTATTGACATTGGACCCGTGTGCCTTTCTATGTCATACTTTTCTACCATGGCCTCATCCAAACTCCCAGATTAGAGCTGTATGTGAAAATATGCACATCATTTTGGCTTATTTGAATAAACTGTATGAAGAACAATACTAATATGCAAAGTGAAGGAATGATGCCAGACATTTATGTAAAGTAAAATCAGATAAATTGCTGCAGGTTACTGCTTATAGCACTGTCCATATTATAAACCCATTGATATAATTTATTGAAGGAAGCCGTATGAAACACACTGATAAAATCTAGCACAGTTATAGTTGGATTTATTGTTCATTCAGTATAAAAGAAAATCAAGTTAATTTGTTTAACAGAGTCACCCAGCAGTAAATCCATGCGTCATCTAACTCAAATGGTCCGCAAATTATAATGGCATTAAACCGCTCTAAATAAGACAAAGAAAGATGTGATCGCTCCTAGATATGAATGAGCATCCATATTACTGTAGAACGTAATAAGATTCTTTGTCTTTGTATTATCACTCGTGGCCAACTTCTTAATGTGCGATTACTTTGGAATGGAAAGCCCAGGGTCACTCCCTCGTGATTTCTACTGCTACACTGTTCATGTATGTTCAGTTATATTTAAAGTGATATTAGAGCTGTCCTGCAGATCGAGAGATTGGCCCAGGGGACGGGTCTCTACCGTTTATCTGCTTTTAACAGATCTTAACTGTAAGCTCTCCTACATGTCACTGTGGGAGAGGGATTTGCAGATTTCCTGGGACTCCTCGAATCGGCAGGACATCGCAAACGGCTTGTCTAAGATTTTAATTAATGCCATCTTGATAGAATCTAATTATAAAACCCTTTTATGTATTTAGTACCAACTAGGATAGCTAATGCCTCGTACACACGACGGGACTTTCCGAGAAAAAAAGTCAGACGGCTTTTTTTCTAGGAAAGTCCGGCCGTGTGTAGCCTCCATCAGACTTTTTTTGTCAGAAGTCCGATGGACCTTAGATAGAGAACCTGTTCTCTATCTTTCCGTTGGACTTCCGAAGGACTCACGGTGGACTTTCGCACGGTCAAAAGTCTGACCATGTGTACGAGGCATTGGATGCACCTGTCTGCCTCTCCGAAATGTTTTTGTCAATGCCAACAGCCAGGAACAATATTTCATGCGTAGTGGAAATGCCCCAAGGTGTTTCAGGTTTGGATACCTCATACGCTCAGTCACAGAAGTCAATCTTTCTAGGACCCCAGAAACAGCCCTGTTTCTGAAATTTGGCTCTGATATCCCGAAATGGCCATATTTAGTTCCAGAAAAAAAAAAGCCACAAACATCATGTACAAATATGCAAAACCTGCCAAGTGGCAAACTAGGGTAACGTTTGAGATAAGGCGCAACGCCAGGCAAAATAAAACAATGAACAGCCAATTAAAAGGTAAAATGCCAAAAATTGCTTTTTTGCCATACTTCCCTTTAATCCAGAGATTTCCCTGCAGTACTTTTTTTTTCTGCCACTAGATGTCCTCAGTCTGATAGCTAGCATTATTTAACCCACTTCTTTTGAGCCCAGATAGTCCTGGACCTGCTGTAGGCTATGTCTGGACAGTAAAAATATGAAGCAGCACAGTAATCAGCTCACCTCTATGTCACTCTGCTTTCTCCTCTTATCAGCAAACTGATTGCCAGTGCATGAATTTTTTTAGTCCCACATTTCAGCCCTGCTAGCTCAAATGCAGGTATTTACAATGCCTTGAAAAAGTATTCATACCCCTTGAAATCTTCCAAATTTTCTCATGTTACTACCAAAAATGTAAATGTATGTTATTGGGATTTTATGTGACAGACCAACACAAAGGGGCACATAGTTGTGAAGTGGAAGGAAAATGATAAATGGTTTTCATTTTTTTTTACAAATAAATATGTGAAAAGTGTGGCGTGCATTTGTATTCAGCCCCCCGGAGTCAATACTTTGTATAACCACCTTTCGCTGCAATTACAGCTTCAAGTCTTATTGAAGATGTCTCTACCAGCTTTGCACATCTAGAGAGTGACATTTTTGCCCATTCTTCTTTGCAAAATAGCGCAAGCTCTGTCAGATTGGATAGAGAGTGTCTGTAAACAGCAATTTTCAAGTCTTGCCACAGATTCTTGAATGGATTTAGGTCTGGACTTTGATTGGGCCATTCTAACACATGAATATTGTTCAATCTAAGCCATTCTATTGTAGCTCTGGCTGTATGTTTAGGGTCGTTGTCCTGCTGGAAGGTGAACCCCCACCCCTCTCTCAAGTCTTTTGCAGACTCTAATGCCCTGTACACACGATCGGTCAATCCGATGAGGACGGTCTGATGGATTTTTCCATCAGTTAACCGATGAAGGTGACTGATGGTCAGTCGTTACAAATAAGTAAAATTATTCAGCGCTAGAAAATAAACACAACACAATAAACACTAATGCAAGCCAGCACTTAAGGTTAATTCAAATTAAACACCCCAACAGTAATAAATAAATAGATAGTGCAGCACAGAAATTAATTAATAAATGACATTGGATAAAAACGAAAAACCAAAAACAAATTGTCCATAAGTGCAATAATAATTCAAAGTGAATACGAGGAACCAAATCCAAAGTGTGATTGATGAAGAAAGAAGAAACCTCCACCGAAAAAGGTAAGAATGGCCTCTCACCTTGTTGCCTAGACCAAGAAAAGGTCAAACAGCATGTAGTAACAAGGACCTCCTCATACCTCTGATAAATCCAGCAGCAGATCATTGAGACATCCTTGAGGGAGCCTTTTTGTATATGAATTGGGGACGGTCCGGTAGGACCGGGCCCAACACACCATCTCCTTTCAGAATCGGCCAGTGTTTGGCAACAATTCTTTCAAATTTCTTGTGATGTATGTTGAAATCCAGCAACATTTTATAGTTAGCTTGATCCTGAAGTTACACGCGTGACGTCACCCGCGACTGCACACCGTGTGTCCTAACAGCTTGCTGGTGGATCCCGGTTTTGTCTTTTATCTAGCACTCAGGAACGAGTGCTTTTTATGTAAGTGTATATTTATCTATGCAATACATTTTTGGTATGCTTCAGAGAGCACTAGATTCCTTTCATTTTTTTGCATAATCCCAATTGGCGTTGAGTCCACTGATGCCTCAATGAGTGATCCGCTGCTGGATTTATCAGAGGAATGAGGAGGTCCTTGTTACTACATGCTGTTTGACCTTTTCTTGGTCTAGGCAACAAGGTGAGAGGCCATTCTTACCTTTTTCGGTGGAGGTTTCTTCTTTCTTCATCAATCACACTTTGGATTTGGTTCCTCGTATTCACTTTGGATTATTATTGCACTTATGGACAATTTGTTTTTGGTTTTTCGTCTTTATCCAATGTCATTTATTAATTAATTTCTGCGCTGCACTATTTATTTATTTATGATGGTCAGTCGTGCCTACACACCATTGGTTAAAAAAACGATTGTGTCAGAATGCGATGCCGTAAAACACAACGACGTGCTGACAAAATGAAGTTCAATGCTTCCAAGCATGCGTCGACTTGATTCTGAGCATGCATGGATTTTTTTTTCTATCGGTTAGGTATCCATCGGTTAATTTTAAAACAAGTTTAAAAAATTGTAACCGATGGATAAATAACCGATGGGGCCCACACACGATCGGTTTGGTCTGATGAAAACGGTCCATCAGACAGTTCTCATCGGACTGACCGATCGTGTGTACGCGGCATAACAGTTTTTTTTCTAAGATTGCCCTGTATTTGGCTCCATCCATCTTCCCATCGACTCTGACCAGCTTTCCTGTCCCTGCTGAAGAAAAACATCCCCACAACATGATGTTGCCACCACCATGTTTCACGGTGGGGATGGAGTGTTCAGGGTGATGTGCCTCCGTGTTTTGGTCGATCATATAAAATACATTTAGGTTTTTTGGTTGTAACATGACACAATGTGGAAAATTTTAAGGGGTATTAATACTTTTTCAAGGTACTGTACATTGCTTGCATTTTAAAGTGTACATTCGTTTCTGTATTTTACATTTGCCTAGAGTACAGTTTTAAGTCAAATCATATAATTTTAAATTCAGATAAGACCTATATTATATATACTGTAGTTAGGAAATTTGTATTACACATAAATACCTCTATAAGTAAATGAACATAATGATATAACACTGTATATGTTTTTTGTTATTTGGGTGACTGGTCTCTAAAGCATTGTTGCTAAGAGGCTTACAACTTTCTTATGAGGACAAGACCTGTTAAAAAAAATAGGTCATATACCTCATGCCTCCTTTATGTGACTGCCTGCTAGTTTCTACCATTATGTATATTCCATATGAAATGTCCTTTATGACTCTTGTCTTCAATCAATCTTCATACAAGAAGATTCAGAACATTATTTTATACTGGGTAGTTCTGTAATGTCCTCCTCTTTGATTAGAGTCATTTTGATTGCATTATGTTATCTTGAAAATGCCTGCAATTTGTTACCTCCCAAGTTGCCATCTATGTGTTCTCCTCTGGTGTTTAGGATGATGGACCTTAATACTATCTGGAGCAGCCTTTGGATACTTTTTAGTTCAGCATCTCCTCATAAGAGATCATTTATGTGCAGCCCATAGTGAAGAGATTTTTGCCTCTTGTAATCTTAGCACTAGAGGTGTTTAGGACATTTATTTTAAGATAGCATTTCCACATAGACTAATGTGCAATGATGTGCCAATTACAGTCTTTGACCTTTGCAGAGATTTTACAAAACATTAATGATGGCACAGCTCTTTTCTCTATACGGATAACCCAAATGTTCAAAGATTTGGCTTGGAAAAAATCTTGTGGTGCACATAAACCCAAACTCCAAAGGTGATTGAGTCTCCTGGTCCCTTTTTTTTTACCATGTGTGTGTGCATACATGTATATGTAGTCTATTCCCTCACAGAGAATATAATGTTTTGTAACACTGGCTTTACTATTGTATAGACAATTTCCCTTACAGGTACAACATTTTTTTTTTTTTTTTACAAAACATTATTGAGGGTTGAAACTTTCTTTGTAACTCAACAGGAAATGTTCCTGTAACCTGGTAATTAAGTTATATACATGTTTCCAGTATAATTATTGTAAAGAAGTATTAGGCCGCGTACACACGGGGAGACATGTCCGCTGAAACGGTCCTCGGATTTTGGTCTGATGGCGTGTACACACCATCGGACGAAAATCCCCTCGGACTGAGGACGTGGTGACGTGGTGGTGATGTTGACGCCGCCATGTCACCACTTCAGGAAGTAAAATACTTCCACGCATGTGTCGAATCCATTCGACGCATGCGGGAGATTTATGTCCGCTGGTTAGGCGTACTAACCAGCAGACATGTCCGATGGACAGGTTTCCAGCGGACAAATTTAAAAGCATGCTTTGAAATTTGTCTGCTGGAAAAACCTGTCCGCTAGGTCGTACACACGATCGGATATGTCCGCTAAAAATGGTCGGCGTACCAGTTTCAGCGGACATGTTCGATCGTGTGTACGCGGCCTCAAAAATACAAAAAATGACAGGAACTTGAGCAACCCCATTATAAGATCAACTCACTCCATCAGTCTTCCTCATGCATCACTAATTTACTAATTGACTTATTAGCCTGGATGTTACACCACTTCCCCAAACTCAATCTATACAAAACCAAGCTCATAATATTTCCTCCTCTTCCCAACTTCAACTATCAACCTGTTCCCCACATGCCAGGGTGCTAAGTGTTATCCTGGACTCTGAGCTTTCCTTTTGGTCCCACATCCAATCACTGTTCAAAGATTGCCACCTAAACATATGCAACATCTCCAAAATCTGTCTCTTCCAAACCAATGACACCACAAAGCTTATAATTCACTCCCTGGTAATCTCTTACCTCGACTACTGCAACTCCCACCTCATGAGCTTACCTCTACATAGACTTCAGTCCAGTGGCGTAACTAGAGACTTCAGGGCCCCGGTGCAAGAAATTATGAAGGGCCCCCCCTCCACAGTGGCATGACAGTCAGGTGGACCCCTCACATTGGCAGGCGGCAGTCGGGCACCTCAAACAGGCAGACTTGGCGGAATTACAGGGCCCAGTCGCAACGGCGACTGCTGCGACCCTGATAAATCCGCCATTGGTTAAAGGTGTGTTACATGCAGAGTTCAAGGTGTGCTACGTACAGAGTCCGGGGTGTGCTACGTACAGAGTCTGGGGTGTGCTATGTACAGAGTCCGGGGTGTGCTACTTACAGAGTTCAGTGTGTGCTACGTACAGAGTTCAGGGTGTGCTACGTACAGAGTTCAGGATGTGCTACGTACAGAGTTCAGGTTGTGCTACGTGCAGAGTCCAGGGTGTGCTACGTGCAGAGTCCAGGGTGTGCTACGTGCAGAGTCCAGGGTGTGCTACGTGCAGAGTCCATGGTGTGCTACGTGCAGAGTCCAGGGTGTGCTACGTGCAGAGTCCAGGGTGTGCTACGTGCAGAGTCCATGGTGTGCTACGTGCAGAGTCCAGGGTGTGCTACGTGCAGAGTCCAGGGTGTGCTACGTGCAGAGTCCAGGGTGTGCTACGTGCAGAGTCCAGGGTGTGCTACGTGCAGAGTCCAGGGTGTGCTACGTGCAGAGTCCAGGGTGTGCTACGTACAGAGTCCAGGGTGTGCTACGTACAGAGTCCAGGGTGTGCTACGTGCAGAGTCCAGGGTGTGCTACGTGCAGAGTCCAGGGTGTGCTACGTACAGAGTCCAGGGTGTGCTACGTACAGAGTCCAGGGTGTGCTACGTGCAGAGTCCTGGGTGTGCTACGTACAGAGTGCAGATTTCAGAAGTGCCACATTTCTGCTGAAAAAAAGCCTGGAGTTAAAGTATACAGTGCAAACACTGTCTACAGCCATGAAACATACAGCCACAGCACCTGTGATCATCATTATCATGCTGATAAATACACTGTACTTCATGTGACTGTACTGTATATAGGCTGTACAGTGTGATCATCAGCATGATAATGATGATCACAGGTACTGTGGCTGTATCTTTCATGCCTGCAGACAAAGTTTGCTCTGTATACTTTTACTTCAGTATACTATAACAACCACTGCAGTTTGAGTCTCAATACATGCACACTCACATACATACATACATATTCACACACACATTCATACATATATGGCATGCACACACACACACAGTAGATAAAAAACGTCAGTCTTTTACCTTAGCAGCTCTTCCTGTCGGGTACTGCACTGTAGGGGGAGAGAAAGAGCACACACAGTGCTTTCAGTTTGTAATGACTGTGACGAGCTCCTGCACAGTGCCGATTACAGTTCGGCTTGTGATCGGGGAACTTGTCTGTGCTCCTTCTATCGAAGCACTGTATACAGGGGGCCCTCGGGCCCCCTCTAGCAAGGGGCCCGGTCACCATGGCGACCTCAGCACCCCTATAATTCCGCCACTGCTTCAGTCATTAAAGGGGTTGTAAAAGTTTGTTTTTTATTTTCTAAATAGGTTCCTTTAACCGCTTGCAGACCAGCTGCCGCAGTTATACGGCAGGTCGGCTCCCCCCGCAGCTCTACGTCATGACTTCTGCGGGCACTAGCGCGCCGCCAGTGGCCCGCGCGCACGCCCCCCGCTCGCCCCCGTGTCCCGCGCGCGTGCCCGGCGGGCAAGATCGCCGCCGGGCACACGCGATCGTTCGGTACAGAGCGGGGAACGAGAGCTATGTGTGTAAACTAATAGCTCTCGTTCCTGTCAGCGGGGGAAACGCTGATCTTCTGTTCATACAATGTATGAATGGAAGATCAGTGATTTCCCTCAGTCAGTCCACCCCCCCATACAGTTAGAACACACCCAGCAACACACTTAACCCCTTACCCGCCCCCTAGTGTTAACCCCTTCACAGCCAATGGCATTTTTATAGTAATCCAATGCATTTTTATAGCATTGATCGCTATAAAAATGCCAATGGTCCCAAAAATGTGTCAAAACTGTCCGAAGTGTCCGCCATAAGGTCGCAGTACTGAAAAAAAAACGATGATCGCCGCCATTACTAGTAAAAAAAAATAAATAATAAAAATGCCATAAACCTACCCCCTATTTTGTAAACGCTATAACTTTTGCGCAAACCAATCAATAAACGCTAATTGCGATTCTTTTTACGAAAAATATGTAAAAGAATAAGTATCGGCCTAAACTGAGGAAAAAAAAGTTTTTTTTATATATTTTTGGGGGATATTTATTACAGAAAAAAGTAAAAAATATTGAATTTTTTTTAAAATAGTCGCTCTATTTTTGTTTATAGCGCAAAAAATAAAAATCGCAGAGATGATCAAATACCACCAAAAAAAAGCTCTATTTGTGGGAAAAAAAGGATGCCAATTTTGTTTGGGAGCCACGTCACACGACGCAATTGTCAGTTAAAGCGACGCAGTGCCGAATCGCAAAAAGTGCTCTGGTCATTGGGCAGCAATATGGTCCGGGGCTAAAGTGGTATAGCTAGTGCATTGTTGGTTCACTTACCTTTTCCTGTGATTTCCCTTCTAATTGTTTTTTCTTTGTCTGAATTTCTCACTTCCTGTTTTTCCTCAGTAAGCTTGCCCCCTTCATCCGAGCCGTAATGGCTGGGGGTTAGTCAGTGACCTCGCCCCCTCCCTTGGTACTATATCCCTATGGGGAAACGCTGTGTTCACAGCGTCTCCCCGTAGGGATGCAGTGCCAAGGGAGGGGGCAAGCACGCTGACTTACCCCCAGCCAAAACGGCTCGGATGAGGGGGCAAGCTTACTGAGGAGAAACATGAAGTGAGAAATTCAGACAAAGAAAAAAAAACAATTAGAAGGGAAATCAAAGGAAAAGGTAGGCGAACAATGCACTAGCTTAAAGGAACCTATTTAGAAAATAAAAAACAAACCTTTACAACCCCTTTAATGAATGCTGCTGCCAGACTCATCCACCTTACCAATCGATAAGTGTCTGCTACACCTCTCTGTCAATCCCTCCACTGGCTTCCGTTCACCCAACAAATTAAATTCAAAATACTAATAACTTAGAAAGCCATCCACAGCTTGGCCCCCGGGTACATCACTAAGCTAGTCTAAAAGAAAACAACCAGATCGTTTTATCCATTCCTCTCAGGACTTCCTGTTCTCCAGCTCCCTTGTCACCTCTTCCCATGCCAGTCTGGCAACAGCTGGAGGGCCGCCAGTTTGAGTCCCCTAATCTATAGGCAGACTGGTTGCATTGAAGTCAATCGATCAACTTCAGTAAAACCAACATGTCAGGTTTTTTTTCATTCGATCACTGCCAGCAGCTATAGCTGCCATCAGTGATCAGGCTGGGAAACCTCCCACTGTCAGAATACAATAGCTCAGTGGGAGGGAGTCCTCCATCAAACACTGAGGCGGCGTACACACGTCCGAGAACCTCGTCGGGCTAAACTCATCGTTCCGCCCGACGAGGTTCCCGATGAGCGGTCGGAAAAGCTTGTCGAGCCAAAGTCCTCATTGAACAATGAGGAAAAAGAGAGAGTGCTCTCTTTTTTGGCTCGACAAGCTTCCCTGACGGGACGCTCGTCGGAAGTGTACACACGACCGAGTTACTCGGCAGAATATGTCTCCCAGCGAGCTTCTCGCTGGATTCTGCCGAGAAGCTTGGTCGTGTGTACGGGGCCCGACTGTGTTGATGGTGGAATCGAGCAGTTTTCTTTCCTTCAACCCGTGGTTAAAAGGAAAGAAAATTGCATAATTTATGGCTTGCTTAAGCCTTTCTCCACTGACCGGATACAAGCATAATGAATGTATATCAACTGCAGATATTTGAGATAAATAAAGCACTAATTGTGAGCCAGGTCTTTTTGTTCACCATTACAAAATGACCGCACAAATGCTTTTTTTTCTTTTTTTTTTAAAGTGTATTTTGTGCGTGAACTCGAGAGAGAGGAGCCGGACTGCAGGAGTTGGGAGTAGGCAGACCCTCCCCCCCCAGAGGCAATCTCCCCCCAGAGGCAATCTCCCACACACAAATGCTTTTAAGCTGAATTGGCAAAACCTCACACAGGCTCATTCGAAAATCTTGTGCAAAGCCTTCCCAGAAGTGTGGTATAGCCAGAAAACAGTAAGGACAGTACTAATTATTGCTCATGGTTTTAGAATGGGTTGTCCACCAAGGTTTGGGGGTAAGGTACCCAAAGACTTTTGGTCCTACAGTATATGTGGTTATTGGTGGTCAGCAGTAAGCAATATGTTCTGTGTAGGACTTGCCTTATTAAAAAAAAAAAGAAAGATTCCAAAGAAAAACTCTAGGAATACTGAAACTACTGCTAGCATATAAATATACTGCTGTCAGTCACTTCCTACACCATTGTATCCAGGAAACACCTTGGTGCAGTGTGGCTAGTGACATTGACTAATACTGTACCTTAGCCAGCGTAGAGCAAATAATTTCTTTTTAGTGCTATCATAATATACTCCGGTTATTAAATGATGTGACTTTTATTGCCATTTACAAATCCCAGAGCCAAAAGTCGTTTAAATCTTGTGGCTAATGGTGTCATCATAAACCCTTGATCTTGTGATTAATACTTGCTCTTTAATTTATATTCCATAGATCAGAGCAGGATAATTCAGTTTACTTCAGTAATTATCTAAAGACCATTAGGGCTTGCACTGTATTAACTGCTCATTTTCTCCACAATGTCTTGGTATCACGTTGGTAATTTTCCACTCCTTGCGGACTATTTCCTTTGCACATACAAAATGTTTCTTAACAGGCTAACGCAGTGTAGATTTATTTATTAAAAAAAAAATACTGTTATGAAAGAGGCTTATTTAAGGTTTAGGGATAACATCAGCGGCTTGTAAAGTCTCAGACAATGCTTTTAAAAGACCACCAGCAGTGAGGGGATAGAAGCAGCAAACACGCTGCCATATGTCACACTTTGTCCTGGGCTGCAATAAAATTTATTGGGATGGACTGAGTAGATAACACAGGAAAAAAGGTTAAAGGTGGTTACTGTTGGTAGTAAAATTCTTTCTATAATTTAACTTAAAGAGATTGCATTTTTGGTTATACCACTGAGCTATGCTCATTTCCATTCTGTTCAGAATGCCACAAACCACAACAAATCCATTCTATTTTACACTCAGCATGCATCATAAAAGTACAAATAAAAAAATGTCAAAGAGCAGGACTTTGTTTAATACCATGGGGCAAAAAAAGGGGCAATATGCATGTTTTCCAATACAACCAATTAAATTTCACTTTTTACGGGTTTGTGTATTCTCGCCAAAGAAAGGTTACCATTACTGCCCACGTATAGAGTAGTTAGTAGATCTGAATCCTAACTGGATACCATTTATGGTTTATATGGTTTATAAAGAACTGCCATTTTTTTTAAATATTGTTTTCATCTATTTTACATCTTTTTTTTGCATCTCATTTGGTTTATTTTCTCCAGCCTCCTTGCAGCCACTTTCTGTCTTTAAGCATGTCGATCTTGTGGCAGCTGCATGTCATTGCTTAGGGCTGGCTTCCCAATGGGACAACACTGATGCCGCGTACACACAACCATTTTTCGGGTTCTAAAAAACAATGGGCCAGATTCAGATAGAATTCGATTATCGTAGCGTTTCCCAAATACACTACGCCGCCGTATTTTACCTGGCTCTACGTGGAATCCAGGTAGATTTTGTCCAGTAAACGGCGTAGTGTATTTCTCCCAGCGCAATCCATATACGCGATTAGGGGGCGTGAAGCATTTAAAATAGGCGCGTTCCCGCGGCGATCGAACTGCGCATGCTCCGTTCCCAAATTTCCCGCCGTGCATTGCGCAAAATCACGTTGTTACGTCATTTTTTCTTGAGTAGCGTCGTTTACGGACATTCCTATTCCCGAACGAGTTACGTAAAAAAATATATATATTTTAAATTCGACGCGGGAACGACGGCCATACTTAACATGGGTTACGCACTGTTAGACCAGAAAAAAGCTGGTCTAACAGTACGTAGAAAAAAATAGACGTAAGCGGTTGCGAAGACCGCTCGTATCTTCGTGGATCGCCGTAAAAACTCATTTGCATATCCCGACGCATGAAAACGACGCGAACTCCTCCCAGCAGCCGCAAAAATATCGCAGCGTAGATCCGAAGGCTTACGAAGACGTAAGCCTCTCGGATCGAAGCCCGAAGCCGCCGTATCATGGTTTGAGGATTCAAACTAGTGATACGGCGCGCAAAATTTTAAATTACTCCTGTCTAACACCAGTTAGACAGGTGTAATTGCTCTGTGAATCTGGGCCAATGTTTTTAAGGGTCTACAAAAAACTACGTTTTTTTCAACCCGATCATTAAAATGGCCTTGCCTACACACGATCGAGAAAAAAAAATGCTCTAGCAAAGTGCGGTGACGTACAACACGTACGACGGTGAAAGACGATTCACGCTTTTCAGTCTGTTACAGCGTGATGAATGTGCTTACTCCATTACAAATGGTAGTTTTACCAGAATGAGCACTCCCGTCTCATAACTTGCTTTTGAGCATGCGCAGATTTTTCACGTCGTTAAAGCCCACACACGACCATTTTTTACAACCTTAAAAATGACAACGTTAAAACCGTTGTGAAAAAATAGAGCTTGTTCGAAAAAAAATTGCCCGTTTTTCAGAACCCGAAAAATGCTTTGAAGCCCACACACAATCGTTTTTAATGACATAAAAAAATACATTGGCCCAGATTCACGTACATCGGCGCATTATCGGTCCGGCGTAGCGCACCGCCATTACGTTAGACTTGCGCCATCTAGCCGCGTAATCCCCCGATTCACGTAGCTTTTGCGCAGGAAATTGCGCAAGCGTAAGGTTTTTTCCAGAGGCGTAAGGAGGAGTAATACAAATTGGGAGGGACGTGGGCGTGTTACATTGAAATGAGCCGTGACCCCATGCAAATGAAGGGCCGGCCGGCTCGCGCATGCGCGCTTGAACGAGACCATGTCAGCTCCGCTGTGCGCATGCTCACAACTCGGGAGCGGCGCAATTAGTGAAATTGGAAACTAGGGCAACGTTGTGAACTACGCAGACAGCATAAATAGACACACACAAACGCACTTGCATTGCAAAAGTACATCCCTTTGTGTCCCTTCCCATTTAACCAAGTGCTTTTGTTCCTGTTGTTCGTTGCAGTGTGTCTTGTAGTTGTCAGATTAGTGTTCTGTGTGATCAAGTGCTTGTTGGTATATTTGTGAAAGTGTATTTGATAAGTGTTTGAGAGACTGATTGTTTGATTGATATATTTTTGTTCGTTTGTTTTCTTGCTTTTTTTTTTTGGGTGACTGTTTCTTGCTGAGTGCTAGTGTGATTTTTGGGTGTTCTTTTTCTCTTTGTGTGTGTTCTTGCCTGATTGGTTGTGCTTGTATTTGTGACTGATTTTTGGAGACTGGTAGTGAGTTTGTTTGGAAGTATGACTGAGAGAAAAAGAAAGCTCAATTTTACTGTGGGGGAAAAAAGAATCCTTGCCCGGGCCATTAGCGAGTATGGGCGTTTTCTCCACGGCCCGCAGAGTGCCACCACCACCCCGGCCAGGAGGAGGGAGATATTGGATAGGATCACGGAGCAGGTGAATTCCTCGGGGGAGGGGGAGACACGGACCCGGTCTGGGATCGACAAAAAAATAAATGATCTCCGGCGTCAGGTGAAAAAGAAACTGGCCGCAATGCATGCCCATGCCCGGGGCACAGGAGGGGGCCCACCATGCCGTATTAGGCTTACAGCGACGGAGCAAGTGGTGGCCCTGACCTTTCACCGGCATGAAGTGGAGGGCCTGCCAGGCTTTGACACAAGTCCGGTCCCCGCGGTGCCAGGTAGGGTTTTTTTTTCTATCAGGTGTGTAGCATGTGTGGGGGAGGGGGTGAAAGGGAATATGTGGCAAGTGTGTGGATCCTCCAACCTGTGAATGGTTTGTGTCATCCACAGATGTGCAGGAGGGTGCAGGGCCATCTGGACTGACCGCTCCAACACCAGGACAGCAGCCTAATGAGGCCCCCCCCAACAAGGCCACAGTCCGCGGAGGAGGTTCGAGAGGAGGAGGAAGACCATGAGGAGGAGGACGATCAGGAGGAGGAGGAGTCAGGCACTGGACGAGTGGTTTGTGCGGACTCTTCCCCTCTGGCTGGCAGAAGCCTGCCCTCCCTAAGGGGGAGCCCCCCCCCTCCTCCCCCAACATGGCTCCCCTCACAAGGGCCTCCCCTTCTCCCCGCCCACAACCATCAGCTGGAGGCAGGATGTCATCCCAGAGCACCAGGGGGGCGCCCAATCTCCTGCCCGCCAGTCTGCGAAGGGACCAGGCCCTCCAGACCCGCCATCTGGGACAGCTCTGCCAGACTTTTGGGCGGGTGGAGGAGAGCCTGTCCTCCATGAAGGATACGCTGGGTAACCTTGACTCCCACTCCCGGGCTTTCACAACCTGCCTAAATGAACTGCAGACTACAGCAGCAGGCGTTGGGCAGGATGTGAGGGCCCTTACCCAGGCTATCCAGGCCAACACGGCAACAATTGGTGCTTCCCTGGACAGAATTGCCGTGGCCTTGGAGTGTAGGCCGCCAGGGGCTGCTCCTCCTTCCCCGTGTTTGCCCCTCCCCCATGAGTCTCCCCTGAGGGGGCGGGGCCGTGGCCGGGGGCGCCCCAGGCGTGGCTCACGCAGAGGGCAATAATTTTTTTTTTCCCCATTTTTTTTTTTTTTTGCTGACATTTTTTTTTTTGCTGACATTTTTTTTTATTTTTTTTTTTGCTGACATTTTTTTTAAATTTTGGGTTGTGCATGGTGTTTAAATGTGGGGGTGACATTCCTGCTGGAAAAGGGGTGTCATCCTCAATTTTGGTGGAGAAGGGTTCCCCAGGACCAGGGAGAAGTGATTCCCAGGTCCGTGTGAATGGTGTATGAATGTACAGTGACATAATTGGAGCCTTGACGTGGCGTTACTGCTCACCAGTCCTGCATGGTGGACTGGTGCCAATCCAATTTGATGAGGATGTGGGGTGTGTGTGCTAGGGACCACAGTGGTGTGCATGCATGCATTCTCAATGTGCCATGATTAATGTGTGTGTTTAACGTGCAAAGATGCCCAATGTGAGCTGTCTCCTGACTGCTCTTCCCTCAGAAGACGGGGTATCCTCGGTTAGGGGTTGATTGTCTGGTTGGGGGGTCAGGTCATCACGTAGCTCAACCTGCAGGCCCTTCCTCACTGCGAGATTGTGCAGCATGCAACATGCAACGATGATATGGCACACAAAGTTTGGGGAATACAACAGTGTACCCCCAGACTTATCCAGGCATCGGAAACGTGACTTCAGGAGGCCAAAGGTGCGCTCCACCACTGCTCGGGTTTTGATGTGTGCTTGATTGTATCTTTCCTCCCCTGGGGTTTGGGGGTTCCGGATAGGAGTCATGAGATGGGGTCCCAGTGCATATGCAGAGTCACCTGGAAGGGAAAAGACAGGAGAATGTTAGTCATGCATGTGCCACTTGTGAGGTGTGCATCACGGGAGGGGATAGTCATGCCTGACTCCCATGTCACTCACCAACCAGCCAGGTGTTCCCATACACGTTCTGATCGAATTCCATTCGGATGTGGCATTGATTGTAGATGTAGCTGTCATGGGTGGATCCGGGGTGTTTGGCACGGACGTGCCATATGAGGCCTTGGGCATCAACTATCACCTGTACGTTGATGGAGTGCCAATTCTTCCGATTGCGGTACATGTGCTCTGTCTCCAGGGGGGGCTGGAGTGCCACATGTGTGCAATCAATGGCCCCGATGGTGCGTGGGAATCTGGCAATTCTGTAGAAATCTGTCATTGCCTTCAGCCGCAGGTCCTCAGTGGTGGGTTTGATGATTTGGTTGGCCAAGCGTGTGAGGATTGCAGGGACAACCTGGTGCACACATCTGCTCATGGAGGATTGTGACATCCCAGCCACCACTCCACTTGTACGCTGAAAAGAGCCACTGGCAAGGAAATGGAGTGTTGCCAGTACCTTGACCAGTGGCTGCACTGGATGTGAGCGTTGTGTTGGGCTGGTGATGTCCTCCTGCAAGGTTGTGGTTAATTCCAGGATGGCATGAGGGGGGAATCTGAAGATGCGATACACCTCAGAATCACTCATGCCAAACAGGTCTATGCGTGTGCGGTATATCCTCTCCCGTGCCCTCTCCCGTGCCATCCTCCGTGCCCTCCTCCTTCTTTGGTCATCTAAATTCACTAATGCAGCTATGAGCGACGATGCCCCTGGCATGTTGGCAGTCAAATTGTAGTGCAACACGTGTGTGTGGTCTGCTCCTCAGTAACGGTGTTGCTTTCTGTGAGATGTAGACGTTTTTTCAAAATTTAGACCAGCTTTTAGGTGCTCTAACTTTAGACAGGACATTTTGCTGTTGCGCACATCGCGTAGCCTGCGCAGCAACTGCGTTTTTTTGTGGATCCCCGCAACTCCCTCATTAGCATATTTGACTAGCAAATCAATGGTGTGTCTAGCGCATTTTTGCGCGGACGGATGCGTCTGTCTAACGAAATTACGCCGGAAAAATAAAAGTTGATTTCTGGCGTAAATCGTTTTCTGAATCGCGCGCATCTAAACGCACGCGCACATTTAGACTTACGCACGCGCAACACCAGTTGCGCAGGCGTAATCGCTCTGTGAATCTGGGCCATTCTTTTTTAGAACCCGAAAAACGGTTGTGTGTATGCAGCATTAAACATATCTGCACATTGCACATTGGCACAGTCAGTTATGGTCTCTATTGAAAGCACATGCAAGAGGGTGACAATGCAGGAAAGCAACTGCAGGATAGGGACAGAGCGTTGTCACCATATTACAGGAAGTGGATGAACCTTTTTTTTTTAAAGGATCTGTTCAGAATGCCACAAACATGCATCATGAAAGTACACATCAAAAAATGTCAAAGAGCAGGACTTTGTTTAATACCATGGGGCAAAAAAAAGGGGCAATATGCATGTTTTCTAATACAAGCAATCACATTTCAATCAAATTTCACTTTTTGCAGGTTTGTGTGAATATTTTAATGAAAGTTGCAGATTTGCATTTATTAACCCCCCATCTCTTTAAAGCCCAACATCACCCATTGCCCCCTCCCACCATTTTTAATCCTTTATTTACTCTTCCTCATCTGTATTTGTTCTATCATTTCCTCTAGTCCATTTTCCTCCACTTACAGTTTCATCAGTTTAAAACACCAGTACGTTCCGCCAGCAGGTTGTAAAAAGATTGTAAAAAAGTCTCTATAAGGTATAATATTCCGGCACTGTATTTGATTCAACAAAGTCATCGCACACTTACACAAAAATGTTAATTGATAGTACAGAAGCTGTTCAATATACTGCAGCCTTTTACAACCAGGGTGCCTTGAGGTTTCTTCAGGGGTGCCATGGAAAAAAAAGTGGGGCTGTTACTGATTAAAATTTTTGTGTTCGATTAATCGTTTTTTTTTTTTTAAAACGATTAATTGACTAATTTTGATTAATTATAACGCATATACAGATCCAACTACTTTTAGCGGATCTCCTTGCAGACTGATTCCCAGTGCAGCTACCAATCACTGGAAAAATAGATAGCAGGATACAAAAAACACACAAAGGCTCGATGGGAATAGCATTAAAACTTTATTATGGGATGAAGGAAAAAATCCTGGATCGCCGCACTCCTCGGAAAACGATGTCTTTATTTAAGCATAAGCAAACAAAATTTCAATAGAAAAAAACTGCCAAAATGCATGCAGTCAAAAACGGTGAGTGGACAAGGAGAAAAGGGCTGACATGTTTCACATCATGTGATGCTTACTCGTAGCTTTATTATTCTTCAAGTAGGTAACAAAATAAATATTGCACTGGAGATAAAAATCGATGTAGCTACATAACATGTAAAAATGGTTCGAGTAATACCGAACGGTAGCAAAAGCAGTCATAAAAACATGTAGCCAAGAATGATACTGGTATAAAAATGTGTACAATGATACCACTGCTGAATCCAGATTAGGAGGTTAACATCAGTCTGTCGGCATGTAGATGTCCCGTGTAGGGAACTATCACAACTCCCAGTGGATGGTTGTAGAATCCCAGGTTGATAGAGGGAAGTGATAGAGGGAAGTGTAACAGCCCTTGTGTGTGGCAGATAGTAAGGTCCCGCCGGCATGCAGATATGAAGGCACAGCAAAGTAGCCCTTCAGATGAACCCGGCAAGCCTCGCCGGAGTCTGTGACATCACCGGATCTACGACGGAACTCCACGAAGGCCCGGAAGCCGGCGGAGAGGTGAGTACCAATCAAAAGAATTTTGATCGATCAAAAAAAAATTTGATCGATCAAAAAAATTTAAGATAGATTAATTAGAAGTTAATTTCCACAGCCCTAAAAAAAAGCCAAAAAATTGCCCAAAAATGGTATCCAAACCAGCAGGTGGAATAAGCCTGCCTTTAGTTACACACAGCCAAAGGTTTCATTGTGCACAATTACAACCTTCTAGCTGCCGGCATCCTAAGGATCATTGGCATCAGTTGGTAAGGAGGATGTCAGTCACCTGCATAGCATCCTTGTCACATTAGCTGAGTGAAGAAGCAAAAACAGAAAGAAGAAAAACATTGCAATACTAGTCAGTACCAATTTGCAAAATGGTATTTTCTGTTTGCTGTGGAAGAATAAATCAGCTCAAATGTTGGGCATTCTGCGTGTGTGGATGTTGCTGCATTATGTAAAACTATTAGAATGGTGTTTACAATTTAGAATGAGGTGTGTCAAGACTGTCAATCATTTTTAAAGGGTGCCTCAAAATTTTTCATAATTTTGAAAGGGTGCCTTGACTATAAAAAGGTTTGGAAACACTGATATACTGTATAAACATACAGTATGCTGTCTCATGACTCATACTTGCCAATGCTGCATCTGTCCCCCACCGCCTCTGCACTGAGAACTGAGCCACTAAACACCGCCAATGGCTCGGTTCTCTCACGTCCCCAAGCGGAGAGCTGCTGACTGTCAGTTAGCAGCTCTTCTGCTCTGCTCCTCCATGCTGACTGTCAGTTAGCAGCTCTTCTGCTCTGCTCCTCCATGCTCACACTGGAGCATCGAGCTGAGTGGCTGAGACTGCCATCAGACCAGGCACCTGGCCGATCCAGACTTCCGAAGTTGCGATGCCTGGACTGATCTGTGTGACGTCAGCAGAGAGCAGACTTCAGATCGCTCTCTGCTGAAAACGGGTCATAGGAGTGAACAACAAATTGCACTCCTGTGACCCATACGAGAAGTACAGCGGAATGAGCTCAGGCTGGACTTCTCATTTAAGTACTATATACAGTGTTTATATTGGTACCTTACAGATTTATAGCATATACGATGAAAGAGATGGAAAAAGGAAAAAGGGGATGAAAAATAGACCATGCAAGACTACATTGCTGAAGAAAACGCATGTTGAAGCTCGTTTAAAGTTTGCTGTATAATATTTAGACAAGCCTGTGAAATACTGGGAGAATATAGTCTGGTCATATGAGACCAAAATTGAACCATTTGGATGCCATAATACACACCATGTTTGGCGGTCAAATGACACTGCACATCACCCCAAAAACACCCCCATCCCAACAGTGAAGTTTGGAGGTGGGAACATCATGGTGTGGGGCTGGTTTTCAGCATATGGTACTGGCAAACTTTACATCATGAAAGGAAGGATGAATGGCAAAATGTACCAAGATATTCTTGATAAAAATCTGCTGCCATCTACCAGAATGATGAAGATGTAACAAGGGTGGGCATTTCAGCAAGACGTTAATCCCAAACACAAAGCTAAGGAAACTTTTCATTGGTTTCAAAGAAAGAAAATAAAGCTACTAGAATGGCCCAGCCAATCACCTGACCTGAATTCAATAGATTGGAAAGAAGTAAAGATCAGAATTCATAGAGGAGGCCCACCGAACCTTCAAGATTTGAAGACTGTGCCAAAATCAAACCTGAGCAATGCATGCGACTAGTTTGTATCAATAAGTGTTTCAAAAAGGCATATCTGAACTGAGTGAAATACAGAGACAAAAATCACAATATGACCATTAATAGGATATATCCTAGACTATTGTTACTCTGTTTCCTGGAAAATAAGACCTAGCTTGATTTTCGGAGATGGCTGCAATATAAGCCCTACCCCAAAAATAAGCCCTAGTCAAAGTCCTATTAAAAAACTGTAATCTGTTTTGTAAAAAGATTATATAATGTGCAGTGTCTCTTTTTGTAAATTTATTGTGAAAAATGATCACGTGACTCGCCAGAGATCTTCTTCTCTCCTCTTGCCTGACATCAGCGGCCCCTCCCTATGCAGTGCTGAGTGGGACTGCCGTCAGCGGGGATCTCGGTCCCTCCCTCAGCAGTATTCATAGCGGAAAAGAAAAGAGTGTCACGTGAGCTCCCAGTTGCGCTGTCAATGAGGTATTTTTCCACAATAAAGTTACACAAGGAAACACACTATATAATCTTTTTACAGAATGGATTACATAATTTTACAAGGATTTTAACCAAGATTTGGGGATTACAGAATTTGATAATGCTGACTCCTGACCTTATAGGGGGAGAGAAGACAGGGGACACAGGAACTTTTTTTAACCACTTAAGACCCGGACCATTACGCAGGTAAAGGACATGACCAGTTTTTGCAATTCGGCACTGCGTCGCTTTAACTGACAATTGCGCGGTCGTGCGATGTGGCTCCAAAACAAAATTGCCGTCCTTTTTTTCCCACAAATAGAGCTTTCTTTTGGTGGTATTTGATCACCTCTGCAGTTTTTTATTTTTTGCGCTGTAAACAAAAATAGAGCGACAATTTTGAAAAAAATTTTTTTTTTTTACTTTTTGCTATAATAAATACCCCCAAAAAGATAAAAAAAAACATTTTTTTCCTCAGTTTAGGCCGATACGTATTCTTCTATATATTTTTGGTAATAAGCGTTTAGCGATTGGTTTGCGCAAAATTTATAGTATTTACAAAATAGGGGATAGTCTAATGCCATTTTTATTAATATTTTTATTTTTTACTACTAATGGTGATTTTTTTCGTGACTGCAGCATTATGGCGGACACATCGGACAATTTTGACACATTTTTGGTAACATTGTCATTTTCACAGCAGAAATTGCTATAAAAATGCATTGTTTACTGTGAAAATCACAATTGCAGTTTAGGAGTTAACCACTAGGGGGCGTTGTAGGGGTTATGTGTGACCTCATATCAGTTTCTAACTGTAGGGAGGCGGGGCTGGACGTGTGACGTTACTGATCGCCTTTCCCTATATCAGGGAACAGACGATCAGTGACATTGCCACTGTGAAGAACGGGGAAGGTGTGTTTACACACACCTCTCCCCGTTCTTCAGCTCTTGTGACCGATCACAGTACACCGGCGGCGATTGAGTCCGCGGTTCCCGTGGCCACGGAGCTTCGAACCGTGTCGCGCGGGCACTTAAAGGGGACGTACAGGTACGTGCCTGTGCCCAGCCGTGCCATTCTGCCCAAGTAAATGTGCAGGAGGCGGTCCTTAAGTGGTTAAAACATTTTATTGTTTTATGCCAGTTTTTTTTTAATCATAGAGAGAGGCAAATGACACAGCACAGGCACTGTGCTGCCTATCATGCTTTAAGGGATCAGGTTATTTTATTTTTTTCCAGAAGAAGATGAAATGACTGTATTTGAATAAATGTAGATCACAGGTGTCAAACACAAGGCCCGTGGGCCGAAGCCAGCCCTCTAGGCCATTAAATGTGGCCCTTGCACCTCTCCTGCAGCTGCAGGAGAACTCCAGCCCTCCTCTGGTCCTCCTCCAGACCCCTACTTTCTGCTTTCAAGCAATGCATCCAGCCTCTTCCCAGCAGCAGCATAAGGTGTCAAACACAAGGCCCGAGGGCCGAAGTCAGCCCTCCAGGCCATTAAATGTGGCCCTTGCACCTCTCCTGCAGCTGCATCCAGCCTATTCCCAGCAGCAGCATAAGGAAAGGGGGTGCACTAAGATGTAAGGACAGGCAGCTTACTTTAGGAATTTTCAAACATCACAGTTCTCACAAGGTTAAAATTGTAGGTGGGTTGTTATATTAAATTAGGCATGGTGTAGATAGTACACATATAAGTCACCCACAGTCTAAGGCCTCGTACACACTATCGGACATATCCGATGAAAACGGTCCGCGGACCATTTCCATCAGATATGTCCGATAGGGAGTTTGATCCGATGGCGTGTACACACCATCGGATCAAATTCCCCGCCGCCGGACGGCGCGGTGACGTGGCGGTGACGCGGCGGTGACGTTGATGCCGCCACGTCACCGCCACGTCACCGCACCAGGAAGTTAAACACTTCCGCGCATGCGCCAAATCCATTCGGCGGCGGCGCGGCGGCGGTGGGGGACGACATGTCTGCTGGTAAGTGTACTAACCAGCAGACATGTCGGGCGGACAGATTCCCACCGGATAGATTTCAAAGCATGCTTTGAAATCTGTCGGGTGAAGAAATCTGTCCGCTAGCCCATACACACGAGCGGAGATGTCTGCTGAAACGGTCCATCGGACCGTTTTCAGCGGACATATCCCCTCGTGTGTACGAGGCCTAAGAGTAGTATGACTAAGATTCTCAGAAACTGGTCAATTCAATTGATGAAAAAGAGATAAAAAATGAAAAGATGTGATGTGGATTTTAAGAAAGAAGAAAAAATTCTACAATGGGAAAGGGATCTCGATTTACACCTCTCTAATAATGATTGGCACTGTATTTTCACTTACATTCACAAGGGTTCCATAAATGTCCTTACTCAAGAAAACGGTTATAAACTTTACTCTAAATGGTACAAGACACCTCAAATCATTCATAAATTCAGCCCTACCTCTTCACCTAATTGCTGGCGCTGCAAATCTTCTTTGGGAACTCTACTACATATTTGGTGGGACTGCCCCTTCATACAACCCTTTTGGAAAGAAGTCCATCCCATTATCACTCTCATCACTTCATATACCCCAGATTTCACCGCAGCCCAATTCCTACTACACCACTCTTCATTGCCTCACCACATTTACAAAAATACAATAATTCTACAATTAATTAATGCAGCTAAACTTTGCATCCCAACACACTGGAAAGATACCTCTCCCCCTAGTATTTCGGAATGGCTCAGAAGAGTTGAACGAATTGCGGAAATAGAGGACCTGATCCTCCAATCTTTAAACTCCCCCACTAAATTTCATGATAAATGGAGTTGTTGGACGCGCTTTATGAAATCTACAGAGTTTCAGCACCTATCTCATCATTCTATCCATATTTGAATTATTTTTAATCTCTCACATGACTTATGTTTACTATGTATATAAATGTACATTTTTTTCCTTCTTTTTCTTCTTCTTCTTTACTTTTCTATTTATTTTCTTCATATAGAAAATGTAATATTCTTTATTTTAATCCTGATATCAATCCCTAATCGACAAATCGACAACACTAGTTATGTTTATGGAATGTATTTTCATGACTTTTACTGTTTGAAATGTATTACTATTCAAAGTCTTTTCTTTTGATACCCATCTTGATGTATCGATACATGTTTATTGCTTTATTGTACAATTTATCCTGAAATACCAATAAAATCTTTAAACAAAAAATGAAAAGAATAAGAAAAAGTGGGAAGGGGAAGTCAAGAGCAGTTAGGGTAACTCCCCCAGGCCTCATTTGTCTACGGACATATACGATATCCATGGTTGCCATGTCTTATCTAACCTAGGATTATTGTGGGGGGTGCAAGTCATTTTGTTATTAATTATGATTTATTTGAATTTTTGTTTGACATAGTCATGTTACTATCGACTGGTTCCAACAGCATGCAAAGCTTTCCTGGCAGCTAAAATAATATAGGAAATCAAGTGTGAAATGTTTTTAAGAAGATCTTTATCCTATTTTTGAAAGAGAGCAATATTCAAGGTTCTGATAAGGTTCACACCCATAACTGAACAGATTACACTAAACACTCTAATCCAGAACCTAGTTACTTTGGGGCACCGCCATCAAACATGCCCCTTCTTGGCCACAATGTCTAAAACCGTGGGGCCTGTGAGTTCATCTTAGTAATCCTGGCCTG
This sequence comes from Rana kukunoris, assembly GCA_029574335.1. Classification (NCBI taxonomy): domain Eukaryota; kingdom Metazoa; phylum Chordata; class Amphibia; order Anura; family Ranidae; genus Rana; species Rana kukunoris. The sequence continues at coordinate 472,540,063 of CM056052.1, forward strand.
GACCATATACCATCTCAATGGTGTCTTGTAATTGAATTCCATCAGGAGTGTATTAATAGAAATTTTAGAAGGATTATTGATTGTTTCATGTCAGTCTGGTAACTCCCAAGAGATGTTGAGGTCTCTTTCTCAGTTTCCATATAAAAGAGCTTACTATCTGAATCAGTTAAATAGCTATACTATTGAGATACGGCTCTTTACTGGGCTTATCCTTTTACAAAGGCTTTCAAAAGATGACATTGTTAAGGGCCGATTAATATTTTTAAGTTTGTCCCTCAGATAAGACGCGATCTGGTTATATCAAAACAATTCCGAGAGAGGTAGTTGCAGCAAAGTTTTATAATATTCCAAAGAGTGCAATTTATCTCTTGATGAGAAGTCTCCTATACACAAAAAGCCCTTAGTCTACCACCACTGGGAAATCTATGCAGAGGGTCCCGGAGAAAACTCTGGATTATTTAGTCAGGGAGATAGAAGTGGGGTGAACAGAGCTTCTCCCTTGTCCGATGTCTGTCCCATACAGCTAGCGAATAGGAAAGCGTAGGTCATAAAAGAGAGGTATGCAACTAAATAGGGATCCACATCATGACTGCAAAGGAACCCCTAGAGCACTGATGGCGAAGCTTGGCACTCCAGATGTTTTAGAACTACATTTCCCATGATGCTCCACTACACTGCAGAGGGCATGAGGATCATGGGAAATGTAGTTCCAAAACAACTGGGGTGCCAAGGTTCGCCATCACTGCCCTAGAGCATGGTAATGTTTCCATAGCAACCTTTAATTGTGGTAAGTGCTGATTGGGCTATAAGTGATGCATGATGATAGGCTAATATCCTTGAATCTTAGAAGTATATACTATCAATTTATTGATTCTAAGGTGTTTATTTCCCAATATGAAGCACAGATTTTCTCACTTGGCATTGCAAGGAAAACAGTCTCACTTGGCATTGCAAGGAAAAAGTTTCTAAAAAGTAATATGGGGTTATTTACTAAAACTGGAGTGTGCAATATCTAATTCAGTTCTGCATAGAAACCAGCTTCCAGGTGTTATAGTCAAAGCTTAAAGATAAAGTTGGAAGCTGATTGGCTACCATGCGCAGCACTGGATTCTGAGTGCATCTACATGTAATATCCTACACTACTTTAGTGTCCCCACAAATAAATATAGAGCCATTTTGATAGCCTTAATTAATAAAGGGGCAAGCATAGGGGCATGTACTCTCAAAGAAGCACAAGTGCTAGTTCAAGAATTTCCAATATTGCCCATCTATCACCACCTCCCCAAAGTTCATGTTGCCCATCTTTCACCATGTCCCCAAAGTTCATAAAGGTTTTGACCCACTATGTGGTAGACCCATAGTTTTGGGCATTGGGTCTCTCAGTGAGCAATTGGGACAATGGGTGGATGGACAGTTCCAGCCACTAGTACAAACTTTACCTAGTTATTTGAGAGACACTAATCATTTATTGTCAGAAATTGATAAATTCACTTGGTGTGAGAACTATATCTGTATTACGTGTGACGTTTCCAGTCTATACTCCTCCATACCACATACATCTATCTAGTTTTTTTATTAAAAATTGCATTGATTTCCTATCCGAAATTGTACCTTTATTTTGCAGATTTTAGGTTATTTATTGACTCACAATTACTTTGTTTTTGATGGGGTTCACTATCTCCAGAGGTTTGGGGCCGCAATGGGGGCGAAATGTACGCTCTCACCGGCTAACCGTTTCATGGGTTGGTGGAAGCGGTGCCACAACTTTGGAGAGGGAAACCCCTTTAGGAGTCTCCTTGTTGTATATTTTCTGTATATAGACAATCTTATTTTTGTCTGTAAAAAGGATATTGATTCTGTATCTTTTTTTGTTTCTGACAAACAGTGCAATTTTCATTTTACAGGTACCAGTGATCCCAAAGAAATTTCCTTTTTGGGTGTACTATTATTTAGCAATTTGCAGAGTCTCTACCCAGCTATACAGAAAACCATTAGTGGGGAACAGGGCCGGACTGGCCTACCTGGAAAATTCCCAGTAGGCCGCCTGCATTCAGTGCCCTGGGGGCTGCTTTTGCCTCCTGTAAGCCTAATACAAAGCAGCGGCCGCGGCCGCAAATGGCCACAGCCGCGGCCATCATCGCACTTTAAAAATTATGCAGGGTTGCCCTGGGGCCGCTTTGATGTTTACTGCCAGTGCCACTGTCCTTGTCATGTCAATAAAGAAGCGGCGGATCGGCGGGTTGCGGCCGCCATGATCGCCGCCGCACTTTCCTTCTCATCGGATCCGGCGCCTGCGACTCAGCGTGATTATGTCAACCTTGAGGGGAGGAGCCGAGCAGAAGAACGTCAGAACGCCGTGGTTCTTCTGCTCTATTTCCCCCTTCCAAGTTCCATCTGCCCGTGCGGCGCCAGCACCACCCACAATGTCTGTCTGCAGGCAGATCACAAGTGAGGGCACAGGAGGAGTGAACGGCGTCGGCCGCCCTCAGAGTTGGAGAACAAGATCTCAGGTGAACACATAAATTGCAATCACAGTGTAATTAATCTCTCTCACCATTGCACGGTGTACCGCCCTGCCCCCCCCCTCCTCTCTGTCAGTGTCACCTACCTTTGCTGCCCCTGCATATTGTAATTTGTATCAAAATCTCTCTCTCTCTCTTTCCCACCAAGCATTGCATGGTGCCCCCCTCTCTGTCGCCTTTGCTACCCCTGCAAATTGTAATCTGGGGGGTGCACCATGCAATGGTATGAGAGAGATTATTATACAGATTACAATTTGCAGGGGCAGAAAGGTGACGGGGGGGAGGGGTTGCGACATGCTATGGTGAGAGTCTGAGAATTTTGCTGCCCCTGCAAATTGTAATCTGTATAATAACTCTCTCTCTCACCATAGCATGGTTCACCCCCCTCTCTCTGTCACCTTTGCAACCCCCTCTCTTACTGTTGCACCCTCCCCCTCATCGTTGCACCCTCCCCGTCACCGTTGCACCCTCCCCGTCACCGTTGCACCCTCCCCGTCACCGTTGCACCCTCCCCGTCACCGTTGCACCCTCCCCCTCTGTTGCATACTCTCTCTGTCCGTTGCACACTCTTTCTCTCTCTGTTGCACACTCTCTCTCTGTCCGTTGCACTCTCTTTCTCTCTCTCCAGTGCACACTCTCTCTCTCACCACTGCACATTCTCTCTCCCTCTCTCACCGTTGCGACCTCTCTCTCCCACCGTTGCGACCTCTCTCTCCCACCGTTGCGACCTCTCTCTCACCGTTGCGACCTCTCTCTCTCTCACCGTTGCGACCTCTCTCTCTCTCACCGTTGCACCCTCTCTCTCTCACCGTTGCACCCTCTCTCTCTCACCGTTGCACACTCTCTCTCTCTCTGTCTGTTGCGCACACTCTCTCTCTCTGTCTGTTGCGCACACTCTCTCTCTCTGTCTGTTGCGCACACTCTCTCTCTCTCTCTCTGTCTGTTGCACTCTCTCTCTCTCTGTCTGTTGCACTCTCTCTCTCTCTGTCTGTTGCGGATTTATTTATTTTTTTTATCAAATTTTTTTTTCAGGTAAAAATATGTGTTTATAATTGTTTTGGCCTACAGAGCAATGCACCCTCTCTCTCTCTCACCATTGCAGCCCCTTTCTGTCTTTCTCTCTCGTGGATTTTTTATTTTATTTGTTTCAGGTAAAAATAAATGTGCATTTATAGTTGTTTTGGCCTGCAGAGCATTGCATCTCTCTCTCTCTCATATTGTTGAACCCCCCTCTCTCTCTGACGTTATGCTGTGGGGCTGGTATAATAATGTAACGGGGCTGGTATGAAATTATTTCCAGGGCTGGTTTTCATTCCCAGTCCGGCCCTGGTGGGGAATAGCCTTCTATTGGCTGGATTAGCAATCCACATTACACTATAAAGGGTATCCCAGTGTGACAGTTTCTTAGACTACGCAGAATTTGTAGTACCCAGTTGGATTTTGAAAAAATAATCTTCTTTAATGTATGAGAGGTTTAAGCGGGTATCCAAGATTGTCCCTGGATAGGGCTTATTGGATTGCCCGTAACAAGAAAAGGCACGATCTATTACATAACAAAAATATACAGAAAAAAGCCAAAAGTGGTAAAAAAAATTCATCATTGGTGTTTTCATACAGCTTGGAGTTCAAAAATATTAAACATATTGTACAAAAACATTGTCCAATGATTCTGTGTGTGCACAGATTTTAGATTATGGCATTGTTTTTGTAGCCAAAAAGGCCAAATCTTTGGGTAATTATCCAGCCCCGAATCTGTTTCAGTCTGATAATACATGTCCTCAGTCGATTACCTGTTTACATTTTAAAGCAGGGGTGGGGAACCTGCGGGCCGCGGGCCGCATGCGGCCCGCAAAATCATTCCATCCGACACCCCTCGTGCCGATGAGTGTGTGACCGCGGAGCTGTCAGAAGGAGCCGATGTTTACCCTGTAGTTCCGGCTCCTTCTGACAGTGTGAGTCACAGGCGGAGTGCATTCGATATCACTCCGCCTGTGAGAGAAGGCGCCGTACAGATAAAGCAGCGGCTTTCTCTCTACTAAACCAGCAGCACCACAAAGCCCAGAAGCACCAAAGTGCCCAGCAGCACCACAGAGCCCAGCAACACCACAAAGCCCAGCAGCCCCACAGAGCCCAGCAGCCCCACAGAGCCCAGCAGCCCCACAGAGCCCAGCAGCACCACAGAGCCCATACTACAGAGCCCAGTACCACAGAGCCTAGCACCACAGAGCCAGCACCACAGAGCTCAGCACCACCGGCACCACAGAGCCAGTACCACAGAGCCCTGCACCACAGAGCCCAGCACCACAGAGTCAGCACCACAGAGCTCGGCACCACAGAGCTCGGCACCACAGAGCTCGGCACCACAGAGCCAGCACCACAGAGCCAGCACCACAGAGCCAGCACCACAGAGGGACTGCAGATTGTGTTTTGGGGATTGGGGGAATCGCATTGTGGGGATTGTGTTTTTGTATCTACCATGACACAAAAACGTATACGTATGGCATGCATTTTTTGACCAAATATAACAGGCTAATTTTTAAGTTGATCATTTTGTACGGCCCCCGAATGATGTTACAAAAATCCAAATGGCCCTTGGCAGAAAAAAGGTTCCCCACCCCTGTTTTAAAGGAAACTTTAAATGTGGCTCTTCTGAAGTGTCTTTGTTGTTCTAATGTGCAGCTGGGTCAGAACACTCTAGTGATGGCAGGACTTTCAAAATTGATAAATTCTTTAACTGCAATACATCTTATGTAATCAACATCATTGACGGATGGTGCCTATTCCAAGCAGTACGTGGGAAGAACTATCTGAAGACTCAGATATAGTTTTAGGGACATAAGGAATAATAAATCCACCAAGGTTGCCCACCAATTTAACAACATACACAGTGGAGATCTGTCTCTGGTCAAGGTCCAAATCATAGAAAAAAACACCACCCGCCTCCTCTGTGAGAGAGGTATTTTGAATCTTTAAACTTCAAAGTAGGATACCGAATGGGTTGAATTTCTAGTATTTTTTTTTTAATCTAGTATTTTTGACTGTCACATGATTATCACATTAGATATGCGGCTTTAATAGACTATATGTACATGCACTACATGTTTGAAATCAATATAATAAGATTACAAGATTTTTTTCAGCAGTAATGTATATGTATATTTATAAATATAAAAACCCTTTTCTATTTTTCTTATGAATTTTTTTCATTAACATTTTTTCCATATGTATTTAGATCCCTATATATTTCAAATAGAACAGGGAAGGTGTGTATATTTTTTTAGACAAATATAATAGTCATTTATATGTAGTCCCCTTTTTTCCCCCTTTTGTTATATATATAAAAAAAAACACTAATGGTTTTAGTTTTGTGTTTTTCTGAAATATTTGTCTGGAGCAAGCCAATTAAGCACTTTAACATCATTCAGCTGTATTGTGGACATTTAGGAAACTTGATTGCTAGTGTTTATGGGTTATGACTAAGCAAAGAAATTTGTGAAACGCGTCAACCAGGCTGCCCTCTGTGCATCTTGTGATGTTGTTGTGAACTATTTTTAATGTTGGATGTTTTAACACAATAATGCTATTTCCTTATTTTTTGGAGTGCGGTCATTCACTTTGCTATCGGGGGGGGGGGGGGGCTAGTGTGTGTGTTTGGTTTTTTTTTGAGCAGGTTTATTATTTCATCTAAATTGTATTCATTCATTTATAAAACTGATTTTAGATTTTTTTGGGGCTCACAAATAATTTTAGATTATATAATGTGGCTCTCTTACCAAAAAGTTGATTTAGGGTTTTTCACATTAGACACTAGAGTCTTTTTTCCAAAGTACCTCAGTAAAGGTGTTAGTTGTGTTTGCTGATACTAGCAGCTCCTTATCTTTTAATATAATACCCAGCTTTTTAGCTAAACTGGAACTTCCAGTAATGGTCTGGTAAAAAAGCTATAAAAATATCCAAGTCATGCAATCCTAATAGCAAATGATTTTTGCTTCCACATACCACAATAATTTTATCCTCCCGTAAGCTACCACATTTTTATTTTATATAAATGCTCTCTATTTTTTTTATCCTTATGAAGAACAATCTATTCCTACCACAATTCAAGCTTCCCTCTGCGAATTTATTCCAGCTCCTAAATTAGCCGTCTAGTCTACACGCAGGAACAGCAAAATGACAGAGGAAATTAAATAAATAACATGAAATATCTGAAATCATCTTAAGTTGTCAAGCGATTTTTATTGATTTAGTTCCACGAGATAGAATTAGTAGTTTGAAGCCTGGCTGCTATTTAATTCCAGTACAAAAGAAACATGCTCGATCTCTTGCTTGCCTTCATATATTCCTCCTCTGCTATTCTGTTGCTGACTTCATAAAAAGCACACCTATTTACCTCTAATTAGACTGCAAAGTGTACTGAGTTGCATTAGTCCCACTCAGCTGCTCAGTCAATACCATAGTCATTCCCATTTTCCAGTGTTTGGCTGAAAAAAAAAAAACCCTCTCCCACTATTTGAAGGGGCGAACAATAAGAACAAGATGATACATCTTTTATGTAATTGTGGATCTATTTATCCTGGTACATTCCAAAGGCAGGTAGATTTTAAACAAATGTGCCTTTCTTAATGTGCACATAACATATGCATCTCACATCTAAGCATTATCTGATTAGTACTTATTATTGTGTAAAATCTTTTGTCAAACATATTCATTTCTTTTTTTTTCAAAATTTTGTTTAAAAAAGGCACTACTCATATTATACAGGATATGTAGCTATTCTTCTGCCCTAATGTCTCTATTACCCATTATTGGTTTAGCATTTATTATAATTATCTCATTACACATGCAATTTTATCTTGGCATCTCATTAAAATTGCCATAATTATTTAATCACTTTTAGCCTGATGCAAACAATGGCCCATATAAATTGGGTCTAAGTGAAAAGGCCAGAGGGGTCAAAACATTAGCTGTGCCGTTACTTGGCTGTAAATATCATCTTCGGAGCATTGCCTGCCTGGGTGAGTGCCGCTACAAGATTATAAGCGGTTAATGTGAATACAAGAGGCAAGGACTAAAAAGTACAGATGGGTCCATTTCATGTCTGAATCTACCTCAATTACTTCGCCTAAATGCTAGTCCCATTCTTGTGCTAGGCAATGTTCTCTCCGGTACAAATGGCATGTTATTTCATGACACAATTATCTATTTCGCTATAGGAATTACAAACAAGACTAATGAATATCCCATAGTATAGTAATAATGCTTGTATAATTGGCTGAAGGCATGTTGAATATAAGTGATCTCATTTTAGCTGTCTGAAGACATGAGTTCATGAGTAATAAAGGCCAAGCTTAAAAATATAATAAAAATAATATTACAATATAATGTTCAGTTGTTATCTTTATTGTAGCATGAGACTAGTGCTTATTTTGAAGAAGCTGCCATATCAAATTTAAAAGCATCAGACTGTTGGAAAGCTGCTGAAGATTTGACACTTACCAGTCGAGATTATGCTGGACACATGACTGAGCCATTCTTGATTTGATTGGAAAACAACAGCGACAGGAAATGACATCATAACAATGTAGCTCCACAAGAAAGAACAATATATATATATGCCACCTGGTTGCCGAAACACTAATTTCAGTATAATATACGAGAGAATGGTTGTAGCACCTATGTCTGTACAAAACAGCATGTAAAAAAAACTAAAGGTCAGCGCCTAAGTGATCAAGGATGATTATAACAATCTTATAAACAACATCACAAATATCACAAATCAAGAGAAATGGGTTTTTTAAAGTGCTGACAACACAACCGAACAAAAGATATATAAAATTATAAAAAAAAATCAACATATTGACGTTGAAGTAAGGCCATACTGTGCTGGGAGTTTATCAAATAAAATAACATAAAAAAAGCTGGCACAAAATGCGAGGATAGCACAATAGATAATATAATGGATGGTGTAGTGCTAACAGGAACTGTATTAAAGTCCAGCATGAACTTTCAGTGCATTGAATAGATTATGAATCAAAGTCCATAGTAACAACAGTAGCAAAATCCACTTGTGAGGACACCGGCACCATCACCCATACACACTGCCTCTTACCCTCAGGTAGATTAAACAAGCCTAGGTATTTCTCAATATCCGCTCCTCAGCAGCATGGGTATAGGACTGCAGCTCCTTCAGACAGATAAAAGCAAGCCTAGATGTCTTTCAATGTGAGCTTTACAACCGCATGGGAATAAATGTAAAAGCTCCTCCGCCATATGTAGTACCCAATAGAGAGAGAAAACACTTCATAGTGCAGACATCCTAGTCATCTTTTTATTGATACATTTAAAAAATTGGTTGCATTCAAATTTCAGTAAGGTATAACAGGCAAACAGAGGAAACGTCCGGGGTTTCCAACCAGCAAAATGGCCGCTGTGCCCCAGAACACAAATCACATCACATGTCACTAGCTCCTCCCTACGTGTTTCATCATAAGTGACATTGTCAGGGGCGTGCCTGAACTTGCGCTGGGCTCACTATATATAGGTAAACAGAGATATGACTAACACTTTTTTTTTTAAATCCATGTCAATAGTAGCATATAAGACATATATAAGAGAAAAGAAGGAAAACTCTATATCATAAATATATTAAATAGAGAGGACAGACCTGGGACAGCTCTATTTTTGTTCCATGGGGAGCATAACATTTGACCTGATATATCCACTTGGTCTCTAATGCTGCGTACACACGATCAGAAATTCGGAAGAAAAGTCAGATGTAAGCTTTTGGTCGGAAAATCCGACCGTGTGTAGGCAGGATCCAACTGAACTTTTCTGTTGGAATTTCCGCCAAGAAAAGTTTGAGAGCTGGTTCTCAAATTTTCAGGCGGGAAAAGTTATTTTCAGAAATTCCGATCGTCTGTATGCAATTCCAACGGAGAAAAATCCTACACATGCTAGGAATTAAGTCGATGCATGCTCGGAGGCATTGAACTTAATTTTTCTCGGCTCATCGTAGTGTTGTACGTCACCACATTATTGGCGGTCAGAATTTGGTGTGACCGTGTGTATGCAAGACAAGTTTGAGCCAAAATTCAGTCAAAAAAAATCCATGGTTTTCTTGTCGGAATATTAGATTGTGTGCATAAGCGTGATATTTCTCTGATCTAATTGCTCCCTCTCCAATTTGTTGTTGAACTTATCGATCCCAAAAAACACAGTAAGGGTCTCGTTTGTGGCAAAAATTGTAATGCTTGGATAAACTGCACTTCGTAAACCCTTTCTTTTGGCCACATGCTCACTCAATCTTACATGAAGCATGTGAATGGTACGGCCGAAATATAGAACGTTTTTCGATGTGCATGTGATTAAAAGGCTTTATGAGAAACTGCTCACTGGTGGATTAACATTAATTTTACATATGGGGCACTTCCTACATGGAAAAAAAACTCCCATATTAAAAAACAAACAAAAAGCTTCTTAGGGGATTTGATGATATTTGGTGATATTTGTAACCTAAGTGGGGGAACACCTGTAAAAATTACCTGCGGCAAATGAGGTCCTAGAACCCTATTATTGCGAAGTACATCCCCATTTCTGTTTCATAATTTACTTCACTGAGTAGTGCTGGTTTGAGTAGGTGGTAAAGAGGGAAAACCTGAAAGTCATCCCGGTCCCTAATCTTGGGGACCAGTAGATCATCCCGGATTTTCTCATCAGCCCCTCTTATAGCATCCTCCAACTCCAATGGTTGATATCCCTTCTCCAAGGACTTCATCTTTAACATTGAAGCCTCACAGAAAATCACTCCTATTAGTACAATTTCTCTTAAGTCTTATGAATTGACTTTTAGGTACTGACCTCAACTAAGCAGAATGGTGACAGTTGTTGGTATTATTAAATGCATTTTGATAGGTTTCTTTGAAATAGGTGGATCATCAGTGCCACCTATAAGTGCCCACCAGTGATGCCTATGAAAACTTACTTATTTGCAAAAAAAAAAAATCGATTTTTTTCAACATTTTCGGTCTTTTTTTAGCTGTTGTGCAAAAAATAAAAATCACAGAGGTGATCAAATACCACCAAAAGAATGCTCTATTTGTGGGAACAAAATTATAAAAAATTTGTTTGGGTACAGTGTAGCATGAACGCGCAATTGTCATTCAAAATGCAACAGCGCTGAAAGCTGAAAATTGGCTGGGGCAGGAAGGTGTGTAATTGCCTGGTATGGAAGTGGTTAGGAGCAATGGAAGTATCCTAATAAGCCTCTGTGTCCAAAATTACTATTCTTCCACCTCCATCGGCGGAAGAATAGTACGCTTTTTGAGGCTATCAAGACCTACTAGAAATACTATTAGGCCTCGTACACACGATCAAATCTGTCTGCTGGAAACGGTCTGCTAGACCGTTTCAGCAGACAGATTTGATCGTGTGTACGGGCAAACAGACGGATTTGGCCACCCGACAGATTTCATAGCATGCTTTGAAATCTGTGGGCTGGGAACCCGTCCGCCCGACATGTCTGCTGGTTAGTACGCTAACCAGCAGACATGTCTTCTCGCACATGCGCCAAATGGTTTCGACGCATGCGCGGAAGTGTTTTACTTCTTGGTGCGGTGACGTGGCGGCGTCAACGTCACCGCCACGTCAGCGCGCTGTCTGCTGGCGGGGATTTTGGTTTGCTCGTGTGTACACGCGAGCAAACCAAAATCCCAGCAGACAGATCTGTTCAAATCGGTCGGTCCGACCGATTTGAACAGACACATTTAATCGTGTGTACGAGGCCTTAAGCGGCGTACACACGACCGAGGTTCTCGCTGGAAACCAGCGAGAACCTCGCTGGAAGCTGCATTCCAGCGAGGACCTCGGCCGTGTGTACGCTTTTGGCTCGCCCCGCCCGTCGGGAATCCCGTCGAGCGAAAAGAGAGCAGGCTCTCTTTTTGCTCGACGGCCCGCCTGGATGAATGGCTGGTTGCCATTCCCGACGGGCGGGTCGCCGATTTCGACGGCCGGCAGAGAACCTCGACGGGCGGAACGATGTGTTCTGCCCATCGAGGTTCTCTGCCATGTGTACGCGGCCTTAGAGGTTGATCTTGACTGTCATATAAACACCACAGAAATGGCCACAAGTGAAGGCTAACAGGGTCTGATGGCTAGTGTACCAGACATAACTATGCAACTATATTTATATATTTGCTTTATCAAATCTTCATATTGGCACTAAATCCTCAGCATTATTTGGGTTTAGGATTGTAACAGGCGCTTGATTATGCTGTATTGCATTCCACGCTGGAACGCATATGGCAACCCCGCGATGACGTCATCGCCCGGCGCCGAGTGCGTTCCAGCTTGGAACGCGGAAGTGCGCCGCGGATCATCTGCGTTTTCTCCATGCATCTGTTTCCTATAAAGGCATTCAGTTTACATAGAAACAGGGTTCCATTATCGTCGACCGTAGCCAGCTTGGCTACCAAGCTACAGGTATCATCTGTCCCTAAGGCTGAGGAGCATGCCATGCTGGATCCCTACTACTTTACCTAAATGGGAAACCATTCTTGCCTGGATCTGCGCTGTCAACCTCACAAGAGTTGCTGCGGACACTGCAAGATAACCCCCACCAGGAGACCCTCCATAGAAGAATCCCTAAACTACGGAACTCCATTGCTGCTAAACTACAACAAGACTCATCTAGCCAGATTCAGGTAGCTTTACGCCAACGTATCTCCAGATACACCGTCGTAAGTACAAATGTGCGCCGTCGTACTTTTACGCCGATTTGCAAAGCTAGATATGCCGTAAAACAAGGCTTCAGCCGGCCGACGTAACTTGCCTACGCCGGCGTATCTTGGGCGCATAGTTACGCTGGACGCATTCGGCGTTCCCATGTTAAATATGCAAATGAGTAAGATACGCCGATTCATGAACGTAGATGCGCCAGGCGGAAAAGATACGTGGTTTGCGTAAGGCCTCGTACACACGAGTCAATCTATCTGTTCAAATCGGTCGGACCGACCGATTTGAGCAGATCTGTCTGCTGGCATTTTGGTTTGCTCGCGTGTACACACGAGCAAACCAAAATCCCCGCCAGCAGACAGTGCGCTGACGTGTCGGTGACGTGGCGGTGACGTTGACGCCGCCACGTCACCGCACCAGGAAGTAAAACACTTCCGCGCATGCGTCGAAATCATTCGGCGCGTGTGCGAGAAGACATGTCTGCTGGTTAGCATACTAACCAGCAGACATGTCGGGCGGACGGGTTCTCAGCCGACAGATTTCAAAGCATGCTTTGAAATCTGTCGGGTGGCCAAATCCGTCTGTTTGCCCGTACACACGATCGAATCTGTCTGCTGAAACGGTCTAGCAGACCGTTTCCAGCAGACAGATTTGATCGTGTGTACGAGGCCTAAGGGTTACATCCGGCGTAAAGTTTTTCCACCATATAGGTGGCGCAACCCATTCAAAGGTTCGGACGTCAGAACAGCCGACATCTTTTACGTCGTTTACGTAGTACTATGTGAATAGGGCATGGCGTAGGTTACGTTCACGTCGTAGGCATTGAGCCAACGTATCTTAGGGAGAATATGCAACGTGATTCTGAGCATGCGCGCGCATGCGCCTTTTAATCGGCCATTTATTTGCATGGGGTCACGCTTAATTTAAATAGATGACGCCCACCTTCTTCCTTCTTTGAATTAGGCAAGCTTACGCCGGCCAATTTACGCTACGCTGCTTTGTGAATACTGCACTTGCCTCTCTAAGTTACGTTGGCGTAGCATATTTGAGATGTGCTACGCCACTCTAAAGATACGCCCCCTACGTGAATCCAGGCCATCCTCTGCAAACGAATAAGTAGCCATTGTTTCACTTGTAGTGTCTTTAGAATCATCTACTACATATATTGCTTCTAATCAGTTGCTGTATGGAACTCTATGGCTTACTAAGTACTAGCATACTGCTTGAGATTGTCTGTTATGTTCTCGGCTACTTGTTGTGGAGTATCTTAAAGGGACATACACACTCAAATTACATGAGCTATATTTGCCTCTCTTACGCAACTACCAGTTGCCTACACCTTGCTTAATTACTACGCGCTTGACATAAGTTGTTACTTGTTTATGGGCCCATGCCCTAAGTTACTGAACATGTTCGCCTTAACTTTTCTATGCTAGGGTTTGAAGATATTTCATACCTGCTCCCTTAGTGACCTAATGCATTCTTTATATTAAAGTGATATGATATAGAGAACCCCCAAACTCCTGTTCTCTGATTGGAGTGACGCCTACAGAAGTGCATTGGAATGTTCACGTGCATTGAAATCCTTTAACGCTAGGGGTTGGACGCATGTTGTAATACCTCCGCCCTTAGAAGCTCAACACATTCATATATGTGAGAGAGATGATGTAGTGACCCCCCAAACTCCTGTTCTCTGATTGGAGTGACGCCTGGGGCCTAGTACTGAAATCTCACATAGAGACGTGCATTGAAATCCTTGCTAACCGCAGCTGTGGTTCACTCCTGTTCCCGTTCACCAGTAGTTTGTGACAAGGATCCCCCAAATATGTCTCATTGATTTAGTCATACACGTGTGATAATTTGGACAATAGCTTAACAGTTGAACAATAAGGAGCACACCTAAGGTTGGGTTCACACTATGTGCGGAGCGACTCACAGCAGTGTCCGGTGCATCCCCGTTCACCATTTCAGGGGCGAATCAGATCAAAATTTTTGCTTAAATTTTCAGACCTGACACCAAGCTAAAGACGCACAGGACCCTTTCTGCAGTGCGCTCCGCACCCGCCCAAGGGATGTGTGAACTGCCTCCATTGAGAGCCGGTCACACTCTCCTGTCATGAATTGGATGTGGGGAAACCCAAGTGTCAAACATGTACCTCCACACTGCATATGCTTGTGAGTAGGGATGAGATTTATGTTCCAGTCGAACATGAGTTCGACTTGAACATTGGCTGTTTGCCCGTTCGGCGAACAGCGAACAATTTGGGGTGTTCGTGGCAAATTTAAAAAGCCGCGGAACACCCTTTAAAAGTCCATGGGAGAAATCAAAAGTGTTAATTTTAAAGGTTAATGTGCAAGTTATTGTCATAAAAATTGTTTGGGGACCTGGGTCCTGCCTCAGGGGACGTATCAGGGGATGTATCAATGCAAAAAAAAGTTTTAAAAACAAAAGTTTTTTCAGGAGCAGTGATTTTAATAATGCTTAAAGTAAAACAATAAAAGAGAAATATTCCTTTAAATTTCGTACCTGGGGGGTGTCTAAAGTATGCATGTAAAGTAGCCCATGTTTCCCGTGTTTAGAACTGTCCCTGCAAAAAATGTAACTTCTGAAGGAAAAAAGGTAATTTAAAAATACTCGCGGCTATTCATGAATTGTCGGTCCCGGCAATACAGAGAAAAGTCATCGAAAAAAATTACAGGCCCCCCCCCCCTTTGGGTCTGGTATAAATATTAAGGGGAAGTCTTTTAATGACTTTTATCTGTTTTGCCGAGACCAGATAGTTCATTAATAGCGGAAGTAGTTTTGAATTACTTTTTTTGCTTCAAAAATAACATTTTGTGCAGGGAACCAAAATTAAAAAAAAAAGAAAATGTGTGGGGTCCCCCCAAATTCCATATCAGGCCCTTCAGGTCTGGTATGGATATTAAGGGGAACACTGTCTAATAAAAAAAAATGACGTGGGGTTCCTCCAAAAAATCCATACCACACCATTCATGTTGATGGGGACAAGGGCCTCATTCCCACAACCCTTGCCGGTGGTTGTGGGGGTCTGCGGACGGGGGGCTTATCGTAACCTGTAAGCTCATTTTAACAAAAGGGACCCCCAGATTCTGGCCCCTCATGTGAATTGGTAACGGGGTACATGGAACCTCTACCATTTCACAAAAAAAGTGTCAAAAAGGTATAAAAAAACACACAAACAGTTTGGGAAAAGTCCTTTAATAAAAAATAAATTCCAGCGATGTATATCCTTCCATGACCCGGACCCGGACCAGGTCTAGGTCGTGGAAGGATGTACATCGCTGGAATTTTATTTTTTATTAAAGGACTTTTCCCAAGCTGTCTGTGTGTTTTTTTAACCTTTTTTGACACTTCTTTTTGTGAAATGGTAGAGGTACAATGTCCCCAATACCAATTCACATAGGGGGCCAGAATCTGGGGGTCCCCTTTGTTAAAGGGGGCTTCCAGATTACGATAAGCCCCCCACAGACCCCTACAACCACCGGGCAAGGGTTGTGGGGATGAAGTCCTTGTCCCCATCAACATGGGGACAAGGTGCTTTGGGGGTCACAGACCCTCAAAGCATCCTCCCTATGTTGGGGCATGTGGCCTGGTACGGTTCAGGAGGGGGGCGCTCTCTCGTCCCCCCTCTTTTCCTGCGGCCTGCCAGGTTGCGTGCTCAGATAAAGGGTCTGGTATGGATTTCTGGGGGGACCCCTACGCCATTTTTTTTTAATTACGCGGGATTCCCCTTAATATCCATACCAGACCTGAAGGGCTGATATGAAATTTGGGGGGACCCCCACAATTTTTTTTTAACTTTGGTTCCCTGCACAAAATTTCATTTTTGAAGGAAAAAAAAGTAATTTAAAACTACTTGCGCTATTAATGAATTGTCGGGTCCCGGCAATACAGATAAAAGTAATTGAAAAAAATGGCAGGGGACCCCTGTCATTTTTTTCAATGACTTTTCTCTGTATTGTCAGGACCGACAATTCATAAAAAGCCGCGAGTAGTTTTAAATTTTTTTTTCCTTCAGAAATGACATTCTGTGCAGGGGACAGTTCTAAACACTGGTAAACAAGCGATACTTTACATGCATACTTTAGACACCCCCCAGGTAAAAAATTTAAAGGAATATTTCACTTTTATTGTTTCACGTTAAGCATTATTAAAATCACTGCTCTCGAAAAAACGTTTTTAAAACTTTTTTTGCACTTTTTTAGGACAATAACTTGCATATTAGCCTTTAAAATCCGCACTTTTGATTTCTCACATTCGAGTCCCTTAGACTTTAACGGTGTTCGAATATTCGCATGAACTTTGGGTCTGTTCGCATGTTCTGAATGCGAACCAAACCGGGGGGTGTTCGACTCATCCCTACTTGTTAGTGAAGAAGAAAAGTTATGGTTTAGCTGTCCTGCATTTGTGTTAAAGAATGGTTGACATAACTGCCTAAAGTTGCAAGTGAAAAATGTGCTCTGCTATAGCGCAAAAGATATTAAATGGCATGACCCAAATTTACCCCAAAATGTTCCTCTCCCCTTCTACATTACATTTTTCTTTTTAATTTTAACTTGTACCTCCGTTGAGAACTTCTTTAAATATTCTGGGCCAGATTCAGAAAAATCGGCGTATATTTGTGCGGGCGTAGCGTATCTTCTTTACTCTGTGCCGCCGCAACTTAGAGAGGCAAGTGCTGTATTCAGAGGTGTATTTAGGTTTTGTGCTGCCCTAGGCCTGACTAAACTCGTGCACCCCCTAATTTAAATATGACCGACCCCTTCCTGTTAGGTCCACACCCTGTGTTTAAGACCCGCCCTTACATTTTCGAGTGAGGACACTAGTTCTGAGGGCCTGGGGGGGGGGGGCAATGGATTCTCTTAATTTACTTAGATTTCCTCTTAATTCCTGGTTGCCCATAGAGCAGGAAGTGAAGGGAAATCTTCGCAATGGGACAGGGATGGTAAAAAATAAACTGAAAGGGGCTATAACCCTCTCTTACTCTACCCAAAATGAAAAAAAAAGTGTTGCCTATAGTTCTACTTTAAGTAGATGGTGCAGAAGAAACATAGCACAGTGAGGAAGGTTTGTGGTCCAGGATGATAAAACAGTCAAAATTGGAAGCGCCCCCCCCCCACAGTTGCGGAATGCCGGCCGCCTGCATACCATAAGCAGCGCGGCCACTTTATGGGGGCGCTAGACTAATTTTCCTAACAGTGTACCGCAAGCCGGCGGGGACTCTTTTCGTGCCTTGTTGGCCTAGGCCAGGATACAGCTCTGGCTGTATTCACAAAGCACTTGCTCCCTAAGTTACGGCGGCATAGCGTAAATGGGCCGGTGTAAGCCCGCCTAATTCAAAGTAGGAAGGAGGTGGGCATCATGTATTTAAATTAAGCATGACCCCATGCTAATTAATGGCCGCTCGAACTGAGTAAGTGACGTCGGTGCGCAATGCCTACGACGTGTGAACGTATCCTATGCCCAGTCCTATTCCCGTACTACATAAACGGTGTAAACGGCGTAAAATTCTACTTTATTCAACTTTACGCCGGACGTAAGCCTTACGCAAAGCGTAAGCGGCCGGGCGTATCTACTTTGTGAATCGGCGCATCTTACTCATTTGCATATTTTTAATGGGAACGTCTAATGCATCCAGCGTAACTATGCGCCCACGATACGCCGGAATAGGCAAGTTACGGCAGACAACTAAAGCCATGTTTTTCGGCGTATCTTGCTTTCTGAATCGGCGTAAAGATGCGACGGCGCACATTTGTACTTACGACGGCGTATCTTTTGATACACCGGCGTAAAGCCTTTCTGAATCTGGCCCTCTGTGAGACATTGTCTCTGACCTAAAAAAAAATGTGCAGAAGCAGCTGCTGGGAGGAGGGATCGGCAGGGTGCCCTAGGTCAGTTTCGATTGGCGAAGCCATGCCCCAAAAGTACAATTCCCAAAAGCTTTTTCTCTAAATACAAGTGTGGGCATGCTCATGTGAATCAAAAAAGCAGCAATGGTTTGTTGGACTAGAATTCAATGTATGCATGTGGAGAGAGTTCTGTAGTGCAGTAGGCAGAGCTGACAATGTAGGTGCTCACTGGATTTCTGACAGGATCGCCAGGTATTTTTCTGTACTTGAAGAGGTTTTAAAGGAATAAAACATGGAGATATGTGCATATATTGTAAAGATGTACTGAATATGGCTTTTTTGATTCTGTCAATATTTAATTTGTAGAGATATTTTTGTATATCTTCTGTGTTCTGCATTTTTTTTGTGCAATCGTTCAAAGCAAAGTGTAATGATAAACTATGCAACAAATGTTACAGGACTTAATGCATGGCCCTGGATACAGTCTGTCTGCTGCTGCCAGTGACTGCACAGAACATTTGTCACCCTTAGGAACATGAAAGTACGCAAAGTACGCAAAAAGAAAAAGACGGTGTACAGGCCTCTACATTGGAAGTAAATGAGCCCTAAGAAGATTTCTCTATGACGGTTGAGAAGGAAAATCAGTCAACCTCTAAACCACCTTTTTTGCTTAACACAATGTACACAACTTGACATGAGTCAAGTACTTCAGTTTAATGCAGGCCTATGGATCTATATACCTTTGCTTGCTCTGTGCAGAATATTAGTGCAGGGTTGTATATACAAACATCTTAAGAATGCATTTTTTTATACGTCGAGGCCTGAGCAGAAAAACAGTAGGTGAAACAAAGGTAAATTGGCTTGATCTATAATAAATAAAATAAATGGTGCTGCGCTGTTATCTAATGCACCAAATAAATGTTTGATAAATGTGCTAGTAAATATTTAAAGGAACACAATACAAAATGATGATGAGCACTGCCAGAGCCCTACAAAAAATACCTCCAGCAGCCAGTGGTGTGAATGTATCTGACCAAAAAATCAGAAACAGTCTTCATGAGGTTAGTCTAAGGCCACGTACACACAATCAAATTTATCTGCTGAAACTGGTACGACGGACCGTTTCAGCAGACATCTCCGATCGTGTGTATGGGCTAGCGGACAGGTTTGTCCATCGGACAAATTTCAAAGCATGCTTTGAAATTTGTCCGCTACAAACCTGTCCGTCGGATGCGTGGAAGTTTTTTACTTCCTGGAGTGGTGACGTGGCGGCGTTAAACGTCACCGCCACGTCACCGCGTCCTTAGCCCGAGATGATTTTCGTCCGATGGTGTGTACACGCCATCGAACCAAAATCCGATGAGACATGTCCGCTGCAAACGGTCCTTCGGACATGTTTGAGCGGACATGTCTCATCGTGTGTACGCGGCCTAAGGCCTGACGTCCTCTAGTGGGCCAGTGCTCACTGCTCGGCAATGTGGAGCTCGTTTGGCATTTGCAATTGAACACTAAAATTGGCAGGCACTGGTGCCCCATGCTTTTCACAGATGAGAGCAGGTTCACCATGAGCACATGTGGTCTGGAGAAGCCATAGAGAATGTTATGCTGCCTGCAACATCCTTTAGCATGACCGGTTGGTATTCATTCACCCCTCCCCCCTCATGGTACTGGAGTCACTGTCCCGGGTGCTGTATTTGCTGATCACTTCCTGTATTTACAAGTGTTTTAACAATTTACCACTTTATATTGGCGAACTACAAGATTGTTTTTTGATTACACAAACTTATTTATTTAGGTCTTAGGAGGTCTATTCTGTTATGATTATCCATCCATGCCAAGTGTGATTATTGTATGGACACATTTTTTACATATAATTTTATGCACATTGATGGGTTTTATATTGTGTCAGATCTCTTATCTGACTCTGATCTAAGCACTACGATATCTAATCTGTTCACTACAGATGTTGTTTTTAACAACCTTTAGCCACGTACATTGGTTGTCACTTACTTCTTAGCGCTGCATTTTTTGTTTCTCAAATTTAATAAGACACCATTCACTAAAATTAGAAGAAAAGCGGTTTAATCTTAAAGGGGTTTTAAAGGTAATTTTTTTTCCCTAAATAGTCTTCCTTCACTTACCTCATGCTTCGATTTTGCTTTTAAATGTCCTTATTTCTTCTGAGAAATGCTCACTTCCTGTTCTTCTGTCTGTAACTACAGACCATAATGCAAGGCTTTCTCCCTGGTGTGAAGAAAGCCTCTTTAGGGGGGGAGGGGGCAAGCAGGAGGGTACAGTGATCAGTGCTAAAAATATGTACTGTCACTGTATCAATGACACTGGTTGGGAAGGGGTTAAACATCTAGAGCGTTAAATGTGTTTACTATGTGCTGATCTAAGGGATGTGGTGGATTTTATCCCCTGTTTTTTAAGGAAACAAAATCCACCGCGTCCCTGCTGCCTTGTTTACATAGACAGAGCTCTGTTTTGTGCCGCTCCTCTCCGATCAGCGGGTACCGGTGGACATCCTTTGGCCAGCACTCAGTGATCGGCTTATGCTGTGTCTAATCACAGTGTTGGCATGCACGTGTACCCCCTACTCACAAGTGCTAGATCACATACTAGGTACATGATCCTGCGCAGGAGAGCCACTCTGCCACCTTACTTCTACATGGGGCAAGCAGCTATATATAAAAATTATTTTCAGCAATTATCATGAGATAAAACAAATACTAATAATGAAAAAAAAAAAATATTGAAAGTTAAGATTTTGTTTATCTGAATGCTGACTATATAATTATGTTTGCATAGAATACAATTCAAGGCTTTAGTAGTGGAGCACTTAGTTAAACATGAGAATAAAGGCATGCTAATAAATTCAAGGGTTTTATTGGGGGTAATATTGTGTATTGTAAAAAAAAACATGAGGATAATGGTATTATAATGTAATAGCCACAGACCTTCAATGGACTTAAAGGGTCACTAAAGGAATTATTTTTTTTAGCTAAATAGCTTCCTTTACCTTACTGCAGTGCTGTTTTCATGTCCTCATTGTTTGTTTTTAATTTAATGTTGCTGTAATCCTGCTCTGTTCTGGACACTTCCTGGTTGTCTGTTTCCTTATAACCACAGTACTGGGAGCTTTCTCACTGTGGTCACTGTGGTCACTAATCAAGGGGGTAAATAGCTAATTTGCATATATTACGCGAATACCGCCGTAAGCGCCACCTAGCAGGCCAGCGTAATAATGCAACTAAGATACGACGGTGTAACAGACTTACGCCGCTCGTATCTTAGGAGAAAGCCGGCGTATCTTCTTTTCAGAATAGCAAAAAAAGATACGTCGGCTATTCTTAGTATTTACGCAGCGTATCTCTAGATACGCTGCGTAAATAGCTTTCTGAATATGGCCC
Organism: Rana kukunoris; assembly: GCA_029574335.1. NCBI lineage: Eukaryota > Metazoa > Chordata > Amphibia > Anura > Ranidae > Rana > Rana kukunoris. Next base: position 472,561,598 of record CM056052.1, read on the forward strand.
TGAAAATATAGTTATGATGGAAATGTTAAAGCGGAGGTTCCGCCGATTTTTTTTTTTGTAAAAGTCAGCAGCTACAAATACGGCAGCTGCTGACTTTGAAAAAATGGACACTTACCTGTCCAGCGTGCCCGCAATGTCAGCAGCCGAGGCTGAGCAATCGCTCGGTCCTCGGCTGCTTCCGCCGCCATTCTCCGTAAGGGTATCAGAAAGTGAAGCCTGACGGCTTCACTGCCCGATTCCCTACTGCGCATGCGCGAGAATCGCACCGCACCATCACTGGTCCCTGATCTCTCCTGGGAACAGTGTTTCCCAGAAGACAGCGGGGGGGAGTGATGTCACAGGCTGGATTCCCTGCGGGGATCAGACCCGAAAGTGGTGCAAATACCTGTCTCAGACAGGTATCTGCACCCCCCTTCCCACTGAAAGGTGCCAAATGTGTCACCAGAGGGGGAGAGGGATCCAAAAAGCGGAGGTTCACTTTTTGTGTGAACCTCCACTTTAAGTGCAAAGAATATAGTTTGAAAGTCAATGGTAGAAAATAATCTGGGATTTACTGACACTGTAAGGCCGCGTACACACGATCGGTCTAAACCGATGAAAATGGACTGAAGTTCAGTTTCATCGGTCCAAACCGACCGTGTGTACAGCCCATCAGTCTGTTGTCGTTCGGACCAAAGTTTTAAAACTTGCTTTAAAATCGGACTGATGGATGCCTGACCATCGGTCCAAACCGATCGTTAGTACGCAAAAGCATCGGTCATGCTCAGAATCAAGTCGACGCATGCTTGGAAGCATTGAACTTCGTTTTTTTCAGCACGTCGTTGTGTTTTACGTCACCGCGTTCTGACACGATCGTTTTTTGAACTGATGGTGTGTACGCACATCAGACCATTAGGCCACTTCAGCGGTGACCCGATGAAAACGGTCCGTCGGCCCATTCTCATCGGATGGAACGATCGTCGGTACGGGGCCTACGATGATGCTATCTATAATACCAACAATGGCTCCAAAACATGTCTTGTACACAAATAATCACACTGACTGGGACATGCTTTACAATCAATCCAATGGGTCACAAAATGTTGTGTCTAACTCCTTGTTGACCTCTGCTGTGCCTTAGACAGTAGTGGAGAAGATTTCCTGACATACATTGAATAATGGATGTGCATATCAGATATTCCTATGTTTGTTACCAATTTCAGATTATTCAGAAGTAAAGATGCAAGCAGATGTAAAACCAATTACTGGATAAAGAACTTTTTTTTGTTTTTCTCTTATATGCGGACAATCCTCTCACCACTTTACATAGTGGCATACTAAACGCAGATAACATTTCTGCACAATACATAATATGTCTCTGCCTCTCCTAATTCAGATGCTAGCTTTGACCGGGCATTTTCCTCATTCTCTGTTCTACATACCATATCGGCTTTTAATGTTTGTAAAAGTGCTTCTCTAACCATTCACAGTCATTTCTAATCTTATAATAGCTAATGTTTGCTGAAACCTATATCACAAAGCATTCACTCCATATAGAAAGGCACTACAGAGTAGCATAACAGTAGAACAATGTCACCTATTTATTAATATTTCAAATGAACATCTCTGTGGTCCCTTTTATGTTTCTTTTGCCGCTCATGACAGTGTTTGTTTCAAGATGCTTTGAAGCATTACTGCTTTCCACAAGGTCAGCGTGCTTGACTGCCAGGAGAGACAAGCACATGAGTAGCTGGGTAATGCATGTTATCACGTCTATCTATTGACTTGTAAGTAGCACTTACAATCCTTGTCCTAGGGAGGTTCAGGCTGATGACACTGGTGACCACAAAAGCGAGACTTAGACACAAAAAGTCCTCTTTCTTTTTCAGCTCTTTGTTAAAGATTTCTTAGAAACATAAAATGATTTCAAAGTGTTTTCTCCTGCCTTATGCCACTTAGCTCCAGACTCTGTTTTAGTTTCTAATGTTTTTTTTAGAGCCAACATGGCTTGCTATAATATCTGTAGTACTTTAAAGAGACAGTTCTTTTTTCAGCATTAATAGGCTTTATTCATGAACTTTTCAATATGACATACATGAACCCACTCTGTCCTCCTGTTTGTAGGCTGAATATAATTCTGCAAGCGGATCTTATTTCTTCTGTTTACTATGAAGAAATGACAGAAAATGCAAGAAACATGTTTTCTGTAGACGACGAAAGGTCAACATCTAAAGGCCTGCTCAATTTGAGCAGCGCACCATGAGTATTAACACTGAGTTCAGAGTACCGCTGTGATCAGTCAAACAGTGGGGCTGGCCAAGGTGACCAGGGCTTTGAGTGGATTATTTTACCACTGTGGCAAGATCTTAGCTATACAGCGATGCTACTATAGCTTTAACAGCCCACTCGGCTGCTGTGGGGCCCAAGGATGGTAGGCAGGCTCCTGTTGGAAGTCTGTTGAATCAAATAATTTTTATGTGCATGTGAAGATAACACAGATTAACACAACCATTATCTACACTTAATCCCAATTATTTATACACAGGTTTCCTCTTGGGGTTATCACTTTCACCCTGGATCAGGGTATTCATGTACACCTACCTGCCTTGGACCTGCCTTAATGGATGTTGCTGCCTTTTCGGGCCACCCTATGCCCGGAGATAGGGCTTCACTGTGTGCTGACGGCCTTGATCGCGTGCTGCAGCTGCGCAGATGCAGATGTAAGTTGAACACAAAGGCCCTCCCCACCTATAAAATTTGTTTCTATTTTAATTTCAATTACAGTTATTTTTGCCCCCCTTTTCCTCCTATATCCCATTACAATTATCTGTAAATATTTAGATAAACCTATATCCCTTCTCTCTAGATAAATTCCATGGTTTTTGCTCCTGATAAATGGTTATCAGGCCATGAAACGCGTTGAGCCACCAAACTCTCTCCATCACATAATACCATGGATTAATCTCTATGACCCAATCAATGTTTTTAACTAATCTAGCATTCAATTTGTGTTACCCGTTTCTTCCTTTTTTTCTCCCTATTTTATGTATAGAAGGAATTTTCAGACCATCAAGGCTATTGTTCTATGTATATGATGATACCAGCTGTTAAGTGTTTATGTATTGTAATTTTTTATTTGACTGTGGATCGCTATGTATTTTGTATCCAAAATGACATGATTTTCCCTGTCGCTTGGCTTTATATTTTTATAATTTACTGCCGTGTGCTTCATTTAAAGTCCCACTACCTATTCTCCCCCTTTTTAACAAATGATAATAGGGATGGAGGCAGTTACCCCTTTGGTTCTAGCCTCATTTAAAGTCCCAAAAACGCATGCATTAAGATAAAAAAAAAACTTCTGCCTTTAAAACCCCTTGAACTAACACCAGACAACCTAGCCACCTCCCACCTCCCCCAGTGCTCATTGTACTTCCATACATGAATTTTACCTATAGGTACTGTAAATATCTCCTAAATGTGCATAGTTTAGGAGATAATTAATGTACATGCAGCCGGTGACATCACCATTGCATGCGCTCTGAAGGAACGGCTACCCGGGCCACTCCTTCAGAGTCCTGTGCCATAAACGGTAGCTCCAGCCACTCACACAGCTGGAGCCTGCAAACCGACGGAAGACTAATGAAAATGAAAATGGAAGCCCTGTTGGTGGTGACAGCTTGTTGCTGAAAGGGCTTCATTCTGAGGTAAGTTTTACATAATATGCTAGTATGTGATGCATACAGGGAGTGCAGAATTATTAGGCAAATGAGTATTTTGACCACATCATCCTCTTTATGCATGTTGTCTTACTCCAAGCTGTATAGGTTTGAAAGCCTACTACCAATTAAGCATATTAGGTGATGTGCATCTCTGTAATGAGAAGGGGTGTGGTCTAATGACATCAACACCCTATATCAGGTGTGCATAATTATTAGGCAACTTCCTTTCCTTTGGCAAAATGGGTCAAAAGAAGGACTTGACAGGCTCAGAAAAGTCAAAAATAGTGAGATATCTTGCAGAGGGATGCAGCACTCTTAAACTTGCAAAGCTTCTGAAGCGTGATCATTGAACAATCAAGCGTTTTATTCAAAATAGTCAACAGGGTCGCAAGAAGCGTGTGGAAAAAACAAGGCGCAAAATAACTGCCCATGAACTGAGAAAAGTCAAGCGTGCAGCTGCCAAGATGCCACTTGCCACCAGTTTGGCCATATTTCAGAGCTGCAACATCACTGGAGTGCCCAAAAGCACAAGGTGTGCAATACTCAGAGACATGGCCAAGGTAAGAAAGGCTGAAAGACGACCACCACTGAACAAGACACACAAGCTGAAACGTCAAGACTGGGCCAAGAAATATCTCAAGACTGATTTTTCTAAGGTTTTATGGACTGATGAAATGAGAGTGAGTCTTGATGGGCCAGATGGATGGGCCCGTGGCTGGATTGGTAAAGGGCAGAGAGCTCCAGTCCGACTCAGACGCCAGCAAGGTGGAGGTGGAGTACTGGTTTGGGCTGGTATCATCAAAGATGAGCTTGTGGGTCCTTTTGGGGTTGAGGATGGAGTCAAGCTCAACTCCCAGTCCTACTGCCAGTTTCTGGAAGACACCTTCTTCAAGCAGTGGTACAGGAAGAAGTCTGCATCCTTCAAGAAAAACATGATTTTCATGCAGGACAATGCTCCATCACATGCGTCCAAGTACTCCGCAGCGTGGCTGGCAAGAAAGGGTATAAAAGAAGAAAACTAATGACATGGCCTCCTTGTTCACCTGATCTGAACCCCATTGAGAACCTGTGGTCCATCATCAAATGTGAGATTTACAAGGAGGGAAAACAGTACACCTCTCTGAACAGTGTCTGGGAGGCTGTGGTTGCTGCTGCACGCAATGTTGATGGTGAACAGATCAAAACACTGACAGAATCCATGGATGGCAGGCTGCATGAGTGTCCTTGCAAAGAAAGGTGGCTATATTGGTCACTGATTTGTTTTTGTTTTTGTTTTGTTTTTGAATGTCAGAAATGTATATTTGTGAATGTTGAGATGTTATATTGGTTTCACTGGTAACAATAAATAATTGAAACGGGTATATATTTGTTTTTTGTTAAGTTGCCTAATAATTATGCACAGTAATAGTCACCTGCACACACAGATATCCCCCTAAAATAGCTAAAACTAAAAACAAACTAAAAACTACTTCCAAAAATATTCAGCTTTGATATTAATGAGTTTTTAGGGTTCATTGAGAACATGGTTGTTGTTCAATAATAAAATTAATCCTCAAAAATACAACTTGCCTAATAATTCTGCACTCCCTGTAGTAGCACATTATAACTTTGCACTGCAGGTTAAAAAAAAAATTGCCGGCAGTTTACTACCACTTAAACTCCCGGGTTGTTAAGCTGCCAGCACCCCCGCAGCCACTCCAGCAGTCTGGAGATTTGAAATCCCAGGTGTTCTTCATCTTCTCCATCAGTGCTTTTGCAATGGACCAGCTAGATTCTGATTAGTCAACATCGTCAATGTGACGGTTGTCAGTTCACCACGTGCTGCCCACCCTTTACATGAGACCACCCCATACATGAGATAACCGCCCCCTCGAGCCTTCCCCCAGCCCTGGTTGCAGCCCTGTCAGCTCTCTAAAAGTAAACCCTATAGTCCCTTTACAGTTTTCCTGAGGCTGAAATCAAGCAAGTCTCCTCTGTTTAAACATAACAAGAGAGATGAAGTTTGTGGTTCTGCTTGAAGCAGTTTTAAAAAGTTTCTATTAGTAACTAGCATTAACAAGTATATATATATAATATCCAGTAAAACCTTGGATTGTGAGCATAATTTGTTGCAGAAACATGCTTGTAATTCAAAGCACTTGTATATCAAAGGGAATTTACCCATAAGAAATAATGGAAACTCAAATGATTCGTTCTACAACTATTTATCCACAGGACCTTCGGTTTATAGTCCATATAAAAAGATTATAGCAATGTGACCAGGTTGTGTAACCATAACACAAATGGAAGCCTCCACAAGGGGATTATAAGCAAAATCCAGCAGGAGCTACAGAGTATAAAAGAGGGGCCTCTAAGTGTACCAACAATTTGCTAAATATTGTACCTTAAATGTAACCATATTGCTACACTTAGAGGCACCTCTCTTCTCTTTTATACTCAGGTGTGACATGTTGCTACTTGTATATCAAGACATCGCTTGCTGGACGTGACGTGTAGGAGGAGGGAGGGGCCGTCGGAGCGCGGCATGGCGGTGAGCGGCGAACGCAGCTGCGAGATCCCGGAAGACCCTTGACGGCCGAGCGAAGCGCAGCGTGAGAGGCAGCGCCGAGCAAGGACTGTACAGGAGATCCACTCCCCCACCCGCGGCAGTCCACATCCGGACCGGAGCCACACCAACATCAACGCGGACATCAGTGCACCGGCATCAGAGACATCTGTGCTCCGGGACCCAAGCTGGACAACCCCCCGGAAAACACTGGGTAAACATCGGGTGGAGGAAGCAGCGGTACCCGGACCGAGGAGCACGCTACCCCCCGGAGGATCCAGTGGGAAGCGCAGCCCAGCAGATGAGCAGGACAGCCGAATAGGACATGACCTAAGGGTTGGGTGAGGCGCTCATTTGAGCCGAGATTCGATGTGGCCTGTCGGGCCCCCCTCCCCCCCCCCCCGATTCTCATACTTGCTCTCCCCCAGCTAAAGGATCTATTTAATGGCAAATTTTACGGCTCATAATACTGTGTTCCTGAACTGTGTAACTGTTTTTTGTAACTATCATGATGAATAACTGAGCTATAGGGATTAGAAGTATTTCATATGAATTGCACTCTAGAGAATGAGTATACATACACATGAATACACATGAATATATACGACGGGGTAATCCTGAGCCTGAACGGCGGCAGCATATTGGGATGCTGCGGAGTGTGCGTCAGTAAAATATCCCTAGACTCGGACCCGCAGGGACAAACTAGCATAGAAGGGAGCACAGAAGCGAAGTAAGAAAAGGGAATAACACGGGGACTGTCAGGGCACCAATTCTGCGGACTTTGATCGCGCGCACATGCGCAGTAGAACGACGCGACCGCACGTCTCTATTCAGCGCATGCGCGCACACGTACGCGGGCACGGTCCGGCGGCGCGACGTGTACGGGAGCGCGCGCGTGGCGCGAGCTCACGCGATTCCTTCAGAGCCAATCACAGGGCTCACCACCCTATTTAAACCGGCCCCTGACACATGGCAGGTTGCTGGTTTGTCATCAGCTCCTGTATGTGTCTAGTTGCTGTGAACCTGTTTATCCTGAAAACCTTCCGGCTTACCTGCTTGAATCCTGATCTCGGCCTGCCTTGGATTCTGCTGACCTCTCCAACCCTTGACCCCGGCTTGCACTCCTGGACTCTGCTAACCTCTCCAATCCTCTGATCTCGGCCCGTATCCTTGGACTTCCGCTGACCTCTCCGATCCTTTGACCCCGGCTTGTATTATTGGACTTCCTTTATCTCTTTGACCCGTGATCCACAACCTGTACCTTGAACTAGTTTTGCCTGTTTGGTCCTCTGTTTCCTGTTGGTGCCACGGACTGTCTTCTCGGCCTGTCTGCAGATCCAGTGCCTTCCTTGATCTACACCTTGACCCAATTTCCTGTTTCCGGTACCGGTGCCTCCTGGTGCTGTCACCTCTCTGTCTCCATCACCAGAGGGCGGTCAGCACTGGTTCGCAAAGGTGAGCCGCCCGCAGCATCTTGGCCTCGGTAAGTTCTTGAGACTCTGACAGTACAAACCAGCCAGATGTCTGAGGCCGACCGGGTGCACTCACCATTCGAAACTCTCTGCCAGCAAGTCTCCGACCTGACCGAAGCGGTGCAAAAACTACAGGAGGGATACCTCCAGATGGACGGCCGTCTACAGCAAATAGCCACTCCTCCAGGACCTTCTGCAGCCCCTACCGTCCAAACGACAGGGCACACAGCTCCGCCATCTTCTTCGGGTCCAGCGGTAATGATCTCACACCCTGAACCCTGAGTACCTACACCCGAACGGTTTGTAGGTGACCATAGGAAGTATCGGGCCTTTAAGAATGCCTGCACCTTGTATTTTGCCCTACAACCAAGGACCTTTTGCTCAGAAGCTGTAAAAGTAGGGTTTGTCATCTCCCTTCTCTCGGATGAGCCCCAGGCCTGGGCCCATGGCTTAATGGAACAAAGAAGACCTGTTCTGGACACCATTGACGCCTTCTTCACTCACATGGCCAAGCTCTACGACGATCCGCTGCGCTCTGCCACCGCAGAAGCTACCCTCCACAATTTGAGTCAGGGCCGGCGGCCCATAGAGGACTATACTGCTGAGTTCAGGAAGTGGTCAGCAGACACAGGTTGGAACGAAGTGGCTTTAAAGTACCAGTACCGTCAGGGTCTCTCTGAACTTGCATGCTCTGAAACCCCCGCTTCACTGGAAGGCCTGATCCAAGCTGCCACCAAACTGGACCAACGCCTGCGGGAGCGGCGTTCTGAGCGGTTCCAGACCACCCGTCTCAGTTGGGCTCCACCAAGACAGCCTTCAGTACCCATTCCTCCACCTGCCTCATCCAGTCCCTCATTGCCGGATCCAGAGCCTATGCAGCTTGGCGTAGTTCGAGCACCACTCACCCCAGAGGAACGACTGCGCAGGCTATGGGAGAATCTTTGCCTCTACTGTGGCGCGGGTAACCACTTCCTCCTCAACTGCCCTGTCAGGCCTAGTAAGTCGAAACTTTCACCGGTGTTTAATTACCATACCTCCCAATTACCACAGACTTACATCGTGCTTTTTCTTTCTCTTCAGCTTCCGGACGGGGAGACCCGCCTGCCGGCAATCGTTGATTCTGGAGCTTGCAGCAGCTTCTTGGACTCTACTACGGCCCGGAAGTTGCATGTCCCCTGCCGTACTAAAGACGTTCATCTTCAGGTCCTCTTGGCTGACGGTTCCCGTCCTTGCTCTGGTCTGGTCACCCAGGAAACTCTCCCTCTGCTTGCTACCACGGATTCAGGTCACCAAGAGCACCTGCGTCTGGACCTCATCTCATCCCCTATGTATCCCATTATCCTGGGTCTTCCGTGGTTGCAGCTTCACCAACCCTGTATCAATTGGCTCACGAAAGAAATAAACCTTACCTCCTCATACTGCTCCCAGCACTGCTTTCCACTTCCTCCGGCCTCCTGCTCTACCATTCTAAAACCACCAGAAAGTCTTCTGCACGTCCCCCCGAGTCTACCTGGAATTCCAAGACGTTTTCGATAAACAACAGGCCGATTGTCTGCCCCCACATCGACCTACGCTCCGCGAAGCGTCTTCGGCCAGACAGGCCCGCTGGGCACTCTTCTTCACTCGCTTCAACTTCCACATTACGTATAGACCCGGATCAAAGAACGGTAAAGCAGATGCCCTTTCAAGGATGTTTCCCGAAACTCCCAACTCATCAGAACCCAGTACTATTCTGAAACCTCAAATTTTTTTCTTGATTTCTCAGTCAGACCTTTTCAGTTCTCTTAAGGAGGCATCGCACCAATGCTCCGACCCAGAAATCTCGTCCCTGGTTAAACGAGAGGACTTATGGTGGTCGAGACAAGATCTTCGTGCCAAGGGAGGTAAGACAGTTACTTCTTAGCACCTTCCACGACCTTAAGCTTGCAGGACATTTTGGGACACGCAAGACCTCTGAACTGATCTCTCGGTCCTTTTGGTGGCCTAATTGGAAACAGGATCTGTAAGACCTATGTGGCCTCCTGCACTTGTTGCCAGCGCAACAAGGGATCCAACACTAAGACCTGGGCCTACTCAAGCCATTACCCATCCCGGAGCGTCCCTTGGGCAGACATATCAATGGACTTTATCGTGGACCTGCCACCTTCTGAGGGGTTCACCACGATCTTAGTCGTGGTCGACCGCTTGTCCAGGATGGCGCATTTCCTGCCCATGATCGGCACACCCTCAGCCTCTGACACAGCAAAGATGTTCTTTAACGAAATCATCAGACTTCACGGGGTCCCTAAGAGCGTCGTATCCGATAGGGGTACACAATTTACGTCTAAGTTTTGGAAGGAACTCTGTAAGTCCTGGAAGTGAAAGTCTGCCTGTCCTCGGCCTACCATCCTCGGAGCAACGGCCAAACCGAGAGAACCAATCAGACTTTAGAGCAGTACCTCCGCTGTTTTTGTTCAGCCTCCCAGGATGATTGGCGATCCCTACTAGCCTCTGCTGAGTTTGCATACAATAATTTGGTTCATGCAACTACCAACCAAACCCCATTCTGGGCCAACATCCCTCCTTCCTGCCAGACCTCATTCCTGATACACCTGTTCCGGCCGTCCAGGAACGTGTAACTGCCATTAAACAGAACTTCCAGTTACTACAAAAAGTAATGCGACAAGCTCAGGAGGACTATAAAAAATTCTTCGACAGAGGAAGGAAGGACTGTCCTACATTTCAGGTCGGCGAGGAGGTTTGGCTATCCGCTTCACATCTTAAACTACCTATTTCCTCACAAAAATTGGGCCCAAGATTTATTGGCCCATTCAAAATTAAACGCAGGATCAACTCTGTGGCCTTTGAACTGGTGCTACCCGAGTCTTATAGAATCCATCCGGTATTCCATGCTTCCCTGCTTAAACTGGTTCCGGATCCTTTTCCAGGCAGGGAGGAACCTCCACCTCCGCCAGTAGAGGTTGAAGGGGAAAGAGAATTTGAAGTGGAGACTATTCTGAACTGCAGGAAGAGAGGGAGACAACTCCAATACCTCATTAAATGGAAGGGCTATCCTCCGGAGGACAATTCTTGGGGGAACATTCATGCCCCTCGATTGATCCGGACCTTTCATCGAGAACATCCTGAACTAATGGCCAGTTTGGGCGTCCGGAGTTCGCCCCTTGGGGGGGGGCACTGTCAGGGCACCAATTCTGCGGACTTTGATCGCGCGCACATGCGCAGTAGAACGACGCGACCGCACGTACGCGGGCACGGTCCGGCGGCGCGACGTGTACGGGAGCGCGCGCGTGGCTCGAGCTCACGCGATTCCGTCGGAGCCAATCACAGGGCTCACCACCCTATTTAAACCGACCCCTGACACATGGCAGGTTGCTGGTTTGTCATCAGCTCCTGTATGTGTCTAGTTGCTGTGAACCTGTTTATCCTGAAAACCTTCCGGCTTACCTGCTTGAATCCTGATCTCGGCCTGCCTTGGATTCTGCTGACCTCTCCAACCCTTGACCCCGGCTTGCACTCCTGGACTCTGCTAACCTCTCCAATCCTCTGATCTCGGCCCGTATCCTTGGACTTCCGCTGACCTCTCCGATCCTTTGACCCCGGCTTGTATTATTGGACTTCCTTTATCTCTTTGACCCGTGATCCACAACCTGTACCTTGAACTAGTTTTGCCTGTTTGGTCCTCTGTTTCCTGTTGGTGCCACGGACTGTCTTCTCGGCCTGTCTGCAGATCCGGTGCCTTCCTTGATCTACACCTTGACCCAATTTCCTGTTTCCGGTACCGGTGCCTCCTGGTGCTGTCACCTCTCTGTCTCCATCACCAGAGGGCGGTCAGCACTGGTTCGCAAAGGTGAGCCGCCCGCAGCATCTTGGCCTCGGTAAGTTCTTGAGACTCTGACAGGGACGCAGTTCTGGAAATAACATACCTATTAAAAACGGGTGGCCTAGGAATAGGTGAGCCCTTAATAATCCAGAACTGACGCCGGTGTTCAAAAGGCCCTACTGTGGAGAGCACGCTTCTAAGCTTCCCACATACGAGCTGTGACAATTGGACCTAGCTTCATATAGGAAAGCATTGCTGGCGGTGTAAGTTAACCGCATGCCATTATAAAAAAAAAATTATATATACATAAAAACCCAAGGTTCGGGATTCTGTGAGTTTTGGGAGAGATAGTAAAATCTGGATAGAAACTAATTATCCTCCTTCCCCAAGCGGCAAACTGGGGAAAAGAATTAGACCATCAAACAGAAGTAAAATGAGTAGATCAACAAGAGGCACCGCCTCAAAGACCCCGAAAAGCAATGCGGGAACAGGTTTGATACAGCAATACTTTACTCAAGAAGCTAGTCCCAAAAGCTCAGGCCTGGTAAAGAAAACCGATAAGAAAAAAATAGGAGAAGTGGCGGCGAATCAGTCCAAAGGAGACATGACTTTAGAAAGCGAATTCGATCAAAGCAGGCTAGAGGAGTCAGGCCAGGATACACACCCACCATCAAAAGCGGAGATGAACATGATGTTCCTGAGGATGGAAAACCTAATAAAATCCGAGGTCAATAGGATAAGAACAGACCTAGGAGGGTTACTAGAAAGAGTGGAGCTGACGGAAAAAAGAATAACAGAACAAGATCAAGAACTGGATAAATTAAAAACACAAGTACAAGCGATGACAGTAACCCAAAGAGATCTAACATACCGGTTAGAAGATCAGGAAAATCGCAATAGGCGACCGAACCTGAGAATACGTGCGATAGAGGAAGAACAAGGAGAGGACCTAAGGGGGATCATGAATACTCTTTATAAACCCCTGATGGAAAAATCGGCAGAAGCTAAGCCCATCAAAATTGAGCGGGTCCACCGGGTGGGTAACCCCAAACAGATGGAGAGAAGGGGACCAAGGGACATTATAGTACGCTTTCGGAACTACGAAGACAAGGCACTGATATGGGGAAGATTGAGGGGGGTTCCCCCAATTAGATATAAAGAAAAGGAAATTCAAATGTTTGCAGACTTATCAAGAGAAACCCTAGAAAGGAGAAGACATCTGAAACCCCTACTTGACCAGTTGCGTACAGAGAACATCAAGTACCAGTGGGGGTTCCCATCATGTCTCATAGGGTTTAAGGGGGGGGCTTCTGCCCGATTAAGATTTCCGGACGACCTGGAGAGATTTTGCCAAAAAATGGACATAACAGTACCTGATTTGCCAGATTGGAAGTTCTAAAAGACTGGGGGAGTTGTGGGGATGTGGGGGGGCGGGGGGGAGAGGGGTTACAGGGAGGTGGGAAATAGTTAGCCACGGAGTGACTCCTAGGCCCAACCTCGGGGGGAGGAGCCGATGGTGAGGGAGAGGAGGATACCTAGCACGGCTCCCAGGTCTCTAATAGGCCACGGAGGGAGAAGGGGTGGGAGGGAAGGGGGGATAGGGGAGGGAGGGGGGGGAAGGAGGGAGGGTTAGGGAAGGGAGGCTGGGGAGGTCTGGGAGAGGGGGCCATCTCGTTGATTCCACATAGATCTGTATCCCACCGCCAAAAAAGGGCCCCAAGAGAAGGAGTAACGAAACAAATTAACCATAAAAGATGATGGTTATCAAATTATTATCTTACAACGTGAAGGGCTTAAACTCCCCGGTAAAGAGACACAAGATCCTCAAGGAACTACATCTGTATAAAGCAGACGTAGCCTTTTTACAGGAGACTCACATAACAATTGAATCTAATATTAAACTGTATTCACGCAGTCACCCGATATGGTACTATGGGGATACAATTACAAAACGGGCTAGAGGAGTCGCAATTGGTATAGCAAGAGATTTGCGTTTTGAGCTGACAGATAGACTGACAGACCCCGAAGGAAGATTCTTATTTTTAAGGGGGAATCTCAGAGGGGTGAATTACACATTAGCCAATATATATGCCCCGAACGAAAATTCTGCGAAGTATGTAAACAAAATTTTGATGAAACTTGGGAACTTTAAGGCAGGGCACCTGATAGTAATGGGGGACTTCAATCTATGCATGGATGCCATACTCGATAGTACGTCCCGGGCACAGGGGACTAATGAAGGCCAGCTGAAAATCTTAAAACAAAGAATGCATAAGAATCAGTTGGTTGATATTTGGCGAATCCAACACCCTAAAGTGAGGGACTATACATTTTACTCACCTGTGCACGGGACGTACTCTAGGATAGATTACGTCCTTATAGAACATAGACTCCTAGAAAGGATAGTGGAGACGGGCATTGAAGCCACGACAATATCTGACCATGCACCTATAACCATAAAGATTAATTTCTCTGATCAGAAGACTGACCCACCAGAATGGAGACTAGATGAGAGCTTACTGGGGGATGAAGAAATAGCAAGAAGAGTTCAGGGAGAATTAGAAAGGTTCTTTCGTGAGAACGATACAGAGGGGATTTCTAAGGCCTCACTTTGGGAAGCCCACAAAGCCTATATAAGAGGGATATTTATTATGGAGGGAGCTAGGAAAAAGAAAGAAAAAAATAGGGAATTAAGGGAGACAGCAAAAGAAATCTTAAAATTGGAACAAGATCACAAAATTAAGGGGCAAAAAACAGAAACTTGGCACAAGTTAACACTGAAAAGGGACGAGTATAGAGAGCTTATAGAACAGGAAACCAAGAAAGACCTAAATGTCATCGAAAGAGAGAGATACATATGGGGGGATAAACCTAGTAAATCGTTGGCCAGAATGGTAAAGAATAAGAAAGCCAGAAATTACATAGAAAAAATAAGAAATAAGAATGGGGACATCTTATATAAAACTAAGGACATAGCAGAAGAGTTTAGAAATTATTATGAAGATCTCTACAACGTAAAACAAAAGAACTGGAACCCCGGAGAGAAAGAGGCTAAAATTGAGGAAATTCTGAGAAAAGCGAACCTCCCTAGACTGGCCAATGAAGAAGCAGTAAACATAGACAGGCCTATAACGGAGGAAGAAATCAGGAGGACCTTAAAAAATTCTCCCAAAGGGAAAAGTCCTGGACCTGATGGTTTTACAAACAGATATCTACTAAAGTTCGGAACTATATTAATACCGAGACTCTGCCAATATTTCAATGGATTAGGGATAGATTACGAACTGAGTAGAGAGGCTGCGACAGCAAATATTACGGTAATAGAAAAGGAGGGGAAAGATAACACGTTATGTTCAGGCTTTAGGCAAATCTCACTCCTTAATAGCGACATAAAGGTATATGCTAAAATCCTGGCCGAGCGCCTGAAAGAAACAATGACGTCCCTGGTCCATCCCGACCAGGTAGGTTTTATACCGGGTAGGGAGGGGAAAGATAACGGGATCAGAGCACTCCTAGTTATGGAACAAATGAAAGAAAATGGGGACCCCAGTCTACTCCTGTCAGTTGACGCCGAAAAAGTCGTTTGACAGGGTAGACTGGGGTCTCATGATGCAAATATTAGAAAACATAGGATTAGGCCCGAGGATGAGAGAGAGGATCCAGGCTCTATATCGCCACCCCCGAGCAAGGGTTAAGATCAATGGATCACTATCGTCACCCTTTAAAATGGAAAATGGGACTAGACAGGGGTGCCCCTTGTCCCCCCTTCTTTTCGTGTTGTCGCTAGAGCCTCTACTTGCTATAATACGCAACGACACCAATATAAGGGGGATATGAGCAGGTGAAGAAGAGCATAAATTAGCTGCGTTTGTGGATGATGTCTTATTTTTTGTGGGAAAACCAAGATCCACACTCCCACATTTAATAGGGAACATCAAACACTATGGGGACGTATCTAATTTTAAGATGAACGAGTCAAAGACAGAAATATTGAACATAAATATCAACAAAGAGGTAGAACAACTGCTCAAAGAAAAGCACAACTTTAAATGGCAGAAAGAGATAAAGTATTTAGGAATAAAACTAGCAAACTCCCTCAAAAGTTTATATAGATTAAACTATATCCCCCTATTGGAAGAAATAAAATATGAAATCAAAAAAATTAAGAACCGGCCGGTGTCCTGGTTCGGAAGGATAAAATAGTAAAAAATGATGTTAATCCTGAAAATCCTGTATAAGTTTCAAATGGTTCCTATAGCTCTACCACAAATCAAACATACTGAAATACAAACTCCTTAAAAAACATATCCATCTGGAAACAAAAAAACACAGCATATCTTTTCAGGTCTTAAAACAAGAAAAAAGATATGGGGGCTAGCGGTTCCGGATATCAGAAAGTACTATAATGCGGCGGTAATCTCCCGCATAATAGAGTGGTTCAATAAGAGAACGACAAAAGATGGGTTCAGATTGAGAGTGCACTGGCAACGACACAGTTAGGTAGAATAATCTGGAACCCACCACAGTTTAGACATTTAGATATAAGGACACACGAAATAACACATATAGCACTTAGGATTTGGGATAGAACACAAACAGTTTGGGCTAGTCTACAATTCACCACTTATTGACTTAAAAGATAATGAACTTTTTGCACCAGGGTTAAAAGGGGAGGGTGGGAATTGGATAAAAAAACGAACACAAGTAAAAGATATCACACATAAGGGTAAAATAATGACACTTCACGAGATTAAAGCTAAGACCGAATGCACATGGTGGAACGAATGGCGGTACCTGCAGCTGTCCTCCTTCATCAGGAGTCTCCTGGGTCCAATACGAGAACAGAAGGAATATAAACCATTGGAACAATTATGTCTGGTTGAAAGCTCAAAAGGGAACATATCAAAAATATACAAACTCCTGATGAGGGCGGAGGAGCCAGGGATGCCCAGGTATATACAAAAATGGGAAAGAGAACTTGAAATTATTAGGGGGGAATCGTCAGTCGAAAGAATAATCAATCTAACCCATTCTTCAGCTATAGATGTGAGAACGGCAGAGATGAACTTCAAACTTATATCCGGATGGTATGCCTCTCCAGATAAAGTCAGTAAATATAAAGAAGGGCAGTCTTCAGACTGCTGGAGGGGCTGCCCAACTAAGGGGTCATTGGCCCATCTATGGTGGAAATGCCCCAAGATTAATAGTTACTGGAAAAAAATTCTATCACTTATCAAGGAAATAACTAAAAAAGAGATCAAAGAAGAGCCTTGGATAGTCTTGTTCCACGGAGGGGTAGAACCGATAAAAGAATATAAAAAAACTTTGATACCCCACCTCCTTAACGCAGCAAAGCGGTTGATTCCCAAAAAATGGAGGGATAAGGATAGCCCTCAGATCTGGGAATGGATCGACTCGGTGGAGGAAACCTATAGGAGGGAGGAGATAAAATTAAGAGGGGCGGATGACAGTGAAGACACACGAGACAAGTGGTGACCATGGAGAAGCTTTAAAAAAACCTGGAGCTTTGCAGAAAATCTAAGAATTGGCTGAGACAGTAGGGCAGGCATAACTCTAAACTCAAGTAGAGAGTACTGGGAGGTAGGGAAGGGATAGTGGAATAACGAGATGGAGGGAGGGAGGTAGGGGGAATAAGGGAGGGAAAACCACATGTCTTTTATTTTTGATAGTACCAAAAAAAAAAGTACACTGCTGAAAGAAAGATTTGAGAAGCCACAAATGATGCGTTGAACATAGCGGTAAGCGAAGGGCGGCATAGTCCGTGAGCTTGTCAGAAAGACGGTATTCCGAGTCAATGACTGATGTGGAAAAAAGGAAAAACGCTCTTATACGCTCTTGCAGTGGGGTTCCAGGTGTGATGAACATTAGGATGAGGCAGACAGGGGTAGGTAGATAGCAGCAAAACTGAAATAGAAAATAGTGGTATCACCTGCCTGGCCATACCGTGTATTGGAAGTGTGTAAATCACAAGTCTGACTGCCTGGAGTTCTGCTTTAGTTCTGAATGCTTATTTCTGCCAAAAAATGAATTGTATCCTTCTCTACATTTAGTAGAGATGGTGGCTCAGGGTCATTTTTTTCCTCGTATACTGTACATGCAGAGTAAATGATTATGTAGCTTAATTATATACACAGTTAATGTACTCTTGGGCAGCTTTAGTTCTCAAGTGCTCTGGAATGAACATGTTTTTGAATGCTGAGAGCTGCTCTTACTCTTCTTTGCTGTATTTTAGATGCTTTTAGCCATGATGCATTCAGAGCAGAATAGAAAAAAAAATACTTTAAAGCACAACTTTTTTTCCCCAAAAAAATTTCCACTTATATTTAGGCACAAACAACAAATCAATTTGTCTAGAGAAATGCTTTATATTAGCAGAAATTGTGTGTGTGGTAGATATAAAGGCAGAATGTAACAGAGTCAATTATTATGTATAGCAACTAGTTCAAATGCAGCATGGAAGGTACTCAAAATATAGTATAGTCTAGGACTGCTCAAATGTAGCCTAAAGTGGGGCACACACTATGAGAAAATCAGGTGAACAATCGCCCAATTTTCCTTAATGTTTCACAGCAAATCGCAACCAAAGAAGGAAATAATGTCAAATTCTCATATGACAAAGGCTTTTTTGTTGCTTATGGTTTCTGACCTGCAAAGTCTTTAGTTTTGGATTTTTCTCATACGAAAATCATGTGAAAATGGTGCACACTAAATGAAGATCATACTGTACGTTCTATTCCTGTATGAGAATTGTGGAGTTTGTCCCTTCGGAAATTTTCATTTGGAAGGTAGGAATCGGCTGTCGAAAGTTGTGTACACAGTATCAGAAAATTGTACAATGTTTGCCAGATTTTCTTTTTTTTTTTCTTTCAAATTATTTTATTTTCAGAAATAAAATAAAAATTACAATAAATCACAATACATAGCAATATGGACATAACCTAGTAAATGTCAGCAGGAACTAAAAAAGCCTTAGGCGGCGTACACACGTACGAGAACCTCGACGGGCGGAACACATCGTTCCGCCCGTCGAGGCTCTCGTCGGCCGCCGTCGAAATCGGCGACCCCGCCGTCGGAATGGCAACCAGCCATTCATCCAGGCGGGCCGTCGAGCAAATAGAGAGCCTGTTCTCTATTCGCTCGACGGGATTCCCGACGGGCGGGGCTCGCCGAGAGCGTACACACGGCCGAGGTTCTCGGCAGAATGCGGCTCCCATCGAGGTTCTCGCTGGTTTCTGCCGAGAACCTCGGCCGTGTGTACGCCGCCTTACAGAGAGAGGGAGATAGAAAATCTCCCCCCTTCAGATTTGAGAAGGAGAGAAAAAAAAAATTGAAGATAATACATTGTAATAAAATATGTGAAAATTAAAAGTTAAACAATTAAAATATATATATATATATATATATATATATATATATTTGATGTAAGCCAGATTTTCTTATAGTGTGTATGTGGCTTTAACAAAATGCTCCACATGGACAACACTGGAAAAGGTAAATTTCTAGAATTACAGACTAATTTTTCAAAAGTAAAACTTAATTTTAAAGTCCAAACGGAGCTTTCAGTTTATATCAGCCAAGTACATTCCATCACAGTAGAAAAGCCTATCCTATATGCATGCTGCAGACAATTAGGCCACGTACACACGACCGAGAAACTCGTCGGGGGAAACACATCGTTTTCCCAGCCGAGTTCCTTGTTCGGCAGTCAAAAAACTCGTCGAGCCAAATTTTCCCATTGCCCATTGAGGAAATAGAGAACATGCTCTCTTTTTGGCTCGACGAGTTCCTCGACGGGCTTCTCGGCGAAAATTGTACACACGACAGGTTTCCTCGGCACAATACATCTCGTATAGAGTTTCTTGCTGAATTCTGCCGAGGAAACCGGTCGTGTGTACGTGGCCTGACCCTTGTTCACTGTGTGGAAGCAGTGGCCTACCTGCAGAGTCAGACTTTAAAGCCCCGTAAACACGGCCGAGGTTCTCGGCAGAAACCAGCGAGAACCTCGCTGGGAGCCTAATTCTGCCGAGAACCTCGGCCGTGTGTACGGATTCGGCGAGCCCCGCCCGTCGGGAAAACCTTCGAGCAAATAGAGAGAGCAGGTTTCTCTATTTGCTCGACGTGCGGGATGAATGGTTGGTCGCCTTTCCCGACGGGCTGGTCGCCGAATCTGACGGCCGGGCGAGAACCTCGACGGGCAGAACGATGTGTTCCGCCCGTCGAGGTTCTCTGCCGTGTGTACGGGGCCTGAGGCTTCATGCACACTAACATTTTTAATAAACAAAAAAAACGCTAGAAATAAATGCTGTATGAAAAATGCCGGCTTGCAGTACAGTTTTAGTAGCGTTAAGGAGCATTAGCATTTTAGTAGCATTTTTACAGTATATAAAAAGGAAAAAAAACTTTAGCGTATATTTTTTTGCTCCAAAAAACTCTATTAAAACACATTTTTTTTCTGCTCCTAGATGCTGAAGTTCAAAAAATGCTAATAGCCTAAAGTAGTATACAGGCATACCCCACTTTTAACCTCCCTGATTCTTTCCGATTTTAGGTGCTGAATGCGGTACCATTATTTTGCATGGCAACTTGGCGTTTTAGATTGCAGGCCTGTAATTCTTAGGAATAACTCACCGAAATCTGTCCAAACCAGAGTCTCTAGTAGACTATGATTAAGTTTGAAACACAAAATCATAAATTATAATATAATAAATAATAACAAATAATAATTTAACCACTTCAGACCCGCGCTATTTGGACGTGATTTTTACTGCATTACCCGCGTGGCGGGTAAACACTGTCCCGCCGCATCGCTGGGGATCCGATGCATGTATCTGTCTCTTGTACATAGGGACACAGCATCGGTCACCTCCCCCAGTCACCCCCCTCCCCCCACACAGTTAGAACACACCCAGGATACACATTTAACCCCTTCCTCACCCCCTAGTGTTAACCCCTTCCCTGCCAGTCACATTTATACAGTAATTAGTGCATTTTTATAGCACTGATCGCTGTATAAATGTGAATGGTCCCAAATTTGTGTCAAAAGTGTCCGATATGTCCGCCGCAATATCGCAGTCGCAATAAAAATCGCAGATCGCCGCCATTACTAGTAAAAAAAATAATAATAAAAAAATCATAATTCTGTTCCCCATTTTGTAGGCGCTATAACTTTTGCGCAAACCAGTTGCTTGTTGCGATTTTTTTTTTTTACATACGTCGAAAAATACGTCTTAACTGTAAAAAAAAATAGTTTTTTTAAAAAAAAAATGGGATATTTATTATAGCAACAAGTAAAAAAAATATATATATTTTTTTAAATTGTCGCTCTTTTTTTGTTTATAGCGCAAAAAATAAAAACGGCAGACGTGATCAAATACCACCAAAATAAAGCTCTATTTGTGGAGAAAAAAGGACGTCAATTTTGTTTGGGCCACATCGCACGACCACGCAAATGTCAGTTAAAGCGACCCAGTGCCGGAAGCTGAAATTTCGCCTGGGAACGGAGGGGGTTTATGTGCCCAGTAAGCAAGTGGTTAATAATAACAATACTTTTTATTCAATACATTTTAGTAAATAATATATTCAAAAACTCAAAGATTTTTTGGGTGGCTCAAACAAGGGTGCAATATCATTAGTCAGTAAACGTCTCGGGTATGAAAATTTTTAAAGCAAGGTACAGCACAAAGTCCACTGTTGCAGTCGGGACAATAGAAACACATTTCTTTACGGATTTTTCTTCCGTTGTCATCGCGCTTGGAGCAGCAAACCACACACATCCTTGTGGGTGCCGTTTTTTTTCAGTGGGTGGAATGTGGTCCAAAAAATTACGACCAGTCAGTCGTTCAGGGTTCACAACACCAGCAGCCCGACGTCCAGATCAGTTTACCGCCGTTGGCGTTTGGTGCTTCAGAAAGATCAGTTCTACAACCTTCCACACAAAGTCCGCATGGACCATAGACCTGTCACTTTTTTTTTCTCATCAGGGTGAAGGAATTCCAGAGGCACTGTTCCAAAAGATGTCAGAAATTTTTTTTATAGTATTTTTTCTGCTGCTTCCTCATCGCTGGGTAAAATGTCATGGCGGCCTAGTGTGGTTGTAGTCCAACACAACTTGTGGCTTCATAACATCCTCTCCACCTTTGGTATGTACCATGACGGTCGAGGTGTTATGGACTGTACTCATAAGGGAAACGTCTTTTTTGTCCCGCCACTTCAGTGCCATCATTTTCCCCTTCTGCCATGCAGCTACTTCTCCTTTCCCAAGCTTTTTCTTGGCAAATGCTGACGGCATGTCACGCCGGTTAGGCCGCACGGTCCCATAAGCGTCAGTCTTATTTAGGAGAAGGAACTTGTACAGTTCTGGGAAGGTATAAAAATTGTCTGTGGTGACACAGTAGCCCTGGTTCAGCAAGGGCTCTATCAAGGAAAGAACCGAAGTGCTTGCCATTACAAAACCGCTGAATCGCTGGCGGAATTTGGTTCCTTTCCCTGTGTACAGGACTGAGTTCCAGATGTACCCAGAGCTGGATTCACACAGCATAAATTATTTTATGCCAAAGCGAGCACGCTTTGATGCGATGTACTGTATCCAGCTGAGCCTATCTTTGTAGGCCATGAGACTTTTGTCGATGGTAATGTCTCTTTCAGGAATATAGGTCTGCTGGAAATTCTGCAAAATAATCTGGTAAATCTCCCAAATTTTTTTCAGCTTTGGAGCTGGATGAGAACGCTCATCAAAGTCCTTATTATTTTCAAAGTGCAAATACTTCATGATCAATGAAAATCTGTACTCCGACATGACGGTTCCAAAAAAAGGTGTGGCCAATAATTTATTGGTTGTCCAATACCATTTTTGCAGGGGTTTCCCCACCACTTCCTGTAAAATGATGAGGCCAAGAAACTTCCAGATGTCGTCGCTGGTTACAGACTCCCATTTTCTGCTCCTTGAAAATCGCTGATGGGTAGCAGCTTGCTGTTCCTGGTATCGATTCATCTCCAAAACTATTTGGAGGTTTTCCAAGGGATTTTCATCCTCAACATCCACTTTGATCCCAGGTGCTCCTGTAAATGGCAATCAATTGCGCACCAAGTCTGCACATCGCTGGGCACAGGCGCAGGATCGTCGCTCAAATCACTTTCTGCGTCTGATGACAAACTTTCCCACGCGTCGCTGTCACTCAACTCCTCCGCAAGCGATTTCGTATCGCTGTCGCTGTTTTCAAGCAGGTCGCATAGCTATTTTGAGGTAGAAGCGCACTTTGATGCCATGGTCGCTGTGCAGTTTACAGACACAGGTACAGTAAATCTGCAGACAAGGGCACTGCAGAAAGCACTGGGGGGCAATCAAAGGTCACTGTATATTATTTTTTTATTGTAAATCAATTGTATCAGTGCGTTTTTACTTTGTTTTCATTTATGCTGTTTCAATTTGGCGCGGCCCCCCTCGGTCCGCCCCCTGCGTCGCGACGCTCGCAGAGAAGGGAATCAGAGGAACACAGTGCATAGGCGGAACATCCGGCCGCCGGGCACTGTGGAAATACATCGCTGGATCGCAGGGAAAAGGTAAGTGTCTTCTTCCTGCATTCAGCGAGGCAAACCCGAGTGTGGCTCGGGGTTACCGATCGCAGCATAAAAATCTGACCCGGGAATACCGCTCAGGGGGTTAGGTACATAATGGAGTTTATTTACTAAAGCTGGAAAGCGCAAAATCAGGCTCACTTCTGCATAGAAACCAATGAGCTTCCAATTGCTAATAACAGCTTTGCATGAAGTCTTAGCTCTGCAATCTGAAAAGCTCGATTTCCCTGCTGACTAAAGTAAAACAAAAAATAGAGGTATTATCTATCTAGCTCAGTTGTTTATTAAAAGCTTTTTTATCTACTTTGAGGCACTTGAGAAAAAATTATTTATACCAATTTTTCCTTTGAATACCTTCTACTGCATCCCATAATTTAGACTCTGCTTGGGGCATTGAAAGTGGAAAAGTCCACGTCTCATTTAGGATTTTTTTTTATATAGTTCAGATCACATCCAACTCATCACATTGTTCTATGAATGCTTGCAAGCTAAAGGATCTGATCTATTTGTTTGAAAACACTCACAAGAAATGGCTCCAGTGTATACCTGATCCTTTGGAGGATAGATTGGACAAAGTTACTGGTACCTGACGTTCTGATATCAGTACTGCGAACAAGCTCACATAGTTCAAATTCATTCATCATCTTCATTATACACCATCCAAGTTATTCCATTAGGGACTTGAAACTTGTGCCAAATGTCCTAGGTATGGTGCTGCATCAGCAGATGTGTTATGCCGCGTACACACGACCATTTTTAATGGTCTAGAAAAAAAACAACGTTTTTTTCAACCCGATTATCGTTAAACCGGCCTTGCCTACACACTAGCAAAGCGTGGTGACATACAACACGTACAACGGCACTATAAAGGGGAAGTTCAATTCGGATGGCGCCACACTTGGGGCTGCTTTTGCTGATTTTGTGTTAGTAAAAGACGATTTGCGCTTTTCTGTCTGTTACAACGTGATGAATGTGCTATCTCCATTACGAACGCTAGTTTTACCAGAACGAGCGCTCCCGTCTCATAACTTGCTTCTGAGCATGTACAGTTTTTTCATGTTTTTTTTCACGTCCTTAAAGCCCACACACGATAATTTTTTACAACGTTAAAAACAACAACCCCTAAAAACGACGTAAAAAATTAGCGCATGTTCTAAATTTTTAATGCCCATTTTTTACGTTGTGAAAAATGCTGTGGAGCCCACGATCGTTTTTAATGACGTAAAAAAAATGTAATTTTATACATCCCGAAAAACAGTCGTGTGTACACAGCATTAGGGCCAGTTCACACTGCTGCGTATTCTATTGTGAATTTGATCGCTCAAATTCGCAAGTAATTTTACTAACAGTTTTCTATGAGTGCCATTCACATCAATGCATTGCGAATCTAAGTTGCATTAAAAAAGGGTCCTGTGCGAGTTTGATGCGAATTCAGCTCTATAGACTGGCATTTCCTGAAATCGTGGCCGCGAAACGCGAATCACGGCCACGATTGTGAACCGGCCCTTAGACATGTTTTGGATTTGTTCACAAATCATGGTTCAATGTACTGGAATCCCATTTGGGACTTCAGGACTCAAAGACCCCTGAGGTCTGTATCTTGGGCATTCTCAATTACTTAATTCCTTCTATTTATACTAACATTATGTTTTGACTCCATCTCTTTCAAGCCAAGACAATTGGAAAAATGCTGCTCCCCTCAATTCACAAATTTATCAGTGAATTCAGCACTTCTAAAATATAAAATATTCTATAAAAATAGGGCCTGTCCCCAAAAAATTCTAAGATATGGCAACCCTAGATGGACACGTGTACAGTCCAGTTGTCTGACTCTTTACCATCATGATTATTAGTGTAATTCTTAAGGGTGCATCAATAGATATATATCTGTGTTTCTTTATAGTACAAAATTAAAGTGTATACCTTGCTGTGTGTGGCTGTATGTATGTTGTGCAAGACTGGGTGTATGAACGTTAGTGCAATGACTTTACTTTTACATTCAGGCTCCATGTAGCCTCGACACAACTGTTACTATGTCTGCAGTTATATCCATGTAGTTATTGTATATGGAGGGGGCGCTAATAATGAATAATATAAGAATAAACAATAAAGTGAAATCTAATAAATGGTTCGTCTGAACCAACAATAGCAGATTTGGTGAGCAGCAACACACTGAAAATAGTGAAATGGAAATAGGAGGTACAAAAATAAATAAATATTATGAATGAATAAATAAATAAAATAAACTCAAGTCATGTAGTTATTACAAAAAATAAAATAAACACCTTAAAATAATTAAAGAAAAAAAGTTTTGTTTTGATTAAAGTATTGCTAAAGGTAAAAACAATTTTTAGTCTTGGATTGAGCGAAGAGGGATTGGAACCCCTGTCCATTTTTATTGCTGTCTTTGTTAAGAATTATACTCTCCATTTGTCCTGGTAATGTTTATTACAGAGAGTAAAAATGAAAAAAATCACAAATCTTGGATTGTCACCAGAACCGGAATAGAGGGAAAATCTCTTCATGGGGACACTAGTTCTGGTCACATTGGTGACAACCAGGGATTCCTATTGGAAGGATTACCTAACACAAAGGGGGTTATTTAAGAAAGGCAAATCCACTTTGCACTACAAGTGCAAAGTGCACTTGAAGTTGCACTGAAAGTGCACTTGGAAGTACGCTGTAGATCCGAGAGGGACATGCAAGGAAAATTAAAAAAACAGCTTTTTAGCTTGCACATGATTGGATGATATAATCAGCAGAGCTTCCCCTCATTTCAGATCTGTCCCTCAGATTTACAGCGACTGCACTTCCAAGTGCACTTTCAGTGCAATTTCAAGTGCACTTTGCACTTGGAGTTTGTACTTGTAGTGCAAAGTGGATTTGCCTTTAGTAAATAACCCCCAAAGTGTTTTGGCTATGGGACAGAAAGTGAAGGTAAATTTCCCCAATGAAAAAAAAAAAAATAGCAGGCATTATACCCCTCATTTATGCTATCCAAAATTCCCACAATTTTTGCTTTTAGATCTTCTGTAAAAGTCAAATGAACCCTTAAATCTGACTCTGCTGTCTGGAATATGTAAGGCAAATGTGCCTGCAATCTTATGTATATGCTTCTTAGAGTACATACTGTATGTTTATATATATAACCTTTTTAAGGACTCAACCATAGAAAAACAAAAGTTGCACAAAAGTGCCTCCAATAACATGTACAGTATTTGTATAGTAGCTGTGTGGATTTCCTGTTCGGTAAATATGTTTACGTATTACCGTTTTTAGGCCTTACCTGTAGAGGTCTTTGATGAGTCCTTCTTCAAATCTAGAACACAGATTGTTCAGCAGTCGTTCATGCTGTCCATACAAGCATATAATGTTGGATGCAGGAAAAGGTTTCAAAGACAGACACGTTATGGTTTCTACCATATTGTATTGATTGATGTGCAGCCGGAAGTAATCACCATTTGCTGTATTTCCTGTTATTATTTCTTGTCCCTGAAAAAAGTAATAGCATGCATTGGTAATAAATTATACATGTTTCAACGCTCTATAGTAATGTATGTACAATATATATCTACTATCAAAAAGCTGAAGCCGTGGTAACATTTTACATTTTAAATACCATATATATTTTTGAGAGGGTAGTCAGATCATATAGACATATTGTAAAGCAAAAAGTAAAATGAAAAACTGTATATGTGCAAAAAAGCAGCAACTTCCTGAGAGATACACACACATTAACAAACACTTTTCCAAATAATAAGTTGTGCTAATCATTTAAAAGTTTGAAATAAAATGAGTAAAAAGTGACAACAAATAAAGTCCATCCAATGTAGTGACATCAGCGTGGCAATGAGGAATAATACACCCAAAGAAACGTGATGTGAAAAGAAGAGATGACTTCCACCACTAGATTCACTGCCACTTACCGACTCCCTATGATCTACTTTTATGGGAGATCACAAGCGCTTTCGGCTCAATGCCCAGCCAGGGCCTTTATCATCAAGTGCTTTGCAAAATGATCTAAAACTATTATCGGCAACTTCAGACTGTTCCAAATTGTCCAGGTGTGATTCCACTACAGATTCATCAGTATATATATATATATATATATATATATATATATATACACACACACATACATACACGCTGCTCAAAAAAATTAAAGGAACACTTTGAAAACTTCAGATCTCAACGGGCAAAAATCTCATGCTGGATATCTATACTGATATGGACTGGGTAATGTGTTAGGAATGAAAGGATGGCACATCATTTGATGGAAATGAAAATTATCCACCTACAGAGGGCTGAATTCAAAGACACCTTGAAAATCAAAGTGAAAAAATTATGCAGTAAGCTAGTCCATTTTTCTGCAATTTCATTGCAACAACTCAAAATGGTCCTCATTAGTTTGTATGGCCTTCAAGTGCTTGTATGCATGCCTGACAAACATCAGGGCATGTTCCTAATGAGACAACGAATGATGTCCTGGGGTATTTTCTCCCAGATCTGGACCAGAGCATCACTGAGCTCCTGAATAGACTGAGATGCAACCTGGCAGCACCGGATAGACCGAAACATAAAGTCCCAGAGGTGCTCTTTTGGATTTAGGTCAGATGAGCATGGGTGCCATTCAATGGTATAAATTTCTTCATCCTCCAGGAACTGGCTGCATACTGTCACCACATGAGGCTGGGCATTGTCGTGAACCAGGAGGAACCCAGGACCCACTGCACCAGCGTAGGTGGTTTCATCCCAATACCTAATGGCAGTCAGGGTGCCATTATGTAGCCTGTAGAGGTCTGTGTGTCCCTCCATGGATATGCCTCCCCAGACCATCACTGACCCACCACCAAACCGGTCATGCAGAACGATGTTACAGGCAGCATTAAGTTCTCTGCGGCTTCTCCAGACCCTTTCACGTCTGGCACATATGCTCAGCGTGAACCTGCTCTCATCTGTGAAAAGCATGGAGCACCAATGGTGGACCTGCCAATTCTGGTGTCCAATGGGAAATGCCAATCGAGCTCCACAGTGCCTGGCAGTGAGCACAGAGCACACTAGAGGATGTCGGACACTCAGGCCACCCCCATGAAGTCTGTTTCTAATTGTTTGGTCAGAGACATTCACACTAGTGGCCTGCTGGAGGTAATTTTGTAGGGCTCTGGCAGTGCTCATCCTGTTCCTCCTTGCACAAAGGAGCAGATACCGGTCCTACTAATGGGTTAAGGACCTTCTACGGCTCTGTTCAGCTCTCCTAGAGTAACTGTCTCCTGGAATCTTCTCCATGCTCCACTGCGCTGAGGGACACAGCAAACCTTCTGGCAATGACACGTATTGATGTGACATCCTGGAGGAGTTGGACTGCCTGTGCAACCTTTATAGGGTCCAAGTATCGCCTTGTGCTACCAGTAGTGAAACTGACCCTAGCCAAATGCAGAACTAGTAAAAAAAAAACAGTCAGAAAAGATGAGTAGGGTAAAAAAAGGCAGACACCTCCACCTGAAAAAACATTCCTGTTTTGGAAGTCATCTCATTGTTGCCCATCTAGTGCACCTGTTGTTAATTTCAATTAACAGCAACGCAGCTGAAACTGATTAACAACCCCCTCTGTATACATCCCTCCCCCTCTGCTACTTAACTGACCAGATCAATATAGTAGAAGTTCTGATTCAAAAGTGTTCCTTTAATTTTTTTGAGCAGTATATATATATATTACTTTCAGAAAGGGCGCTACGCTAAAGTTAGTAGGGTGAGAGACTTACTTACTCTCACCCAGGTTGATTTGTTCAAATTCGGCAGCTGTCCACCCTGAATTATCTTGTGGGTCATTCTGCGTTCCAGAGATGTGGTCCCATCTCTGGGCGGCAGGTGGAGCTAGAGGGATTCAGGCGAGCCACTTTTCCCTAGCAGCCAATTGGAGGAGTGTTTCCCTCGCGGGGCATGCTGGGGGAGGGTATATATGTGGCAGACGCCATTTTTCTGGGTTCTTCGCAGGTTACTGGTTCCAGGGGCGGCACCCACCTTCAGGGTGTGCGCACATCATGGGCCCCATCACTATGGCCTACCTGGCTGGGGCCCGTGATACACGGAGCTCCCGACTCTGGGCCCTCATGGCTCAGAAACACTGAAATGATTGAGGGACCTCAGTGACTTACTGGGGTTCCGCATCTCGAGAGAACGGGATTGAGAGGATATGCTCTATTGCTCTTAAGTACCGGACCTGTGGCAAAGGCCTCTACTAATCCTCCTAGAGCCAAGTCGGTGGCAGCGACTTGTTCCTTCTCAGCATTCTCAGTGACACTCTGGCTGCCAGGTGTGTGTGAGAGGCCTGTCCAGGTGCACTGCACCCACACTGGAGTGGCGACGTGATTGACTTAATTACAGAAGGCAGGACTGCTTTCTTTAACCAAGCCTGACTCTGCGAAGTTACTCTACTTTCATCAACCTTTTCTATCTACCTCAAGTTGATGTGTTGGACCAGGAAAATAAAGCATTCAGAAAACTTCAGCTACAGGTTGGACATTCGTTACTGCTCTGCTCACTACATCCACCCCTAGACACCACACAGAGGTAACTTAATACGCCGATCCCAATCTAATCAGCGGCTCCTGAATGGGGTAGCGCTACATAAATTATATATATATATATATATATATATACACACACACACAGTATATATAATAGAGTTAAAAAAAAGTGTGGAAACTTTTTGAAGAACCTATATATATATATACTTTTGACAGATCTAACAATTCTAGCAGAGGAGTACCAAATTAAATTTCTTTGAGCTTTCATTGAACCTGCCTGCTTTTAGTATTACAGTTGTATTGTGGAAGAACCTCATACTAAGCATTTTAAGTGCTCAATTCCAACTGAGTTCTCCGCTTGTGATTGGACAGTGCAAGGAGTGTACGTAAATCAGGAAACTTACGTCACATGTTGGATGTGTAAACAAAGACCAGTGTGCATGTCATAATTTCTCTGTGTCAAGCACGCTGCACCCTAAAAGTACTGGCTGTAAGTGGAGGATTAGGAGGAAGGAGGGAGAGGAGGAGGAGCTGTGGGGGTGAGTTGACCCAACAGGTTTCTATTGGCAGGAGCAGAGACATTGGTAACTAAAGATGCCAGCAGAGAATAAGTGTTTGTGTATACAGTGTGTATGTAAGTGTATTGTGTGAGTCCCTGCCACTTGATAGAATAGACAAAGGGGACAAAGGGTTCTCACAAATGCAGAATGAGGAGCATCAGAAATTCAGTTAAGATTGGAGAAAACTAGTCTTTTCGATTTTTCTCTGGATTTTCTATTTTTTAGATCAAGATCCAGAGTCCAGAAGCTGTTTGGGTTGAACTTTTCTTTCACTTTAAACAAAAGTGGGTCACCAAGCCTCGAAACTGTTTTTGGATTGGACTGAACTCGCCCGGATGCTCTACACTTGAGCAATACCCCCTGCAATACCCCCTGCCAGCAGTTTGATAGCATTGTTTTCCCACGTACAGACGTTTGGAAAGTCCGACAACAAAACCGTGGATTTTTTTCCGACGGATTTTGGCTCAAACTTGTCTTGCATACACACAGTCGCACAAATGTTGTCGGAAATTCCTAACGCCAAGAACGCGTTGACGTACAAGAGGTATGATGGCACTATTAAAGGGAATTTCAATACTAGTCGTGTTAGTAGAAGTTTGGTGAGAGACGATTTCCACTTTTCAGCCTCGTGCTTTTCAGTCTGTTACAGTGTGACGAATGTGCTATCTCTATTACGAACGCTAGTTTTACCAGACCGAGAGCTTCCATCTTCTACTTGATTCAGGGCATGCGTGGAATTTTGTGCGTTGGAATTGTCCATACACGATCGGAATTTACAAGAACGGATTTTGTTGTCGGAGGGCTCATATTGAATGGCCTATGTACAAGGGAGTTGCTTACAGCGCTTTTACACTAGGCAAGGTTTGTTATCTTCCTGTTTACAGGACTAGCTTTTATTGCTGTATTGTGATATAATAATATTAACGGCTCTTTTCTTTCCTAATCATAAAAACATTTAGACCTGAAAATACTGCAGATTTTGTTCAACAACAAAGAGCACTGAGATCGAAACACATTATGAGAGTTACCAGAGAAAGAGAACATATAGAATCTCAGATGTACAAGATTACTGGAGTCACTAAGTGGAGTAACTGGTAGAATATGCAGTATGTCTTAAGTCATCCACAATGATATTAATGTGAACACAGATTGTAATAATGCAGTTGTGCACGGATATTGTATTGTGAGCATAGGTGTGCACAGCCTTTGGCATTAGGGTGTGCACCCCAAAGCTCAAACACACTCTACCAATCACTCATGATATTCATTCAGAAAGGGAAGAGGACGGAAAATGGCATATTTACTGGCCCCTTCCCCCACTCATCCTAAAACATTCACAGCAACTACTAGTGGGAGAGGAGGGAAGCCTGCAGTGCTGTAGGGGGAGCCAGGTCAGAAGGAGGAATCTGTTCTGCACAGAGTGATTAGGGTGTGCCTGGGCACATCTGGCACACCCTGTGCGCACGCCTATGATTGTGAGGTTCCACTTACATTTGGGCAGTGCAAAAAAGCACAAGCAATAACGCACATTAACCCCTTTGCGTCGCTATTTAAATGGGCTTTAATGCTGGGAAGCAGTGTGGTCTGTATATCAAGTGACCGCTGTCTAAACAGTCACATGATCAGCAGCCTATCCCACTGGCAGCTATGCCCGAGTTGATGGAGACGGCTTAGTCAGTTTGCTGGCAGCACGCAGTAAGCACACTTTCAGCACACTACATGAGGCCGCTGCTTGGTGGTTGGGCATTAAAGCCTACTTTTCCTGCTTCCACATACTGTATAGTCATTATATGGTTGGCAAGTGTTTAACATGTTGCATGTAGGCAGCCCACTGAAAAAAAAACAGGCTGTCAAAGCACCAAAACATTGCAAAAGTTGGCCGTGCTACCAATTTTTTGATACAACACCCTATGGTGCATTGTCATTTGTGGCAATACACTATATGACCAAAAGTATTGTGACACCTGCCTTTACACGTACATAAACTTTAATGGTATCCCAGGCTTAGTCTGCAGGGTTTAATATTGAGTTGGCCCACCCTTTACAGCTTAAACTTTTCTGGGAAGGTTGTCCACAAGGTTTATGAGTGAGTCTATGGGAATGTTTGACCATTCTTCCAAAAGCGCATTTGTGAGGTCAGGCACTGATGTTGGACGAAAAGGCCTGGCTCGCAGTTTCTGCTCTAATTGATCCCAAAGTGTGTCTATGGGAATTTTTGTCCATTCTTTTCTTTTGTGAGGTATATTGATATTGATATTGATATATACACTGATATTGGACAAGAAGGCCTGAGGTCAGGACTCTGTCCAGGCCAGTCAAGT
Organism: Rana kukunoris; assembly: GCA_029574335.1. Taxonomy (NCBI): domain Eukaryota; kingdom Metazoa; phylum Chordata; class Amphibia; order Anura; family Ranidae; genus Rana; species Rana kukunoris. Next base: position 472,594,136 of record CM056052.1, read on the forward strand.
TTCTCCAGTCCAAACTTGCTCATCCATGTCTTTATGGCCCAAATCTTTTGGTGGAGGGGGGTTATGGTGTGGGGTTGTTTAGGTTTTGGGCCTGGCTCCTTAGTTCCAGTGAAGCAAACTCTTAAGGCATCAGTATACCAAAACTCTTTTTAAATCATAATGGCAACAGAAACTACCCAAATGACCCTGATAAAAACGTTTACATACCCCAGTTCTTAATTATGATGTATTGCCCCCTTTAACATCAATGGCAGCTTGAAGTCTTTTGTGGTATTTGTGGATGAGGCTCTTTATCTTCTCAGATGGTAAAGATGCCCATTCCTCTTGGCAATTCTTGGGCTGTCTTTCATGAACTGCACATTTGAGATCTCTCCAGAGTGGCTCAATGATATTGAGGTCAGGAGACTGAAATGGCCACTCCAGAACCTTCACTTTATTCTGCTGTAGCCAATGACAGTTCAACTTGGCCTTGTGTTTTGGATCATTGTCATGTTGGAATGTCCAAGTACGTCCCATGCTCAGCTTCCTAGCTGATGAATGAAATTGTTCCTCCAGTATTTTCTGATAACATACTGCATTCATCTTGCCATACATTTTGACCACATTTCCTGTGCCTTTGTAGCTCACACATCCCCAAAACATCAGCGATCCGCCTCCGTATTTCACAGTAGGAATGGTTTTCATCATAGGCCTTGTTGACTCCTCTCCAAATGTAACGTTTATGGTTGTCGCCAAAAAGCAAAATTTTGGTCTCATCACTCCAAATGACTTTGTGCCAGAAGGTCTGGGGCTTGTCTCCATGCTGTTTAGCGTATTGCAAGCGGGATACTTTGTGGCATTTGCATAGTAATGGCTTTCTTCTAGTGACTCGACCATACAGCCCATTTTTCTTCAAGTGCCCCTTTTTTAATGCATCTTGAAATAGCCCTACCACATGTTTTCAGAGAGTCCTGTATTTCACCTAAACTTATTTGTGTTTTTTTTTTCATCCCAAACAATTTTCCTGGTAGAAATTTTAGTCAGTCTACCTGACCGTTGGTTGGTTTCAACAGAACTCCTCATATTCCAGTTCTTGATTAGAGTTTGAACACTGCTGATTGGCATTCTCATTTCTTTTGATATCTTTTTATATCCCTTTCCTGTTTTATACAATTCAACTACCTTTCCCCATGACTCAGATCCAGATAGATCAGTGCAGCACTGGATAAAAGATGCAAGGGTCTGTCAGGAGTCCAGAAACTCATTGACCTTTTATACAGACACACTAATTATAAACAAACAGATCACAGGTGATCACAGGTGAGGATGGTTACCTTTAATAGCATTTAATAGCCCTTTGTGTAAACTTGTGTGCTTGTTATCAGGCCAAAAATCACCAGGGTATGTAAACTTTTTATCAGGGTCATTTGGGTATTTTCTGTTGCCATTTTGATTTAAAAGGAGTAAACACAGTTGATTGATAATAAATGGCCTCAGCCAAACACTAACCATGAGTGAAATACATTTTTTGGTGTATCATTCATATTCTCTGGAAAATGGCCAATAAATCATAAATTCTGCCAGGGTATGTAAATTTATGAGCACAACTGTATGTTCATTGCCTTAGTGTATTGGGGTGCTATGCATCAACGTATTTAATGTGCTTTGCTGTGCCTCGTGGTAATTGGTACGTTCATGTGTGCATAGATATAGATTGATCCGGCAGAAAATGGTAATAGCATTATGGCAGTAATGCACAGATGTAGTTCTGATCACTATATAGTTCCAAAACATCTTAGGTGTTTGCTCTTTGGAATCCTGATCTCAAACTTCTCTGACTAACTCAGTGCTCCTTAACCTTATTCCAATCACAATACCCTTTAAAAGTATGTAAAATCTTCAGGCACCCCTGACATACATGGTACTTACCATTAATCCTGAGCCTAGGATGATGCACACAACCTCCTTTTGAAATTAACTGCATATCAGAAGCCCCCTTCACATTAAAGGTCTCTCCATCATATTAGAGTCCCACATAACATCATCAGCCTCCCCCATCAAAGGATCCCCTCACTACTTCAGAGCTCCACCCTTGCCATTATCAGGGTCCCCATTTACAGACCCCTGATTCCCATCAGAGCTCTACATTATTCCAGCAATATTGAGGAGGATGGGAAGCAGAGCAGGTCTGGATGCAGGTGCATTCCATTCTCTCCTGAATGCTGGGGGCATCTCTGCACTCCATCTGCCTTGGATCAGCATCATCCGTTGCCATGGTGCGGGTGGGGGTACTGTGCGTTCTGGCCCAATGGTTGCTACAACGTTGGTGTTTGGCCTACACCGTGGCAGCACATGACACTGATCCAGATCAAACCACATCCTCTGTTCATGGCACCCCAGGGGGAAAACACTGGACTAACCCACCCTGAATACTTTTTTTTTTCATAAATTCTTTACACCCTGAATACTTTTATATGTGTCCTAGAGGAAATAAAGAATAATTCCTCGCCTGTCTTATCTGGGTAAAGTTTTTTCCACTGGAAACAAGAAGACAAAACTGGTTTCTGAAGGAAAGATGCACAGCCTCTTTATTAGGTACACCTTGGCTGTACCTTGTTAGACCCTCTTTTGCCTTCAGAACTGCCTTAATTCTTCGAAGCATAGATTCAACAAGGTGTTGGAGAAAGGGTCTTGGCAATCTTCTTATAGCCTTTGCCATGTTTTTGTAGAGCAACAATTCATTTTTTTAGATCCTCACAGAGTTCTTTGCCATGAGGTGCCATGTTGAACTTCCAGTGGCCAATATAAGAGAGTGAGAGCGATAACACTAAATTTAACACGCCTGCTCCCCATTCACACCTGAGACCTTGAAACACTAACGAGTCACATGACACTGGGGAGGGAAAATGGCTAATCGGGCCTAATTTGGACCATTTTACTTAGGGGTGTACTAAGTTATTTTGAGGGGAAAGCAAATGTAAACTGTTATACAAACTGTACACTCACTACTTTACATTGTAGCAAAGTTTAATTTCTTGAGCATTGTCACGCGAAAAGATAGAATATTTACAAAAATGTGGCGTTGCTCCGCAACCTCTTTAATACCAACTTAAGGAGGGATCCTTTTGAGGCCCTCTTATGGAAATCGATCACGGAGCTTCTCCGCCCTGAACGCCAGTTGACGGCGCATGTTTTTACTGCAACTAAATTGACCATAGCAAGGGCCTGGAAGACCCCGGCCCTCAGCTTTGAAGCAGTTAAAAACTGCATTAATGATATTATGGTTAATGAGAAACTTACTGCCGTGTTAGCGGATACCCACGATAAATTCCTCCGGGTGTGGCAACCATGGGTGGCCTACAACCACCCTTCGCGATTTGACCAAACACTACTTTCTCTTTGATGAACCTCTGTTCCCCCCGCCCCGTGGACCCCCTCCTTTTTTTTTTCCTTCTCTTTTCTCTCTTCCTCTTTCTCTTCAATGCTACTTGTTCATGCTATCTTTCTAGCTGGTTCTCTTTCTCCTCCTCCTCCTTTTCTTCGTTCTTTGTGGCTCGGACCCACGGGCTTGGTCCTGTTGGTCTTGGACACATGACGCATTGTTTGTTTATTTTACTTTTTGGATAATGCTATCCTCTGCTATGTGCCAGTTTGAATTTTTTTTATTTTTTTGTAATGTTATGCACCGAATCTTTATTTTGCTTTCAAGTCATGCATTTACTCTGGTGTGTTCACCGGTATGTTCACTAAAACAGCATTAGTTCGACTTGGCAGGCTACTTGAGATGGGGACATTCTATTGCTGGTCTTCCGGGTTCGCCTCTGGATTCCTAAGTGCTGGATTGCTTTCAAATCTATGGACTACCTTTTTTTTTGTCGCCTCCAGTTCTTTCTATGATAGCTCACGGTGTGTCCACCACTGCTGTTTCATTTGTATTCCTTTCTTCTTTTTTTTTTATGTTGATGTGTTTTTTCAATAAAACTCTTTGTACAAGAATATTTACAAAAATGTGAGGGGTGTACTCACTTTTGTGAGATAATGTACATATATATTATATGAATTACCCCATCTTGATCAGCAAAGTGTAGTGTACCCTCAGAACACCTGTGACTATAGTGACACCAATAAAAATGTCGGAGCTTGTTTTCACAAAGTCTCTCCGCAGCTACTCCATGGTTTTGGGAAAATGTATCAGCAAATAGAGTCCATGTATTTCATACATACTTGTGTTGTACTTAATGATCTTACAGCAGGTAACATTTTTATACATGCAATCCAGCAGATACAGATACTTACATAGTTGGGTTGCAGCATCTGAGCTTGTAATGGACAAGGGAGTGCAGGCTTACTCACATGTAAATAGTGATAACCTCCAGGTACAATTCCACCTATCAGAGAAGAAATCATTACAACAAATATCATAACCTTCTTAGACTTAACAAATTATAATTATTATAAAATGTGGGTATAGCAACACGTACAACCTTGTTTACATGCCCAATATAAAGGAATTCTAGCAAGCATGATTTACATTTACACTACTAATTATAACAAATGATGTAAAGAAAAAAAGAAAAGAAAAAATAGACATGTTTTATGTCATAAAAAAAATAGTGTTGTATGTTTTGTGCTTTATACACAACCCCCTCTGATGACAACTGTATGCACTATACAATATAACAGTATATACCACTTTTACATCATTATTACTGTTAATCTATAGTAAAATGATGTTATTATTGTTATTTTGCACAGTGCTAAGCACTGCAACCTTGCTGGGACGGGAAACACTCACTATATTGTTTGTAGGGTATTGTTCCAGAACTCACAGGCAGCAGCCAGTCAGACAGAGGGCCAGACAGAGGGCGCCTACGTCTCTAAGCCAATACAGCTTGTCAGGGGGCTGAGACTTTAACAGACAGGCGGAATTTCAAGGAAAGTTTTTGGTAGGTAAACGTATCTCAAAATTGGTTTTCGTCCATTGACTTACCGTATTTTTCGCTCCATAAGACGCACCTGAACATAAGACGCACCCAGGTTTTAGAGGAGGAAAACAAGAAAAAAAGTATTCTGAACCAAATGATGTACTAAAATATTTAATATTATATTACAACTATAGGTGGGTGGTGGACACAGTAATACCAGCTCCCCTATCAAATCATCTCAGTTACACTATACCTGGGTGGTGGTGGTGGACACAGCAACCCCCCCCCCCCCTTCCCAGATCAGCTCAGGGTGGCAGGACAGACACAAACACCCCTTCAGCCTCTTCTATCACAACAGCTCAGGTGATGGATAGTGGATACCATGCCAGCCCACACCTCCCACCCCCCTTATCACCAGCTCACCTTGCACAACCCCCTCTGGCTGTCTCTCAGCGTCAGATATACCCAGGCAGCAGCTAAGAAGGAGGACTGAGGACATATTTTGCAGCAGCAGCAGCGGCCAGTGGAAAGAGGCAGGAAGTTATACTGGACCAGACCACAGCGCCGGGGGTGTTCCAGCTGAAAACAAAAAGCCAGCCAGGGCTCTTGTCACTTGCAGGATGGTGTCACATCTTGCGGGTGTCAACTCACCCGGGTGTGGAGCGCACCATTATAGCAACGCTGCTGACACCACCCATGTTTTGGCACTTGGGGCAGTCCACCTCCCCCCGCTCCACTTGGTATGCCCCTGTCTCACATCCTGTCTTTTCTCCCTTACACAGAAGCCGAGTGTCTGTATTCTGACACATCGGCGGCGACGGGGGGGCGGAGCCTGCGCAGTATTCACTCCATAAGACGCAGGGACACTTTCCCCTATTTTTTAGGGAGGAAAAAATGCGTCTTATAGTGCGAAAAATACGGTAATTAGAATTTTATTTTTGTTTAGTTTTCGTCACTAAAAACATGCAGCTGACAAAAATATTTTCATCAACCAAATTAACACTGTTTGGTTGCCTTTAAAGGAGTTGTAAAGTCTTGTGGTTTTTCACCTTAATGCATTCTATCCATTAAGATGAAAAACCTTCTGTAGTGCAGCTGCCCCCTAGAGCCCCCCTTTTTCTTAACCCGATCTTTCCAGCAACGAGAATGAGCCCAGCAGCTCCAGGCGCTGTCTCCCACTGCTGTCAATCAAATCCAGTGACACAGGAGCCAAAGGGGCAGGGCCGAGTCCTGCTGTCTGTGTCAATAGACTCAGTAGCAAGACTTGGGAGCGCACCCGCATGGGTGCCCCCTTGGAATGCGGGTCTCTATGGGGGCACTCAATGCTTTAAAGGAGCCAGAAGCGCTGAAAAGGAGGATCGGGTCCACTCTGTGTCAAACCCTTGCACAGAAGGAGGTAAGTATAACATGTTTGTTATTTAAAAATGACTTTAAGGCAGGATAGCTTGTGGAGTAGCTTATGCCTCTTCATCTGTGATGCCAATCACTTTACATTTTAAAAAACTATAACCATTATTTCTCGGTAAACACATATTGCAAACACATTGCAGAGATATCATCCTGTAAAAACAACCCACAAGAGTGCATATGGGGATCACTTTGACTTTGGTTGCCAACCGTTTATGTTTTGTGTGCTTTATCTGTGTTCCCAGAGGGTAAAAAAAATTGCAAAAATAAATAAATAATAATTTAGCATATACAATTGTGACGCAAGTAATATTGTAGGTGTTCTGTACACAGAATTGTACAGAACGCTCCCCAGATATGTATTTCCTGATTGTGTGATTGGCTCCCTGATTTACCCAGAAGTCAGAATTTAGGCATCCCCTGCAACAAAAATTGTATTTTTGGGGTGATACCCCCAATAGGAAATTACGTCTAAGGCCGCGTACACACGATCAAATCTGTCTGCTGGAAACGGTCTGCCAGACTGTTTCAGCAGACAGATTCGATCGTGTGTACGGGCAAACAGATGGATTTGGCCAGCCGACAGATTTGAAAGCATGCTTTTAAATCTGTCTGCTGGGAACCCGTTTGCACGACATGTCTGCTGGTTAGTATGCTAACCAGCAGACATATCTGCTTGCACACGCGTCGAATGGTTTCGACGCATGCGCGGAAGTGTTTTACTTCCTGGTGCGGTGACGTGGCAGCGTCAACGTCACTGCCACGTCACCGACACGTCAGCGCGCTGTCTGCTGGCGGGGATTTTGGTTTGATCGTGTGTACACGATCAAACCAATACATCCCAGCAGACAGATTTGTTCAAATCGGTCTGTCCGACCAATTTGAACAAATCTATTTGCTCGTGTGTACAAGGCCTAAAAGGGATGCTGAATTTTCCTCATTAGAGGACTGCAGGTGCAGCAGCTGGTTGATAATTATAAAAACACTCCCATTAGATTCACTTACCACATAATTACAGAGAAACACACAGGGATTTCTTCAGACTAACAAAAAGGTAGAATTCTGCTATAAAGTTTTTTTAAATCCCTGCAATGCACAATCACCCAGAGGCAGGCCCGGATTTCCCACAAGGCCACCAAGGCCAGGCCTCGGGGCGGCAGGGCGCCAAGGGGCGGCAGCAGAATGGAGTCCCCCCGACGGCCAGTTAAGAGCGGTAAGTTGCTTTCTGGAATCCGCTCGCTCATTAACAAACGATTACGGCAATGTCGCTAAAATAATCTTGTAAAATGTGTGCTGTCATCCGTCCTCCCCTCCCCCCCACATACCTCTCTCTACTGGCCCTGTCTTCGGACTTGCCGTCGATGTACACAGTGAGAGGGGTGAGCTGTGCTCTTACCATCTCAGCTTTGTCAGGAGTTTTAGCACAGTGCTAGGACTCCTATTTTGAAGGTGACAGTGTCACCTCCAATTGCTATCACACAGGGAATTGTTTTCTCCTGTGTGATAGCAATAAAGTTAAGTGAAAAAAAGTTATAAAAAAATAAGAAATAATAATTCAATTATTAAAATTAAAAAGTAATTAAAAAGTAAAGAATAAGAAAAATAATTGTAAAAATAATAAGAAAATTATACAAATAAAAAAAAGCTACAAAAAAAATAAAAAAATTATAAACAAGTAAAAAAAAAGAAAAGAAACAAAAATATTTGAACTAACCGTGCCGCCCCTGCCATCCGGTTGCCATTCTCCGTTGATTTGAGGGGGGGGGGGGGGGGTGGTTCGGTTGGCGGGGAGGAACCTGGCCTTGTGGCGGCAGGGAGAGCAAATACGGCCCTGCCCAGAGGGCAAGGTTTTTTTTTTCTCAACAAAAGTGGAGTTACGCTACAAGCTTGGGTATGCTCAATAGGCTTTGTTTTGTATACCTCAACTTTTAAATTCAATACAAATAATTGACAAAAAAAAAAAAAGTGCATATAGGGAGAGAGGGAGGGGAAAGAGAAAAAAAACACAGACTCAAAAAAAAGGAAGGCAACACAGAGCAAATACGCCTAATAAATTCAGATTCTATACAATATATTAAATGACAAACAGTATAGGTTTTTACTTTTACTTGTGACCCCCAAAAGAATTTCAAGTAGCTATTTATGAACATGTAGAAGTATTGAGTCTAAAATGTACAAAATGTTCCTCAGAGAATTCTACCTGAATGTGGTTCTTATTCCATTAGGATCAATAAACATTAACTATATGATGAAGGGCATGGCATTAAAAATAGAGAATATAATCATCTTTTAAATGAGGAATGCTATCTATGTAACGTACGATCTTTCCTAGGAACATTATTGTAGAGTAACTATTTAGAAAACGATTCAATTGTATTTATTGCCATGATAAGAATGTTTTTCTAGTTAGCTAGAATGATTTTACCGAACCTGGGGAAGTTTAGGCCATGGATTTTAGAAAGGTAATCTGAAAGTTAACCATGTCTTGAATGCAAACATAGGTTAGTTTAGATTTCCAGTCAGCTGCTGGTGTAAAGGACACACAAGCCAAGTATTGGGCACAAGGCAGTTTTTGAAATTTACTGAATTTAGCAAGATATTTAGCTACATGTTATTTTTTGCAGCTTTAAAGTATTAGAATATGGGCTTCTCTATGGTATGTTTTGAGAGAAAGCTCAGTCAGTTCTTATGCCGCGTACACACAAATTCAAACATGCTGCATTTTTTAACGTCGTTTTAATCGATGTCGTTTTTCGGGTTGTAAAAAATGATCGTGTGTGGGCTAAAACAACGTTTTAAACCCACACATGGTCAGAAGCAAGTTATGAGACGGGAGCGCTCGTTCTGGTAAAACTACCGTTCATAATGGAGTAAGCACATTCATCACGCTGTAAAAGACAGAAAAGCGCAAATCGTCTTTTACTAACAAGGAATCAGCTAAAGCAGCCCAAAGGCGAATAGAGCGTCCCCTTTAGGCCTCGTACACACCAGTAAATCTATCTGTTCAAATCGGTCGGACTGACCAATTTGAACAGATCTGTCTGCTGGCATTTTGGTTTGCTCGCGTGTACACACGAGCAAACCAAAATCCCCGCCAGCAGACAGCGCGCTGACGTGTCGGTGACGTGGCGGTGACATTGACGCCGCCACGTCAGCGCACCAGGAAGTAAAACACTTCCGCGCATGCGTCAAAATCATTTGGCGCGTGTGCGAGAAGATATGTCTGCTGGTTAGCATGCTAACCAGCAGACATGTCGGGCGGACGGGTTCCCAGCCAACAGATTTCAAAGCAGGCTTTGAAATCTGTCGGGTGGCCAAATCCGTCTGTTTGCCCGTACACACGATCGAATCTGTCTGCTGAAACGGTCTAGCAGACCGTTTCCAGCAGACAGATTTGATCGTGTGTAAGAGGCCTTAGAGTGCCGTCGTACGTGTTGTACGTCACCGTGCCTTGTTCATAATTTTTTTTAAACGATGGTGTGTGGGCAACATAGTTTTTAATGATAAAGTTGAAAAAACTTTGTTTTTTGGACATGCTGAAAAACAACATTTTTTTTCATGCTGAAAAATGATCGTGTGTACGCGGCATTAGCCTTTCTCTTGGGACAGACCAATACTGATCTTGCAGTCAGCCATGACACCTTCTAATAGTGAGGAAGGAAAAGAGGTCCCAGGAGCCACGCATCACCCAAAACCCTCATGTAAAGAGTAAAAGCATCCTCAGCCTAGATTCCATCCCGGTCATGCCCCTGATGCATTTCACCCTACCCATGGGGGTTAGCCATGGGAATCATCTTAAAAAAAATCCAAAAGGTAATTTTTTTTTTTTTTTTAGGCTTGCTGTGTGAATGGGAACACATAACAATCATATAGTAAAACAATAAAAAATAATTGCGCTACTAGAACAATAAATTATGAGAGTAAAAGCGGCCTACATCAACGATAGAACAAATCGAAATAGACATATAAAAAATAAAAAATGTGGCGCTAAAAGGAAACACTCAAACAACACAAAGGAGGAAGTGTATCTCTACCCCAAAAAATAAATGGTGATATATGCTATATAGTAAAACATAAACATATAATGATAAATTGTGATAAATGCACATCAGAAAGCAATCCAAGCAGGAACCGTGTAAGGGGAAAAATAAGGCCCATTGAGGGCTAAAAAAAGTTCCAGGTAAGTCCAGGTAGTATTGACACTACAGTACTAAGAAAAAATCCGGTGCGGGAAGTCCCGATGGAAGCTGACAATCCAGTGGAGGGAAACAGAGGATCAAACATGCATTCCAAAGTTGTCAGAAGAATTAAACACTCTTACCAGATTCGGTGGACATACAGACCATTGGTAGTATGTCAAATGGGCAAAGAATGGATCCTCAGTCAGGTGTAATTCATGTAAGGCACATCAGATGATATCTCCAGGAATCTCCAAATTTCTTGACTCTCACCCTCACACCAAGACCCTTGTTTTACCAAAGGTCTAAAACGCTTAGAACAAATGGCAGGAAATCCAGATGGCTCAAAGATGTGCAATTGTCAGCTGAAGGACCCGGAGATATGCAAGTATCCTCAGTGGCACCAACGAATCAATATGCAAAGAAAAAAGGCCAGATCTAAGAGCTTCCATATAAACCAGGTCTCTTTAATGAGTAAAAAATGTGCAGGGTACTCACATTCAAGTAGAAAATACAGGCATAAAACACCATATCAGGCAGCTCAAATGAAGATGTGGGACATCAAGGAGTGACATGGGATGGTTCCTGACCCCGGACGCGTATCGTAATACTACTTCCTCCCGCCCTGCTGAGGAAGTAGTATTACGATACGCGTCCGGGGTCAGGAACCATCCCATGTCACTCCTTGATGTCCCACATCTTCATTTGAGCTGCCTGATATGGTGTTTTATGCCTGTATTTTCTACTTGAATGTGAGTACCCTGCACATTTTTTACTCATTAAAGAGACCTGGTTTATATGGAAGCTCTTAGATCTGGCCTTTTTTCTTTGCATATTGATTCGTTGGTGCCACTGAGGATACTTGCATATCTCCGGGTCCTTCAGCTGACAATTGCACATCTTTGAGCCATCTGGATTTCCTGCCATTTGTTCTAAGCGTTTTAGACCTTTGGTAAAACAAGGGTCTTGGTGTGAGGGTGAGAGTCAAGAAATTTGGAGATTCCTGGAGATATCATCTGATGTGCCTTACATGAATTACACCTGACTGAGGATCCATTCTTTGCCCATTTGACATACTACCAATGGTCTGTATGTCCACCGAATCTGGTAAGAGTGTTTAATTCTTCTGACAACTTTGGAATGCATGTTTGATCCTCTGTTTCCCTCCACTGGATTGTCAGCTTCCATCGGGACTTCCCGCATCGGATTTTTTCTTAGTACTGTAGTGTCAATACTACCTGGACTTACCTGGAACTTTTTTTAGCCCTCAATGGGCCTTATTTTTCCCCTTACACGGTTCCTGCTTGGATTGCTTTCTGATGTGCATTTATCACAATTTATCATTATATGTTTATGTTTTACTATATAGCATATATCACCATTTATTTTTTGGGGTAGAGATACACTTCCTCCTTTGTGTTGTTTGAGTGTTTCCTTTTAGCGCCACATTTTTTATTTTTTATAATCATATAGTAAGGTTTTCCCAAACCTGACTTCAAAACAGTCCTACACCTTAAAGCTTCTACAAGAATATGCTGGGGTTAATCCTGAGTATCCTTTTGAGATTTGTTGATGGTGTCACATACAGTTGGGGGGTCTTAGTGAATGGCAAAGCAAACTAAGTGGGCTTAGAAATGACTCCAGCACTGCTGTCAGCAACAGCAGCCTCACTAATGTCAGTAAGGGAAGAAAGTACAGCAGGAGCTGTACTACCCAGGAAAGTAAACTAAATGCCAGCTAGTTTATTAGGATTTCATCTTTGTGTGTCATCTGAATAGACAGCCTTTTCTCCTATTTATTTAAGTATCCCTGCTCAGCTGGATTTGGTACAGGTTTTTTAGCATCACTAGTTTGGCACATAAAAAAATAGGCACCAGAATATTAATTGCATTACATATAAAATGAGATGATATAATTGCAGCTAGCATAATCATATTAATATTTATCACAATGATACTACAGCATTTATCACTGATGCAATAAACTTAAATTGAAATTAGGGCCCCTTTCACACAGACTTGTCCGTGTGGTGGCGGTTTCCTTCCGCTCCGCTAAGGGACACAGCCGCGGTGCGAGCCACAGGGCAGCGGGCAGGCGTTGTTAGTGTGGTGCCGCTACCCATGAGTGTCACCCCTCTGGTGGGTTTCACCCGGGTGTGGCCCCGCCTAACCCCGCACCTGGCTAGCAACGTCGCTGGTCATACGCCTGCTCAGCGGGGATCAGCGGATCCACCCCCCGTTGAGCAAGCGGAGTCCGTCAAATGAACAAGCCCGTGTGAAAGAGGCCTTAAGAATTGGGCTTAGGTTAAGAAGGCTAGTTTGAGGTCTAGATTTATGAACAGCATCTAACGTCTATGCATTGAGCCTGTAGCCAGATATTTGGCACTTATATCAACAATCTTCTGTTAGGATCACCTCTTTTACACAGAACCTTTTATTGTTCTAGCTTCAAAAAGATCATATGACAATGACAACATTCATTCAAAGAAATGTTTAAATCTCATAAAAGATAGAAAGTGAAGTAGGTACAATGTAGAGCTAAGCAAAAAAAGTCACAATGACCTATGTAAAGACTTTTCTCAATCATTGATGTTCCCAAACATTTTTATTTCCTTGACCTTGATTAGATGATTAGATTAGATGTCTGAAGCAAACACAAGTAATTTAGGCTAGGAACACAGGGGTGGATTTACTAAAACTGGAGAGTGCAAAGTCTGGTGCAGCAGAAAAACCAACTGAACAAGCTGAAGTTAGAAGCTGATTGGCTACCATGCACAACTGCACCAGATTATGTAATCTCCAGTTTTAGTAAATCAACCCCACAGTGTTGACATTCACTCCTTAGTTCATACCTTGAATGACAGGACCTTTATAAATTGTGATGAGCTTGTCTTGTTCTCGTGTAGGCTCGTTCACTGGTTCCAGTGTTGGGTCAAAGAGAGGCAGTATACAAGCAGCTAGCTGACAGCCAATTTCCTTTGAGCTGAAGTAACTATGAGACCATTCATTTGCATAATACCTATTAGAGTACTTGGTCAATGGTCCTGCTGCTCTTATAGATATGTCGTTTGTGTGAAATGTGGTATCAATGACCAGCCTCCTGTCATATACTAGACATGCATTATTTATTGCTAGGAAGGCCTGATGATCTACTCCTTTCTGGAAAAAGCTGAATACCACCTACAGGAAAAAGATATTACAATATTAGATTAATAAGTTGCAGAACTAATTTTAAAGTTATATACAAGTCCACTTAAACATATGGGGCCAGATCCACAAAAACCGGCGTATCTTTAGGCGGGCGTAGTGCATCTCATATGCGCTATGCCCTGTAACTCAGAGTGGCTCGTATGGTATCCACAAAGCACTTGCTCCCATATGTGCGCCGGCGTAGCGTAAATCGGACAGTGTAAGCCGGCGTAAATTCAAAGTAGGCAGGTAGGGGGCATGTTGTATTTAAATGAAGCGTGACCCCATGTAGATGCATGGCCGAACGAACGGCGCATGCGCCGTCCGTGGACGTATCCCAGTGCGCATGCGTCGGATAGAATGCCTAAGATATGTCGAACACTGCCTACGACGTGAACGTAACTTACGCACATCCCTATTCGCGTACGACTTACGCAAACGACGTAAAATTTGACGCTGTTCCGACGTCCATACGTTAACATGACTTACCCCTGCTTTATGAGGGGTAAAGTTACGACGGTCGTACGCCTTACGTAAAAAGCGTATATTGATACGCCGGGCGCAAGTAAGTTCGTAGATCGGCGTATTTAGCTAATTTACATATTCGACGCGGAAATCTATGGAAGCGCCACCTAGCGGCCAGCGTAAATCTGCAGCCTAGATACGACGGCGTACTAATATTACGTCGGTCAGATCTACACAACATTCAGGCGTATCTGCCTTTGTGGATAAAGAAAAAACATAAGACGGCGCATCTTTAAACTTAGTATTGATACGCCGGCGTAAAGTCTTTGTAGATCTGGCCCGTAGCATATACTGTACATGAAGAAAAGAACACAACCTACTTATTATTTAAAATCTTAACCTGGTGTTTTGAGAATATACAACCCAGAGACAGATTTTGCAGGAAATCTCCATTGTCTCTCCATTGTTAGTTTATGCATATATCTGACAGCATAGTTGCCCATGTTTTAAAATAAATTCCAGGGACAACTTTTTTCAAGTCAGTGGGAAAAAATATGCTTTGAAAGTTGGTGCAACAAGGTAATAGACCCCCTTCCTCGACCTCCATCCTAAAATGACTAGCCTCTCTTTTCTTTCCCCTACAGATGACCCCCAGTTCCTGCATGTGCATAGAGGAGCAGTATCTCAGAACTCTCCTCACCAGCTCATTCAATGGCCCCTCTAACCCAAAACTCAGATGTGCCTCCTAAAGAGGAAGGGCCAAATGTGAACAGATATCTGCTCTGAAGACACCCAATTTATAATTTATGTTAGTACTTGGCATGTTCATTTGTGGCCCTCTCTGTTTTGTGGGTTAATACAGTTGCCAGTTAAACACTCTCAGTCCACCCCATGCTCCAAGTTAATTTAGTTTTTAGCATTGTTGTGTATATAGGTTGTGTTTCCATCGTTAAATGCAAAAACTAAAACCCATTCAAAAAATCGTTTGTACCTTCATGTCTTGAATAAACTAACTTGGATTTTACTTCTTGGTCAGTGGACACTGCCTATGGATCTTGGTAAAAAAAACAAAAAAAAACACGCTGATATCCTTTGACCGGTAAGTCTGTCACAATGTACATACCAGCACATTGTGGCAATATCCTGCAGGGGACCTGTTATAATTATTTTGTTTGTATGACATTTAACACAACTTTGATGCCCTGTACACACAATCACTTTTTGTGATGAAAAAAAATGTCATTTTTTTTCATGAAAAAAAAACGAAATTTTTCAAACTTCATTTTCAAAAATGACGTTGCGTACACACCATCATTTTTTGAAAATGATGAACAAAGTGATGGCACTCTAATGCCGCGTACACACGGTCATTTTTTGCGATGAAAAAAAACGTTGTTTTTTAAAACGTCATTTAAATTGATCGTGTGTGGGCAAAACGTTGTTTTTTGTCTTAAAAAAAACGACCAAAAAAAAATGCCAACATGCTTGAATTTTTTGTGTCGTTTTTTTAAAACGTCGTTTTTTGTTTCACAAAAAGTCACCGTGTGTAGCAAAAACGTCGTTTAAGACGACGTTTTTCAACCCGCGCATGCCCAGAAGCTAGTTATGAAGCGAGCTTCAATGGAAAAGTGTGGTGAACGTAACCTCGTTTTTTGTGAAAAAAACGATGGTGTGTATGCAACATCGTCTTTGAAAGTGACGTTTCAAAAACGTCGTTTTTTACTTCACAAAAAACGTAGTTTTTTTCATCGCAAAAAACGACCGTGTGTACGCGGCATAAAGGGGAAGTTCTATTTGCCTTGAGGCTGCTTTTAGCTGGTTACTTGTTAGTAAAAGACGATTCCTGCTTTTTTGTCTGTTACAGCATGATGAATGTGCTTACTCCATTATGAATGGTAGTTTTACCTCCCGTCTCCTAACTTGCTTCTGGGCATGTGCGGGTTTAAAACGTCATTTTTCACGTAGTTTTGCCCACACACGATCATTTTTTATGACACAAAAAATGACATTTTGAAAAATGACATAAAAAATTCGAGCATGTTCGAATTTTTTTTTGGTCATTTTTCAGAAGACATAAAATGACATTTTGGCCACACACCATCATTTTAAATGACATTTTAAAAAATTACATTTTTTTCATCACAAAAAGTGATCATGTGTATGGGGCATAAGTCAACAAGCTGCCATACTGTCTACACCAGAGGTGTCAAAAACAAGGCCTGGGGGCTGAATCCGGCCCCCCCAGACCCTTTCATGTGGTCTTCGCACCTCTTCTGCAGCTGCCAGAGAGCTCCAGCCTTCATCTGGTCCTCCTTCAGACCCTTACTTTCTGCTTTTAAGCAGTGCATCCAGCTTCTTCCCAGCAGCAGCATAAGATAAGGGGGTGCACTGTGATGTAAGGGAGAGTGGGAGACTCAGCTTCTGATGGTGGGGTGGCTCTTGACATTTAATGTAAAGAGAGAGGATGTGCTGGACATCTAATCTTACAGATACAACCGGCCCTTTTGAGGGTAATTATAATGCTGATGCGGCCCACGATGAAATCAAGTTTGACACCTTGGTCTACAAAACTGTGGCTCAGGCGATATGCCTCTTGCATAAGGAGGCCTTTCAAATAGAACACTTACTAAAAATAACGGAACTCGTAAATTATTTAAATTCATCCAACTTGTAGAACAAAATCCAAGATGTAGAACAATATATATATATATGTTAGCTTTGTACTTACAGAACACTGTAGCCTCAGTGGCTTTGTGTCAGTAGTAAATGAAGCACAATGTATAGGGTCAGGATCACCTCCGTCATTCCACTGTGCCAGCTTACAGTTGTAGTAGGTAGTAACACCAGCTTCCATCAATGCTTTCTGCACAGTTTCTTCTATCGTGTAGTTGTTAAAGCAAGTGATATTCGATGTTAGTGGCGGCTGTACCAAATGGATGCGAACACCACTAATTCCTATTGACAAAAGAGTACCAACTGTTGTGTATGCATCAAGTGTATTCCCATATACAATCACATTACCTGAAAAATACACAAAAATATAAAAACAATCATGAAAAGGCAGAGAAGGACCACATTGGTATTACAGAATTTTTATGATACAGGTTTGCTCTCTGTGACCCTATTATTTATCTGATGTTGGAAGCAAATAGTGTTGCCTAGCAACTCCAAACTAGAAAATCTAAAGAAGAATCTGAACAAAACATCCCACAAAAGTAGAGTGTGCTTAGCCTAGATGAATAGCATTTGGTAATTTCCAAAATAAAAAAAAATATCCTTTTAAAAAAAAAGGAGTACAAATTTTCATGGATTGTACTGATGAACAGACCAGTTTAATAGATGCATTTGGATCTATAGAAAGGATGCAGCTCAACTAGTGTACATTCATTACAACCAGGATGATTGACACAGCAATGGGCAGTGAGCGCATACTCTCTGCAAAACAATGCAATATGATCATGGTCCTCTTTACAAGAAAGTCACATTATACTTAAACATACCTGCCCCCCCCCCCCCCCCCCCGCCAAAAAAAAACATGCCTGTGCTCTACTGTTGAGTGCGGTATAGAGGTAGAAGTGGCGCTACCTTAATTAATACGTGAATATAAAGTGCAATACTGATAATGTGGGTAATAGATTTATCCTATTTGGTATAGAGTGCACCTGTGCTTATTATATGAAAAAAATAAAAATAAATGCAATGTAGTGATCAAATACAGATGCAATAGTGTACACTAATAAAGTTCTTGTGCTTCGTATGAGTTATTAGTGATATCCAGTCCAAACGTGTACATGAAAAATGACAGGAAAAACAGGTATAAAAATAAAATAATATTAAAATAAAATAAAAATAATGAATAAATAAAAATATAATAATATAAATAAATAATGAAAGGTGCTTTGTGAGCTTCTAGTTCCTTATTTCACACAGTGACCACCTCAAACTGTGCTCCTATGTGGCCCGCACTCACAGGATTTTCAACCCCTCTTGAGGTTTACAGCATTCACAGTGTATGCCACTGTGCAGCACTCTGGCAATGAAACGTACTGCTATGATCCTGGTGGTGCTCCCAGTGGTTATCCCATATGGAGGAGAAGAAGGGTCTCAAATAGTGTAATAACGTTTTTAAAATGATCAACTTTTATTAAATAGTCAAATGAGTACTCACAATTTAGTGAATTCAGCAGAGCATATCATATGCAAAAACGGAAGGGGTGCAGCATGGGTGCAGTGAAGGCAAGGTCTGCAGCTTGGGGATTGATGGTATTGTCAGCCCTAGCCGGCCAAACTACAAACTAACAATACCATCGATCCCCAAGCTGCAGACCTTGCCTTCACTGCACCCATGCTGCCATTGTTGGGGACACCCTGCAGGTCACCCTACACTACGGAATCCCATTGCTGCTAGATACTGCAATACTCATCCTCTGCAAATGGATAAGTAGCATTTACTTCTATTGTACTGCTCTAGAATTACCTGCTACATATATTGCTTCTATTAAGTACTATATTTAAATCTGGCTTATTGAATACTAACCTACTGCTTGGGATTACTTACTGTGTCTTCAATTGTTCGCTGTGGAATATCTTAAAGGGACATATACTCTCAACTCAGCTGAGCTATATTTGCCTCTCTTATGCAATTATTACTTGCTTACAGTATTCCTATTTTCTACGTGCTTGACATACGTTGTTGAATGAAATTTGGGCTTAGTTCCTAACTTATTGAACATGTTTGCTTTAACTTTTATTTTTTTCTCATTCAAATGCTTTAACTTTTCTATGCTAAGGTTGAGGGTATTTTATACCTGCACCCTTAAGTGGCCTAATGCATTCCTTTATGTTAAAGTGATATGATGTAGAGAACCCACAAACCCCTGTTCTCTGATTGGAGTGACGACTGGGGTCCTGTACTGATAATCACTTGCATAAAGAAGTGCATTGGAATCTTTACCGCACTTGTGCTTACTTACATTTATTGTAATCTTTCAACGCTAGCGATTGGAGGCATGTTGTAATACCTCCATCCTTAGTAGCTAAACACATTCCTACTGTATATGTGAGACAGATGTTGTAGTGAACCCCCAAACTCCTGTTCTCAGATTGGAGTGATGCCTGGGGTTCAATACTGAAATCTCACATAACATAGAGAGGTGCATTGAAACCTTTTGCTAACCGCAGTTGTGGTTCACTCCCATTCACCATAGATTGTGACAGTATGTATTGAATCATATAGAGGATAATAAACTATTACGAAATATTAAGAAATGTAGTAGTGATTGGAAATTAAGGCTCGGTTTGTAAAATATTAAAAATTGTTCAAAAAACAATTAAGATCTAGGTCTATGTCTGAGGGCTGGAGGGTCTCGAGCTCAAAAATCCATCAGGTTTCATTTTCTAATATCTTCATTTTCTTGTTCTCTCCCCTCCAATGTCCCTTGATCTTGTCTATTCCATAAAAAGTCATACATGTGGGATCTCTATTATGATAGTCCCTAAAGTGTCTCGAGACACTATGTATAAATCCCTTTTTTATGTTGGAAATGTGTTCCCGAATCCTAACATGTAACTCTCTGATTGTTCTCCCAGCACTCGTAAGCCATGTACACACGATCGGACCAAACCGATGAAAATGGTCCGATGGACCGTTTTCAACGGTTCACAGACTGATGGCATGATGGTCTGATGTTCGTACACACCATTGGATCAAAATCTGTTCGGGCCAGAACGCGGTGACGTATAACACAACAACGTTCTGAAAAAACGAAGTTCAATGCTTCCAAGCATGCGTCGACTTGATTCTGAGCATTCGCAGGTATTTGGCCCGATGCTTTTGTGTACTAGCCATCGGTTTGGCCCAATGGTCAGGCGTCCATCGGTCAGATTTTAAAACAAGTTTTAAAACTTTGGTCCGATGGGCCGTACACACACGATCGGTTATGTCAGATTAAACTGGCCTTAAGGCCAGTCTCATCGGACAAAACCAATTGTGTGTACGCGGGCTAAGACATACATCACATGTGTGCTGCTACATGTTATTAGTTCCTTTATGTTGTAACTGGATCCGTTTGCCATGGAGGTGAAATTTTCTTTTTTCTTATCGGTCTTTTTACTCACCCTACATGGAACACATGTACCACACTTATGGAAACCTTTAAGATTGTTAAAAATCCTAATCTGTTTTGAGGGGTCCAGGTCATTGTGTACAAGACGGTTTCTAAGACTTGGTGCCTTTCTGTAGATGTATAACTTTTTACGGATTAATTTCCAGCCTTAAGTTCCAATAAATACTACGGGCCAGATCTTTGGTTCCAACCACTGTGTCTTTGTGTGATGCAGAAAAGGTGAACAGATGGACTCTACATGCCTGGTTCCCACCGTGAAGCATGGAGGAGGAGGTGTGATGGTGTGGGGGTGCTTTGCTGGTGACACTGTTGGGGATTTATTCAAAATTGAAGACATACTGAACCAGCATGGCTACCACAGCATCTTGCAGCGGCATGCTATTCCATCCGGTTTGCGTTTAGTTGGACCATCATTTACTTTTCAACAGGACAATGACCCCAAAAATACCTCCAGGCTGTGTAAGGGTTATTTGACCAAAACGGAGAGTGATGGGGTGCTGCGCCAGATGACCTGGCCTCCACAGTCACAGGACCTGAACCCAATCGAAATGGTTTGGGGTGAGCTGGACCACAGAGTGAAGGCAAAAGGGCCAACAAGTGCTAAGAATCTCTGGGAACTCCTTCAAGACTGTTGGAAGACCATTTAAGGTGACTACCTCTTGAAGCACATCAAGAGAATGCCAAGAGTGTGCAAAGCAGTAATCAAAGCAAAAGGTGGCTACTTTGAAGAACCTAGAATATGACATATTTTCAGTTGTTTCACACTTTTTTGTTATGTATATAATTCCACATGTGTTAATTCATAGTTTTGATGCCTTCAGTGTGAATCTACAATTTTCATAGTCATGAAAATAAAGAAAACTCTTTGAATGAGTTGCCCCACCTAATTCATACACTGCCCTGCACCTAATTGCACCCGTAAACACGTCCTCGTAGATTATCTCATGGAATGACACTGTTAATTGTTTTATGCAGAATCAAGTTACATAATTAAATATTACCAACAACAACTTTAACAAAATGGGACAGGGCACTGGGGGCAGACCACAGGGACAGGGCACTGGGGGCAGACCAGAGGGACAGGGCACTGGGGGCAGACCAGAGGGACAGGGCACTGAGGGCAGACCAGAGGGACAGGGCACTAGAACTGGGTCTCTTGCCCATTCTCTTGCTGTCTCCTTGGCAACTCTCTCTCTCTCTCTCTCTCCCTCTCCCTCTCCCTCTCACTCTCTCTCTCTCTCCCCCCCTCTCCTATTCATCTCATCATCAGGAGCATGTGTTGTGTGTGCGGCTCCACGTTTGCATGTCCCCACTTCCCCCTTTTATTCAGGCTGGCAGTGAGGAGAGGAGGTCCCATGGCTTAATGAGAATTGTAAGGAGAGCACCTGTGTACTGCTCTGCTTGTGCGCGGCTCACCAGACTACTTTTCCCGAGCAAGCACCTTTCCTCTTCGGCCGCCAATCTCATCAGGACTCTAAGTGTAGGCACAGATTGCAGGGAGATTGGTCATGCAGCCCCCAGCCTAAATCCACTCACCAAATGCTAGTAGGCGAGTGGAAATTTTGAGGGCTGTATATATATATTATGTATGTATGTATGTACCTGTATACACACACACACACACTGCATCCGGAAAGTATGAAAGTATTCACAGCACTTCAATTTTCCACATTTTGTTATGTTACAGCCTTATTCCAAAATGAATTAAATTCATTATTTTCCTCACAATTCTACAAACAATACCCTATAATGACAATGTGAAAGAAGTTTGTTTATAATCTTTGTAAATGTATTAAAAAAAAAAAAAAAAACATGTACATAAGTATTCACAGCCTTTGCCATAACACTCAAAATTTAGCTCAGGTGTGTCCTATTTCCACTGAGCATCCTTGAGATGTTTCTACAACTTGATTGGAGTCTACCTGTGGTAAATTCAGGTGATTGGACATGATTTGGAAAGGCACACATCTGTCCATATAAAGCCCCACAGTTAAAAGTGCATGTCAGATCACAAACCAAACCATGAAGTCCAAGGAATTGTCTGTAGACCTCCGAGACAGGATTGTATCGAGGCAGAGATCTTGGGTAGAGTGCAGAACAATTTCTGGAGTATTGAAGGTCCCAAAAATGGAAGAAGTTTGGAACCATTAGGTCTCTTCCTAGAGCGGGCCATCTGGCCAAACTGAGCAATCAGGGGAGAAGGGCCAGAGGGTGGGAACCCGATGGTCACTCTGGCAGAGCTCCAGCATTTCCCTGTGGAGAGAGAAGAACCTTCCAGAACAACAACCATCTATGCAGCACTCCCCAATCAGGCCTGTATGGCAGAATGGCCAGACAGAAGCCACTCCTCAGCAAAAGGCACATGACAGCCCGCCTGGAGTTTGCCAAAAGGCACCTGAAGGACTCTCAGACCATGAGAAACAAAATCCTCTGGTCTGATGAAACAAAGATTGAACTCTTTGGCCTGAATGGCAACCATTATGTCTGGAGGAAACCAGGCACCACTAATCACCAAGCCAATACCATTCCTACAGTGAAGCATGGTGGTGGCAGCATCATGTTGTGGGGATGTTTTTCAGCACCAGGAACTAGAAGACTAGTCAGGATTGAGGGAAAGATGAATGCAGCAATGTACAGAGACCTCCTTGATAAAAACCTGTCTCAGAGTGCTCAGGACCTCAGACTGGGGCAAATGTTCATCTCCCAACAGGACAACGACCATAAGCACACAGCCAATATAACAAATGAGTGACTACGGGACAACTCTGTGAATGTCATTGAGTTGCCCAGCCAGAGCCCAGACTTAAACCTGATTGAACATCTCTGGAGAGATCTAAAATGGCTGTTAACCGACGCTACCTATACATCCTGGATAGGAGCATGGATCTTGAGAAGTCCTGCAAAGGAAAATCGGAGAAAGTGCCCAAAATAGGTGTGCCAAGCTTGTAGCATCATGCTCAAAAAGACTTGTGGCTGTAATTGGTGCCAAAGGTGCTTCAACAAAGTATTAAGCAGAGGCTGTCAATACTTAATTTAATGACATTTTTATTTTTTCAATTTTTATTTTTAATAAATTTGTAAAGATTTCAAACAAATGTGTTTCACGTTGTCATTATGTGGTATTGTTTGTAGAATTTTGAGGAAAATAATGAATTTAAATGTATACATTTTGGAGTAAGGCTGCAACATAACAAAATGTGGAACGTGAAGCGCTGTGAAAATACAGTATATATATATATATATATATATATATATATATATATATATATATATATATATATACACACACACACACATTCACACATCTGTTTGAAAACATTTACAGTATTTAAAAAAATACTGACCCAGAATGATTAAAAATGTCCTTTAAACCTCTCAAGCACCTTGTATTTTCATCCATTTTTTGATACAACTAAACACCACTGAATTTCATAAATAAATATAATACCATCTTTTCAATAAATTATACTGCTTACATTCTGGGAAATAATGCTTTATTCATTAGTGGTAATTATGACCTGGAGAGTGCAATTGAATTCATGATATAAACTGTGAAATTTAGACAATAATTACAGCATTTATAAAGAAAAGAGATACAGCCTTTTAAATATCTAAGGTTATTAAATGGCACTACAAATCACATACCAAATTACACTCTGCATTAGCACTGCTTATAATCTTAAAGAAAGAAAAAACATGTCAAAAGTATCAGCAAATCTGAAGATATAGATGTATAAAAGTGTCCTGCCTGACCATCTCTATCAGTCAAAGAGGCAATTTTTCACAATAATGAATGAGAAAGCTTGGGAATTGTAAAGGGCGGACCAAACCTAACTTTTGTATGAAGTTTTGAGAGGACTATATCTTTGTATCTGCTGATCTTAACCTGCAGTTTTTACTAATGCCTCATTCACAAAGAAATAGATGTAAATACTACACACTCCCCCACTAAATAATCTTTGGCCCAGAAAAGAGGGACTGAGTCCAGCAACAAATATCCATAGACTGTTAGGCCTCGTACACACGAGGCAATCTATTTGTTCAAATCGGTCGGACCGACCGATTTGAACAAATCTGTCTGATAGGATTTTGGTTTGCTCGCGTGTACACACGAGCAAACCAAAATCCCCGCCAGCAGACGGCACGCTGACGTGTCGGTGACGTGGCGGTGACGTTGACGCCGCCACGTCACCGCACCAGGAAGTAAAACACTTCCGCGCATGCGCCGAATCCATTCGGCGGCGGTGCGGGACGACATGTCTGCTGGTAAGTGTACTAACCAGCAGACATGTCGGGCGGACGGGTTCCCACCCGATAGATTTCAAAGCATGCTTTGAAATCTGTCGGGTGGCCAAATCCGTCGGCTCGGCCGTACACACGATCGAATCTGTCTGCTGGGACGGTCTAGCAGACCGTTTCCAGCAGACAGATTTGATCGTGTGTACGAGGCCTTAGATAACTTGAATAGTTAATGGCAGGCAAGATTAGGTTAACAGTTACACAAAATCAAATGATTCATATTCAAATAAGAATTTTTTAAGGGAACCTTGAGGAAGAGGGATTGCCTTGACCATAGGCCAATATTGGTAGAGAACACCTAGGTGTGTCAGAGGGTGAGCCAGAGTCACCTTCCAATGAGGGTGTAGTGGGAAGGATTGACATATCTTGAGTCCTTTGGGAGTTGCATATACTCTCCTCTGAACTGTCGCCCAATGAATGATAAGTCAATCTTTTTGGAGGGCAAATTATCCTTTTTGGTATTTGTTCTTTTGGTTCAGATAGCCCTTATTCTGTAGGCTCCTCATCTATCGCCAAGGGTGGTTGGAAAGTCTCTGTACTTTCAGAGATCAAAAGGTCCCCCTGACTTTTGTGGTTCATAATTCTGGGGCCTCGGGCCTGAGGGTCCCTAAATTGGTTTCTGCAGAAGAACTGGGTGGGGGTGGCATCCATGGATGCAGATGGCCACAACCGCTCCATGTAAACACCTTCCTCATCACTTTTTTAATTTTCCTCTGCAGTTGGGGGAGAAGACTGTGACCTAGCCACTGGTCATTACCTCAAAGAAACTGTCTGCGTAGGAGGTGGAATTTACTGCTGTGACACCTGAACACCTTTGACTAGAGGTAAAAGATGAATGTGGTGCCAGACCTTCAGTGGAACCGTTTTCCCTTCCAGATGGATCTGATATGCCAGTAACCCATGTAACTGCCTGCAGATAAAAAGCGGAGATCTTCACTAGTCAGCTAGTTTATGCTTCCTAGGGATACCCAGATTTCTCAGTAAAATCCAATTACCCAGCTGTAAGCCCTGAACTCTTAGATCAAAGTTTTATTTAGCTGACCTTAAGCATCTAAAGACGCTAAGATTTTTCATAGGCCATTTTCAAACTCTTCCTTAGGCGATACACTGTAACATCCCTGCTATGTAAATACAGTAGTGCAATTGGATTTAAACTACAGAGGTCTCTCAGGTACAACCACCAGTTCTCTCTCAGAATAAACAGAAATTTTGGGGTTAATTCATCACAACCTCTAATGGACAACCAATTGAAAGACTGTAGATGCTTATTCCCTCATAAGCAACTAACTAAGGGGGAACAGGTAAGTATCTCTGATACAGACAAGGTAGGTTGGAAGTGACTGTTATCTTAAACATGCAAGGTATTACTGCCAATGTACAAACACAGACTATAGGTAAAGCAGGTAGTATTTGGGCGTGGCCTGGAGCAGCATGTGAGCAGACGTCTTTCCTAGCAGCTCCGAGATCCCTTGAAACAATCCTAAGCCATCCTGCTCTTCTGCCCCAATAACTCTGCTACTAACCTTGCAGTTCCCTCAGGGAACCCCCTGGGATACTTTTTGGTGCGGTCCGGTGGATGGGAAGACGGAAGAAGCAGCCCGCGGTCAGGATGAATGTTACCACACGCTGCAGCCATGATGGCCGCCGCAACACCGCGCCGCTCTCCTCTATGGCATCCACGCCAGAGCTCTTCGACGATGACCGTGGGTCCTCTCCCCCACCCTCCCCTGGGACCTCCGCTGCCCGGGCGCTGCCCGCTCCTGCGTCACCCACTGAGGACGGCCTGGAGGAAGGCCCGGAACCGGAGCCCACGCTGCTGGAGGTCCTCAACCTCATGAAGGTAAATCACTCTGACACGATGGGGAAAATGGATGAGCTCAAACTGGACATTACTATAATGCGCCAGGACATGCATAAAATGCGGGACCGGGTCGCAGAAACTGAACGCCGCATTAGCGATTTGGAGGACACGGTAGGCCCAGCCATCCCCACCCTAAAGGCCCAGGGCACTAGAATCCGCTCTTTAGAGGACAAAATGGACGATTTGGAGAACCGTTTGCGCAGGAATAACTTGCGCTTAGTGGGCCTTCCCGAACGGGTTGAGGGTCCCGACCCGGTTGCCTTCCTGGAGAGCTGGTTTGCCCAGGAATTTGGTGAGAACTGCCTATCCCCCTGCTTTGTTATTGAGAGGGCCCACAGAGTGCCGGGCAGACCGCTGCCTGCGGGGGGGCCCCCTCGCACCATGATAATGCGTCTCCTCAACTATAGGGACCGGGACGCTATCCTGCGGGCTGCCCGTATTAAGGGGAGCCTGAAAATCAATAATGCCTCGGTGTCTCTCTTCCCTGACTACTCCCCTGCTGTCCGCGCCTCGAGGGCCAAGTACCAGCACGTCAAACAGAAGCTGAGGGAGAAGACCATCCAATACTCCATGCTGTTTCCTGCGACGCTGAGAGTAGTGCACCAGAGCCAGGTGCACTTTTTCCAAACACCTGCCAACGCGTTATCCTGGTTTGAATCTCTACACCAGCCTGGCCGTGGATCTGATCGAGCTCCTGACACCTGATTTTTCTTTTTTGTTTGTTTTTTTTGCTGCTCCTGTTTTTCTCATTTGTCTCTTCATTTCTGGGACTTCTGCTTGATGTTTTCCTGTCCCACCGGAGTGTGCCCGGGGCAGAAGGCTCCAGTCGTTCACTGGAGATAGGGGGTTATGAATCCCTGTTGACTGACTGAGCTGCTAGTACATATTTCAAAACTGTTCTTTTTTGCACCTGTTTTCAGCTGTTTGGTCATTGACTGTTCCATCTTAGATTGCTGCCTTGCCTGCGGCAGGCCATGTTCCTAGCATCTAATTGTAGTTCGGGGTCAAAGCCAGCCCCTTGTTCTTGGGGCCTGGCAGGGGTTAAGTGTGGTAGGCCGTTGCCTACTCTGAGTTTTTTGTTGTATAACCTTATTTTTTCCTTTTGTTTGCATTATCGATGTTATGCTGTATGTTGTGGTGTGTGTGTGTGGTATGCATGTGTGCGAATGTGTTTGGCCTTCTCTCTGCCCCCACCTGTGTATCTGAAGGTAATCTGCTGTGCCTTAATTTTGCAACTGTCGTATTATGTCGATGATTAGATGTATCTCCTGGAATGTCAGGGGTCTAAACTCAAGATTTAAAAGAGCTCTGCTGTTTGATTTTCTTAAGGTGCATAAACCTCAATTACTATGTTTGCAAGAAACGCACCTTTTGGGATCAAAGGTGATGGCACTTAAGAAGTGCTGGGTCATGCATGGGTACCATTCCACCTATTCTAACTATGCACGGGGGGTATCCATATTGGTGCGGAAGGGCCTCCCATTCTCTTGTGAGAGGGTGATATCGGACCCTAAGGGTCGGTATGTATTTCTCCACTGTACAGTACACGCCACGCCGCTGCTGTTAGTGGTGGTGTACGTTCCTCCCCCTGTCACAGCGGATGTCTTCACGGACTTAAGTGTACAGTTTGCCACCCTCCCAAAGCTGGCCTCTCTTATAGTGGGGGACTTCAACTCGTGCTTGACCCTGTTCGGGACCGCTTGAGGCCCACCCAATATGAATCGAAGTTATTTAGTCAGTGGTGTGCCTCCTTTGGATATGTAGATCTCTGGAGGCTCGGCCGTCCCGAGACTCGGGAGTATACGGGCCAATCAAGGACGTACCGTACCCTCTCCAGGTTAGACTACGCTTTGGGGACCCCCGATTTGATCCCCAATGTGCGGTCGGTTTCCCACCTGTCTCAGACGCTATCAGACCACTCTGCCATCTCTATAGACCTGGTGCTGGGACACAGGCCCTCCTTTCGGGTGTGGCGGCTCAGTCCAATCTGGGTCTCCACTCCTGAGTTTCAGGAGCCGGTTCAGCAAGATATGTCCCACTATTGGGGGGACAATGCTGGTTCGGCCTCCTTTGGCCCCGTGTGGGATGCCTTTAAGGCGTCAGTACGGGGCTCATACATCTCCAACATTGCCCGACATAAGAAGTCCTCCCGGGCTGCCCTTTTGGCCTTGGAATCCTCCCTGGAGAACGCCAGGGCCCAATACTCTGCGCATCCCACCCCGGACTCACGTTCTGTTCTGGTGGGGGCGCATAGGGCTCTGGACCTTCACAGGGTGGAGGTGACGAACAAACAGCAGTTGTATCTATCTGCCAGGTTGATGGAATATAGTGGTAAGAATGGTAAGTTGTTGGCATACCTCTCCCGCACGGAGTACGTGGATCGGACGATCCCTCGTATCCGACTGCTGGACGGATCTGCTACATCGGACCCCTTGGTCATAAATCGAACCTTTCAGGCTTTCTATGAAAACCTCTATACAGCTCCGCCCCCTCCGGACGAGGTGGAAACATTGGGTTTCCTGGAATCACTCCAATTCCCTGTCCTGGAAGCGTCGCATAATGCGACCTTGGACAAAGCCCTTACGGTAGAAGAGGTCACTGAGGCCATTTATTCACTCCCTCCCAACAAGGCCCCTGGGCTGGACGGCTTACCCGCGGAGTGGTACAAAAACTATGCGGCGGAACTAGCACAGAAGCTGCACTCCCTGTTTGGGCAGGCACTGCAGGAGGGCGAGCTTCCCCCCTCCATGTGCGAGGCCCTGATAGTGGTGCTCCCCAAACCCGATAAGGATAAACTGCTGTGTGGGTCGTACCGACCCATATCCCTGCTAAATAGCGACGTAAAGGTGCTTGCAAAAGTTTTAGCTATTAGACTTCAGGGGGTTATTCTCCGCCTTATTCACAGAGATCAGGCGGGATTCATGCCGGGAAAGAGTACGTACGATAACATCCGACGGCTCTACTTACACATACACAGGGCGGCAGCGGTGAATAGGGGGGGTTTGGTGTTATCTTTGGATGTGCTGAAGGCCTTTGACACTGTCAACTGGTCCTTTTTGTGGGAGACCATGCACCGCATGGGTATTAGCGCCCAGTTTATTCGGTGGGTCCGCCTGCTATACACTAACCCAACAGCCAGAGTATGCACTAATAGAGATGTCTCGGCTGTCTTTACTTTGCAGAGGGGCACCAGGCAGGGCTGCCCGCTCTCGCCACTCCTGTTCGCCCTGGCCATTGAGCCTTTGGCTCTGGCGGTGCGGCAGACGGCGGGGGTGGGGGGCATCTGCTATGGTTCCCTCTCTGAAAAGATCTCTCTATATGCTGATGATGCCCTGATTTACCTTGATGGCACTGAGCGGTCTTTTGTCTCATTGATGGCCGTGGTGGAGGAATTTGGAAGGGTCTCCGGGCTGAGGGTGGGTTGGGAGAAGTCGGTGGCATTCCCTATAGGCCCAGAGCAGGACTACTCCTACCTCTCTGGGTCTAAACTATCCATCCAACCTACCTTCAAATACTTGGGGATACACGTTAGTGCAGACTTGTCTTCGTATGAGGCCCTAAACGTTGCCCCAATTGTGTCCCATATGGAGACAAGACTTAAGACCTGGGCCTCTCTACCGCTTAATCTTATAGGCCGGGTTAATGTTTTCAAAATGATATACCTACCCAAGTTTCTGTATGTGTTCCGGGCATCCCCTATTTTTCTGTTGAAAAAACTCTTTAAGAAAATTAATTCGCTCCTGTTCACTTTTCTTTGGCAGGGGTCGTGTCCGCGCATTGCTAGGGCCTCTCTCCAGGCCCCCAAGCTGGGTGGAGGCTTGGCGTGCCCTAACCTGAGACAGTACTTTATAGCGTCACAACTTACATATGTTTATGACTGGTTCCTGGAGGCCTCCCCGTCCTGCTCCACCGCTCTTTTGTCTGCCTTCGTGGGGTCCAGGGACTCGCTGGTCGATGACCTACTTAGGTCTAGGGCCGGGCGATGCTCCCGGGACTCCCCGATGGAGGTTAGCTGGCTGGCCTGGCATGAGGGTAACGGGATACTTGCAGAGTTGGGTGGGGTGTCCCCTAGAGCTCCCCTATGGCACAATCTTAACCTCCCTGAACTCCTGGGCCACCCGGATTCCGGGTGGTGGACACAAAATGGGGTCTCACGTATCTCACACATTTTTGCGGGAGGCGAGTTTGTTTCATTCGATGTACTGAGGGCGCGCAGTGGGGTGCCAGCTAACTCCCTGTTCAGATACATGTCACTCCGTCATGCAATACGGACACAATTTGAGGGTCTGTCCCAGGAGCTCAGCGAATCGCCTCTTGAGGCGCTCATGTCATACACCGATCTGGGGAAGCTGGTCACAACGTTTTACTCACGTCTCCAATCGGCGGGGGTTAAACCCTTTGTGACAGCTCAGCGGAAATGGGAGGTGGATATTCCGGGGCTGTCCGAGGAAGGGTGGGAGGAGGCCTCGGAGGTCTGCTTCCTTGACCTTATTGGGACCAACGATCAATTTGTTCAGTTTAAGTTTATCCACCAGTTGCACTATACTCCCGCCAGGTTGGCCCGAATGGGTCTGATTTCTGTTGCTAACTGCCCTAGGTGCGGCTCCACTGAGGCCGATTGCATACATATGTTCTGGTCATGCCCTACTGTACTGTCATATTGGATGGACTTGTTTTCTTTTTTTAAGGACAACCTACATTTTCCTTTACCTTTCACCCCGGAGGTTGGACTACTGGGGGTGCTCAATGATTTTGTTTCCAAGGCTCATGCTCGGACTCTGGTGCGCATAATCCTTTTCTATGCCAGGAAACTGTTATTACTAAATTGGAAGAGTGCTTCCTCCCCCACTGTTCAAATGTTATATCGTATGGTGAACAAGGTCCTACCCATATTCAAATGTGTATACAAAAGCAGGGCCTGCCCCAAAAAGTTTTACAAAATCTGGCAACCCTGGCTGGATATTGAAGAATCCTTCTGGAAGGATGCCCCACTCTCTCAGCCTTGAGGGGCCGTGTATGGGGGGATTACGTGAGGGTGTAGTGAACCGTAGAGTGTTTGGAGGGTGGCGAGGGTGGGCACAGGTAACATCTGGGGCGGAGGTGAGGGCCAGGAGGGATGTGTGTGTGTGAGTGGCTATGGATGGTGTATGTGTGAGATGTGATGGGTTTTGTTTCTAATGCACGGTCTATCCAATTGGCATAAATGTTATGTGTTTCATTTCCTACCGGTGTTGTAAAGACACATGTGCCTTGTGGAAATTGTACTGATTGAAAATCAATAAACAAAGTTTTAAAAAAAAAGCAGGTAGTATTTGGTACTTGCGGTTCTGCTGAGTGAAGTAGTAGCAGGTGACGAAGGAGATGTCTGGAAGTCCCAAGCAGATACAAGCTATTCGTGTATAGAACGGATCAGCAGCTATCAAGGTGATAGCAGGTGTCCAACAAACAGGAACCAAAGATAAGTCCGGGGCACAATCCGTGAGTCAAGGGCTGGAGATGGTAGAGGAAGTCCGAAGGTACAGGCCGGGGTCAAAGGACAGGAGATAGCAGCAATCCGAGTTACAAAGCAAAAGGTCAAAAGCCGGGGTCAGTCTAGGAGCTGAAGATCTACAGGTACCTTTGGCTCAGACAGGGAGATCAATAACAATGAACTGACCCTGCTCTCAAAGTGAGGCAGGGCTTTATACGCTGGCTAATTGGGTAAGCTGCGTCAGCTGGAGCAAGATAATCAGGTGTAGAATGTAATAAGATCCAGCTAATGGTGAAGAGTACATTCAGCACCACCATAGCTGGAAAGCAACCAGAAATCCCCAATTAAGAAGTGGCTCAGAGGTAAAGCATTGGAACAGCAAGGGTGAGGTCCTGGGTTCAAGCCCATCCAAAGCCACCTGGAGCACGGCTCGCCGTCTGTCTGGCACGATACGGATCGTGACATACACATACCTTGTATGAGATGTCATAGATGTCTGATCCAGCAAGTCAAATGAGCTTTCAAACATGAGCATATATGTGGAGTACCCTGTGGCATAATTTTCGGTGCTGCTGTAAGCATGTACAACCACTTCTCCAGTGTTGTTTCTTCTCTCTGTTGAGGGACCCAGACATGTTAATAAGGGTGCAGTTGACCCTTTCAGGCTGTGGATCCCCTTGTGCATGACGGAGGATCATTCCGGATGTTTGAACACCTAACAGATCTAATAGCTTCTTTATAAGTCTGCTTTCAAAGTCTCTACCTTGATCAGAATTGATTCTTTGAGGCAGTTCGTAATGAACAAAAAACGTTTCCACCAAAGACTTTGACTACTGTTGATGCTTGTTGGATAAGAAGTCATTGCACACTAACTCCATCAGCCCTTGGCTTTGTAGGCAACTCATTGGAGCAGCTTTCTCTGTATGAAAACATAGACAAGAGTGACAGTAGCTTTCATCTGCAGGTAGCATACAAGGCCAGTAAAATAGGTTTCTCACTATCCTAAGTTACTATGATCTTCATGTAGGGCAGTCAAAAAAAAATTCTCTATGTTTTTTTAGCAGAAACAGTTGCTACTTGTCTTTGGGATTGTCTGAGGGGCCCCTTCGGTAGCCCAGCCCGTCATGTGACTGTAATTGATTACATTCTCTATAGACTAGGTATAGACATGCTTTCTTTGGAGAGTTATCTAGCAGTATGTTTGAACTCCCACTTTCCAGAGCTTTCAGGGTCAGACTGTAAAGAAAATCTTCCATCTGGTCTCTTCCTAAAAAACATAGGCAGA